>OY757013.1:109491380-110091380 GCA_963580285.1 Lucinisca nassula | reverse complement strand
ATTTAGGAGCGCCCATTTAGGTGAATTGTTGTTGCGCCCATTTAGGTGGAATTTTTATTGCGCCCATTTAGGTGAATTGTTTAATGTACCTATTTAGGTGGAATCCAATCTCTTGAATTGGTGTGACTCTCAACGTTCAATGAATTGACGCAATGTAATGTGCAATGACAGAATGTTATGTTTACGCATATCTTGAAGAAAACCTTTCTAGCTTAATGTCAACATTTAAGGCCGTTAGTGAATGTATACTCTTAGTAGTTCTGTTAAATTAGGTGTTATAATGTGCGACTGCAGTAATTTGTTTTATTGTTCTGTTTACCTATGCCATAAATATAAGTTAGCCTTAAAAGATAGCTTACTATAGACTGCACACACTATTGTCAGTGGTAACAAAATAAATTTAAGAAACTGAACCTATGGCTGGCTGTGTATTCTCTTCCCGGTAGTTTAGTGTACGACCCAGGTCGAACCCACATATATTATTGTAACAGCACCATCACATCCTGACCATATCAATAGCTGTACCGCTTGACCAGGTGGTGTTCCTTTACAATATCTTGGTCACATTCGAAAATGGGTCATGTCGGGACACAAAGTAGGTCAGTAGTTCAAATCTTAGAAAAACCTTGTGAATACACTAGTGGCCACAGTTTTGGTCCAGTGATCATCAATCATCAATCATCAAACTTGCCAAAAATGATCATCTTGAAAATGTCTCGGTCAAGTTGTAATATGGGTCATGTTGGGTCAAAAAGTAGGTCAGTAGGTCAAATCAGAGAAAAACGCTGTGGCCACAGTTTTTATCCAATATAATCAAACTTGCTCAGAATGATAGTCTTGACAATATCTCGGTCAAGTTCGAATATGGGTCATGTCGAATCAAAAAGTAGGTCAGTAGGTCAAATCAGAGAAAAACATTGTGAAAGCACTAGAGGTCACAATTTTAGGCCAATCATCATCAAACTTGTCAAAATGATCATCATGACAATATCTCGGTCAAGTTCGAATATAGGACATGTCGGGTCACAAAGTAGGTCAGTAGGTCAAATCATAAAAAAAACATTCTGACCAGTATAGAGGCCACAGCTTAGGTCCGATCATCATCAAACTTGCCCAGAATTATTTTTATGTCAATATCTCAGTCAAGTTTGAATTACGGATCATGTCGGGTCAAAAAGTAGGTCAGTAGGTCAAATGATAGAAATAACTTGTGAACACACTAGAGGCCACAGTGTTGGTCAGATCATCATCAAACTTGCCCAAAATGATCATCTTGACAATATCTCAGTCAAGTTCGAATAAAGGTCATGTCGGGTCAAAAAGTAGGTCACTAGGTCAAATCATAGAAAAACCCTCTGAACACACTTGAGGCCACAGTTTTGGTCCAATCATCATCAAACTTGCTCAAAATGATCATTTGACAATATCTCGGTTAATTTCGAATATGGGTCATGTCTGGTCAATTAGTATGTCAGTAGGTTAGATTGTTGAAAACCTTGCGAACACACAAGAGCCCCCCCCCCCCCCCAGTTTTGGTCCGATCATCATCAAACTTGCTCAGAATGATCATCTTGACAATATCTGTGTCAAGTTTGAATATGGGTCATTTAGAGTCAAAAAGTAGGTCAACAGGTCAAATCATAGAAGTAGAAGTAAAACAAAGATCAGGAATCGATACAATTAACTTACTCCACCCATCAAAGACAACAAAGGGAAAGAAACACAAACATTAAGCAACCAGACCATAATGGAAACCTAAACAAGGGAAGGCCATAAGGACAGTTACTTTCCCACAAAATGGCCATATGGCCATCCAACGTTTTGAACACTCTAAGAGGCCACAGTATTAGTCAAATCATCATAAAACTTGCTCAGAATGATCATCTGGACAACATCTCAGTAAAGTTTGAATATGGGTCATGTCAAATCAAAAAGTAGATCAGTGGGTTATTTTGTCATAACTTTTGAACCGTTTGAGATAGAGCCTTCATATTTGGCATGTAGGTTCTTTGTGACAAGGGCTTCCCACTCATATAAAGATTTGACCTGTGACCTTGACCTGTGACCTACTTTATCATAACTTTTGAACCATATGAGATAGAGCCTTCATATTGGCATTATGTTCCTTGTGACAAGGTTTTCTCAACCATTCAATCCTTTTGACCCATGACCTTGACATTTGACCTATTTTGTCATAACTTTTGAAGCATTGAGATATAGCCTTCAATTTTGGCATGTAGGTTCCTTGCGACAAGGGCTTCCTATTCATATATAATATAATCTGTGACCTATACCTTGACATCTGACCTACTTTATTACAACATTTGAACCATTTGAGATAGTGTTTTCATGTTTGGCATGCATATTCCTTGTGTAAAGGTCTTCCCACCCATACAAAAATTTTGTCTTATGACATTGACCTTTGACCAACTTTGTCATAATTTTGAAGCTTTTGAGATAGGGCCTTCATATTTGGCATGTAGTTTCCTTTTGACAAGGGCTTCCGATTCATACAAAAATGATTTGTGACCTTGACATGTGACCTACTTCATCAGTAACATATGACAAGCCATAGATCACATGATGCTCTAGTGCATTCTTTTGATACCATGCATTTTTCATAGAACTGCCATCGATATCGACAATATCGATGAATCGACAAAAATGACCTGCGATATTGATTTTGATACAGAAAAGGCAATCAGAATGACTCGGCTTTTGTACGCAAAAAGGTTCCCCCAATCTAGAGATATGATTGTTGAACCGAGTTGCAAATAGGTCCAAAGAAGGGTATGAAGCTTCATCTAGTGGACCTCTATCATGATTGTTCAAATTATAGCCCTGAAACCAAAAATGCCCCCGCTCCGGGGCCCTTCGGTTTTACATAGACTTATATAGGGAAAATCTTAAAAAATCTTCTCCTGTGAAATCACAAGGCCTAGGTCTTTGATATTTGGTGTGACATTTCATCTAGTGGACCTCTATGAAGATTGTGCAAATTATAGACCTAAAGCAAAAAATGTGGCAGCCCCGAGACCCTTTGGTTTGACATAGACTTGTAAAGGGAAATCTTTAACAATCTTCTTCTCTGAAACCGCAAGGCCCAGGTCTTTGATATGTGGTATGGAGCTTCATCTAGTGGACCTCTACCAAGCTTGTTCAATTTATATCCCTGGGGCCACAAATGCCCCCTTCCCGGGACCCTTTGGTTTTACATATACTTATATAGCCCCGGGGCCATTTGGTTTTGCATACGCTTATGTAGGGAATATCTTTAAAACAATCTTCTTCTCTCAGGTCTTTGATATTTGGTGTGTAGCTTCATCTAGTGGACCTTTGCCAAGATAATTCAAATTATAGCCTATGTTGATATTTGGTATGAAGCTTCACCTTTAAGACCCCCCCCCTCAACATAATGCATATTAAAGCCCTGGGGCCCATTATGTCCCTCCCTGGGGCCCACTTGTTAGCTCGGCTGTTTTCGAAGAAAACGACGAGGTATTGTCATAGCTCTGGCGTCGACGTCTGCGTCGTCGTCGTCGTGCAAAAACTAAAGACATTTTGTAATATCTCTGTCATAACTGCACACATTTACTTGAAACTCGGACTAGTTGTTCAATATGAAAATGGGAACTCAAACCAATAGGTGAGGTGACCCTCAAAATATTTTTGGCACAGTTATACCCCTTTTTCGACTTAGAATTTTGCCAAAAACATTGGACATTCTGTAATATCTATGTCATTACTGAACATATTTACTTGAAACTCGGACTAGTGAGATATCCCTCAAAATATTTTTGGCACAGTTATGCCCCTTTTTCGACTCAGAATTTTGCAACAGTTTGCACATTTTGTAATATCTCGGAGTAATTGTTCATTATGAAAAGGGGAACTCATACCAATAGGTGAGGTAACCCTCAAAATATTTTTGGCACACTTATGCCCCTTTTTGGACTTAGAATTTTGCGTCGTCATCGTGCAAAATTTTGGACATGTTGTAATATCTCTGCCATTACTGAACATATTTACTTGAAACTCGGACTAGTTGTTCATTATGAAAAGGATAACTCATACCGATAGGTGAGGTAACCCTCAAATTAATTTTGCCACAGGTATGCCCTTTTTCACTTAGAATTTTTGTTTAAAGTCATAGCTCTGGCGTATACCAATACGTGAGGTAACCCTCAAAATAGTTTTGACACAGTTATGCCCCTTTTTAGCTCGGATGTTTTCGAAGAAAACGACGAGGTATTGTCATAGCTCTGGCATCGTCGTCGTGCAAAACTTGGGACATTTTCGTCTGCGTCGTCGTCGTGCAAAAACTTGCACATTTTGTAATATCTCTGTCATTACTGAACATATTCACTTGAAAATCGGACTAGTTGTTCGTATTGAAAAGGGGCTGCAGCCGAGCGTTGGCACCCGCATGCGGTGCTCTTGTTACACTATGGATCAGGTGAGCGATCCAAGGCCATCATGGCCCTCTTGTTAGGACCTAACCAAGAAAATGAACCTGAACTTTTTGCAAGCAGTAAAGTCCTTGAGCAGACCTCACAATTTGAAGCGTCTGGTCTGGGCCTGCACTGTGAGCAAATGTCCTGTTTTGGTGTCTCCCGTCTAGAATGGGGTTAAACGCAAGAATATTGAATTTCCTCTCTTTAGGACAAAATTCAGTAACTAACACACACACACACACACACACACACACACACACACACACGCACGCACGCACGCACGCACACACACAGGCACGCACGCACGCACGCACGCACACACACACACAATCTATGATTTTTTTAGCAGAACTAAGAAAAATAATGTATACCCCTGTAGACAAGCAGCTTTATCATATAAAAGTGGTATTAAAGGGGGTCAAAATCACACAGGCATGCTTTCATGATATGACATGTCAGATGTAACACATACTGGCAGACCGCTTTTGCATGAGCTTCACAAAAGTGTGGTTGGGTGAACTGACTTAAATATTGTTGACTAGGCCGATAAACAAAGACATATATAGTTGGCTTGCCAAAAGAAGCTTTGCAGCCACTGACATTTATATATACATACCTATAACAGAACACATAACGAGGTCAATATTTTTGCGTAGACCAATAACCACTCCACTGTTGAACTATTGTGCATCACATTGCTGTTCTGAAACGGTACACCAGAAAAATATTCAATGAGCCAATGCACAGTAAACCTACAACATTCCATGCAGGCTATCGAAGGCCAGTCGTCAGACTGCGCATCTGATTTGATAATTGATCAGATTATTCCCTAATCAGATTGGGTAACCTGGAAGCAGTGGCACATAAGAAGCCTTCGCTGGTCAATAGGTATTGCTGTACCCCGGCTCAGAGACTCTCCAAACAACGGCGATTTAATACATTTTTTTACAAAGTTTCTTAATTTCATTTGAAATGACCAAGGACGTAAACTAATGTCCATCATAACCTGCATTTATCGCCTTCTTTGCTGATAAGCGGCGAACCTATTATATTTTAATATTACATTTTTGCTGCTATTTTAAGTTATTGGGTGGGGGGGGTATAAAAAGGATATTTTCCTGCAGGGAAAATATTTCTTTCATGCGGGATATATTTCCTTTCGAACGACATTATACACTATGACGCGCCAAGGTCGGGACAAATTACGTTACGTCACGTCACAGCGCTAATTACGTCAGTTTTAGACGTTAGAAAGGCCAAAAACGGCTGATTTAATAAATAAAATATTAATATTAATACATCTTTAGTTCTGAATACAGGAAATTTTTCCCTCGAAACTTGCAAATCTTATAAACAAACGAGTATTCGCACTCGTTTGTTTACTTGATTTGCAAGTCCCACTGGAAACTATCTCCGATATTTAAAACTAAAAATGTATTAATCTCTATTTATTAAAGACACTCACCATGTATTTAGTTTGTACCGCAATTAAAAAACAATCAAGGGTTTTGGCATTAATTTAGTAAATTTAAGCATATAGGCAGCAGACGGTGTGGCATGTTAAACGATATTCAGTGCCGTGGCATAACGTGACGTCAAAAAGTGCAAAGTTTCTGACGTCACCGCGCCACAGATACGTAGGCAACGGCATGGACGCTCGAATAAAGTTTCTCAGCGCTTTACATTCTGTATGAAAATATGTAAATGAATAGTTTGTTTAAGCTTTAGAAATTATTTTCGAGATTGAGACGCGACCGCAGTAGCAGTGTGCAGTTATTACCGGAAAGCCCGAGAAGATACAGACTAGATGATATTTACTGTTTTGAGATTAATACCAAATTTATTTCATCGTGTGTGCTGAAAATTCTGATGTTTTCAACACACGAGATGAAATGTTTTGGTCATTTATCGAAGAAAAAGTAAAAGGTGTGCGCATTTGGGGGTATTCTGGCATAGTACTTAATCTTTTTATTTTTGCAGGTACATGTAAACAACCTAAGATGTGTACTTTATAATGGCATGCCTCTGGTCGCGCGCAAGTCTGGGCGTTTTTCGAGCTACAGGCCTTTAAAAGTGGGTGGGGTAACTTAGCAAAACACTGTAATGTATTACCTGTGTGCTCGTTCACTGCAGTTTGTTCTTAGGTAGACTGAAGGATGGCTGAAGTGATGTTTAGAAACATTTTTCGAAACAATATAGCAACTTAGGAAGATTAACTGCATTTTCTAAACGCTACGATATTTGTCTTATTTTTAACCTTAATCATTATTTTTTTTTAAGTTTCTGGTCATATGGGAGGAAACCAATGATGATTCTTGGTTAACAGTATCATTTTTATCAGTACAATTGGTAGCAGTGTGAAACCGGATGAACTGAGAAACATTTTATGGTTCAGTGAACACAGAATGGCAAATGGGTGGGGTAATCAGATTGTAAACTCAGTTACTATTCAACCACTTTACCAATACAACAAAACCATGCTCGAGATTTATTTAACAGATGTCCCGTCATGTAGTTTTCACATGAGCCGGGCCCCGTAGTCCATTTGAACCCTCAACTGAATGTGAGTTCAAATCGAAACAAAGTGAGCGAGCGTTTGGTTATTAGGTCCGGCGCAGCTTTTTGTGGAAAAAATCCTCCCTACCTTTAATTCAAGTAGGGCAGTCTACCATAGGTTTGCAAAAGGATAGGTAGTGAGAAGTTTCGATCTAGCCCAAGAAAAGTCTGGTTAAGGTCATTGCCCGCTCCGTCATGACAATATGTATATGTATAGCGTCCCAAACATATGTTGTGCGTGCTTATGTGAACATTGGTATATATTACATTGCTGACTAACCATGTTTCATTGGCTTCCTCAGTTGATAGCATTTTCGTAATTTTAAAAAGTTAAAGATACATATAAGGCTTCAAACCACTCCCCAAAGAGGGTTATAGAAGAGATGGGTTAGAACCATAAGTATGTAAAGTTAGACGTCAGACTACAAAACACGACATTTGTTTGTTTGTATTGGGGTTTAACGGCCCAGTCAACACTATTTTATGTCATTTTTGAGCCGGTCAGTACACCTATCCACACTTTTCCTGGGAAGGCCTATACATAAGCGGTTAACTAGTACAGTGCACATTCTTTCGCAAGAAACTTACAACTTCCCTTCTTGAATCAGCAGAAGAGAGAGAATGGCCGTAGAAAAGATTTCATGATCAATCTGCACGAAAGAATATTGCCAACCCCGGCAGGTATCGAAGCCGCGTCTTGCTGATCACCAGTCAGACGCGCATCCGACTGAGCTACCGAGGCCGGCAACAAAACACGGCATAAGAGAGAGTTCATAGAAAAGATAGAACAGAAACTTAAGGGTGTTAAAACTAGGTCTTATGCTGCAGAACACTACACATGAAAGTGTTATAGAATAGTAGGACAGAATCTAATGTGTGTTAATGTATATCTGCGGTTACAAATCTCTACACAATAGCACAATAGAGTGTTTTAGAAAAGATTGGCAAGAAACTTAAAGGTGTTCAGATGGCATGCCAAGCTACAAAACACTACTCAAAAGAAGGTTTTGGTTTTATTAACTATTAAACATAATTTAAAAGCTGTAAAAGTACAACTGAGGTTACAAAAACAACAGTACCCAAGAGAGGGTTGTAGACGAGATTGGACAGTGTATATGGTTTAAATGTACATCTTAGGTTACAAAACCCTACCCAAAAGAGGGCTATAGATGTGTAGGTTGTTATGATTCGACTGAGGTTCAAAACCCAACCCAAAAGAGGGTTATAGATTTGTAGTGTGTTAAGATACATCGGATTGTTTCAAAATACTATCCAAAAGAGGGTTATAGATTGTAGGGTGTTAAGGTACATCTGAGGTTACAAAATACTACCCAAGAGAGGGTTATAGTAGAAGAGATTTGTCAGACGCTAAAGCCTTAAAAGGGTGTTAAGATACATCTTAGGTTACAAAATACCACCCAATAGAGGGTTATAGAAGAGATTTGAAGAAGCTAAAGGGTGTTAATGTACATCTGTGGTTACTGAACACTAACCAAGAGAGAGTTATAGAATAGTAGGACAGAAGCTACATGATGTTAAGGTACATGTGAGACTGCAACATATTATCCAAGAGACGGTCATAGAATAGATGTAACTTAGCTAATATGTATAAAGGTACCATTAGTGCTACAAGAAAATACCCAAGAGAGGATTAAAGAGAGTTGAAACGAAGCTACAGTGGGTAAAGCTTCTGCCGAGGTTACAACACTATATCCAATAGAAGGCTTAATGATTGATTAAATAGAAGCTGGAGGTTGTAAATATAGCATTGAGGCCTCTAAACACTAACGAAGGGAGAAATGAGTGATGAGTTATATATGAAGCTTCCAAACACAATTCCAAAAAAAAAAAAAAAAAAAAAAAAAGGTTAAAGAACAGGCTGCACTGAAGATTATAGGTATATACATACATCTAAGGCTGTACAGCAGTACCTAAAGGAGGTTATATAATAGGTAAGACTGAAGCTTTCTTTTGTAAAGCTATGTCTGAGTGGGGTTTATAGAGCAGATGGCAGTGAAACTAACAGCTGCCAAGTTACATCTGAGGGTGCAAAATCAGCAACCGAAAACAAATGATATAAAATGAATGAGTTTGGTGCCTACCGTTAATTTTTCAGATGTTTTATACATTTTTGGAGTTCACATACCTGCTTCCAAAGGTAGAGATAAAAGCGTAAAACATTTCTCAGGTTTCTGAGACAGATTATTATTGTAAAGATTGACTACATGTGACAAATGATAAGCCCATTTCAGGTATCCCATCATCAATGCATACACCAAGTTAAGTGACAACCCATTAGTGTACTTTTTCCTGAAACTACCATATCTTCGAAAATAAATATATCAGACAGATTAATGAATAATCTCACACTACATTATTGTAACAACACGATTTTGATGTATTGGTATTGTGGTTGAATAGTAACTAAGCTTACAATCTGAATTACCCCACCCATTTCCCATTCTGTGTTCACTGAACCATGAAATGTAGCTCAAGTCAACCAGTTCTACTTTGCTATCAATTGTGCTGATAAACAATGATACTGTTGTGAAGGAATCATCATTGCTTGCCTCCTGCATTACCAGTAACTTCAAAATATTTAATGATTAAGGTTAAAGATAAGGAAAAGTCCCTTGATGTTAGAAAAATGCATTTGATTTTCCTAAGTTGTAATTTGGTTCCGAAAGAAGTTTCCACACATCACTTCAGACATCCTTCAGTCTACCTAAGAACAAATTGCAGTGAAACCGCACATGGGTGATAACCAAAGTTAACTTTCAAAATACACTACAGTGTCATGCAAAGCTACCCCACCCATTTTAACGACCTGTAATTCGAAAAACCCAACCTTGTTCCATACCGGAGGTATGCCATAATACAATACACATCTGGGGCTGTTTACCTGCAAAAAAAAAAAAGGTTTGGTGCAAGGTCAGAATACCACCAAATGGGCATCCCCCCCCCCCCCACTTATTTTTATTTTATAATATTTTAGGACTCTTACTGTAATTGGTCAAACGGATCTTACGTCACAATTTTTACTTGTCTATGACGTCACAACTGTCAGATGCAAAACATAAACAGATTGCAATTTTTATTCAGCAATTTTACAGTTCAAAGAATGCTTTTTCAAGGTATTTTAAAGTATTATTTCATCGATAACGTATGACTTTGGCGAAAAAAAAGCAGACCGGACTGCTACTGTGAAAATAACAAGGTCTTGTTATTTTTCACAGTATGAAAATATCATTTATATTTCACACTGTGAAAATATCACTTTTATTTGTTTCAGGTATGCATTGTTTCCACTGCTCGGTATAAAATAAAAGAATTTAGACGAAATTTTTGAAAATCTGTAAATATAAATATTGCAAAGATTATAACTTGCAGTTTCGTTATTTTCTCGTGTATAAAAGGTTGTATGTTATTGTTTACACTTGCAAATTAGGGACCTGAAAAGTAGGTACGGTCTATAAACGGTCACTAGACGTATTATAGGTCAGTAGAAGGTATTATAGGTCACTAAAGATTTTAGCGTGCAGCTCTTCAACCCCCATTATAAGGTTACTAGAATGGCTGATTGCGGTATAAAGATCTTTGTCAGGATATTCCGAAGGGTGACATTTTTCACTATCACTATCAACCTCTCAGGAATGTAATATTTATATACTATCACCCTCTCAGGAATGTAATATTTATATACTATCAATATCAACCTCTAAGGAATGTAATATTTATATACTATCACTATCACCCTTTCAGGAATGTAATATTTATATACTATTACCTTCTCAAGAATGTAATATTTATATGCTATCACTATCACCCTCTCAGGAATGTAATATTTATATACTATCACCCTCTCAGGAATGTAATATTGATATAATATCACTATCACCCTCTCAGGAATGTAATATTTATTTTATTATACCGAACAAAACTAATAATTACGGTAAGGGATTTTAGTGACAAATACAGGACTCACACGACTTTTGACGCTAGCACGTTCCAATTATCGTCGACTTTCTACATAAGCGACATTAGCTGGTGAAACAGAAATTCAGAAGTTCAAATGCCTATAATTATAAACCCAAAAGTATGGGTATTTCTTAACTTGTTCAAAAGAAACATTTTGGTACCAAACTTTCTCTACTTTGTTAAATATTTTGGCTAAGACTCTTTTTTCTCAAGCTGTCCTGAAGAACCGTGTACCGTACGCGCACCCAATCCGCGCATGTGATAGTCGAACTTATCGCAGGTTGATAGTAAAAAATATCATCCTCAGGCCCAAGGGAGTTTTGTATGGGAAAGTCACGCGAGGTATGACAAGATTTCATGGCTCCAAAATTGATATTTCATGTTGCAAATTTGCGTGCGAAAATTCTCTTGTTTCAGCCACAGAGAATCTGGGTGTTTCTTCGAACCACCCTATTGAGGCAGTTCTCACCAGTACCCACAATATATGCTTGGAGAAAACTGATGTAATATACAGAGGTTATTTTATTCTTTATCTATAACGGTGAAATAATTCACAAGTGTTCTGTGACTTCCAAGAAAAAAAAAACGATTGAGCGATAACGAACGCCTTAAAACACGTGTGAATTATTTCTCTGTAATCAATGAAAACAACAAAATAAACTGTTCAGTACATTTCCATTCATGTTTTGCCTTTGAATATTCAAATTCAACCATTCTGATTATTTTTTTCCAATCTTAATAGTTCCAAACAGAGCATGAATTTCAGGAGGCGTGGTTTTGTTTGAAAATCAGCCGCCTTCTTGTTTTCATTCCTTTGCAAAAATCATCCTGTGCTTGAAATACAACTGCAACAATGTCATGAGTAAGTAAATGTTTGAGTTTTACGTCCCACCAACAGCTAAGGTCATACGGATACGGGACCTCGGTTTAAAGACTCATCCGAAAGTCTGGAGAAGCCCGGGATCGATCCTGCGATCCCTGGTTTACAAGGCGAGTAGCGTAACCACTACACCACGGATGCTCCTAACAATGTCATGAAAGTTGAACTGTATTATCAAGAAACTCATACTTTATTTACGTGTTAAAGGTCTTTCCTCAAAAACGTGAAATTGGTGCGAAAATTGAAGTCTGATTTCTATGATACTATTCGATTTTCCGCCACACGTCGACTAGTGTTACATGTACTGATTTTACAAACGACGTCAGCAACGTCGCCTAGCAATTTTGACTTCAAAACTTTCCGGGAATGAAGTAATTCACTAAAGGAATAAATATCATGTTTGTGGATTTTATTGATATGTAAACTCCGGCGAATCACTCACAAACTAGCCCGTCGCTTGCGAGTGATTCGCAGGAGTTTACACGTCGATAAAATCATTCCTTATAATTTCTAATTTTCTCATTAAAATGTTAACATTATCACTAAAGTTTAGGAATTCTTTCAAAAGCATAAGAATTTACTTACCAACGGCCACGGCGGAATAATTATTCCATTAGCATCTTTGAAAGAAACCCAAGCAAACAAAATCTTAAAATTCAATTTATTTGTCTTCTAACATTTACGTTTTGAAAAGTTTTTCATCTTCTAATCGAACGCTGTTGAAGTCTTTTTATATATAATGACTTAACGCGTGGGTTGAACGTGCTCTTTGAAGTCAGGTCATATTACTACCTGTCGCTATGTGAAACAGATCTGAGATTCTTGCTCATGGAGTTTATCGAAGTATAAAGCTTTTATTTCAACCAATCAAATCGCTCGATATAGAATTGGAATTATTCAGTGATAACTCACTGAGGAATTTCAGTAAATCACTACTAAAAATTTAATAAACGATTTCATCATACGACATCGCGTCTGAGAGTGTAATAACGTCATATAATAAATTCGATTATCCATTAGTGGATTAAATATGCAAATTAGTAAGATACGTCACGTAACGTTACAGGTACGACGTCCTTCGAAGCGTCGCGTTTACTAATGGCAGAGCATTGACGCTTTTGTAACAAAATCGTGAATAAAATGCGTTTTGAATGTCATATGATATAAAAAGAATATTCCATTCGTGCTAATGCATTATTGGATTTATTAAACTCGTTGAGGAAAAGGGATAAAATGCTCGGCACGGCCTCGCATTTTATCCCTTTTCCTCATCTCGTTTAATAAATTCAATAATACACGAACACGCATGTAAGATACTCTATTTAAAACCCACAATTCTCTAGATAACGTGGTTGTTTCAAGGGTGTACACTAACGCGATGCAAAAAATCGTTACGCTGTCAAAGACAGCGTCATGCCGTTTTGCTGAACATATAATTTATGATAATAGAGGAACTTACACGAGCGGTTATTTCATATGAAATAAATGAAACGAGCCTTCGGTGAGTTTAATAAATTTCATATGCTATGACCACTAGTGTAAGATTCTGTTTAACATATAACGGATTGTATCGCCGAAGAAGTTCAAATGAAAACATAGAGTTGTCACGGATGGCGTCGAAACGTTACGCGTCAGTAATGACGCATAACAAGTCTGGTTATAGAGAATACCAGGTTCATGTCTTTTGATATCAAATTTATCAGACAAGGCTTTGGGAACGCTTGTAGAATCGTGAGGCCTGCCGAGCTGAGCCTGATAAACTTGATATCAAAAGACACGAATCTGGTATTCTATTTATCAGTTTATTAAAGAATCTCAGACAAAAATCATTTCCAGGAGGTTTTCAGCAAGCATGTGAGTGCTTCAGCCGGTGTAGCAGATGCTACCACTGAGGATATATGGAACAGCTTAAAGACCGGTCTGCTCAAGACAACTCAAGAGGTGTGTGGCACAACTCGGCCCCACCGCTGGCGTGGTGAAACCTGGTGGTGGAATGAGGATGTTAATAAGGTCATTGCAGCCAAGCGGCAAGCCTTTAAAGCTTCGAAGACTGGTAAGGGCATCCGTGCATCATATCTTGCGGCCAAACGCATAGCCAGACGAGCGGTGCACCATGCTCGCCAAGAAGCTGAGAAGGAGATCTACAAGAATATTGACACTGAGTTCTCAGAAGTATACCGCCTTGCTAACCAGATGAGAAGAGAGAATGCCGATGTTGTAGGTGACAAACCAGTAAAGAATGATGCAGGGGAGATGTCAATGAGTGAAGACTCAAAGCAGAGGGCCTGGTTAGAACACTGCCAAAGGCTACTCAATGTTGAGTTCGACTGGGACCCGGACCACCTGTCTGATGAACCACCAGTGGAAGGGCCACCCATCCCAATCACTATTGATATGGTTAAGAAGGCTATCTCTCAGATGAAGACTGGCAAAGCACCGGGTCCCTCTGGCATAGTGGTTGAGATGATAAGAGCTGCAGGTGATGCGGGTGCCTCGATGATCCGCGACCTTGCAGCTGCAACCATCCGTGATGGGAAGGTAACCTCTGACTGGGAACAGATATTCATTGTCTGTCTCTACAAGGGCAATGGCGATGCATTAGAACGGGGCAATTACCGTGGTCTCAAGATGACAGAACAGGTTATGAAAGTCCTCGAGAGGATTGTGGATGACCTCATTAGGCAGTTGGTGTCCGTCGACAATTCCCAGTTTGGCTTCGTCCCAGGAAGAGGCACAACAGACGCAATTTTTGTTGTACGGTAGCTTCAAGAGAAGTATCTGGTGGCCAACAGGAGACTCTACATGGCTTTTGTAGACCTGGAGAAGGCATTTGATCGAGTGCCTGGGAAAGTCATCTGGTGTGCACTAAGAAAACTTGGAGTGGACGAGTGGATTGTGAAACTGGTCCAAGGGATGTATGCTAATGCTCGGAGCCGTGTCCGCGTCGGTGATGGTTACAGTGAAGAATTCGAGGTGAAGGTGGGTGTTCATCAAGGCTCTGTTCTCAGCCCACTGCTTTTCATCATTGTGCTTGAAGCCTTGTCATGCGAGTTCCGCTCTGGAGTCCCCTGGGAGGACCTGTATGCTGATGACCTTGTCATCATAGCTGAATCCCTTGAGGAATGTGTCAGAAGGCTCTTAACTTGGAAAGACGCAATGGAGGCGAAAGGGCTGAGAGTGAATGAAGGAAAGACAAAGATCACGATCTGTGGTACAGCTCTGGACCTCTTGCAGAGTACAGGCCAGTTCCCATGCGCTGTATGTCGCACTTGAGTGGGCAGCAACAGTATTTTTTGTAATGGATGCAAGTTCTGGGTGCACAAGAAATGCAGTGGGCTCAAACGCTTGATAGAGGACCCTGATTACAGGTGTACACGGTGCCAATGAACTGCACGCCCCTTAGATGGCAGACCACAGAGGGAAGTCCAAGTCGGATCCGACAAGCTGGAGGTTGTAGCTTCCTTCTGCTACCTAGGTGATATGCTCTTTGCAGCGGGTGGTTGCGACATTTCAACTACATCACGTGTGAAAATAGCCTGGAAGAAATTCAAGGAGTTGCTACCAGTTCTCTCTTCCCGCCACCTCTCGTTCACGACACGTGGCCGTGTGTATAGCTCTTGTGTGCGGAGCGCAATGCTCCATGAAAGTGAGACATGGCCATTGACAAAGCCAAACCTCCAACGTCTACAGCGAAATGACAGGGCAATGATCAGACAGATCTGCAATGTCAAGCCACTGGACACTGTCACCATCAGGTCCAGTGAGTTACTTGAGCGTCTTGGCATTGAGGACCTGGACCTCATCCTGAAAGAGAGAAGACTTCGCTGGTATGGACATGTGGAACGCTCCCACAGTGTAGTCAAGACTGCCTGTGACATACAGGTAGGTGGAAAGCGGGGGCCAGGAAGGCCAAAGATGACCTGGAAGCAGCTCACAGAAAGAGATTGCAGAGAATGGAAGCTCTCTGCTATCAATCCTCATGATAGACAAGCCTGGAGATCTGGTGTAAGATCTGCCATGCGTGCAGCAAGCCAACTACCTGGAAGGGGTGAGGCAATCGGTGTCGATAACTAACAACCCCAGCACGATCGGCCCGAACCAGCATGTTCTCGTTCGATTCCCCAACCTCGGCGATGTCATCGTCCCCGGGACCGCGAAGTTGGCCTTCACGATCACGCTGCACAGCGAAGATGCCAATCGGACCTTGGTTCAGAACCTAGGCCGCGCCCTCGTGAAAAAGACCGTCATTAAAAGTTCGGGAAATGAGGTCCTCAGCATCGACGACAGTGATGTGTACCACTGCTACCGCGATCTCTGGAGGACGGCTTCAGAGAGGAAAAATGGCCAGTACCAAGGCATTGATACGTCGGAAAACCAAAATACAACGAGGATCCGAATCAATGCTGGGAAAAAATATGTGTCTGTTCTAGCGGACAAAGCCGTCGCCGATGCTTTCGGTAATCGTTTCTACATCCCACTGGACTTAAAGCTACTCGAGAGCCACATGCCATTCTACCAAAGCGCTTGGCGACCGACTCGAGTATGAGCTCACGTTCAACGACTACAACCGTGTGATCCAGACCACAGACAGAGGTGCCTCTTTCGACATTGGAAACATCTGGCTTGAGTATGACATGGTCACCCTGCCAGAGTTAGCCCAAATGATCAACAACCAGTACAGAAGCCGCATTTCAGTCCTGTACGACAGGGTACTGCGGCACCGCAAAATCGGTAAAGAGCGAACCCCTCTGGAATATCAATCTCAACGTGCCCGCCCGCAGCATGAAGGGCATCCTGATGCTCTTAGTGGATGAAGCCGCGCAAAAGCCTTTCGCTCGCGACACAGAGGCCTTCTGGAACCCGAAAATCGCAAAGGTCGAGGTCACCATCGAGGGGATCCCCAACCAACTCTTCAGCCAAGGGATGCGCTCTTACCAGATGTTTGATTAAGCGAGGAAGCTCTTCGCAACCGGTAGCAAGCGACACTCTGAAGTGGCAACGGTCGAAAAAGACCTTGCCCTAGCCGACGTCAGCCTTGCAGAATACCTCACCAGCAAGTACGCGCTGTGGCTTGACCTCAGGACAAGCGACGACGACCGGCTCCACGGCTCCGGCAGGCGGATAGTGAATGCCAGCGAAGGTGTGACCATCCAAATAACGAAAAGAGCCGGGGCTGCTGGTGCATTGAACATCTACCTCTACGTCATCAGAAGCCCCTTTGGCGCAGTGGTTATGCTACTCGCCTTGTAAACCAGGGATCGCAGGATCGATCCCGGGCTTCTCAAGACTTTCGGATGAGTCTTTAAACCGAGGTCCCGTCTCCGTATGACCTTAGTTGTTGGTGGGACGTAAAATTAAACTCACTCACTCACTCACCTCTACGTCATCATGGATGCACAGCTTAACATCGAAAATGGCCGGTTCGTCTCAGCGGTCTATTAATGTTCCTGAGGAACGATTAATAAATCTCCGCCCGCGCACGGCCCATTCGGCGACAATATGTGGGCAAACGGAATGCGGAAAATCCGTTTTTATCCTCGATCTGCTCGAAGGCCCCTACCGGGAGTTCTTTCGACACATCGTGGTCCTCTGCCCCGCCATATGGACGTTTAACCCGAATTCACACACACACACACACACACACACACACACACACACACACACACACACACACACACACACACACACTGCCCCGCCATAAAGTATAATAAAACATGCCAGCGCCCCTGGATCTGGACCGACCCTGAGGTCTACGTTCTAGACCCCGGCAAGCGCCTTCACGATTACCTGCGAGCGTTTTACCAGGTGTTTATGGGCGTGCCTACCTTATATATCATCGATGACTGCTCGGCCACGAAGGCGTTGACGAAAAAGAAAGACATGCTGTCAGAGCTAGCGTTCTCAGGCCGCCACGCCGACCAGAGCGTCTGGGTCCTCACCCAAAAGTACAAATTCTTCCTGAAAGACTTGCGCGTGCAGACGCGTTGGGTCTGTTTGTTTCACTGCAAGGATCGTGATTCATTCGAAGACTGCTTGCGTGAGAATGACGTGATCTCCACACGAGAACAGCGGGCGTCTGTAAGGCAGCAGTTAGCCGAGACAAAGAATGCTAAGCTTTTATTAAAGACAGACCAACTAGCTGCTTATATGATGTGAAGTAATGTACGAAGTAACTAAAGGTCTGCTAATCACAGTGCTTGGCTCGCATCTGGTACTGCTGCGCTTTATTGCTAGGCAGTATGTTTACATTACTCGGATGTGTGTTAACACACACGCACGCTTCTGCCAGCACTTCGACACCATATTAGACTGGTCCGCCATCACGCAATGAATCGCAAAGCAATAGCTATGGACTTTGACGAACTGATCGATGAGCTGATAGGAACGACAGAGCAAAGGCAGAACACTGAAGCTCCAACCGCGGAAGGAACGGCAGCGACGACAGAAGGCCATGAGGAGCCGCTCCTCAAGGAACGGGTGCAAAAATACCGTGAAAGGCTGGTGGTGGGAGGCCAAGCCAAGCAGTATGGACTAGTGGTCCATGGGAAGGTCCTCACCGCAGAACAGATCGACGCTCTGGACAATAGCGAAATCGAAAAGCTTTACGCCCGCTATGAAACAAGCCTTGAGGCAGCGATGACGAAGACGCTGGGGTCTACAGCGCTCCAGCTTTATGCGGGGCTGGCATCTAGGTTTCTCCCGATACCGGCCGAAAACCAACCTGGTCTTATTGCTGACCTCGAGGGCGACCCGTTTGTCGGAAAGGCACTTAGGAGTGCTACCTGCGAGCTCTTCAATCGCTATGGCATGTACTTGGCGCCGCTCACTGTCGCGCTTACTACAGTGAAACACTGTCGATTTGGACATCAATGCCCTATTACCATCTATGACATAAAAGGTGTCGGAGAACGAGCAGATTGTTGCGGAGCAACAGGAGAAACAAGAGACAGCACAGAGTCCGGCAGACAGAGTTATGACCCCCAAGCCTTTGCGAAGCAACACGGTTAAGGATCCGAAAAAAAGTGGCGGCCGGGCGTGCTGGAGCTGCTGCCAGACAGGCCAAACAGGAACGGCTGCTCGAACAGTTTCGGACGCCCAAAGACTCATTTCGCCCACTAGTCAGCGCAGCTGATGTCAGTATTCCTCAAAGGAACCGTCACGCAGTGGTGCAGCTAACAACCATGGACTAACCGACTGGACCCCATTGATCATTGGGGCTTGTCTTACGGGCGGTGCATTCATGCTTCTTCTGCGCTTGTGCGCCACACAGTCGGTACAAACGCCACAAATGGCACCCTCGTTGACTCATCGATAGCGTCGATGCCAAAGCGGCTTGTTGTTTCGCACGCTAAGCAACCACAAATAAAGACAAGCCCAGACCCATTCTATATGGAGTGAAGCCCGTTGCGTAGCAATAATGACAACCCCGGCAACTGATGGTAAAATGCTTGTCAACGCGCTCTACCATAGCGCAGTCGTCTGTGGCATCGCTGTGGGATATGCCCGGCTTGGCAAGATGGCGATTGGGGGTAGCCCCCACCCCCCCAAAAAAAAACTAGACTTCATACCCGCGATGTGGGCATGGCAATAGTTGACGTCGCTCTCGCCATGGCAACCAAAGACATGCTAATTAAACAGGGGCTGATACCTGCTGATATCATGAAGTAATGGCAAGTATTGCTTTGCTCGTTGGCGGTGCCCTGGTGAACGCTCTGACGTTCTCGGGATCGAACTTCTTGTTCTCCATGTTGAAGAGCTCTGGCGTGGACGAAGAACGCATGCGTCATGATAAAGCGGTCGAACAGTTACAGGCTGCACAGCGGAAACGGACCGAGCGTATTGATTTCATCACTGAGGAACTCCGCCGCCAGGGGCACGCCGTTCGAACTTTCAACGTCAACATCGGTTTTTTGTCAGCTGTAATTGACACTGCCAGTTTTATCGCCAGGAACCAGAAAGAAACGTATTATTCGCCACAAAAAATGTCAGAATTGGTTTTTGCGAGATAAACAGACAGCAGTTTATGGTATATTCATTCAGCCGTGAGTATAATAGCCAACATCACGTAGTCCTATTGATTTAGTATTATACATCTCTAAACATGTTGAGCACAAGTTTCGCAGACGACGTATCCAGAAACTCAAAGTAGAAGTAAAACAAAGATCAGGAATCGATACAATTAACTTACTCCACCCATCAAAGACACCAAAGGGAAAGAAACACAAACATGAAGCGACCAGACCATAATGGAAACCTAAACAAAGGAAAGCCAAAATGACAGTTACTTTCCCACAAAATGGCCATATGGCCATCCAAAATAAAAAGACACAAGTGATACACACAGTAAGTAACAAACAACAACATAAATAAACCGCCACAGAAGAACCGCCTTGGTAGTATGACCCATCTTCTTTCTTATGAATGTTTTCATTGCTCTTAAAGGAACTTTTTTTTGGTTTTTTATTGGAACGGTCAGTGGAAAGATTTCTACTGGGAGGTTTAAATCGATTTTACGTGGCCACAATCCTCGCCCTTATTTCCGTCGCGATTTAGACAAATAATTTGTTCAGTCCCGTGGTAATGGGCTGTCTTAGAATGGGAATTTGGAGACTTTCAGCCCCACAGTTTTTCAGGGGATTTTTCAGGCAAACAAATATTTTATTTTTTTTCATCCCCTGCAGGTGGGGCCGACCCGGGGGTGGGTAGAACAATTTTTTCAACCCCGCAATACTGTGGGGCCCACCCCCACCCCCCGGGTTGGCCCCACCGTGTGGGGTGGTGGGCCGCCCCTGGGGCTCTTGGATTTTTCCTATACGAGGCACTCGCCGAGTGCCCTTGGTATGTCGCAGCCAGTTGGGGTGGTATTTTTAGGGTTGGGAGGCTTAATTTGGCAAATAAAAAAATATTGACGTTTAGGTTGGGAGGCTTAATTTACCAAAAAGAGAATATATTTGGGTCAAAATAGGCTGGGAGCCTTGATTGACTAAATGGACCTTTTATGGCTGAAACAAAAAGTCCATTCACCCTCCCTGCTGCTCAAGTCCATAACAGACCCTGCTCCATATCGGCCATGAGCAACTCTAGCCGGTTCTGTATAACGTTCACCAGTACGACGCCAGCCTCTTCTACGACCATCCCGAAAGACCATGTTAAACCGGGATTCGTCGCTGAACATAATGCGGGACCTCTGATTAATATGTTCCAACGTCTGCGATGTGTACACCGCGCAAACGTTGAAGGTACTCAGTAACGGCTCGTGCCCGATGAGCACTAGCGTTATCGTCCTGAAAGATGAATCAACGACTGTGGCGTCGAATACTCGGCATCACGTGAGGCGCCAACACGTTATCCAAATAGTACAGTCCTGTTACTGTGTCTTGGCACACATGTAAGTGTTTTTTCCAGTCATGGTGATTCCATCCCATACCATAACAGACCCTGCTCCATATCGTTATTTAGGGCTTGTAAAAATGACGTTGACGCTTAGAAGATTGGTCGCCGTGTCGCTACATAATGACGTAATCATTGGAATTAGTGTGTGGTTCAATTTATGGATATTTGATAGTCCTTTGAATTAAATGCATGTCGGCCAGGTAACGTTTAATTTATTTCCGAATATTCAACCTAAAAGTACAATTTCCCTTACTTTTTGTGAACAGTATATATAGCTGTCCAAAAGATATCGTTTTATTATGTTTGTTGTAATATTTTTAGTTATTTGTTTCAAATGAAGTTTATAACAGTTAATTGAAAGGTTTTACCCATAATTATGCTGTGTAAATGGCATTTTGCTAACGGTACAATTGCGAGAAAATTGCGGGTTGAAATGTAAACCTTATTGTTCTGGGCCCAGTTGTTCAAAGCATCGTTTAGCTTAACGACCTCGTTAGTGGTCATATTGTTAACTGTTCTAGCAAGTTTAATATGTAAAATTTTGGTATTTTTGCTGAAAAAATGTGAACAGGTTTTGCATCCTTTTTAGCAAAAATATTAGCATATTTGCCACATAATCAATGATCAAATTTTAACGATCTGTTAACTAACGACGTCGTTAGTTTTGAACAACTGGCCCCTGATTTACAAGGGCATTAGCATATTAACGTGATGAAAATAAAATTGGATAAAAATAGCCATATTTTTTTTATAATGTATATAATAATAATAATAATAAAAATAATAATAATAAAAATAATAATGCTACTATAACTACTACTACTTATGCTACTACTACTACTACTGAAAATAATTTTAATAATAAAACGATGATGTTAATAATTATACTGTCACTCCTTTTTCCTCTACTGCTGCAATTATTGGGCCCTCACCGATCGGGACTTGAAATAGATTGGGCTGCATGGTGCTTCCACACAGAGCTGAAACTGTCCGCACAATAGTACAGGTAAACCGCATAGGCGGTCTTAGCCTGCCCAGGCAAAGTGATGTGAGTCAGACCGTCCCTACATAAAAACCATTTTGCTGTGTATCGGCGGCAGGGCTTGAGATGCCATTTCATCTCAATCTCGGGTAAAAGTCTCACAAATTTGGAGCAAAGTCTCCAAAATGACCTTAATAATAATGTCGGGAACATAAAAATCTCAATACAAACAAACAAACAAACAAACAAACAAACAAACACACAAACAGACAAATGATGATAATAATAATAATAATAATAATCAAAACGATGGTACTAATAAGTTTATCTTGCTACTACTCCCACTACTACTACTACTACTACTACTACTACTACTTCTACTACCACTACTACTTCTTTCACTGTACTACTACCACTACGTCAACTATTATTACTATAATTATCATTAACGTGACGAAAATAAAGTGGATAAACACTAGCTAATAGTGTTTGTAGGAAAGAACATTGAACAATTATTTAACAATTACAATAATAATAATGATAACAAACGATACTACTACTACTACTACTAATAATAATAATAATAATGTGTTGTTCTTGATGTTGGAAAGAAGGGTGCTAAGTACAAAAAAGACCAGTCTTTTTGCTGATTGTGCTTGTCGGTTTACAATTTCGCTAAAGCTGTGCTCACTGATGGTCAAATTCAATTCTGTGAAATATACATTGTTTAATTCAAAACAGGTTTCCACGTCAATTTAGATATTCAATCTATGGAATTCAACTAAAAAGATTATACAATGTACAACCGGCATTTGATACTGCAAATTAAGTGTTCATGTAATGTTAGTTTATAAGTTTATAACTAAACGGTTTTGATGATGAGATATCATTGCCTCTTTCTTTCCGTAATGCTACAATGCAATCGAGTCACGTGATATTGTCCCATACCTTTTCTTACTTATTAGTAATCTAAACATATGTTGTGTGTGCTCATTGGAACCGCCTCGATGAGGCGGTTCTAACGAGTACCCGTAACATATGCCGTGGTGCAGAAATAAGAAAAATAATAGTGTATACCCCCGTATACCACATTTTTCTTTATATAATGTGGGTTTATGGGGGTGTTCATTTCTCGGACTTGTTCATTGGATGATACGAAGTCTCAGATCTGGTTGTGCATCTGCGCAGCCTGATCAGAGTTTTTGCTGAGATCATCAAGTTAACAAATACGTGTACAGACCCTCTCTTAACCCCACCTCATATAGGGATAAATGGGGATTGATAGGGTAATCATTGTTTTGCTTATTTTTGCTGAGAACATATATCGAGGGTACTTGTACAGATACGCCTGAGAAGAACTTAACCAATTTCGCGTTTTGTCCGCGTGACACACGCGCATTGTAAAATTTTCGCGTTTCGATACGCAGTTCATCGCGTTCATACGCGATAGCAACGCGTTTAATATCAGCCAATGAAAGTTATTATTCAAAATGCATTAGGTTAATTCAATACGGGTTTCTGTGGGAGAGAATTCCAACCAATAAGAATAAGACAGGTAAGTGAAGATAAAACGCGTGAATGCGAAAGAGCACGGGCCAATCAAACTCTTAGCTCTTGACCCATATTCTTTTTTTTATTTTTCAATAAGTCCATATTAATGGCGGTATTGATCTCTCTTATCAGTAGTGATTTCTTCGGATAAACACACACAATTACATTTAAAGACATATTTTGGGTTGCATAACACCTTAATGACTGGCAGTGTAGAGATAATCTCGGTCCGAGAGATAATACACCCTCTGGGTATTCTGAGGAATGTCAAACAGGTAAGGGACCAAGAGGGTAATCATTTACCCTGTGAAATGTGTTTGACAAGTCAAGTCTATTTACTTGTTTGTAGGAGCTCATCAGAGCCACCTTGTCATGGGTGTTTATGGTGTTTCTAACACATCTCGAAAAGACTACTTTATAAATTTGACCCCGCTAACCCCCACTTTTAAAAAGTAAAAGTGGAATTCAAGGGGATATATATTATGCTTTTTATTTCTGCACATAATGTATATTGTGGGTACTCGTCAGAATCTCCTGGCCGAGTCAGTTCTAACGAATACCCACAACCTATGCTTTGCGCAGAAATATTAAAATCATCCGAATTTTCTTACGGAAACTTTTCAGTTTTGGAGGTAAAAAAATCAATAGATTTGTATAGGCGTGTTTTCGTAATGAAGTACCAACAATCTCTTTTTAGAACAAAGAAATAATAAAACATAAATGAATGAAAATAAGGAAAATATGGTAGACACCTGGAAGTTCATAAGGTTTAGCGCCAAATGGCAAACAGTGCTGACCCAGTTCAGACGTAAACAAAATAGGCGCCTGATCAGGGCCTACATTGTTTTCAAAAGCTTCAGACATTTTCAAAATAAATTTTGAAGAAAACACATCCTCACATTTTTAAATTTTGAATTGGTCTTGTGCTATTTACAAAGTTGAAGATTCCATTTCGCGCCAATTGGCAAAACGTGCAGACCCAGATCAAACGCAACAGAACTTGGCGTCTGATCAGGACCTACACTGTTTGCAAAAAAAGTTCAGACATTTTTTTTTTTTTTTCAAATTATAAATTTTGAAGAAAACACTACCTCACACTCTTAAATTTTGAAATGGACTTGTTCTATTCACAAGGTGGAAGATTTTGTTTGGTGCCAAATGATAAAAAAGATCCAGGTCCTGGTCAGGGCCTAGATTATATGCAAAAAGTTCAGTCATTTCCCATATGAATTTCGAACAAAACATAACCTGATTCTTCTACATTTAGAAATGGACAAATGTTATAAATAAGGTAGAAGATTCCAATTGTTTAAAAAATGGGTTAATGAAATTAAAAAAATATATCTTTATTAAACAAATGGGCCGTTTCTGTGAGTGACTGAACATGAACCAATACGGAAATTGTGAAAAAAAGACAACATCACATTCTTATATTTTGAAATGGTCTTATGCTATATACAAGGTGGAAGATACCATTTGGCACCAATTAGCAAAATGTGCAGACAAACATCATACGCAACAGAAAAAGGCGCCTGATCGGGGCCTACATTGTTTCCAAAAGCTTCAGACATTTTCAAAATAATTTTGAAGAAAAAACAACCTCACATTCTTAAATGTGGAAATGGTATTGTGCTATTTACAAGGTGGAAGATCCCATTTGACGCCAAATGGCAAAAAGGTGCAGATCCAGATCACCCAATTTCGTAAAATCATTCTTCGATATAAAATCATTCTTCGATATAAAAAGATTGGGTACAACATGGATGTTATACGACAGGCTGCATGCATGGTAGTTAACCCAATCACGGTTTGCAACTTTGCTTCCCTCTTTGATTAAACGCCGGTGGGTCAGGCCTCAGATTCTATGACGGCTCCAACGTAAAGGCTTATTGAGAATTAGAGCGATCTAATTCTTGGTAATGTTGGTTGGTGCTTGATGCTCTGTCTCTGGTCGGGCTCATCGTAGTCTAACTGTTGGTTTTCTTTTGCTCCAGCATTTCAGTGGTTTCTGTCGACTCCTCACCGTTGTCTCACCTCTGTGGTTCTTTGATTTTTTGTGTTCACGGAGATGTTGCACTGATGAGTTAGGAGGCCTTCATGCGGACTGAGCAAATTATTTGTCTAAATCGCGACGGAAGTAAGGGCGAGGATTGTGGCCACGTAAAATCGATTTAAGCCCCCCAGTGGAAATCTTTCCACTGACAGTTCCAAGGCGGTTCTTCTGTGGCGATTTATTTATGTTGTTGTTTGTTACTTGCTGTGTGTGTCACTTGTGTCTTTTAATTTTGGATGGCCATATGGCCATTTTGTGGGAAAGTAACTGTCCTTATGGCCTTCCCTTGTTTAGGTTTCCATTATGGTCTGGTCGCTTAATGTTTGTATTTCTTTCCCTTTGGTGTCTTTGATGGGTGGAGTAAGTTAATTGTATCAATTCCTGATCTTTGTTTTACTTCTACATAGCAGAAGTATGCGTCTGATCAGGACCTACTTGATTGCAAAAATATACATTTTAAAGAAAACACAACCTCATACTCTTAAAAAATGGAATGGTCTTGTTATATTAACAAGGTGGAAGATTCCATTTGTCGCAAAATGGCAAAAACGTGTAGACCCAGATCAGAGGCAGAAGAAGTATACATCTCTTCAGGGCCTACATTATATGCAAAGGATTAAGGCATTTTCCAAATAAATTTCGAAGAAAACACAACCTGATTCTCCGAATTAATTAAACAAAATAAATGAAAATTACAAAAATAGTTAGAAAATGGGCCGCTTCTGTGAGTGAAAGAACGTGAATAAGTTCGGATATCTAGAATAAGTGACGATAATGAGGTGTTGTTTTTAACAGCCACCTTTATAGCCCTAAGTTGCACCTAGGTGTCATAAATCTTTTGGTCAATAAATACCCTGCATTTTGACTGTCAACTTCAATCATTATGCAGTACCTATATTTTACCCTTTATCCCCAGGCAACTGTAAATGAATAATTGACATGTCCTCTTTTCGAAACGATCGGATATATTATGTTCAAAGTGAAAACAAATCTGAAACAGGGAAAATTTGAAGAAATAAATAAACGGAAATAAAAAAAAAAACAATAAATGTGAAAAGTCACGTAGTATTGATTGGTTGCTTTTGAAACGCGAAGCAGTCTGTGAATGCACACTATCTGCGTTTTCGCCACTCAGGTTTGATTGGGTGGTCAAAAATTGCGATTTACGCGCAATATCGCGTAATTTCATAATAGCAATTGATTGGCTAAAATGTCATTCGCGAATGAAACGCGTGAATCGCGAGTGCCAATCTCGCGCGATACAAATGCGAAACAAATGCGTAGGCGCAGTTAAGTTCCTCGCAAGCGGGAGTGTACATCACGAGAATACGCCTATATTATTCTGACCCCTTGAACCCCAATTTTATATAGTAAAACTGGGGTTAACAGGGGTAATCCTTATTTTTCTTATTTCTGCTCTACAGTATACATTGTGGTACTCGTTAGAACCGCCTCGATAATGGCGATTCTAACGTGTACCCACATGCTATATTTTGAGCAGAAAAAAAAGAAAAATATTATAATTAACACATCTTAAAATTTTCGTTTTACCGGCGGTAAAACTTACAATGCATTCATATTGTGTTTTCGTAATGAGAACCGTGGTTCTATC
This sequence comes from Lucinisca nassula, assembly GCA_963580285.1. Lineage (NCBI taxonomy): Eukaryota > Metazoa > Mollusca > Bivalvia > Lucinida > Lucinidae > Lucinisca > Lucinisca nassula. The sequence continues at coordinate 110,063,921 of OY757013.1, read as the reverse complement.
CATCACCCAAAATATATGTTTGGTGAATAAATAAGAAAAATATCACAAATTTTCTTTTTTAAAAAATGACCATTTTTGGGGTATGAAAAAATGGACTATGCTACACGGATAAATCTAAACCTCTGGTCATAGTTTAGGTGGATATGCACTATATCAAATTTTGAAGTGCGGTGTCTGTGATTTTTAGTAGATACAGTAAACATCCTATATCAAGACCACCTTTGGGACTGTTCAAAAGTGGTCTATTACATTACGAAAACACACCTATACAAAAACATTGTAACCTTTATTGCCGAAAAAATGAAAATTTTATGATGAAAAATTGTGATATTTTTCTTATTTCTGCTCAAAATATAGATTCATGGTACTCGTTAGAACCGCCTCATCGGTCCTCTAACGAGTCCCCACAATCTATATTTTAGGTGAGAAATAAGAAAAATATAGTTTACCCCTATAAACCCCAGTTTCACAACATAAAAGTGGGGTACAAAGGGGTCAAAATTATATAGGCGTGTTTTCGTGATGAAGGTGGTCGCTGACAAGAGGACAGTTATGCAGAAAACACAAACAATAACTGCAACCTACTAAATAAGCTTTTAAAAGGAAAAATAATCTTAATTTTAGGCGGTCTTAAAAGCGGAATTTTGCTGTATATGATTAATTGATTGTTTTGGGTTTAATCCTTATGGGTGATTGTGTGTCGTCTCCAATTGAAGGGGAGAAAAGAGATAGAAGAGATAGATGAGTGAATGAAAGTGAGGGACAGAGGAGAAAGAGGAAAAGAAGAGGTGTAGAAAACGAAGAAATAACAACCTTCTCCCTCTACCCTTACCTGCTGCAAGGACAGCAGGTCTGTCCGTCTGTAAGCAAACATCATATGCACGCCCCATTGACGCAAGATACACGTCATCTTTGCCTCACTCAACCCCTAATAATTTTATACATTTCCAGTAAAATTCCTATATTAGACCACCTTTGGAACTGTTCAAAAGTGGTATTTAAGACCACTTTTGAACAGTCCCAAAGGCTGTGTCCGACCAGAGGACACTGTATGCAGAAATCACAAAGAAAGAATAACTGCAACCTACTAAATAAGCTTTTTAAACCAGAATTAATCTTAATTTTTGGTGATCTTAATAGCGGAATTTCCCTGTATTAGATGTACATGTATAAGTCAGATACAAGATCTGCCTAGACAAAGGAGTAATTCTAACTTGGCCTAAACCAGATAGGACTTCTTTTTCTGACCTGGAACGATCCGGATTTTATCTAGAAACCCCGTCTATATAATTTAAACCCCACTTTTTGTAGTTAGACTGAGTTTTACAGGAGTTTACATTGTTTTCTAATTACATATTATGGGTACTCGCTAGAACCACCTTCATGTAGCCTCGGCAAGCCTCACGATTCTACAAGCGTTCTCGAAGCCTTGCCTGATAAACTTGATATCAAAAGACACCAACCTAGTATTCTTTATATGAATGAACCATTGGATGGCTTAGTAAAAATGAAATAAATCTTTCTTACAGGAAGGCTGCCATAACACATCCTGGGGATGACACAGATATTATAATTACAGTCGAAATTCGATAACTCGAACACCTTCGGGACCATGGAATTTTGTTCGAGATAGAGGTGGTTCGAGATATTGAGGGTTACTCATACTGCCAGGCGATTAGGCATAATAGGGATTACCTTAGGATTTTTTTTTTTTTTTTATCAAATAAATGTATGTTGTGAGCACTCATTAGAATCGCCTCAATGAGGCGATTCTAATGAGTACACACAGCATACCTTTTAAAGTTAAAAGCGAACAAACCTCTATAAATTAACCTAAACACATCTTAGATATAGCAGGAGTCCATTTCAAAATTTAGGGGAGTCAGGTTGTGTTTTCTAAAATATCTATTTGGAAAATGGCTGAACTTTTTGCAAACAGTGTAGGCCCTGATCAGTTAATACCTCTGAATCTGGAGCTTCAGAAACAATCCTTTACGGACCTGAGAGTGAGTTCGAATTAAACATAGTAATCGAATTATTCGTATTCGAGTTATCGAAGTTTAACTGTATTTATGTTTTGTTTGATTTGAGGTTTAACGTCCCCGTCAACACTGTAAAGGTCATTTTGGAGACGTTGCTACCAATTTTGTGGGACTTTTACCCGACATTGAGATGAAATGACATCACACACCCTGTCGCCCAATGAAACCAATAGGGTTTATAAGCATGGACGGTCCGACACTCGCACCGCTTTGTCAAGGCAGGCTGAGATCCTCTAATGGGTTTACCAGTCCTCTTGTGCGGGTCGGTTTCAGCTCTGCGTGGAAGCATCATGCAGTCCATCTATTTCTTCAAGCCCCGATAGACAGGGCCGCATTATAATTATTTGTGCCCTGTCAAGCGGTTTTGGTACTTATCGCCTATGCGAGCAGCGAAGGTTCAGGCGAGCCTGCGCATTATAATTATTTGGGCCCCGTCAAGCGATTTTGGTACTTATCACCTATGCGAGCAGCGAAGGTTCAGGCGAGCCTGCGCATCCGCGCAGTCTCGCCAGAACCTTCGCTGTTCGCTCATACAAGCAGTGAATCAAGAGGAACCTTCAGACAGAAAGCCAAATCCCTGGCCCCTCTGAATGGCTGTTAAAATTTGTCATGACGGAATGCTCGAAGACCCAAATTCGCTTGGCTGGGCTCATTTAAAGTTAATACCTCTGAATCCCAGAATAACACTTGGTTACATCTGTAAGCCATTTCGTCTGCTTGGTGCAAAAAGGGTAAATGCCAAATGGCAACTTTTCAGGAGAGACAGAAAACTGTTTTATTTAGTACCAGAAATCCCAAAACGGGTACCCTGGCAAACAGTGCAGGCCCAGATCAGACGCCGCAGATCTGATCAGGGCCTACACTGTTTGCAAAAAGTTCAACTATTTTCCAAATAGATTTTTAAGAAAACACAACCTGACACCCCTAAATTTTGAAATGGATTTCTGCCATTACTAAGGCGGAAGATTCCATTTGGTATAAAAGGGTTAAAGGCCCCGTCACACTCAGACAAAGACCTCAAAGACCGCACTGCGTTCTTAAAACTTAAACTACGCAGGAAGAACGGGACGAAATACAGGAAAAATCGCAGTTTTCAAGTTGGTTCTACGTCCTTAATACGCCCATGTCAGGATGCGACTGCGTCTAACACGCACCATCTACGTTTTGTCGCGCGCTTGATCTGGCATACACCACACCCTTTGCGTTTTTACTACGTTTTTACTACGTTCTTCCCAAGACCTTTGGGACAACACCACGTGCTTAGTGTGCGTTTACCACGTTTTCACTGCGCCCTTCAAGATGTTATAAATTAAAGTCAACTGTCTCTGCGTTCTGAATTCTTGGTCCGACTCTGTTGAGCAGTTCATCAAACATCTCTGCCGGCATTCTGAGGAAATAAAAGAATGACTGCTGATCCTTCATTCTTAGCTCTGCCATCAGTCTGTCATAGTGGCCAAATTGAACTCGTCCTTCAACCGAAAGCCAAGGGCGCACCCAACAAGATCTAGGTTGCCTTCTATTCCTTCTCCGTCTTATCCTCCTAAATAACACAAGGGCAGCCTGCGCATCAAGCAGAGTTTGGTTGGCTTGGAACAACGCACACTGCAGAAGAACGTTTTGCTTCTGTGTGTTCATGATAAAAGTTGAAACACAAGTGAAAATGTGAGAAATTCGGTGAAGTATTTATACCAAATTGCTTGACGTGACATGGACGCTATGAGAATTTGCTGCAAAAGTAAAACGGACGTATTAAGCACCGAACGAACGTGTAACAAACGTAACGTTGTCTTAAACAACGTGGTATGAACGTACTTTTGCCTTTGCAGAAACGTGGAACGGTCGTGGTGGGTACGCGATTGACGTGATATGAACGTCTTATGAACGTCGTATGAACGCACTGCAGTCTTTTCCGTCCATACCAGGTTTGTACTACGTCAATGTAGACCATATTAAGTTCATGCTCCGTTGGTACTAAGTCAATGCCGTTGTTTCCATGTCCTTACTGAGTCCATACTGCGTACTTATTCGATCACGTCCTCGCCACGGTTTTTTGAACATGTTTAAAAATCGTCCACGTCAGCCAAGACCATAGAGATCGCATCACGTTCTTATCGGTTTCTACTGCGTTCCTTCTACGTCGTACAAGTTCGTACTACGTCGGTCCGGTTTTACATTGACGCAGTGGGAACTTGGTCTAGTGTGACTGGGGTTTAAACAATGGCAAAGAGCAATTATTAGCGTCTATTAGCTGTTTACTAAACTGCGTGTTGATTTCTTTCATTGTTTATGATGTTGATTGTTGAAAAATGGCGTTTGTAAAACAAGATATAGCAGTAAAATATTGAAACACACTTTCTGCGCTGAGTATGTTGGCGCAAAAACAGTGTAAGTGCATTCAACGCTTGAGGTCCCCGCCCATCGGGGCTTGAAGAAATAGATGGGCTGCATGATGCTTCCACGCAGAGCTAAAACCGACCGAACACGAGTACTGATAAACCACTTAGAGGATCTAAGCCTGCCCAGGCAAAAAGGTGCGAGTCGGACCGTCCATGCTAATAAACCCTATTTGTTTCAGTTGGCGACAGGGCTCGAGATGTCATTTTATCTCAATGTCGGGTAAAAGTCCCACAAAATTGGAAACAACGTCTCCAAAATGACCTATACAGTTTTGCGGGGGCGTTAAACCTTAAATCAAATAAACAAACAAATTAACTACCTCTAGGTTGAAGTTATTATTATTATTAATATTATTATTATTATTATTATTATTATTATTATTATTATTATTATTGTTATTTCACAGGACCTGCGTTATAACGAAAGTATTTGTTCCCTACTTTTGTGCCGTTATAATGAGAAGATCCACATCATCTTTTCCAAGAACCAAATGTTATAGACATTTGTTAGACTCGCCAAAAATATCTATAACTTTTGTTTCTTGAAGTATTAGATTACAAGAATCGTTCATGACTTGGGCATTTGCAACCCGAGGGAACCCAACGTCGCTCGGAATCGAGGCTAAGCCTTGAGCTTAGAATCCATTCCATTGAAATTGTCGTTATAACGAGTTTTGTCGTTATAACGAATGTCGGTATAAAGAGGGTTGACTGTATTATTGCTTTCTTCAGGGAATCACATTCCATGTGACATTCAGCTGACCGTCTTTACCTCAAACCATTCACAACCTGTTGATTTGTTTGTTTGATTTGAGGTTTAGCGTCCCCGTCAACACTGTAAAGGTCATTTTGGAGACGTTGCTTCCAATTTTGTGGGACTTTTACCCGACATTGAGATGAAATGACATCTCAAGCCCTGTAGCCCAATGAAACCAATAGGGTTTATTAGCATGGACGGTCCACCTCGCACCGCGGTTCCTGGACAGGCTTAGATCCTCTAAGCGGTTTAGTGTGCGAGCCGGATTCAGCTCGGCGTGGAAGCATCATGCAGCCCATATATTTCTTCAAGCCCCTATGGGCGGGGGCTGTACACAACCTGTTGAACGAGAGACAGAATATACAATCTTACAACATTTACTGGTTAAAAAGTGTCCGTGTTGAAGGGGACGATTTACCTCAAATCAAACCAACAAAAAATATCCTTAATATTTAGATTATTCACATTACTTTCCAGCGTTTCAATTGTTTAATACAGTTAACCCTCTTTATACCGAGATTCGTTATAACGGCAAAACTCGTTATAACGACAATTTCAATGGAATGACTTCTTAGCTCGATTCCGTACCATCACGAAAACACGCCTATATAATTTTGACCCCCTTGAATCCCACTTTTATATAGTAAAACTGGGGTTTCCGGGGGTATACCTTATTTTTCTTATTTCTGCTCTCAAATATAGACTGTGGGTACTCGTTAGAACCGCCTCGATGAGGCGGTTCTAACAAGTGCCCACAATCTATATTTTGAGCAGAAATAAGAAAAATATCACAACTTTTTATCTTAAAATTTTCATTTTTTCGGCGATAAAGGATGCAATGTATTTGTATAGGCGTGATTGCGTAATGGACGTTCGCTTCCCTCGGGCTGGAAATGCCTAATATCGAACGCAATGCCATGAAATATTGTTGTAATCTAATACTCAAAGAATATAAGAATCTTATATGGGGTTCTGCTGTAGATTGGCGATTCCGACCCGAGGGTTGACCGTGTTGAGCGGAACCGAGGCTACGCCGAGGTTCCGCTCAGCACGGTCATCCCGAGGGTTGGAAACGCCCATCTACAACAGAACCCCATATTGGATTCTTTTTCTTGCACAACACCTCCCAAACATTTCCTTTTTATTTTGTAGCAAATAGCAGAACTACAGAAAGTATTTCTTTTCTTCTTTTTAAGATTTCATACAAAAGTCCTGTATTCGGTGTCCTTTAACAATAAATGAGTTAAATAATTATCATTCTTATTGATTTTTTTATTTCGTCTTTTTTTTTTTTTTTTTGTTTGTTTTTGAATTTGACAGATCGCATATTTACAAAATAAAAGTAGTGCGGAAGTACTTCCGGCAGTTGAATAGAATTGAAGCGCACTTATGTTAGTTGCCTGGGTCGAACACCAGGGTCAGAACATAAATTTATATCCCAGGGTAAAATCACGGATTTCCTTGTCTAGTGTGCAAGAAACAAATGTCTATGTTTCTTGGAGTAATGAAGGGGAAAGGACCTATTATTACACCTATCATACTCCAAGCTGGGATTTTTTATAATGCCTAAAAAATAGCCGTGTTTCAGCTAACCCGACCGACCCTGCTTCAGACCCCCCCCCCCCCCCCACACCTCTAGTATTTTATCAATAAAATAACAAAACATCACGTGAACAAGTCCGTGAAATAAAGACCACCCTAAACCCCACTTAATATAGAGAAAACTGTGGTTTAAGGGGGGTAAACATTATTTTCCTTATTTCTGCTTCAAGACTTAGGTTGAGGGTACTCGTTAGCTAACGAGCACCCAAAACCTTTGTTTGGAGTATAAATAAGAAAAATAAAAAATACAAAATAAAAAAATCATCAGAAAAATTGCCTTTTTTGAGGTTTGAAAAATGTACTATATCGCGCGGATGTGTTATCGTTATGAAATCAAAGCACTGAGAGTGCTGATGGAGCGTAGCTTTGATAATTTGATTTAGCGTTTGATTGGTATTTTAATTCAGGCTCATATTGATCCAATGAACATAGCTGTTTGAAGCTATTCTGGGCCAGAAGTCGTGTTAAAGCAACACGACCTATATTGAAATTAACTCAGGCTAAGGTGTAGACCCCGCAACAACCATCACGAAAACACGCCTGTACAAATACATTGTCAATTTTTCGGCAAAAAAAAAAAAAAAAAAAATGGAAATTTTAAGATACAAAATTGTGATATTTTCTTATCTCTGTTCAAAACATTGATTGCGGGGACTTGATTGAACCGCCTTGACGAGGCAGTTTTATCAAGTACCCACAATCAATGTTTTTGAGCAATACAGCAGCCATGCAGTTCTACAGTTTACTTGAAGATTTCTGCTGAGCTATAGTTCGTGCAATAACTGGGGCTTGCGCGATTGTTTGGCGGCTTTAAAGTTGTTTTATGTAATCAGTTTTTGAAAAATTACCTTGGGGAGGTTATTTATCTTGCATTAGACATTCTCCTTGGTTACGTCTTGATGATGTTTATCTTCATGTGAAACATTATCATAATTTTCCCAGCAGTTTATAAGTTATACATCCGTAATCAGTCTTTTAAAATTGCCTCGGTGAGGCTGTTTATAAAGCTATCTGGCATTAGACAATATCATTAGCTTGATCTTGTCAATTTACATCTGCATGCAAAACATTATAAAAATATACCAGTCGGTTTGAAAGTTATACGATCGTGTCAGTGGGTGAATTTTTTACCTTGCCGAGGCTAATATAAAGAAATTGGGCATTCAGGAATCTCGTTGGTTAGATCTGTACATTATCTATATGTATGCTAACAGTTGTCAAAATATTCCAAGTAGATTAGAAGTTACACTTCGAAATAATTTTTCAGTTTGCCTAGGCGAGGCCGTTTGTTAAGTAATTTGGCAAATTTGCGGGTTATGTATTGTCAATATCAACCTGTATGCCGAAAATGATCAAAGCGGGTTTAAGCCCCCCAGTGGAAATCTTCCACTGACCGTTCCAAGGCGGCTCTTCTGTGGCGATTTATTTACGTTGTTGTTTGTTACTTACTGTGTGTATCACTTGTGTCTTTTAATTTTGGATGGCCATATGGCCATTTTGCGGGAAAGTAACTGTCCTTATGGCCTTCCTTTGTTTAGGTTTCCATTATGGTCTGGTCGCTTAATGTTTGTAATTCTTTCCCGTTGGTGTCTTTTATGGGTGGAGTAAGTTAATTGTATCAATTCCTGATCTTTGTTTTACATCTACTTTTTAGATGTTATACTCCGTATTCATTTTATATTATTTTGCCTCGGCGAGGCCATTCATAAATTAATCTTGCATAAAACAGCCTCATGGGTTAGGTATTGTCAATATCAATCCGAATGCCAGAAATGATCGGAATATTCAGAGAGGTTTGAACATTATACTCTGTTAACATTTTTCTCTCTATATATATATTGCATCGGTGAGGCCATTGATGAAGTGATCTTGCATACGACAGTTTCTTGGGTTAGTTATTGTCAATATCAATCCATAGGAATATTTGAAGAGGTTTAAACATTATACTTCGTTACACCTGTGGACTCAAAAGCGTTTAAACTTTGATGAACTTCATTTAATTCTGACTTGAAACATCATTCGATATATCCTAACATCCTATCAGTCAGCTGCCAGACAGAAATAAATTCAAAACACAAGGTGGTGTACATTTCATTGTTGACTCCTGCACTGTCCAATCAAAATACATCTCAGATGTCACTCACAAAGTGTTTTCTAAAATGAGACTTATCAATTGCTTGATCTAGTTTTAGAATATTTTGAATAAATTACATTTGCTTGTCAAACTAACTTGATGCAAAGAGATTCATTGAAAGTTATCTCATAGGAGTTTGAACGCTTTTGTGTCCACATGTGTATTATTGTATAAATATAAATTGCCTCGACGAGGCCATTTATGAAATAATCTGGCTTTAAGGCAATTTCTTTGGTTAGATATTGTCAATACAGCACAAAGCACAGTCTTTTACCGGACACCAACAACTGCCCTTCTTGAATCAGCGAAAGGGATAGAATCACCGTGGAACAGATTTCACGATCAATCTCCTCGAAAGTATGTTGCCGAACTCGGCAGGTATAGAACTTGCGTCTGAGCTGATAATTTGCTTTATTTATGGTCACATGCCTAGGACGCAGACAGGTCGCTTTAAAAAAGTAACATCCCCCCCCCACCAACACACACGCATTAACCCATACTCTGAGTATATGTCTAGCAGCCTTTTTAGGGACAAACATAGCAGGCCCAGATCAGACGCTACAACAAGTGGCGTCTCGTCTGTGTCTAAACTGCAAAATTTACTGCTTACAATATAAGCCTTGACGTGTACCTGTCCAAACTCATTCCAACTGTCTTATTTTGGTAATACATTATCGACCCACACTGCGTACTTTTAACCCATTTTAAACAAATTGAATCCTCAACACCTTATATCAGTATGAAATGAGTTCAATTTAAAATCAGGGATGTCAGGTTGTGGCTTCCATGAAATGTTTGGCTAAAATGGCTGAACCTTTTTGTAAGTATGCAGTGAAGGTCATAATGAGACACCGCGTTCTGTGGTATCTGATCTGGGTTTATCCTGTTTGCAAGATGCCAGGTTTGGGATTTTATGGTACAAATGGACTGTAAACTGGGCTATATGAATTGAACTATAAAAAAGATTAGACTGCTACACAGTCTATTAAAATATTCATCTATTCCGTTTGAAATAGCTGGTCTGTGAAGCAGTCTATAAGAAGATACCGCATGGCGTAATAATCTACTATGTTAACACGGGGTACTATGTTCTCACTGGTGATTGGGTCATACGCAGTAACACCGAAAGTAGTGCCGAAATCACTTCTCATTTCACTGGAGCTACGCTGTAACAGCTACGCTCCAAAAAATTAAAACACCAACACATCTATTTTCAATTTCCGACCCTATCTATTGTCGTCTTTGCATTTTCCCATAAGAATTTCGCGTTTTAAGTATATTTTTGTAGTTTTCGGCATGTAGTACCTTCCAAAATACAGAGCTGACATTTTTGAGCATCTGAAATGAATTATGATATACAGTGCAAGTCTCAGCATGACCGCTTTATTAACACAAAACATGTACAAAAACAAAAACACATACAAATAAAGGCCCGACCCTGTTTTTGGGAGAAAAAAATAAAATAATAAAAAAAAGTTTCTCCTACCTACCGAACAATTTTTTTTTCAGCATGTTAGCGGAAACACAGCCATTGTTTTTATTTTTACGCCTAACGGCAATTTCTTTATTTTCTTTATTTGACCAATTCTTTATAACGGCACCATAACAGGGAACAAATACTGTCGTTATAACAAAGGTGCCAAATATTTAGATTATTTAGATGTGCTTTTCCAGCGTTTCAGTTGTTTAATAATTTCATATGAAAGAGAAACGTAGGAGTCCTAAGGATACGCTTTCCCAATGTCAATGCTTGCTCATAATTTGACTGACATCACGTGAACAAGTCCGTGAAATGAACACCCCCTTAAACCCCACTTTATATAGAGAAAACTGGGGTATTCATTATTTTTCTTATTTCTGCTCCAAGACATAGGTTGTGGGTACTCGTTAGAACCGCCTCATGGAGGCGGTTCTAACGAGCACCAATAACCTATGTTTGCTGTATAAATAAGAAATATATCACGGATTTTCATCAGAAAAGTAGCCATTTTGGAGATGGGAAGAATACACTATATCGCACGGGTGTGTTATCGTAATGGACATGGCCTTTAATATTATGATGTAAAATGTTGGTACTTTGCTATAAATTTAAATGTGTAAATGAAACGATAATGTTTGGTATCAAAATGTTCCTTATGAAAAGTGGATTCTGAAACTGTTATTTTAGAATTTTGAAAATTTTGTCAATAAAGATACTTTTGATTTATTTTTTTGTTGTTTTTGAAACAAAGAAACGGGTCTCATTTTAGGATTATCGGGCTAGCTTTTAACATGTTTTGCTATAGGATTAAGTAATTATATTTTCATCTCAAGAAGGAAGCCGTAAATTGAATAGAGGAATAGGCCTATCAAGTTTTCACTTTGTTAAACAAACATGTATGTAGGTACTGAGATGAAATTCATACTCAATGTGTCAGTTGGTAGCGAAAGCCATTTTTGTTTTGATTTGTCTTTCATACTTTTTGTGCAATAAGCATCTCACGTTGACGCGAACACTCCATTGGTTAATAGTCGGGTAAAAGTCCCACAAAAGTGGAAGCAACGTCTCCAAAATGACCTTTACAGTGTTGACGGCGACGTTAAACCTCAAATCAAACAAATGCATGGGTTAAAAAGTTATTGTTTGCTTGTTTAGGGGCGTTACATTTGCATTTTAGCGTGGATTTGTTGAGTTTTGAAAAAATACAAGTCAGTTAGGAATTTCCAACTGGAGGATTCAGAAGCAAAATAAAGTACATATAATTTAGTCTTGGAGTTACCAGCAGAATATTGTTGAAATTATAAGACTGAAATTATTGTGAATTTTAATCTATATGTAATTTGGATATAACCAGTTACTGTCGTATATTGAAAGAACGTTTTGTTATTTGATTGAGTTTTTGATGAACATTATTAAAACTGGAAAATAGAACTTTATCCTGTCTCCTGTGTTTTGAACTAATTCCCCACATTTAGATGAACAGTTAAGAACTGGAAGCTCCAGCTCTTAAAATTTACTATCGACTTGATTTAGCCTACTATAGTCGATACCTGTCTATCTCTTACTCTTTTGTGAACTTTCTAGGCGTTAGAAATGTCAGAAATTGTGGTTTGAGCTTTTGTTATTCTTCGTTTGTGAATGCAAATTAATTCCTGTTCAGAATAAAAAAAAATACCTCTTAAAATTCAAGGACTTGAACGGGCTCCTTTTGGAATACATGTATAGCCAGATTTCAAGAAATAGATGGGTTGCAGGATGCTTCCACGCAGAGCTGAAACCGACCCGCACACGAGTACTGGTAAACGGCTTAGAGGATCTAAGCTTGCCTAGGACCTAACAGTTTCATTGGGCGACAGGGCTTGAGATGTCATTTCATCTCAATGTCGGGTAAAAGTCCCACAAAACTGGAACCAATGTCTCCAAAATGACCTTAACAGTGTTTGTGGGGACGTTAAACCTCAAATCAAACAAACAAACAAGATTTGAAGAAACCAGATTGTACTAGTCACACCCAAAACCAACATCGATGTATATTAGAATCAGTTTCTCGTTCCCATCTGTTTCTTAACCCTTGTCCTGCTGAGCCCGGCTATGTCTTATCTTTCAAACACTGAAGATCCAGATCAGATGGCTTCTGAAGAAGCCATCTGATCAGGATCTTCATTATTTGTCATTCAGCACAAGTTTTTGCTGCAATAATTTACATCGAGTAATCTGATCGGTTGATAATCAGTAATCAGTAGTGGGCGTGGCATATATAAATATTCAACAGGTCAATGGTTAATTAAAAGATGTGTGATCTAAGTGAAAGAGCACTAAATCTCTCACGATGTGGAGCGCGTCATGTGAGACGCCAAGTTTTGCGACGAAAGGTCAGATATTTTTGGTCCAGGTATTCCGGTCTTCGCCACCTCTGATAAACGATCGACTCGACATGAATGTAGTAATTTTGAAAGGGCCAAAAACCAAATAAAAAAAATGAAAGCAATCTCAACAAATAAGAAGCATGTGCTTAATAAGCCACATTGCGACACTAAAAATTATACCTTCTTTTTGCTTGTGCGTTCCTATCCATGAAAAAAAATGTAAAATTAAAGTGATAGGCGGATGTATAAGTTTATACTTTGCAGTGAAATCAATGTATATCTGAAACAAATAAAAAGGATATTGTCACACTGTGAAAATATATTATAGATCTATTTCACACTGTGAAAAATAACCTGACCTTGTTATTTTCACAGTAGCAGCCCGGACTTTTTTTTCTCACCAAAAGTCATAAAATCGACAAAATAAATCTGTAAAATACCCTGAAAAGCCCTCTTTGAACTGTAAAAATGCTGTATTGAAATTGGCGATCTGTTTATGTTTTGAAACTGACAGTTGTGACGTCATAGTCAGGTCAAAATTGTAACGTACGATACGATCGATCAATTACCGTAAGTATCCTACTAAATTATTAAATAAAAAGAAAATTTGCCTTCTTTCGGCGGATACAAAAAGTATTGTATCCCGTGTGTTGAAAAACATCTGTATTTTCACTCATGCTGCGCACTCGTGAACATTTGGATGTTTTCAACACACTCGATGACATATTTTTGGTATCTACCTAAAAATGTAAATATTCTCTTCAGTTAAAACCGAATCATATGGTAATATTTTGTAAATATGATAAGACAATTTTCAAATACTTTCTTTTGATAGATTGCTTCCAAAGGTGATGATTTACTACTCTTAAGTCAATGATTAAGAAATAGATCAGCTCTAACTGTGATTTGTTGTGTAATAAATCACAGTTTGGAGGTCAGTTGTAAAGTAGACAAATCACGAGCGCGTAGCGCGCGTGATTTGTCTACTTACAACTGACCGACAAACTGTGATTTATTACACAACTGAACAAATCACTGGCTAGAGCTGATCTATTTCGATTCTAACACGCTGAAAATCGGCAATAATGTTGTTGCTTCCTTCAACAAAATCTCACAACTTTTCACCATTGTTAGAAGAAAATCCGCTAAAATTATCGACTGAAACACATGCATTTATATCCTTTTCTAACGTTTTCGATGCGAGAAAATGACGTTACACCGTCTAACGTCAAGTAAATCGACTAGTGACGTCATAAATTTGCAGTTTTTAATGACGTCACACATCACGCTCTTCCGAGCTGTGATTTGTTGCAGAATAAAACACAGTTGTTTTGCATTGCCTATATAGGCGCGCTGTGTTAGAATGTAGTACAGTCAAAGGAGTCACAAATTTTGTTGTAACTTAAAACCTATCATGCATCCACGCAGAGCTGAAACCAACCACACAAGACTACTTGTAAACCGCTTAGAAGGAGTAAACTTGTCCGAGTCGAATCTCCAATTGGTTTCATTGGGCGACAGGGCTCGAGAAGTCATTTCATCTTAATGTCAGGTAAAAGTCACACAAAATTGGACGCAACGTCTCCAAAATGACCTAAATAATTTGACGGGGACGTTAAAGCCCAATTCAAACATCTATCAAATCTTTAATTGCCTCGCGTGCAAAATCGTATTCAGAAACGTACGGGATGCCGTTTTACTATTTAATCCATATTTATAGATATCCATAATTCGATTTATGGATACCCATAACTCGAATAATGGATATCCAAAATCAGCCGAATAATGGATATCCATAATTCGAATTATGGATATCTATAAATCGATTTATGTATATCTATAAATCTGGCTGAATTATGGATATCCATATTTCGAATTATGGATATCCATAATTCACCGCAAAAGCCTTTGGTTTCAGTCAATATCTATTGCATTTATTTACCAAGACTTATTATGGATATCCATAAATCGAATTATGGATATTCATAAATCGACCGAATTATGGATATCCATAATTCGAATTAATGATATTCATAATTCAAATTATAGATATTCGTAAATCGAACTGAATTATGGTTATCCATAAATCGAATTATGGATATCCATAAATAATTACTGATATCCATAATTAATTATGGATATCCATAATTCGAATTATGGATATCCATACATTATTAAGGATATCTATAAAGAGGGAATAAATAGTAAAAAGTAGTAAAAGGGCGCCCCATAGAAATGGCAGGTTGATGATTAACACTGAAATACGGAGGCGGCAAAGAAAATTTAAAATTAATACCCATTTTCTTTAACACCCAAACCAAAAAAAAAACAAAAAAAAACATCATTTGTCTCAATATAGCGGCGAAACGAAATGTTTTCGTTAATCTACCTCTCACAAGTGTATCATCATGAAAACAAGTCTATATTATTTTGATCCCATTGAACCCCATTTTAATATAGTAAAACTGGGGTTTACAGGGGTAAGCCTAATTTTGCTTATTTCTGCTCAAAAATATAGATTGTGGGTACTCGTTAGAACCGCATCGATGAAGCGGTTCTAACGAGTATCCACAATCCATATTTGGAGCGGAAATAAGCAAAATATAACAATTTGTATGCCCCCGGAATCAAAGATTCGCGGGGGATGTAGTTTTTGGTATGTCTGTCTGTCCGTCTGTCTCTCTGTTTGTCTGTTTGTTTGTCTGTCCGCAAAAACCTTAACATTGGGCATAACTTTTGAATGGAGACTGATAGGGCTTACATATTTCATATGTGCCTTCCTTGTCACAAGACCTTTCCAGTGGCAGCATAATTTTTGACCTTGTAACCTTGACCTTGACGTTTGACCGCCTTTTCAAAAACTTTAACATTGGCCATAACTTTCGATTGGTAAGTGATAGGTCTTTATTATTTCACATTTGCAGTTCTTGTCACAAGACCTTCCCAGTGGTGCCATAATTTTTGACCGCCTGACCTGGACGTTTGACCCACTTTTTAAAAACTTTAACATTGTCCATTACTTTCTATTGGTAAGTGATAGGGCTTTCATGTTTCCAATGTTTATTCTTTGTAACAAGACCTTTCCAACGGTACCATAATTTTGGACCTTGACCTTGACGACCTACTTTTAAAAAACTTTACCATTGGCATAACTTTCGATTGTTAAGTGATAGGGCTTTCATATTTCACATGTGCATTGTATGTCACAATACCTTTCCAACTATCCCACAATTTGTGACCTTGACCTTGAGGTTTGACATGCTTTTTAAAAATCTTAACATTGGCCATAACTTTTGATTGATTAGTGATATTGCGTTCATATTTCACTTACGCATTCCATATCACAAGACCTTTTCAGTGGTACCATGACTTTTGACCTTGTGACCTTGACCTTGATGTTTGACCTTCTTTTAAAAACTTTAACATTGGCCATAACTATCGATTGGTAAGTGATTGGGCTTTCATATTCACATTAGCATTCCTTATCACAGACCTTTTCAGTGGTACCATAATTTTTGACCTTGTGACCTTGACCTACTTTTTTAAGACTTGAACATTGGCCATACCTTTTGATTGTTTAACGATAGGGCTTTCCTATTTCACATGCGCTGTCCGGGGGCATCGGTGTTTCACAAACATATCTTGTTCATCTCAAAATTTTATTTTTCTGGCAGTAATGCTTACAATGTATTACTATAGACGTGTTTTCGTAATATGCGTTTTATACAGCTCATTTAGTGAAATGGCTCATAATAATAAAAATACTCAACTTTCAAGTCTCTACCTGTCTGATTTATTGGTTGTTGACGGATTCTTTTTATAAGAAGTTTCGTTAAAATGAGGTCACTGTCGTCGAATATGGTTGTACTCTCCACAGGTAAAACACGGCCCTGTCCCGAACCAGGAAGTCGGGACGAATGGAGTAGTGTCGAATGGAGCACAAAAAGCCTTGCTGTCGAAGCTGATGCCACTGTAGGACTGGGAGAATGCGCAACTGCACTCCAAAACTTTTGAGGGGGGACAATACCAGAATCATCAAAACGCGACCCAGAAGTAGCTGAAGCAGTTTTAGGTCTGTGGTTAATGATCATATTTATCATTTAGCCACTACGTTCTCTGTATTTATCATATGACGTCGCGTCTGAGAGTGTAATTACGCCATGTTATATTTTCGATAATCCACTAGTGGATTAAATATGCAAATTAGCTAAACACGTCCCGTAACGTTACATGTACGACGTCCTTAACGACGTCCCGTTTACTGACGGCGGAATATTGACATTTTTATAAACAATCGTGAATAAAATATGCGTTTTAAATGTCATATGATAAATAGAATCTTGCATTCATGCTCATGCATTATGAATTTATTAAACTCGTTAAGGAAAAGGGATAAAATACTCGGCAAAGCCTCGCATTTTATCCCTTTTCCTCAACTCGTTTAATAAATTCAATAATACATGAACACTCATGTGAGATCCTCTATATTTATCATTCAGCCACTAAGTTAGCTGTATGTATAATAGAAGGTCAAGGTAGGTTTCTTACGCTATATTGGTTACATTACGAAAACACGCCTATACAAATACATTGTAACCTTTATCGGCGAAGAGATGAAAATTTCAAGATGAAAAAATGTGATATTTTTCTTATTTCTGCTCAAAATATAGATTGTGGGTACTCGTTAGAATCGCTTCATCGAGGCGGCTCTAACAAGTACCGACAATCTATATTTTAGAGCAGAAATAAGAAAAATAAGGTCCGCCCCTGTACACCCCAGTTTTACTGCATAAAAGTGGGGTTCAAGAGGGTCAAAATTATATAGGCGTGTTTTCGTGATGAGCCAAACTGCTTCGCGTAGTTTATGATACCGATAACCTTGATTCAGAAATGTAGCAGTTAACAATTTATTACAAGTGTTGAAGTCAGTTACATGACTAGACACGCTGGCAAATCTAATTAACAGTGAAATATAAGCGCCATAGGGTGCCGCAGGAGTAACATTACCATCCAAGAAAGGAACATTTACAATCTCAAAATAAAAATCATCACGTTTGTCATACATTTTGCAGGAAACAGACCCATCTACAAAAGATAGATGGAAATCCAAAAACGGGGTCTCGGTAACAGAAGAGTTTGCTTTATTTAACTAAAGTTCTGGGTTTGGGGTAAATTTGACAGATCAAACCATCGAAACAGATCTTGTCAATATTTAATAAATCATCCAAATATCTAGAAGTCGACCTAAAATTAAAAATCAGACCCAAAATTCCTCCCACAATAACACTACTGAAAGAAGTCGAAACATGAAGTGACGATAGGAAACGAAAGGAACACAGGTAAACCGAGTCAGAGGCCTTTTTCCAAACAGGTGGTGACTCAGAATATCCAAACCTAACTAAAACGAGCAATATACATAATAAGGGAAAGAATCTTAATCACCAACATGACAAACATTAAACTAGAAGGACAAATGTAACTAAAAATGAACAACTAAAAAGGGGGAAGAATCCGAATCACCAACGTAACAGCATTGTATAATTAGAGAAAGAATCAGAACCACCAACACAAAACATGAAAATGCTTCAATGATTTCAGATTGGTTTTCAACGGTAAGGGACGTCATGAAGTTTCTTTCAAACCAAGAACAGATCAACCACAAGGGGTGCGCAATTCGTAACCATCGGAATACCCAAACTTTGCCAAATATTGTCAAGTAGAAAGTTGAGAGCTTCACACACTTTCTAACATGACCATAATGTATAATTTGTTTGCTGTTCAGAAGTGGAACAAAAGTATTTCTTACATTACATGCAAGATAGAGAAAATCTTCTCTTTGAACTGTTCATTCAGTTAAATCATTATTTTATACGATTATGAGGAAGAGTAGTGTTAATGTTGGAAAAACATTAGTAGACAGACTTGAAGCATGAAAACGTCTGGATTTCAGTTTATTCAAAACGTCATTATTTGAAGCATGAAAATGTCTGGATTTCAATTTTGTCATAGGGTGTTTTTAATGTCATAGTGTAGGTTTTTATCCAAATCGTAGGTCGTTGTCTTGTTCCGATTCGGATCCGCGTCTAGGTTTGCGGTTCGGCAAAAACACGACGATTATGCGGATAGTATGAGTGAGAGAATGAATGTGATTGGCTAATCTAATGAATTTCCTGCACTGACGTCACTCCTAACGAAAATTTAGTTTTCTCTTTGTTTGAGTTGTGCTGTTTCTCACATACAGCCACAATTTGCTGTCTTTTATAACCATTTATTGGTTATACAATCTAACATGTCTATAGATTTCATCTGGTGATGCCTTTTTGACCAGGTAAGAATTGTGAGAGGCAATTTTACTGTTCATTTGTGTTTTCGACCTTTCTGTTACCTGTCGAAATAATGTTCGCCCTCAGAGCTTGCCTGATCTGGAGGGATTCTATAATTATCTGTGCTTTAGATAATTTATCATGCATATTCTTGCATCCTCTAAAGCTCAATATATTGTTACATGCATGCACTTACCTGTATTTACCTTCAAGGAAATATAAACAGATAAATACTGAGCTACAGTACATGTGCATATGTGAAGTCCGGTCTGCCAAGTATAAGTTCTGCAAATGTCACCGACATAATTCTTTACTTTCTTCTAAAGTAAAATGTTTTATTTGTCGTACGTCGTATATGTATGTCTTCGTGTCTATGTCGTAATTGTTGTTACATGTTCGTCCTTGTTGTTGTTGTAGGCACCCTTTTTCTCTACCCAATAAAGATTGAT
Organism: Lucinisca nassula; assembly: GCA_963580285.1. Lineage (NCBI taxonomy): Eukaryota > Metazoa > Mollusca > Bivalvia > Lucinida > Lucinidae > Lucinisca > Lucinisca nassula. The sequence goes on along the minus strand of OY757013.1, from coordinate 110,044,372 downwards.
TTGTCTACCGGCTGAGTCATCAATTTAATCATCTAAACTCCCGATACGACAATGGCGCCCAACGTATAAAAGACCCACATCACAGGGTGTTCTGGCCGGCCACACCAGATCTTCAGCAAGACATTATATTTGATATATGGAGATTTATTCTATTTAAACCACAAATTATGGCCATTAAAGTGTCAAGCTAGCTTGTTTTCAACACTACGTAGTGAAATATATATTGTGTTCTGGAAAGATGGTTCCAGGGAATAAGAACCTAGTGATGACCTCCTATTTCCAGTGTGCTTTCTTTGTATGAACACTAGCTCTATTCTAGTGCGATGGAGAATATTCATATTTCTCAGACATTAACTGATTCATTTTGCAGTCTATTTTGACGGCCGGACATTTAAATTTATTTACATTGTTACAGTATTTAGATAGCCCCGGGGCAGTATCAGTGTTTATGCACACAAACTTTTTGTCTCCATAAACAAAGATACAATTTTTTTTTGCAATATCTCTATATACAGACAATACAGTATGGTACCATATTCTATCTATCTATCCGTTTTCTTTGGACTGAGTCAGTCATAGTGAAACATTGCAGTGGTTCTATTGTTTGTGCATATTGATATATATATATGTATTTAATGTGTCATTTCTTTAGGTATTTGTCAGCACTTGCCGCCATAGCATGTCACATTAAATTGCACATTCACTAACTAATGTTTCAAATTGCAGATCACTCATGAATGAATGAAGATGGCTGTATGTGGAACCTATTTTAGCTTACCTGTGATGTATTGTGCAATATGATTTCTGCAGTGGTAATTGGGTTATTTGCTTTGTAGGTTGGTCCTATTCTATCCTGCCCAGTTTATATATAAACAGTCCTTATCATAATGAAAGCCGAAAACCATCGCGGCCGTTGAAGCTTGAAAGGTAGGATTGTTTTTTTTTTTCTCTATTTATTTGTAGTTTAAATTAGTTTCCCATCATATTCTATTTATGTCTAGTAAAGATAGAAAGTATATTAATAGGCCCATTAAATTCAATGGATCTTTAACCAAACAGCCCCTTTTGTTGTCTGACAGTAAAGCCAAGTATATTCTGGACTATAAATACTTTATTGAAGATCATGGTTATTTTATAGATTTTCAGTACAGAGGTGGTGCCAGATTTTTAGATTTGTATTTTTGGCTACAGAAAAATTTACATTTCAAAGTTCAGCAATATGGCAACTTAGTTTTATATATTTGGTTAGGCACATGTGATTTGACAGAGAAAAAGTCAGTATTTGAAAAATATGGTTCTAGACATAAAAAGATCACATATGTAGATTTGAGACATAAAAATGATGAATTTGCAGTTGCTTATGTCAGACAACAAATAGACAAATTTTGCCAATATGTTTCTAAATTCCCATCTGTTCAAATTGTATTTTTAGAAATTCCCTGTTATAGTATTGAACAGTATAATAGACATCTAAAAGCCCCAAATCCAGAAAGTTTTCATGAAAAAGATTTAATTTTGACTGAAAGAATTGGAATCATCAATGATTACATCAGAGAAGTAAACAGGGTATCTGGATTTAACACACCAAGGTTTAAAAGAGACCTTATTAAATATAGAAAGTCTGAGGGTGAAAATCAAAGAAAGAGCTTAGATTTTACAGGATATAAAGATGGAATCCACCCTGATAGATGGTTAGCAGGCATTTGGATGAAAAAATTGTGACCCATATGTTACATACCTGTAGATAATTTGCCTGCACTTGAGTTGATTGTAATGCATGCTTGGTGTTGACTTAGGTAGGGCACTCTCCCAATCAGGTCATTAAAACACAGTTTGTATTGCTCTGAGTTCTTGTGTAGCATTTTGTTTGCCTTTTCGATATTTATTCAGTGCCTGTTTTTTCATTTATCTTCTCAGAAAAGAACACTTTGTTCTTAACTAACTCTGTATTACAGTAATTATTTCCCATTAGTAATTTGTACTTTTGACTTGGTGTGTTGACTCCTGATATATACATATTAATTGCTGTGTTATTCTTAACAATCATGTCGGACAAAGATGACATGAGAGAGCAGGAGTTTAATGATGAAATGGAGGAGGCTATCAGAAAAGTGGAAGAAAACCCACAATATAAGATATTGACAAGGGAGGAATATGATATTTTAATGAGGGGGACTATCCCCAAAACAAGCACTCCCCGGGTATCCCTACGCCCAGATCCCCCAAGACCGGTGTTAAACCCTAGAACACCTGGTGTTACACCGAGATCAAGATTACAGTTCTTGATGCACAGTTCTGGGGCACAAGCCGCACAGCAGTCATTTACTGTCCCTGCTTATAATCCCCCCAAACTACCCTTTTTCAGTGGGTCTGATGAGCCCGCTAAGGGGGAAACTAGTTATGAGGTGTGGAATTATGAAGTCAAATGTCTTCAAAATTCTGAATACCTTCCAGAGCATGTGCTCTTACACTCTATACGCAGCTCCTTACGAGGTGCTGCTAGAGATTTATTAATACCTCTGGGGGGAAATGCTTCTGTGGAGGAAATTTTAGAAAAACTGGATGGTTTCTATGGAAACGTTAGTTCCGCAGAAACGATCATCCAGTCTTTTTACAATGACTTCCAGAAGGAAAATGAGTCAATTGCTGCCTTCGGATCTCGCCTTGAGCAAACTTTATCAAGGGCTTTTCGTTATGGCCACATGGAATTAGCAGCCAAAGATTCCATGCTTAGGAGCAAATTTTGGACTGGCTTAAGGTCCCAGCAATTGCGAAATTCTACGCGGTATCTATATGATACCCAAAAGGATTTCCCATCACTTTTGCGGGAAATTAGGAAAGTTGAACAAGAAGAATCTTGTTCAGCTAGGCCAGTTCCTATTAGTAAACAGAAAGTGGCACAGCAACATATCAGCCAGGTGCCAACAGATCAACCTGATAAAACTGAACAGATTCAGAAGCAAATATCTGAATTGGTTCAGATGATGAAATCAATGGAAAAAAGGCTGGATTCACAGCAGCAAGCTCTTGCAGCAGCCAGCAATCAGCCTTCATTCCAGCAAGATTTTATTCCAAATCAGCGTGGTCGAGGCCATAGAGGTCAGTGGACCGGAACTTTTGGTCGCGGAAATTCCGGTTATGGAAATTTCAACAGGAATTATCAAAACTTCCGTGGCAGTTTTAGAGGTGGTCGCTCCAGAGGCGTTGGCCGAGGTGGTGCTAGCGGCCGTGGCACCAACCGAGGTAATAACTCCAATGTGGGTGATCAGTCTTTAAACTAGCATCTTCCTCTGTTGTTGGGCAAACAGAGGAAGTACAGTCCCCTAATTCCAGCAGCCCAAATTACACAGAAAGTAGTGAGAAGCCTGTGTTACAGAAAATGGTTGGTCCAGCCAACGTTGGTAGGATTGTAATTTGTGGCACAGAAACTACTGGATTGATTGATTCTGGATCAATGGTTTCGTCCATTTCAGAATCTTTTTATAAATCAATGGATCCAGTACCAGAATTAGGGGATACTAAGGACTTCGGCTTAGACTTAGCTGTTTATGGCGCCAATGGTAGCCGGTTAGCTTATTCAGGTTACATAGTAGCCGATGTTTCAGTGCCCAGTTTAGGACCCATTAAATATGGTGTTCCCATACTTGTTGTAAAAGATACTGAATACAACAAGTCTGTTCCAGCAATAATAGGAACAAACATCATACGAGAGTATATGGAACATTGTTCCAATACTGATACACCTGTGGAGTGGAAAACCGCTCTAGACAGTGTTAGTGATAGTGCTATACCTGTCAAGTCTACTAATAATTTTAGTATCAGGATAGGTCCTGGAGAGGTTAAAACCTTAAATGGTATTGCACGAAAAACAGGTGATATCAATACGGCAGTAACAGAGCATATCAATAGTTCATTGTCGGGTGATTTGACAATATGCCCTCGTGTTGTTTCTTTAAAATCTCCCGGTACGACTGTTAGAGTGCCTGTTAGAGTGTGCAATTTGTCAGCACATTTTATAGAGATACCTCCAAAAATCTCTATTATGTTCACTGAATCAAGTCAGTGTAGTTGATTCCTGGACACCTGATCTGTCACAGAAACAGGAACAGAAGTCCACATCAACAGAAGATTTGGATGTTCAGATCGATACAGATAATCTGACACCGGATCAGCTTACTGAAGCTAAAGCTGTTTTACATAAGTGGTCAGATATATTTTCGAAGGGCCCTACTGACCTCGGTAAAACAGATTTAGTTAAGCATACTATAAAGCTGACAGATGAAAGGCCCTTTAAAGAGCCTTATAGGAGAATACCTCCTGGTTTATTTGAAGAGGTACGCATGCACCTCAAAGAGATGCTTGATGCAGGAGCAATAAGGGAGTCAGAAAGTCCTTATTCCTCAAACGTTGTCCTTGTTAGAAAAAAGGACGGAAGTTTGAGATTTTGTATAGACTTCCGTAAACTCAACAATCGTACCATCCGTGATTCATATAGCCTGCCACGTATCGATGATACGATTGACACCTTAATAGGTGCTAAATACTTTACGAAGTTAGATCTTCGGAGTGGTTATTGGCAGGTGGAGATGGAAGAAGCCGATAAGCCCAAAACAGCTTTCACTGTTGGCAATCTAGGCTTTTCCGAATGTAACCGGATGGCCTTTGGATTGACAAACGCTCCGGCAACATTTCAGCGTTTAATGGAGCGCTGTATGGGCGAATTAAACCTGAAGGAGTGTCTGATCTTTCTAGATGACATACTTGTGTATTCTCAAAATTTTGAGGAACATCTAGAGAGATTGGAAGCTGTCTTCAGTAGGCTTAGACAACATGGTCTTAAATTAAAACCAAGTAAATGTGAATTTTTTAAGACCAAAGTCAAATACTTGGGACATGTTGTCAGTGAATCTGGTGTTGAGACAGACCCAGATAAAATCAGTGCTTTAGCCACTTGGCCAGAGCCTGACAATGTTAAAGCTCTGAGATCATTCTTGGGCTTTACCGGTTACTATCGGCGTTTCATAAAAGATTATGCTAAAATTGTCAAGCCACTAAATGATCTGTTGGTAGGCCACTCAACACATGACTCTATTTCGAAGAAAAATAGGAAGAAAAAGTTTGCATCATGGCAATGGGGTGAAGCCCAGGTACTTGCTTTTAACACATTAAAGAAGAAATTATCTTCTCCGCCTGTTTTAGCATATGCTGATTTCAGCAAACCTTTTATTTTGCACACCGATGCTTCATCGGAAGGTCTTGGTGCGGTTTTGTATCAAGTCCAAGATGGCCATAAAAAGGTTATCGCATATGCTAGTAGGGGATTAAGAAATAGTGAGAAACATTACCCTGCTCACAAATTAGAATTTCTGTGTTTGAAATGGTCAGTGACTGACAAGTTTCATGATTACCTATATGGTAATCAGTTTGAAGTCATCACTGACAATAATCCCCTCACCTATGTACTTACATCTGCTAAGTTGGATGCTACAGGTCATAGGTGGTTAGCCGCATTGAGCAGTTTTAATTTTAAACTATCTTATAGGAGTGGTAAATCTAACGGAGATGCCGATGGTCTCTCAAGAAGACCACAGGAAACAACCCAAATGTTTCCAGAGGTTGTGAAAGCAATTTCACAATCATACATAGTGTCACGAAACTCGTGCCCCTATGTTGAGAATTTGGTCATCACCGACCATTCTCAAATTGTTGATTCTAACGAATCTATCCCCAGTCCTGCCGCGGAGTCAACAGAGTTAAAATCTGTTGATTGGGCTTCAGAGCAGTCAAAAGATATAACTCTTAATAGGGTTATATATCTGCTCAAAAACGGATATAATCCTCAAAATACTTGTTTGAAAAATGAGGATTTAGCAGTCTCAAAATACATGAAGGATTGGAAGAAACTATCTTTTAAAAAAGATATACTGCACAAAACCGTCATTATTGATGGTCAACAGGTTTTACAGTTAGTTCTTCCAATGCATTTCAGGAGCACCGTTCTAAAGCTTCTCCATGATGACTCTGGACATCAAGGACGAGATAGGACTTTGTCCTTGGTCCGGTCTCGGTTCTTTTGGCCAGGTATGGAGTCAGATGTGGAGAAGAAGGTAAAGACTTGCTCCAGATGTATTTTGAGGAAGTCAAATCCTGGCCCTAGTGCTGAACTAGTTAATATAGTTAGCACTCAGCCCATGGAACTGGTGTGCATAGACTTTCTGACGTTGGAGAGGTCAAAGGGCGGATTTAAAAAGATTCTGGTAATAACAGACCACTTTACCAGATACGCCCAGGCTTTTCCAACCAGGAATGAATTGGCTAAAACTACAGCCAAAGTTCTTTTTGAGAACTTTATTGTGCACTACGGCTTCCCTGGGCGACTTCACAGTGACCAGGGAAGAAATTTCGAAAGTAGTGTCATCAAGGAGTTGTGTAGTTTAGCTGGTGTTGGGAAGTCAAGGACTACCCCCAACCACCCTATGGGGAATGGGATGGTTGAACGTTTCAACCAAACACTTCTCAACATGCTAGGCACACTAGAACACCATAAAAAGGAGGACTGGAAAAGTTATGTTGCTCCGTTAGTCCATTCCTACAATGCTACCAAGCATCCCAGTACGGGCTACTCCCCATATTTTCTGATGTTTGGAAGGCATCCAAGATTGGCAATTGATGCCTATTTAGGGATTACTTCGCCCGAGGAGAGTGCGATTATCTCACAGGACCACTATGCAACGAAGCTGAAAAAGAGGCTCCAGTTTTCCTATAAGGTTGCTTCTAAAGAGGCCCAGAAATCTGCCGACAGAAATAAGGCAAACTATGATGTAAGGGTCCGTGAAGCTACACTGGACATTGGAGATCGTGTCTTAATAAGGCAAGTTGCCTTTAAAGGAAGACACAAGATCTCCGACAAATGGGCTAAAGAGCCGTATATAATTACAGATATCCCAATATCTGGAATCCCTGTTTTTAAAATCCAGAAAGAATCGGACAGTTCGGATACAAAAACTCTTCATAGGAATATGCTGTTACCCTTTTCAGCTATTCCTAGGACTGCTGACCTAGAAGAGCCTCTGTCTCAGCCAACTGTTCCGAAACAAAGGACAAAAGCAGGGAAGGCTGTACCTCAGCCAATCTTACATACATCTGAGTCTGAACATAGTTATGATTCAGAAGAGGAAGTAACATATCCTGTTCCCAGGTATGTTCCACCTCATAGAAGGATACAGAAGAGTTTTCCAGATCTTTCTTCTATTAATTATATTCATGGAGATTCTTCTATGTCTGGTTCTCAGAACCAACTTGAAAATAGTCATATTTCAAATCTGAGACATAGTTCTTCTGTTCCTTCATTTCAGAATGTACCTTCTTCAGACGTTCAGAGTGGTTATCCTGTTGGTACTATAAGTAGTACCCGTGAAATTTCTCCTGAAATTTCCCATGTTAGTACTCCCTTAGCCCCTCCACAGCCACGTCGTTCAGGGCGGGACAGACAAGCCCCAGCTCGATACGGTGAATGGCATATGTATCAACAACATGTTCAACAGCATGTTGAAAACCCAGATACCATTGAATATTTTGTGTGATTTTAACCGTATCAGTGTTTTTATTTTTTTTTAACATGTATCAGTATTGCAGGGGAGAATGTCATATAAAATGTATGAAAGTCTCTTGCAAGTATTTCAAATGCGAACGAAGAACTGAGTGTAAATCCTTTTCTAAATTGTTTTGGAAATTATTGCAGATTTTGTGACAGATTGGAGATTGTGCCATGTCCAATTTGTCATATGATAATTAGCTGTTTTAACAGTGCACAGTGAGACTTAGGTGTTGAGCTTGGTTGCTTAATTTGAGTCTGGATTTCATTTTCATTGTGCCCATGAAGCTATGAAGCTGTAGGATTATGGAAAAGCTTATCTGTGATAGTGTTATTGTATGTAGTTGTCATTTACACTCAGTCTTCTATCATGTTGATATTTTGAAAATGTCGGGAGCCATTTTTCCTAAGCAGGGGAGAATGTCATAGGGTGTTTTTAATGTCATAGTGTAGGTTTTTATCCAAATCGTAGGTCGTTGTCTTGTTCCGATTCGGATCCGCGTCTAGGTTTGCGGTTCGGCAAAAACACGACGATTATGCGGATAGTATGAGTGAGAGAATGAATGTGATTGGCTAATCTAATGAATTTCCTGCACTGACGTCACTCCTAACGAAAATTTAGTTTTTCTCTTTGTTTGAGTTGTGCTGTTTCTCACATACAGCCACAATTTGCTGTCTTTTATAACCATTTATTGGTTATACAATCTAACATGTCTATAGATTTCATCTGGTGATGCCTTTTTGACCAGGTAAGAATTGCGAGAGGCAATTTTACTGTTCATTTGTGTTTTCGACCTTTCTGTTACCTGTCGAAATAATGTTCGAGCTTGCCTGATCTGGAGGGATTCTATAATTATCTGTGCTTTAGATAATTTATCATGCATATTCTTGCATCCTCTAAAGCTCAATATATTGTTACATGCATGCACTTACCTGTATTTACCTTCAAGGAATATAAACAGATAAATACTGAGCTACAGTACATGTGCATATGTGAAGTCCGGTCTGCCAAGTATAAGTTCTACAAATGTCACCGACATAATTCTTTACTTTCTTCTAAAGTAAAATGTTTTATTTGTCGTACGTCGTATATGTATGTCTTCGTGTCTATGTCGTAATTGTTGTTACATGTTCGTCCTTGTTGTTGTTGTAGGCACCCTTTTTCTCAACCCAATAAAGATTGATTTGTCTACCGGCTGAGTCATCAATTTAATCATCTAAACTCCCGATACGACAATTTATTCAAAACTTCTTTATTTATTGTACCACAAATGAACTTTCTAAATTCGTACCTGACAGCCATTGAAAAACATATGATTAAAATTGCGACAAAGTCTATGAAAGATCAGGAAGAAATCTTTTTGATATATTATACTGTAAATTCAAATGAGCTTTTAAAGATACTAAAATCCAGACGTATTCGTGTTTTTAGTCTGCCTACGTATGATTTCTGCACGCTTTACGCTACACTACCTTATATTCTAATACAAGAAAAAAGCTTAATGGTTAAACTGAATGAACATTGCATAGAGACGATTCCCGCTATCTTGCATGTAATGTAAGATTTTTTTTTATCATTTCTGAAAAGACTGATAATGACACATTATGGTAACATCAGAAAGTATTCTACTTAACAATATTCATATAAGATTTGGAACTAAGTTATGTAGATAAATTTTGGGAATTCCGATGGGTACGAATAATGCACCCTTTGTGCTTGATTTGTTCTTGGAAAGTAGGACAGCTGATTGTTTGCATACAAACTGCTTAAACTATAGTTAATTCAAAACCACTGTATGGACATCCGTTGCGCATTGCGAATTGGCATTAAAGTGCTTTTTTGTATGTGAGGCCGTTTTGTTATTAGAATTACTAAAGGGCCTTCAACGTGTTGTAAATAACGCAAACAGGATCATAGATGACATTTGTTCTGCTTAATAAATACTTTTGTATGTTCTGCAAAGAGGAGACAACAGTTTGTCGTGAAAGTATTAAACATCTGGGCAGAAAATAAAAAAGAATAAGTAATACATATTGTAACCCCAGTTGTAATACAAACACCAACAAACCCGTTAAGAATACAGCAGTTTAGCGAAATATTTGCCCCACGGTGAATAACACTATATTCAACAGGCTCCGGACCCTTAAAATCTATGTTTGGTTATATTTTCTACCGTTTTTGGTGTTATAAACTAGCCTTGCAAAGTATAATGTTAACGTCATTGTACGTGTCACTTATTCAATATAAGACAAAAATCACGAGATATTTTTTTCGATTTTTGGCATTAAAAACTACTTCGACTACTCTTCGAGTCATCATCAGGTGGTGATTGCAGATTACTTGAAAAGAAAACTGAAGTTAAGGGATAATTTTTCATATTTTTTTCAGTATGCTATTCTGCTGTAACATGTAATAAATAAACAATCTACAATAGATATCTCCTCGATAATTTTTATTCTTTATGCCCCCGCCGTTCGAAGAATGGTGGAAAGGGCATACAGTGTTGCCCCTGTCCGTTCGTCTGTTAGTTCGTCCGTCCCTGCGTCTGAAACTTAAACGCAGGCAATGACTTTCTTATTTTCGGATGGCTTTTAAAATTAGTTTGTAGAAATGTTATTCATCATGAGACGATGCGTCACGCGTAATACCCAGGTCCGTACCTCTAAGGTCAAGGTCATACTTAGAGGTCAAAGGTGAAAAACGGGGCCCGAAACATAAAAGCAGTCAATAACTTTCTTATTTCTAAATAGATTTAGAATTTACTTGGCAGAAATATTCATCATCATAAGGCAATGTGTCACACACAAAACCAATGTCCATACCCTCAAGGTAAAGGTCGTATGTAGAGGTCAAAGGTCAAAAAATGGGTCCAAAACTTAAGCACGGTCAATAACTTTCTTATTTCTGGATGGAGTTTGAAATTACTTTGCAGAAATATTCACCGTCGTGAAACGATGTGTCGCTTGAAAAACCAAGGTCTGTACTTTCAAGGTCAAGGTCGAACTTAGGGTCAAATGTCGAGAAAGATAGGCCCAAAACTTAAACACAAATTTTTGGTTTTGAATTACTTTGCAGAAATGTTTATCACGATTAGTGATGCATCATGCGCAAAACGCATGGTTATACCTCCAAGGTCAAGGTCATACTTAGAAGTGAAATGTCAAAAAAACTTTCAATGGATTAATACTAACATTAATATATTTTCAGGCGGGGGCATTATTGACCTATGAACTACTAGTTTTGTTTTATTTTATTTTTTTTTTTTTTTTCATTTAATTCTTATTATACTTTTTGTTCAGCTTTCATTTTTAAATAGGTTATTTGTTTTTGGTTGTTACTTTTTATTTTATATTTTGCCCTCCATGAGCATTTTCCCTTACGGAATGTTTGTAAAGCTTGTAAAAGCGTCATCAATTTCCATGTATTGTTACATAAATGGCGATACAAAATATACCCAACAATAAACTCAAATAAAACAGGTAAAAGTAATAAGGAATCAACCAATTCATAAAAACTATGAGTTTTAACAAAGAAAATTTGATCCTTTGAAAAACTACTTGTGATGGTGTAAGCAGCACCACATAAAATATATCACTTCGCTTTTCTACATAATTTATATTGCACATATACACAGCAGCAGTATAACAAAATCTGAAGTATAAAGATATATCATGGTTAATGGGGCGAAACATAAAAATAGAAACGTAGGCAATGATCAGGAATCGATACAATCAACCCACCGCTACATATGTGAATACGCTGACAAAATACCAAACACTTTTACAATTAATATACTAAATTCTGGCATATTTTAAGCTGTGTTTCATACCTTTACACAACTACGTTATGAAGATTACATATGTTTCTTTGTTTCTTTATAGTTTGACGTTTATATTAAATTCCCTTGTATACACCTGCTTTGATTTTAGCTTTATCTTAGTTGCTCAGTAATTGCAAAAAAAAAAAAAAAAAAAAAAACACAAAAAAAAAACATTAAACATAGACCCATATTTATATTTACAGAACATCTCAAATCAAAATATCTTTTTATAGACTGCTTTTTAAATTCATTACCTTTCATATACACTTGAATAGTAGCTCAATAATTCCAAAAATATAATTCTATAACTATATTTACAAGAACATCAGCTCAGATATGAAAGAAGTATTTCTTTATAGTTTGCCTCCAATAGTCATTTCTCCTATCGACATGGGGTGCAGGAATACTTTTGCAGGAATTGCTCTTTGTAGCTCAAACGATGCAAAGCTATACGTTTGTTGTTATTATATACTAGGCTTTTTCGTCATCTTTACTATACACAAGAATCTGTTAAAGAGATCCCAATACATTTTAGATCTATTTGCAATCCTGGTCCGTAAAACATTGACTGTGAGTATTGTGTGTGGATTCGGGTTTAACGTCGCTTTCAACAATTTTTCAGTCATATCACGACGGTGTCTGGTTGCGACAGGGAGCTCAGTGCTCACTTTGAAAGTGCTCCCTCTTTGAGGTATCATGTCCCAGACACATTACATGATACCACACCCAGTCACATTATCCTGACCTTGGTCGACCAGTCCTAGCTTACCCAGTAAATCTGAGTGCCAAGCGAGGAGCAGCTAGTACCATTGTTAACGACTATGGTATGTCGCGGCTCGGGAATGAACCCGTGACCTCCCGTTCCCCGGAGCGGACACTCTACCAACTGAGCTATCGGAGCCGGTAAAATTTACTGTAAGTGAAACTATTAACTGAGATATTTTAAACAGTTTGTGTTAGAACTTCATTTCGAAAGGGATATTGGTTGCATCGGTATTTTGATAGAAAGACATCTGATCCAATATCTATCTTCTGTCGCGGTTTATTTTTGTTATGGTTTGTCTTTGGGTGTTTGTGTCGATTATGTTGTTTTACTTTGGATAGCCTATTGGCTATTTTATGGGGAAAATAACTGTCCTTTTAGCTTTCCGCTACTGATGTTTCCATTAGGGTCTGTTGTTTCATGTTTGTGTTTTCTCTTTGGTGTCTCTGATGGGAGCTGTAGGTTGATTGTGTCAATTCCTGATCATTGCCTCCACTTCTATTTAGCAACGTGGAAACCCGATTACAGAAATTTTACATAACCATAGTATTGTTTTATATGAATAGATTCCTGAAACTAATTGCCATGATGATTTAATGAAAACGAATTAAGTGGTGAGTGATTGATTGTGTGAGTGGTTGAGTGAGTAAAAAGTAAGTTCCTTAATCTTAATTCAACAATCTAACGTAGTTCGTTATTTAGAGCGGGTTGCTTGTTTGGTTAGACCAATCTTCCACGAGACCCTCCATTAATCATACATATTAACAACTATCAACAAACAAAATATGGTTATAAACAAATGAAACGTATGCATGAGAAAAATGACAGTATTAAATCATTTATAAATATAAAATAAATAGCAAGTTTGCTAAAGTAGATCCCTGTGGGACTCCGCATTTTATAATACCTCTTTCTCTCGTTTTGTTGTTTACTGAATTTACATTTAAATTGGTCAATTGGTAAAAAATTACACTGCATAAACAACCTCTATGTCATAGGTTCTAATACAAATCTGAATTCGGCTCTTTTCAAGCGATTTCATTTTTTAGCCAGTCGTGTCAAATTAAATGCCGCTTAAAGTCTCTATTTTGCATGGGAATTAAAAACTTGTTTATGGCGTTGATGGACGGATGTGCCACTGTATACGTACGCAATTATAGGGCGGCCATTTAAAAGTTTACGGAATCGTTCACAAATATATGTTGACATGACCTATCCAAATGGCAGCCATATTGGGGAAAAAAATCTGACCGCTTTTGGTGATAATATGATTCTAGAACAGTTATTAATTGCGTGTGGGGAAATGATCTTCTTTGGTCGTCTAATATACAAATGAGACTAAAGAGAACTTTAATGTTTTTTTGTTACGTAGAGTACACAATTTTGATTGCATCATGCTAAAACATATGCCATTAAAATGATAAGGGAATATGATTAATCAATAGAACGGACACATTATAACCCCTGAACGCTGTTTTTGTTTCAATGTGTTAACGCATAATTGAGATGATATCGGATTTTTGAGACTCATACACTAAAATTGCATTACGGGCTATCATACTTTATTATCTATGACGACGTTATGCAATCCAGAGAAGTTGTCCATACAGTGGTTTCATATGTAGCATAGATTCAACTTCAATGGTAAATCATCAAAAACTGTCCTACTTTCTAGGTAACCATTTTCGAAAAAATATCCTCTGGGCTCCTGCCTATTTTCAGTTCTTTCGTGTATTCCTTGCTTCCAAAGGATAGCCCTTTCATATAACATATTCATGATCACGAAAACACGCCTATATAATTTTGACCCCCTTGAACCCCACTTTTATATAGTAAAACTTGGGTTTACAGGGGTAAACCTTATTTTTCTTATTTCTGCTCTAAGATATATATTGTGGTTACCGGTTCTAACGAGTGCCCACAATCTTTATTTTAAGCGGAAATAAGAAAAATATCACAATTTTTCATCTTAGAATTTTCGTTTTTTTTCGTGGTAAAATTTACATTGGATTTGTCTAGGCGTGTTTTCGTAATGTGATGTCCCTGTCTGTTGAAAAGCAATCTGTAGATATTGAAGCTTTTAGCTCGATATCTAGATACTTGGATTGTGTATTAAATATTGACAATACCTACTTCTATGGATTGATCAGTCAAATTTACCTCGGAGAATTTCAGTTCAATAAAGCAAATTCTTCTGATACCGAGATACCGAAGCCCCGTCGTTTTTTTTGTTTTTTGTTGTTTTTTTTTGGTGGGGGGGGGGTGCGGGTGGGGAAGTGGGGATTTATCTATTTTAGATGGATTTGTTTCATACAAAATTTATGATAATGCGATGGTTTTGCTTTTGAGATTTTTATTTTCATTTCTTTGTCGATGACGTTCCTCGTGTCACATCCTACAGTGTTTATATATCGCAATTTAATCGGTTTGACAGAGTATCTTGTCATGTAACTGACTTCAACACTCACAATAAATTATTAACTGCTTAACTTCTCTATCAGGGTTATCGGTATCATAAACTTCGTAAAGTTTTTCCTAAGTTTTATAATTCAATGTTTGACTTAAATCTCTTCTGCCAAAAAGCCTGCCGAATTCTGAATTCTACGGTAACTTTGCATTACATGCAGACAAAAATATTCAATGATTTCAGTACTCAATTGAGTACCATCATTCTTCCATATAAGAAGATTGGGTTCAATATAAATGCTTAACGACAGACTACATACATGGTATTTAACTCAGTCTCGATTTGATTCCCTCTTTAATTGCACGCAAATAGGTCAGGCCTCAGTCTCCATGACGTTTCCATCCGCCGAAAGAGTCCGTTATGCCTTGAAGCAGAAGAGATTTAAGACCAACATTGAATTATGAAACGTACATATTTAGGTAGTGTCGTTTTGTGCCTGATCCTCTGTCTCTGTTCGCGCCGCCGGGGTCAAACTGTTGATTTTCTTTAGGTCCCGCATTTCAGTAATTTTGTACTTTTGAGTCCGTAAGTAAAACAAAAATCCAAGGTCGTTCTTCGGTCGTGGTCTTTATTATTGTTATAGTCGTCTTATATTGTACGTATTGCTAATACTATTGTATTTTGTATAGTTGTTTGCCATTTTATTAAAAAGAAAGAAACTTTCGTTTTTGGCGTTCATTACAGTGAAGTTATCTTCATGTTTCTTTCCCTTGGAGCTGTGAGGCTATTTGTCGATTCCTGGTCATCTTCCTTTCTATCTTTCTTCTACTACTGGACCGTTTACGTTTTAGGGCACGATCTTTAGCCGTGTAGATCTAAGTTACATCATACAGAGGACCCGCGTTATAACGACAGTATATGTTCCCTACTAATGTGCCTTTATAATGAATTTGCCGTTAAAAAGAATCCCAGTTAGGAATATGATAGGTTATAAAAAGTCTTTTCCATATCAATACTCCAAGAAACAAACGTTACAGATATTTGTTAGAATTGCCTCACCGACATTTGTTTCTTGGAGTATTGGTTTACAACAATCGTTCATGACTATGGATTCGATTTGGGCATATTCAAACCCGAGAGAAGCCAACGTCGCTCGGAATCGAGGCTAAGACTTAAGCTAAGATTCCATTTCATTGAAATTGTCGTTATAACGAGTTTTGCCGTTGTAACGAATGTAGGTATAAAGAGGGTTGACTGTAATTGTCTCTTGTTGTTAGATAAACTTCATACAAACGGGCTGTATCCCAACCGCTAGCTGATGAAAGCCGCAGTTTACATTAGTTTAATGCGATTCTTTAACTTGTTCGACATAGGTCTTTCAAAAGTTGTATAAATTTATGTGCTCGAGAACCCAAAGTATTTGCATTGCAATATTTCCAACTCCTCGTTAAATCTGTATTGAACTTGGTAACCTGATATTTCCAGCTAAAGTTTTGTTCTTTTTCAACTTTCTTACCTCTGTGGCAGCAGTAAATTTCTTGCACACCAGACAAGGAAATCCGCGATTTTACCCTGGGATAGAAATATATGTTCTGACCCTGGTGTTCCGACCCAAAATTGAACCTCACGTTACGTGACGTCACTAAACATTCCTGCAGTGTCAACACAATATGGCGGACATTGGTAACCGAAGTGACTGCAGCATTAAAAATCCGCGCTAAGAAATGGAAGGTATGCAAGAAAAAGAATCCAATATGAGTGTGAGGGGTGGATAGAAAAATCCGTGACTCTGGATCACTGTCCGGCATCACTCGGCAAGCCTCGTGATGCCGGACAGTGCCCCTCGGGACGGATTTTTCCATGCACCCCTCACACCCATATAAGATTTATATAATGCTATCCTGAAGCTCTTCCTTCAATGTCGGTACCTCTTGACGTTGGTTTTTCAGCTCCGACAGAACTTCTCCTAGATGACTACGAGTGTCTAAATTCTCTGGTGTCGCCACATATATATTACCATCCATGTTTTGTTGAAGTGAAAACAAATTTGACGTTTCCTGGCTGAATGATACGTTTAACTCGATACCTCGAAAACATCTTGCACACTACCCGCTATACCAAGCTCCTCAAAAGAAGTAACAGGATGGAGGGTAGCAAGAGGCATTTTCTGATGAGGTTTTCCTACAACCTGGCAAGTGTGACAGGACCTACAGAAGTAGGAAACAACCTTTTTCATACGTGTCCAAACGAAATGGCTTAGTAATTTGTTTTAAGACTTGATGCTCTGTCTCTGGTCGGATCCATCGGAGTCTAAATGTTGGGTTTCTTTTGCTCCAGCATTTCAGTGGTTCCTTGCTGTCGAGTTCTCACCGTTGTTTCATGTCTGTGGTTGTTTGATTTTTGTGTTCTCGGAGACGCTCTACTGATGAGTACGGAGGCCTTCATGCGGACTGACCAAATTATTTTTCTAAGTCACGACGGAAGTAAGGGCGAGGATTGCGGCCCCGTAAAATCGATTTAAGCCCCAACGTGGAATTCGTTTCACTAACCGTTCCAAGGCGGTTCTTCTGTCACGGTTTATTTTGTTATTTATTTCGCTTAAGGGGAATGGAGACACTTGGCAGATTGTTCCGCCATTTTCCTAAGGGACACAACTTTCGGGACTTCCTGTTCTCTTTTCTATAAGCAGATTGTTCTGCCGTTTTTCTAAGGGACACAACTTTTGGGACTTCCTGTTCTCTTTTCTATAAGCCCTGTCCCACTGAAAAAGGGGTCTACTCTTAAAGAAATCAAATGTTCCCTAGATAATTTCTAGAATGTCTTTAAAGTTTAATTCAATATATTCTGAGACCAAAGTGGAGAATTTAAATCATTTGTTAAAAGTCCTTGCCAATGTAACACATAATGATCTGATGCTTCACATTACGAAAACACACCTATTCAAATACATTGTCAATTTTACCACCTAAAAAATGAAAATTTTAAGATGAAAAATTGTGATATTTTCTTACTTCTGCTCCAAAAATAGATTGTGGGCACTCGTTAGAACCGCCTCAATGACCGCCTCATTGAGGCGGTTCTAGCGAGTACCCACAATCTATAGTTTAGAGCAGAAATAAGAAAAATAAGGTTTACCCCTGTGAGACCAAAGTGGAGAATTTGAATTATTTGTTAAAAGTCCTTGCCAATGTTAAAAGTCCTTGCCAATGTAACGCATAATGATCCGATGCTTCATGCAATAAATTCTTAGTTGGGAAATTTGCAAATAGAGAAAGACTCCCATCGCCCGGCCCCCGCCTATCGGGGCTTGAAGAAATATATTGGCTGCATGATGCTTCCACGCAGAGCTGAAACCGACCCGCACACGAGTACTGGTAAACAGCTTACAGGATCTAAGCATGCCCAGGTAAAGCGGTGCGAGTGGGTTCGTCCATGCTTATAAACCCTATTGGTTTCATTGGGCGGCAGGGCTTGACGTGTCATTTCATATCAATTACGGGTAAAAGTCCCACAAAATTGGAAGCAACATCTCAAAATAACCTTTACAGTGTTGACGGGGACGTCAAACCTCAAACTAAACAAAGAGTCGCATCGTCAATAAGAAGAACATAGTTCGCAGACTTCTGGACAACAGAAGTTGAAAGATTTGTTTTGAAAATGAATCTTTGATTCATTGGAGTCCTTGTGCGGATAGTCCAGTGGTACACGTTTAAGAGGATTGAATATAATGAACATAATGGTAATGTGAAAAGCTTTGCTTCGGCGGTAAAATGCCTTGATTTTCAGAAATAGAGGACTTATTGCATCAGACAAACTGTACTCAAAATCAGTTTTTCTTTCAACAGTTTTCTATTCTATTGGCCCTTTTATCCATAGTATGAGTGACTGTACTAGAAGGATAAAAACAGTGATGTCTTCTTAAATAAGGTCAGTGACATTGCTCAGTTGTGGCTAGGGTTAATTTTCCCAAGCTATTTTTAAAGGCATTTACCCATCACGTGAACAAGTCCGTGAAATGAAGACCCCCTATACCCCAATTTATATGATAGAGAAAGCTGGGGTTTATGGGGGTATACATTATTTTTCTTATTCTTGCTCCAAGACATAGCTTGTGGGTACTCGTTAGAACCGCCTCATTGACACAACATATGTTTACAGTATTTATGAGAAAATATCACGGATTTTCATAAGAAAAATGGCCATTTTGGAGATGTGTAAAAATGCACCAATTCGCAAGGATGTGTTATCGTAATGCAAAGGGAAATGAACTCCCTCTATTTGTAAAGTTGATCATACCGCTACTAAAACTTGACAAGAAACAAAAGTTGACTTTAAACGAACCTGGTGAAGGAACTGTTACAAATCCTCATATACATGTACCTTCGCGTAAAACACTCCCACCAGAAGTCTTCTCGGGAAAAGTCACAATAAATAGAAGTAAGGCAATGATCAGGAATCGATACAATTAATCCACAGCTCCCATTAGATACACCAAAGGGAAAGAAACACGAACATGAAATAACTAGACCCGAATGGAAAATCAATAGCGGAAAGCCAACTTGCTATCAAAAACAAAAAAAAAACATTAAAAGCGATACACACAATCAAAGACAAACCATAACATGAATAAACCACCACAGAAGAACCGCCTGCGACGGTCAGTGAAACGAATTCAACTGGGAAGAAGTCTGAGAAGCAACGGTATCACTCAATACCGCCAACACCTTAACAGATTACGACTGACTACAGTCCATAATTGAAATAGTTCCGTTCAGATCATTGCCTTCACTACTATTTTGGAACCCCTCTTCAAAGGATCAAACCGAAAGTCTTTGACAATGCCCAATTATCCAGAGGATTTGACTTAGCAGTAGTAAGTGCAGTAGGGCGAGCAGTGGATTCCTTTTCTTTTCTACGTTTTAAGTGTTGGTCAACCAGGTAAAGGGTGGCCTTTAGTTTTGCAGTATCTGCAAAAAGACCATTTTGCTTATCTTGAGAAATATAACGGAAAGCTACAGGTATATGGTTAGATTTTACAAGAGCCCTTATTTTTGGACGAATAAGTATTCTTGAATGGACATGACTGAAGAATGTGTGGTAGAAAATGTGTTTATGTGAAAGGAAAAAGCTCGTCAGCCGTTTTTGCTGCTTTCGTTAAAGTTTTAGCCTTTTGTTCCTGATTGGGGTTTTGAATAATCGGTATTAACCAAAGTTTTGAATTGCTTCTGTTACGGGCCGCATTGCCTTCCTTCAGTTATCTTCATGCATAGCTTATAGGTTTATCACCACTCTGACAACTGCGTCAGAGAGTCGACTGTTTCGCTCAGCGGTTAGAGCACTGGACTATCACCCGAGCGACGCGGGTTCAAATCCCACCATAGGCGAGGATTTTTTCCGGTTATGCTTCCTTCCTTTGTTACGGCTTTCATGTCGGAAGATGGGGGCTCGTCCGGGATCGGACTTTATTTCGCCGAAAATGGCTTCGTGCCGAAGTTGGCTTCACGTCATCATTAATGATGACTTCCTGGAAGAGGGGGTGTGTTACGGACCGCATTGCCTCCCTTCAGCTATCTGCATGCATAGCTTATAGGTTTATCACCACTCTCTGACAATTGCTTCAGAGAGTCGACTCTTTGGCTCAGCGGTTAGAGCACTGGACTATCGTCCGAGCGGCCCGGTTTCGATTCCCACCATAGGGATTTTTCAGGCTATGCTTCTTTCCTTTATTACGACTTTCATGTCGTAAGACTTCTTACAAAACTACTTAATTCAAAAATTATAATATTATTCAACTTTTTCAATTGTGCCCCGCCTGTTAAATAAACTTGACTTTTCTCTCGCGAATTGCACACGTGTTTGGCCAAGATCTTTTCTAAATAACCTGAATTTTTAAGCCTCTTTTTGACCTTAATTTTTCTATTTCAATTTCTCTTTCTTTTGCTTATCTTATTTTTTTTCTAGTTCAAGTTCTGTTGCCATTCCTTTTTAAGGCTTTTGAAGCTCTTGTCCAATTTTAAATTTCCCTAAGTCAATAGCTTTTAGTTTTGGCTTTAGTTGCTAATCTTTTGTATTTAATGCCTGTAATTCTTTTTCGCATTACGAAAACACGCCTATACAAATACATTGTAAATTTTACCGCCAAAAATGAAAATTTTATGATGAAAATTTGTTATATTTTTTCTTAGTTCTGTTCAAAATATAGATTGTGGGTACACGTTAGAACCGCCTCATCGAGGCGGTCCTAACGAGTACCAACAATCTATATTTCAGAGCAGAAATAAGAAAAAATAAGGTTTTATCCCTGTAAACCTTAGTTTTACTGTATAAAGGTGGGGTTCAAGGAGGTGAGAACTATATAGGCGTAAGTACTCTAAGCATCACGAAAGCACGCCTACAAAATTTTGACCCCCTTGAATCCCACTTTTATATAGTAAAACTGGGGTTCACAGGGGTAAACTTATTTATCTTATTTCTGTTCTAAAATATAGCTTGTGGGTACTCGTTAGAACCGCCTCGATGAGGCGGTTCTAACGAGTACCCACAATCCATATTTTGAGCAGAAATAAGAAAAATATCACAATTTTTCATCTTAAAAATTTCGTTTTTCCGCGGTAAAGTTTACAATGTATTTGTATAGGCGTGTTTTCATAAGGGTAAGTTTATCCAAAATGAACTGGTCGACTCTGAAGGTATAATTATAATGATTTATTTTGAACTTTAATGGTTTTGGTCCAAGTTCAAAATCCAATTTAGAAGCAACAAAAAGATGAAATCCCTTTTAAAAGAGATTTTTTTTTCAATAGTTGGATTCGTAGTATTCTCTTCAACTGAGAACCCAGTGTACATGTAGCTTTTCTGGTTACTGAAATTTTTAATGTAAGCTCAAAAACAACTGAGAACCCAGTGTAGCTTCTTTGGTTACTGAAATTTTTAATGTAAGCTCAAAAACAACTGAGAACCCAGTGTAGCTTTTTGGTTACTGAAATTTTTAATGTAAGCTCAAAAACAACTGAGAACCCAGTGTAGCTTTTTGGTTACTGACATTTTTAATGTAAGCTCAAAAACAAATAGTATTCAAAAATAGTTTGATCCCGTAAATGCTCAAACACGGTTAATGCCGAACGAGCCCCAAATAATTTTGCCAGACTTCAATGGCTGGAAAGAAATCTGACGAGTAAGAGAAATAGAGGATCTTACATGAGTGTTCATGTATTATTTAATTTATTAAACGAGTTGAGGAAAAGGAATAAAATACAAGGTTTCGTCGAGCAATTTTTCGCTTTTCCTCAACGAGTTAAATAAATCCAATTATTATACATGAACACGAATGCAAGATTCTAATTATCATATGACATTAAAAACATACTTTATTAACGAAAATGTCAATATTCCGCCACTACTAAACGCGACGTTGTAAATGACGCCATACATGTAACGTTAGGGGACGATTATTATAGGTTATTGACTTTATATTGTGAAATATTCGGCACGAGTTCATATGGCGAAGGACGCACGAGCTTGCGAGTGCGTCTCCGCCATATGAACGAGTGCCGAATATTTCACAATATAAAGTCAATAACCTTTTTATTATATACCCAAAACTGGAACTGTCTGTTAGAATTCAGGACTGCCTAGCATAGAACTGTGAGTGTAAAATCAATTTATATATCTTTAGGTGGTCTAAAATTGAAAATAATGCAGCTCGCTCAGTGTCTTCCTACACATTGTAAAATCAAGCCCAATGGCGCCAGTGTGAAGATTACGTTAACGTTGGTGGATGTGACGTCATTAAAAACATTGACGTTTCCCAACGCAGGACACCATTTTTTCCGAAGTGTCCGTTTTATTTCTTTCAAAGTACTCCTGATTTTGTGAGAAAAATTTTTTTTAAGTCTTTACAGATTACAGGTAGGTCATATTTTCTAGCATAAAATGCGCCTCATGTTGTTTATCACAGTCGATATTTCTTCTCTTTTACGTTCTGTCAATCGACTCGCACGACAAGACGGCTGCCGATTTTTAAGATTCAAAACTGAGAAATTTGAAAGTAGTCCTATTATGCACGAGACTGCTTATCTCCGGGCAATATGAACTTGACTACGGGCAAGATGGAAAAATATTGACCGGTAACTTCTGTACAAAGTAAACGGGACATTTTCTGGGTATATATTAATCGCACTTATTGCATAGAGTTTATTCATTTTCCTATTTTGAAATGGAATTTATCAACAGATAACTTTCTTATTTCTAAATAGATTTAGAATTTACTTGGCAGAAATATTCATCATCATAAGGCAATGTGTCACACACAAAACCAATGTCCATACCCCCAAGGTAAAGGTCGTATGTAGAGGTCAAAGGTCAAAAAATGGGTCCAAAACTTAAGCACGGTCAATAACTTTCTTATTTCTGGATGGAGTTTGAAATTACTTTGCAGAAATATTCACCGTCGTGAAACGATGTGTCGCTTGAAAAACCAAGGTCTGTACTTTCAAGGTCAAGGTCGAACTTAGGGTCAAATGTCGAGAAACATAGGCCCAAAACTTAAACACAAATTTTTGGTTTTGAATTACTTTGCAGAAATGTTTATCACGATTAGTGATGCATCATGCGCAAAACGCATGGTTATACCTCCAAGGTCAAGGTCATACTTAGAAGAGAAATGTCAAAAAAACTTTCAATGGATTAATTCTAACATTAATATATTTTCAGGCGGGGGCATTATTGACCTATGAACTACTAGTTTTGTTTTATTTTATTTTTTTTTTTTTCATTTAATTCTTATTATACTTTTTGTTCAGCTTTCATTTTTAAATAGGTTATTTGTTTTTGGTTGTTACTTTTTATTTTATATTTTGCCCTCCATGAGCATTTTCCCTTACGGAATGTTTGTAAAGCTTGTAAAAGCGTCATCAATTTCCATGTATTGTTACATAAATGGCGATACAAAATATACCCAACAATAAACTCAAATAAAACAGGTAAAAGTAATAAGGAATCAACCAATTCATAAAAACTATGAGTTTTAACAAAGAAAATTTGATCCTTTGAAAAACTACTTGTGATGGTGTAAGCAGCACCACATAAAAGATATCACTTCGCTTTTCTACATAATTTATATTGCACATATACACAGCAGCAGTATAACAAAATCTGAAGTATAAAGATATATCATGGTTAATGGGGCGAAACATAAAAATAGAAACGTAGGCAATGATCAGGAATCGATACAATCAACCCACCGCTACATATGTGAATACGCTGACAAAATACCAAACACTTTTACAATTAATATACTAAATTCTGGCATATTTTAAGCTGTGTTTCATACCTTTACACAACTACGTTATGAAGATTACATATGTTTCTTTGTTTCTTTATAGTTTGACGTTTATATTAAATTCCCTTGTATACACCTGCTTTGATTTTAGCTTTATCTTAGTTGCTCAGTAATTGCAAAAAAAAACACAAAAAAAAAACATTAAACATAGACCCATATTAATATTTACAGAACATCTCAAATCAAAATATCTTTTTATAGACTGCTTTTTAAATTCATTACCTTTCATATACACTTGAATAGTAGCTCAATAATTCCAAAAATATAATTCTATAACTATATTTACAAGACCATCAGCTCAGATATGAAAGAAGTATTTCTTTATAGTTTGCCTCCAATAGTCATTTCTCCTATCGACATGGGGTGCAGGAATACTTTTGCAGGAATTGCTCTTTGTAGCTCAAACGATGCAAAGCTATACGTTTGTTGTTATTATATACTAGGCTTTTTCGTCATCTTTACTATACACAAGAATCTGTTAAAGAGATCCCAATACATTTTAGATCTATTTGCAATCCTGGTCCGTAAAACATTGACTGTGAGTATTGTGTGTGGATTCGGGTTTAACGTCGCTTTCAGCAATTTTTCAGTCATATCACGACGGTGTCTGGTTGCGACAGGGAGCTCAGTGCTCACTTTGAAAGTGCTCCCTCTTTGAGGTATCATGTCCCAGACACATTACATGATACCACACCCAGTCACATTATCCTGACCTTGGTCGACCAGTCCTAGCTTACCCAGTAAATCTGAGTGCCAAGCGAGGAGCAGCTAGTACCATTGTTAACGACTATGGTATGTCGCGGCTCGGGAATGAACCCGTGACCTCCCGTTCCCCGGAGCGGACACTCTACCAACTGAGCTATCGGAGCCGGTAAAATTTACTGTAAGTGAAACTATTAACTGAGATATTTTAAACAGTTTGTGTTAGAACTTCATTTCGAAAGGGATATTGGTTGCATCGGTATTTTGATAGAAAGACATCTGATCCAATATCTATCTTCTGTCGCGGTTTATTTTTGTTATGGTTTGTCTTTGGGTGTTTGTGTCGATTATGTTGTTTTACTTTGGATAGCCTATTGGCTATTTTATGGGGAAAATAACTGTCCTTTTAGCTTTCCGCTACTGATGTTTCCATTAGGGTCTGTTGTTTCATGTTTGTGTTTTCTCTTTGGTGTCTCTGATGGGAGCTGTAGGTTGATTGTGTCGATTCCTGATCATTGCCTCCACTTCTATTTAGCAACGTGGAAACCCGATTACAGAAATTTTACATAACCATAGTATTGTTTTATATGAATAGATTCCTGAAACTGATTGCCATGATGATTTAATGAAAACGAATTAAGTGGTGAGTGATTGATTGTGTGAGTGGTTGAGTGAGTAAAAAGTAAGTTCCTTAATCTTAATTCAACAATCTAACGTAGTTCGTTATTTAGAGCGGGTTGCTTGTTTGGTTAGACCAATCTTCCACGAGACCCTCCATTAATCATACATATTAACAACTATCAACAAACAAAATATGGTTATAAACAAATGAAACGTATGCATGAGAAAAATGACAGTATTAAATCATTTATAAATATAAAATAAATAGCAAGTTTGCTAAAGTAGATCCCTGTGGGACTCCGCATTTTATAATACCTCTTTCTCTCGTTTTGTTGTTTACTGAATTTACATTTAAATTGGTCAATTGGTAAAAAATTACACTGCATAAACAACCTCTATGTCATAGGTTCTAATACAAATCTGAATTCGGCTCTTTTCAAGCGATTTCATTTTTTAGCCAGTCGTGTCAAATTAAATGCCGCTTAAAGTCTCTATTTTGCATGGGAATTAAAAACTTGTTTATGGCGTTGATGGACGGATGTGCCACTGTATACGTACGCAATTATAGGGCGGCCATTTAAAAGTTTACGGAATCGTTCACAAATATATGTTGACATGACCTATCCAAATGGCAG
This sequence comes from Lucinisca nassula, assembly GCA_963580285.1. Lineage (NCBI taxonomy): Eukaryota > Metazoa > Mollusca > Bivalvia > Lucinida > Lucinidae > Lucinisca > Lucinisca nassula. The sequence continues at coordinate 110,018,489 of OY757013.1, read as the reverse complement.
CCATATTGGGGAAAAAAATCTGACCGCTTTTGGTGATAATATGATTCTAGAACAGTTATTAATTGCGTGTGGGGAAATGATCTTCTTTGGTCGTCTAATATACAAATGAGACTAAAGAGAACTTTAATGTTTTTTTTGTTACGTAGAGTACACAATTTTGATTGCATCATGCTAAAACATATGCCATTAAAATGATAAGGGAATATGATTAATCAATAGAACGGACACATTATAACCCCTGAACGCTGTTTTTGTTTCAATGTGTTAACGCATAATTGAGATGATATCGGATTTTTGAGACTCATACACTAAAATTGCATTACGGGCTATCATACTTTATTATCTATGACGACGTTATGCAATCCAGAGAAGTTGTCCATACAGTGGTTTCATATGTAGCATAGATTCAACTGCAATGGTAAATCATCAAAAACTGTCCTACTTTCTAGGTAACCATTTTCGAAAAAATATCCTCTGGGCTCCTGCCTATTTTCAGTTCTTTCGTGTATTCCTTGCTTCCAAAGGATAGCCCTTTCATATAACATATTCATGATCACGAAAACACGCCTATATAATTTTGACCCCCTTGAACCCCACTTTTATATAGTAAAACTTGGGTTTACAGGGGTAAACCTTATTTTTCTTATTTCTGCTCTAAGATATATATTGTGGTTACCGGTTCTAACGAGTGCCCACAATCTTTATTTTAAGCGGAAATAAGAAAAATATCACAATTTTTCATCTTAGAATTTTCGTTTTTTTTCGTGGTAAAATTTACATTGGATTTGTCTAGGCGTGTTTTCGTAATGTGATGTCCCTGTCTGTTGAAAAGCAATCTGTAGATATTGAAGCTTTTAGCTCGATATCTAGATACTTGGATTGTGTATTAAATATTGACAATACCTACTTCTATGGATTGATCAGTCAAATTTACCTCGGAGAATTTCAGTTCAATAAAGCAAATTCTTCTGATACCGAGATACCGAAGCCCCGTCGTTTTTTTGTTTTTTGTTGTTTTTTTTTTTTGGTGGGGGGGTGCGGGTGGGGAAGTGGGGATTTATCTATTTTAGATGGATTTGTTTCATACAAAATTTATGATAATGCGATGGTTTTGCTTTTGAGATTTTTATTTTCATTTCTTTGTCGATGACGTTCCTCGTGTCACATCCTACAGTGTTTATATATCGCAATTTAATCGGTTTGACAGAGTATCTTGTCATGTAACTGACTTCAACACTCACAATAAATTATTAACTGCTTAACTTCTCTATCAGGGTTATCGGTATCATAAACTTCGTAAAGTTTTTCCTAAGTTTTATAATTCAATGTTTGACTTAAATCTCTTCTGCCAAAAAGCCTGCCGAATTCTGAATTCTACGGTAACTTTGCATTACATGCAGACAAAAATATTCAATGATTTCAGTACTCAATTGAGTACCATCATTCTTCCATATAAGAAGATTGGGTTCAATATAAATGCTTAACGACAGACTACATACATGGTATTTAACTCAGTCTCGATTTGATTCCCTCTTTAATTGCACGCAAATAGGTCAGGCCTCAGTCTCCATGACGTTTCCATCCGCCGAAAGAGTCCGTTATGCCTTGAAGCAGAAGAGATTTAAGACCAACATTGAATTATGAAACGTACATATTTAGGTAGTGTCGTTTTGTGCCTGATCCTCTGTCTCTGTTCGCGCCGCCGGGGTCAAACTGTTGATTTTCCTTAGGTCCCGCATTTCAGTAATTTTGTACTTTTGAGTCCGTAAGTAAAACAAAAATCCAAGGTCGTTTTTCGGTCGTGGTCTTTATTATTGTTATAGTCGTCTTATATTGTACGTATTGCTAATACTATTGTATTTTGTATAGTTGTTTGCCATTTTATTAAAAAGAAAGAAACTTTCGTTTTTGGCGTTCATTACAGTGAAGTTATCTTCATGTTTCTTTCCCTTGGAGCTGTGAGGCTATTTGTCGATTCCTGGTCATCTTCCTTTCTATCTTTCTTCTACTACTGGACCGTTTACGTTTTAGGGCACGATCTTTAGCCGTGTAGATCTAAGTTACATCATACAGAGGACCCGCGTTATAACGACAGTATATGTTCCCTACTAATGTGCCTTTATAATGAATTTGCCGTTAAAAAGAATCCCAGTTAGGAATATGATAGGTTATAAAAAGTCTTTTCCATATCAATACTCCAAGAAACAAACGTTATAGATATTTGTTAGAATTGCCTCACCGACATTTGTTTCTTGGAGTATTGGTTTACAACAATCGTTCATGACTATGGATTCGATTTGGGCATATTCAAACCCGAGAGAAGCCAACGTCGCTCGGAATCGAGGCTAAGACTTAAGCTAAGATTCCATTTCATTGAAATTGTCGTTATAACGAGTTTTGCCGTTGTAACGAATGTAGGTATAAAGAGGGTTGACTGTAATTGTCTCTTGTTGTTAGATAAACTTCATACAAACGGGCTGTATCCCAACCGCTAGCTGATGAAAGCCGCAGTTTACATTAGTTTAATGCGATTCTTTAACTTGTTCGACATAGGTCTTTCAAAAGTTGTATAAATTTATGTGCTCGAGAACCCAAAGTATTTGCATTGCAATATTTCCAACTCCTCGTTAAATCTGTATTGAACTTGGTAACCTGATATTTCCAGCTAAAGTTTTGTTCTTTTTCAACTTTCTTACCTCTGTGGCAGCAGTAAATTTCTTGCACACCAGACAAGGAAATCCGCGATTTTACCCTGGGATAGAAATATATGTTCTGACCCTGGTGTTCCGACCCAAAATTGAACCTCACGTTACGTGACGTCACTAAACATTCCTGCAGTGTCAACACAATATGGCGGACATTGGTAACCGAAGTGACTGCAGCATTAAAAATCCGCGCTAAGAAATGGAAGGTATGCAAGAAAAAGAATCCAATATGAGTGTGAGGGGTGGATAGAAAAATCCGTGACTCTGGATCACTGTCCGGCATCACTCGGCAAGCCTCGTGATGCCGGACAGTGCCCCTCGGGACGGATTTTTCCATGCACCCCTCACACCCATATAAGATTTATATAATGCTATCCTGAAGCTCTTCCTTCAATGTCGGTACCTCTTGACGTTGGTTTTTCAGCTCCGACAGAACTTCTCCTAGATGACTACGAGTGTCTAAATTCTCTGGTGTCGCCACATATATATTACCATCCATGTTTTGTTGAAGTGAAAACAAATTTGACGTTTCCTGGCTGAATGATACGTTTAACTCGATACCTCGAAAACATCTTGCACACTACCCGCTATACCAAGCTCCTCAAAAGAAGTAACAGGATGGAGGGTAGCAAGAGGCATTTTCTGATGAGGTTTTCCTACAACCTGGCAAGTGTGACAGGACCTACAGAAGTAGGAAACAACCCTTTTCATACGTGTCCAAACGAAATGGCTTAGTAATTTGTTTTAAGACTTGATGCTCTGTCTCTGGTCGGATCCATCGGAGTCTAAATGTTGGGTTTCTTTTGCTCCAGCATTTCAGTGGTTCCTTGCTGTCGAGTTCTCACCGTTGTTTCATGTCTGTGGTTGTTTGATTTTTGTGTTCTCGGAGATGCTCTACTGATGAGTACGGAGGCCTTCATGCGGACTGACCAAATTATTTTTCTAAGTCACGACGGAAGTAAGGGCGAGGATTGCGGCCCCGTAAAATCGATTTAAGCCCCAACGTGGAATTCGTTTCACTAACCGTTCCAAGGCGGTTCTTCTGTCACGGTTTATTTTGTTATTTATTTCGCTTAAGGGGAATGGAGACACTTGGCAGATTGTTCCGCCATTTTCCTAAGGGACACAACTTTCGGGACTTCCTGTTCTCTTTTCTATAAGCAGATTGTTCTGCCGTTTTTCTAAGGGACACAACTTTTGGGACTTCCTGTTCTCTTTTCTATAAGCCCTGTCCCACTGAAAAAGGGGTCTACTCTTAAAGAAATCAAATGTTCCCTAGATAATTTCTAGAATGTCTTTAAAGTTTAATTCAATATATTCTGAGACCAAAGTGGAGAATTTAAATCATTTGTTAAAAGTCCTTGCCAATGTAACACATAATGATCTGATGCTTCACATTACGAAAACACACCTATTCAAATACATTGTCAATTTTACCACCTAAAAAATGAAAATTTTAAGATGAAAAATTGTGATATTTTCTTACTTCTGCTCCAAAAATAGATTGTGGGCACTCGTTAGAACCGCCTCAATGACCGCCTCATTGAGGCGGTTCTAGCGAGTACCCACAATCTATAGTTTAGAGCAGAAATAAGAAAAATAAGGTTTACCCCTGTGAGACCAAAGTGGAGAATTTGAATTATTTGTTAAAAGTCCTTGCCAATGTTAAAAGTCCTTGCCAATGTAACGCATAATGATCCGATGCTTCATGCAATAAATTCTTAGTTGGGAAATTTGCAAATAGAGAAAGACTCCCATCGCCCGGCCCCCGCCTATCGGGGCTTGAAGAAATATATTGGCTGCATGATGCTTCCACGCAGAGCTGAAACCGACCCGCACACGAGTACTGGTAAACAGCTTACAGGATCTAAGCATGCCCAGGTAAAGCGGTGCGAGTGGGTTCGTCCATGCTTATAAACCCTATTGGTTTCATTTGGCGGCAGGGCTTGACGTGTCATTTCATATCAATTACGGGTAAAAGTCCCACAAAATTGGAAGCAACATCTCAAAATAACCTTTACAGTGTTGACGGGGACGTCAAACCTCAAACCAAACAAAGAGTCGCATCGTCAATAAGAAGAACATAGTTCGCAGACTTCTGGACAACAGAAGTTGAAAGATTTGTTTTGAAAATGAATCTTTGATTCATTGGAGTCCTTGTGCGGATAGTCCAGTGGTACACGTTTAAGAGGATTGAATATAATGAACATAATGGTAATGTGAAAAGCTTTGCTTCGGCGGTAAAATGCCTTGATTTTCAGAAATAGAGGACTTATTGCATCAGACAAACTGTACTCAAAATTAGTTTTTCTTTCAACAGTTTTCTATTCTATTGGCCCTTTTATCCATAGTATGAGTGACTGTACTAGAAGGATAAAAACAGTGATGTCTTCTTAAATAAGGTCAGTGACATTGCTCAGTTGTGGCTAGGGTTAATTTTCCCAAGCTATTTTTAAAGGCATTTACCCATCACGTGAACAAGTCCGTGAAATGAAGACCCCCTATACCCCAATTTATATGATAGAGAAAGCTGGGGTTTATGGGGGTATACATTATTTTTCTTATTCTTGCTCCAAGACATAGCTTGTGGGTACTCGTTAGAACCGCCTCATTGACACAACATATGTTTACAGTATTTATGAGAAAATATCACGGATTTTCATCAGAAAAATGGCCATTTTGGAGATGTGTAAAAATGCACCAATTCGCAAGGATGTGTTATCGTAATGCAAAGGGAAATGAACTCCCTCTATTTGTAAAGTTGATCATACCGCTACTAAAACTTGACAAGAAACAAAAGTTGACTTTAAACGAACCTGGTGAAGGAACTGTTACAAATCCTCATATACATGTACCTTCGCGTAAAACACTCCCACCAGAAGTCTTCTCGGGAAAAGTCACAATAAATAGAAGTAAGGCAATGATCAGGAATCGATACAATTAATCCACAGCTCCCATCAGATACACCAAAGGGAAAGAAACACGAACATGAAATAACTAGACCCGAATGGAAAATCAATAGCGGAAAGCCAACTTGCTATCAAAAACAAAAAAAAAAACATTAAAAGCGATACACACAATCAAAGACAAACCATAACATGAATAAACCACCACAGAAGAACCGCCTGCGACGGTCAGTGAAACGAATTCAACTGGGAAGAAGTCTGAGAAGCAACGGTATCACTCAATACCGCCAAAACCTTAACAGATTACGACTGACTACAGTCCATAATTGAAATAGTTCCGTTCAGATCATTGCCTTCACTACTATTTTGGAACCCCTCTTCAAAGGATCAAACCGAAAGTCTTTGACAATGCCCAATTATCCAGAGGATTTGACTTAGCAGTAGTAAGTGCAGTAGGGCGAGCAGTGGATTCCTTTTCTTTTCTACGTTTTAAGTGTTGGTCAACCAGGTAAAGGGTGGCCTTTAGTTTTGCAGTATCTGCAAAAAGACCATTTTGCTTATCTTGAGAAATATAACGGAAAGCTACAGGTATATGATTAGATTTTACAAGAGCCCTTATTTTTGGACGAATAAGTATTCTTGAATGGACATGACTGAAGAATGTGTGGTAGAAAATGTGTTTATGTGAAAGGAAAAAGCTCGTCAGCCGTTTTTGCTGCTTTCGTTAAAGTTTTAGCCTTTTGTTCCTGATTGGGGTTTTGAATAATCGGTATTAACCAAAGTTTTGAATTGCTTCTGTTACGGGCCGCATTGCCTTCCTTCAGTTATCTTCATGCATAGCTTATAGGTTTATCACCACTCTGACAACTGCGTCAGAGAGTCGACTGTTTCGCTCAGCGGTTAGAGCACTGGACTATCACCCGAGCGACGCGGGTTCAAATCCCACCATAGGCGAGGATTTTTTCCGGTTATGCTTCCTTCCTTTGTTACGGCTTTCATGTCGGAAGATGGGGGCTCGTCCGGGATCGGACTTTATTTCGCCGAAAATGGCTTCGTGCCGAAGTTGGCTTCACGTCATCATTAATGATGACTTCCTGGAAGAGGGGGTGTGTTACGGACCGCATTGCCTCCCTTCAGCTATCTGCATGCATAGCTTATAGGTTTATCACCACTCTCTGACAATTGCTTCAGAGAGTCGACTCTTTGGCTCAGCGGTTAGAGCACTGGACTTTCGTCCGAGCGGCCCGGTTTCGATTCCCACCATAGGGATTTTTCAGGCTATGCTTCTTTCCTTTGTTACGACTTTCATGTCGTAAGACTTCTTACAAAACTACTTAATTCAAAAATTATAATATTATTCAACTTTTTCAATTGTGCCCCGCCTGTTAAATAAACTTGACTTTTCTCTCGCGAATTGCACACGTGTTTGGCCAAGATCTTTTCTAAATAACCTGAATTTTTAAGCCTCTTTTTGACCTTAATTTTTCTATTTCAATTTCTCTTTCTTTTGCTTATCTTATTTTTTTTCTAGTTCAAGTTCTGTTGCCATTCCTTTTTAAGGCTTTTGAAGCTCTTGTCCAATTTTAAATTTCCCTAAGTCAATAGCTTTTAGTTTTGGCTTTAGTTGATAATCTTTTGTATTTAATGCCTGTAATTCTTTTTCGCATTACGAAAACACGCCTATACAAATACATTGTAAATTTTACCGCCAAAAATGAAAATTTTATGATGAAAATTTGTTATATTTTTTCTTAGTTCTGTTCAAAATATAGATTGTGGGTACACGTTAGAACCGCCTCATCGAGGCGGTCCTAACGAGTACCAACAATCTCTATTTCAGAGCAGAAATAAGAAAAAATAAGGTTTTATCCCTGTAAACCTTAGTTTTACTGTATAAAGGTGGGGTTCAAGGAGGTGAGAACTATATAGGCGTAAGTACTCTAAGCATCACGAAAGCACGCCTACAAAATTTTGACCCCCTTGAATCCCACTTTTATATAGTAAAACTGGGGTTCACAGGGGTAAACTTATTTATCTTATTTCTGTTCTAAAATATAGCTTGTGGGTACTCGTTAGAACCGCCTCGATGAGGCGGTTCTAACGAGTACCCACAATCCATATTTTGAGCAGAAATAAGAAAAATATCACAATTTTTCATCTTAAAAATTTCGTTTTTCCGCGGTAAAGTTTACAATGTATTTGTATAGGCGTGTTTTCATAAGGGTAAGTTTATCCAAAATGAACTGGTCGACTCTGAAGGTATAATTATAATGATTTATTTTGAACTTTAATGGTTTTGGTCCAAGTTCAAAATCCAATTTAGAAGCAACAAAAAGATGAAATCCCTTTTAAAAGAGATTTTTTTTTCAATAGTTGGATTCGTAGTATTCTCTTCAACTGAGAACCCAGTGTACATGTAGCTTTTCTGGTTACTGAAATTTTTAATGTAAGCTCAAAAACAACTGAGAACCCAGTGTAGCTTCTTTGGTTACTGAAATTTTTAATGTAAGCTCAAAAACAACTGAGAACCCAGTGTAGCTTTTTGGTTACTGAAATTTTTAATGTAAGCTCAAAAACAACTGAGAACCCAGTGTAGCTTTTTGGTTACTGACATTTTTAATGTAAGCTCAAAAACAAATAGTATTCAAAAATAGTTTGATCCCGTAAATGCTCAAACACGGTTAATGCCGAACGAGCCCCAAATAATTTTGCCAGACTTCAATGGCTGGAAAGAAATCTGACGAGTAAGAGAAATAGAGGATCTTACATGAGTGTTCATGTATTATTTAATTTATTAAACGAGTTGAGGAAAAGGAATAAAATACAAGGTTTCGTCGAGCAATTTTTCGCTTTTCCTCAACGAGTTAAATAAATCCAATTTTTATACATGAACACGAATGCAAGATTCTAATTATCATATGACATTAAAAACATACTTTATTAACGAAAATGTCAATATTCCGCCACTACTAAACGCGACGTTGTAAATGACGCCATACATGTAACGTTAGGGGACGATTATTATAGGTTATTGACTTTATATTGTGAAATATTCGGCACGAGTTCATATGGCGAAGGACGCACGAGCTTGCGAGTGCGTCTACGCCATATGAACGAGTGCCGAATATTTCACAATATAAAGTCAATAACCTTTTTATTATATACCCAAAACTGGAACTGTCTGTTAGAATTCAGGACTGCCTAGCATAGAACTGTGAGTGTAAAATCAATTTATATATCTTTAGGTGGTCTAAAATTGAAAATAATGCAGCTCGCTCAGTGTCTTCCTACACATTGTAAAATCAAGCCCAATGGCGCCAATGTGAAGATTACGTTAACGTTGGTGGATGTGACGTCATTAAAAACATTGACGTTTCCCAACGCAGGACGCCATTTTTTCCGAAGTGTCCGTTTTATTTCTTTCAAAGTACTCCTGATTTTGTGAGAAAAATTTTTTTTAAGTCTTTACAGATTACAGGTAGGTCATATTTTCTAGCATAAAATGCGCCTCATGTTGTTTATCACAGTCGATATTTCTTCTCTTTTACGTTCTGTCAATCGACTCGCACGACAAGATGGCTGCCGATTTTTAAGATTCAAAACTGAGAAATTTGAAAGTAGTCCTATTATGCACGAGACTGCTTATCTCCGGGCAATATGAACTTGACTACGGGCAAGATGGAAAAATATTGACCGGTAACTTCTGTACAAAGTAAACGGGACATTTTCTGGGTATATATTAATCGCACTTATTGCATAGAGTTTATTCATTTTCCTATTTTGAAATGGAATTTATCAACAGAGGGAGGTAAAAGAAGCCGAGAAAGAAACGAGGGCGGTAAACAATCCGATAAACATCTTTACCGGATAGTTTTACCTCTCGAGTTTTATAAATCCCATTTTTAAAATAGGAGAAATCAATAATCTGTATATTACATGCACTTCCATGGACTTTAAGGATCAGTTCGGATCTTGGACTTCTGATATGAATTTCGGTTTAGTTGACTGTTTACAGCGCACGTTAACGGTTCAGTCAATAATCAATAATCTGTATATTACATTGACTTTGATGATCAGTTTGGATCTTGGACTTCGGATATGAATTTCGGTTTAGTTGACTGTTTATAGCGCAAGTTAACGGTTCCGTCAATTATCAATAATCTGTATATTCCATTGACTTTAAGGATCAGTTTGGATCTTGGACTTCAGATATGAATTTCGGTTTAGTTGACTGTTTGCAGCGCACGTTAACGGTTCGGTCAGGAGAAATCAATAATCTATATATTACATTGACTTTAAGGATCAGTTTGGATCTTGGACTTCAGATATGAATTTCGGTTTAGTTGACTGTTTACAGCGCACGTTAACGGTTTAGTCAATAATCAATAATCTGTATATTACATTGACTTTAAGGATCAGTTTGGATCTTGGACTTCAGATATGAATTTCGGTTTAGTTGACTATTTACAGCGCAGATTAACGGTTCAGTCAATAATCAATAATCTGTATATTACATGCACTTCCATGGACTTTAAGGATCAGTTTGGATCTTGGACTTCAGATATGAATTTCGGTTTAGTTGACTATTTACAGCGCACGTTAACGGTTCAGTCAATAATCAGTAATCTGTATATTACATTGACTTTAAGGATCAATTTGGATCTTGGACTTCGGATATGAATTTCGGTTTAGTTGACTATTTACAGCGCACGTTAACGGTTCAGTCAATAATCAATAATTTGTATATTACATGTACTTCCATGGACTTTAAGGATCAGTTTGGATCTTGGACTCTGATATGAATTCCGGTTTAGTTGACTGTTTACAGCGCACGTTAACGGTTCAGTCAATAATCAATTATCTGTATATTACATTGACTTTAAGGATCAGTTTGGATCTTGGGCTTCAGATATGAATTTCGGTTTAGTTGACTGTTTACAGCGCACGTTAACGGTTCAGTCAGGAGAAATCAATAATCTGTATATTACATGTACTTCCATGGACTTTAAGGATCAGTTTGGATCTTGGACTTCAGATATGAATTTCGGTTTAGTTGACTGTTTACAGCGCACGTTAACGGTTCAGTCAATAATCAACAATCTGTATATTACATTGACTTTAAGGATCAGTTTGGATCTTGGACTTCAGATATGAATTTCGGTTTAGTTGACTGTTTACAGCGCACGTTAACGGTTCAGTCAATAATCAATAATCTGTATATTAGATTGACTTTAAGGATCAGTTTGGATCTTTGACTTCAGATATGAATTTCGGTTTAGTTGACTGTTTACAGCGCACGTTAATGATTCAGTCAATAATCAATAATCTGTATATTAGATTGACTTTAAGGATCAGTTTGGATCTTGGACTTCAGATATGAATTTTGGTTTAGTTGACTGTTTACAGCGCACGTTAACGGTTCAGTCAATAATCAATAATCTGTATATTACATTGACTTTAAGGATCAGTTTGGATCTTGGACTTCAGATATAATTTTGGTTTAGTTGACTGTTTACAGCGCACATTAACGGTTCAGTCAGGGTAGTGCTACAGAAAATGAGTGGAAGAAAAACTGGATGGGCGCTCGTTTGAAAGCGCTTTCTACAATTCTGAACGAAAAAATGGAGAAACAAAGTGTTTCAGTGATGAAACAACTAAAATGTGAGATTATAGAAAGGACAACTAACTTCCTATACAATGTTTATGTCCATGTTATCTTTGTTTCAACATTGCACGCATTCTGAACGTTTGTTGACACCTTCTCGAACGCCATTTAGATGACGTCACGTGACTTAAACTTTCCCGCTCATTAATATGACGATTTCATTGTAAAAACCGTGTCTTGTACCTTGTATAAAAAGTAGTTCCAGGTAAAGAGATTTATTTCCCCTTCTACACTCCTACAGTTTTCCCATTTTTCCAGTAGTCCAGTTCATAGAAGTGCAATATCACGTTGACCTGATAATGCTCACCTTTTCAGAGATAGCATATCTTTATCACGCCAGTATGTAAGAATGCAATTAATATAGGGGATAACTGATAATTCCGATTTTCTATATACATTTCGAGCGATTTGATTGGTTGAAATAAAAGTTTTATACTTCGATAAATTCCATGAGCAAGAATCTCAGATCTGTTTAACATAGCGACAGACAGTAATATGACGTGACGAACCCGCGCGTTACGTCATTATATGGGCCCCGTCAAGCGATTTTGGTACTTATCGCCTATGCGAGCAGCGAAGGTTCAGGCGAGCCTGCGCATCCGCACAGTTTCGCCAGAACCTTCGCTGCTCGTTCATACAAGCAGTGAATCAAGAGGAACCTTCAGACAGAAAGCCATATCCCTGGCCCCTCTGAATGGCTGGGCATGCGCAGTTAAAATTTGTCATGACGGAATGCTCGAAGACACAAATTCGCTTGGCGGGGCTCATATTAAAGAAGTCAACATCGTCAAAATATGAAAAACTATTCAAAACGTAAATGTTAGAGGACAAACAAACGGAATTTAAAGACTTGACGTTCTTTCGCTTTGGTTTCTTTTCAAAGATAGGAGCTGCTAATGGAATAATTATTCCACAAAAATGATAATTCATTCCTTATTATTCCAATGCATACAAACATCCAATTAATCACGAAAATACAACTATATAACTTTGACCCCCCCCCCTTGAACCCCACTTTTATATAGTAAAACTGGGGTTTGCAGGAGTAAACCTTTTTTTTCTTATTTCTGCTCTAAAACATAGATTGTGGGTACTTGTTCGAACCGCCTCGATGAGGCGGTTCTAAAGAGTACAAACAATCTATATTTTGAGCAGAAATAAGAAAAATGTCACAATTTTTTATCTTAAAATATTCGTTTTCGGCGATAAAGGTTACAATATATTTGTATAGGCGTGTTTTCGTAATGAGAATGCTTCTAACACTTAAAGATACATAATGAACACATTTTTTCTTACATGCTTTTCAATGAAATATATAGTGATTAATACATCTTTAGTTTTAAATACGGGAAATATTTTCCCGAGAGACGTGCAAATCAAGTAAAGAAACGAGCGCGAATGCACGAGTTTGTTTATAAGATTTGCAAGTTTCGAGGGAAATATTTCCTGTATTCAAAACTAAAGATGTATTAATGTTTATATCGGCCGTTTTTTGGTCTTTCTAATGTCTAAAACTAACGTAATTAGCGCTCTGACGTGACGTAATTTGTTACGATTCTGACGCGTCGTAGTGCATGATGATGTTCGAAAGGAAATATATCCCCGCCTGAAAGGAATATTTTCCCTGCAGGAAAATATCATTTTTATTTCCCCCAAAAATTGCTTAAAATAGCAGCAAAAATGTAGTATAGAGATATCTCTGTGAAATCGAAAACGATATTTTCACTGTTTCAAACAGTGACTGATATCATTTTTTTTTCACTGTTTGTAACTACTTATATCTCGAAATCTAATTCTGTGATCAGTGTTTTTATTGTCAGATGATTGAAAATTAATGAACTGTGTTAGAATTGACGCTAAGCCCGTTCACGAGGACGTTAATGATGTCATTTTCGACGCTGGCGTCACGTATTTTGTCGCGCGACGTTAGATCTGTCCGCACCTTCTTTGGGAAACTAATCTCTCAATTATTTCAGTAACCATTCATAGAAATGCAATCCCAGGCTATTTCTCAGGTGCAAACAATATTATACCCAGTAAATACGTTGGACAACACTAAACTGACGCGAAACGACCAGGAACAAAGTTGTTTTTATCTGAGGGTGAGTGATGCGATTAGTGAAGCTAAATATCGTCGTTTTGAAGCATGTTAGAAACAGAAAATTTGATGTTTTTTAATGTAAAATCAAATTTTATTTCACTCATGAACACCAAAATTGGTATTTTCACTCGTGGCTACGCCACTCGTGAAAATACTGTTTTTGTGTTCACTCGGTGGAATAAAATTCGATCTGAAAAATTCAAATATCCTCTATATTCATGCTCGAAAATGACATTCATATATAGGGCCCTCACCCATATGGTCTTGAAGAAATAGATCGGACTGCATGGTGCTTCCACGCAGAGCTGAAACTAACGCCGCATGAATACTGGTAAACCGCTTAGACGGTCTAGGCCAGTCCAGACAAAGTGGCGCGAATCGGACCGAACTAGGGCTTTAAATAATTTTTGTGTGTGTTTTTTGTGTGTGTGTTTTTTTTTTGGGGGGGGGGGCGTTTTCCTTTCCTTTTTCCTTTTTTTTTTTTTTTTTTTAAATCTCAATCTCGGTTGAAAATTCAGCAGAACTGGAATGAAAGTCTCCAAAATAACCTAGATAGTGTTGACGGGGATGTAACTTTAAGTCAAACATACATGCATAGAGGATCTTACACAGTAGTCATTTCATATGAAATTATTGAAACGAGCATTCGGTGAGTTTCATAAATTTCATATGAAATGACCACGAGTGTAAGATTCTGTTTTTTATATGACCACTATAAATTGGATTGTATCGCCTTTAAAAACCTTCAACAATAAAATGCATGATTGACATGGACGTTACTTAATCCCGCCAAAATGTTATTACACTAGTGGGCATACGACTTTTATTACACGACGGCGTTATCAACTCCTTATCAACGGCGTCATATGATAAATATATAAGTAGTATAGGCGTCTCTAGGGTCAATTACGTCACAAGATGATCGACAAGATGGCCGCCATATAAGGAAGTCGGATGACCCTCCGTGACCTCAAGGGGGTCGCCGTATGACCCTCCATGGGGTTTGTGACCAAAATGGCCGTAATTTCTGACCTTATTTGACCCTCGATCACCTTGCGCGGGGTCGCTGGATGACCTTTGTAAGGGGGTTATGCGTTCAGTAAAAACTCCCTAGACCACAGGACGGCAGCGTCACGTCCTAGGCACGGTTTCGCCGAACAATGGCGCTTCACATCCGTTTCGGGTATCTTTCTTCTTGCATTAATTAAGAATAGCGCTTCAGGTAACCAAGACTCGTACTTCGGGGGCCAACGTACCAGTACGTGTACCTCCTATCAACCCATAGTCCGCGAAGGCATTCACTTCGATCCGAGCCATATGGAACCGGATAGGAGCGAAGAAGCTCGAGCCCTTCTTCTTCTTCATTTGACTAAAACAAATGCCAAAATATTTAGCAGACGACAATAAAATACACGTATCTAGTAAATAACTCGCATTATTTTGACTACTCTCTGCTGCCTCGTCACTAAATGATTGAAAAATGGCTAAACTCTTTGTTTAATATGTCGGCTGACCCTAGATGACCTTTCAGACCGATCTAGGTCTTCACCTATCTTACAACTAACTATCGGAAAATTGGAACACTCCATACTTATTAGGCGGGGAGAGTTCATTGTCATATATGGGTTAGATCATTTATAATCGATAATGAGAAAAACATTCGCACTGAGTCATTAAATTCGTCACCACTGTCTTTTAACGATCGGAATGGAATTACAGCCGACCTTTCCTTTATATACACGGCACATCTTTGTCGCTAAACCTTATAACGTTATGTACAACTGGTTAACAAGACGAAAAAATCCCTCTATCGTAGATGGCTTAATGTATATAGAAAATTAATGAGAAAAAATTCGCCCATTTCGCACTTTGAATTGTCTTCACTCGTCTAAAACGGAAGAACTAATTCGGCTTAAATAGGCCTAGGTCAGTTTTATCCTGTTAAGAATGTTACGGCTCATTAAAATTAGCTCGCATTAATTGTTTTTCAGTACTTACTCAGGTAAATAAACGCTCAATTGACTTTTATGAATTCCAATGGTCACCACCATTTCTATTTAAAATTTCAGCCGCCCCCCACCCCCACACTCATCGGGGCTTGAAGAAATAGATGGGGCTACGAAGAGCTGAAACCGACCGCATACCGGTAAGGTACTAAGGCTGCCAAGGCAAAGCGGTCCATGCATATAAACCCTACAGGTTTCATCGGGCGACAGGGCTTGAGATGTCATTTCGTCTCCGTATCTTTTTCTTTCTTATACTGCGATCGGTCACATTTGACCATTACTCGCAGGTGTACATTACATACACTCCAGGTTGCATGGTTGAAGGCCTATAAAGTAATCGTGTAATTACGGTAGGGATCTTTAACCTGCACAGGAGATTACTCTTCCTGCATAGGAGGCCTCCAGCTAACGTCCCGATCCGAAGGACTGTGCACTTTATGGCCATCACACCTGCAAATGATGCCAATGGAGCGTGTTCGGACACCGACCGAATTGTCTGCACTCGTCTAAGTTGGAAGAACTCATTCGGCTTAAAAGGTGTTAGGCCACTTCCTTTAAACGCCATTTGATGACATTTATGTATTATAACAATTTTTCTCAATTTCAGACACGTTTTCGACATATGCCTAGTGGCCCTTTTTGGCGGTCATTTGCAAACAGTGCAGGCCCAGATCAGACGAGGCGTTCAATGTTGGTCTTGACCTAATTAATCTCGCAAAGCTTACCGCTTTTATTGGAAAATGGAACACTCCATAATTATTAGGCAGAAGATTCCATTGTCATATATCGGTTAGACCATTTATTATCAATAATGAGAAATCATTCGCCATTAAATTCGGACCCATTTCAAGCCTAAATGTCATATAGATTTATACGCTGTGTTTTTGTTTCACATTGTTCTTTAACTTTACAACGGTAAGGGCCTTTTAACTGCACAGGAGATGACTCTACCTGGACAGGGGACCTCCAGTTAACGTCCCGATCCGAAGGACGGTGCACTTTCTGGCTTTCATCCCCGCAAATGATGCCAGTGGAGCGTGTTCGGACATCGAAATAATCACCGCCTCAGACATACATACATAGAACAGAACCATCTCGTTAAATATACGTTGTGGATGCGGGTTGAGGCGGATCATTAAATACGGATTTCGGGATCCCGCCTCGGTGAGGCGGCGCGCATTAGTTCTGGGCGTTTGTTAGAATGAGGTGATCCCTCAAAGACATGTTAAAAATCAACAGTACCGAATATCTACGTTATCTTGTATAAGGAGCGCTACGAAAAAATCAAACTACTAACAGTACCAGGAATCTACTTATTGTGCATAAGGCGTGCTACGAAGAAAAATCAAAGTAATAGCAGTACCGAGAATCTACCTTATCGTGCATAAGGCTTGCAACGAAAAAAAATCAAAGTATTAACGGAACCTCAAATCCTTCTAATATTGTGAAAAAATCAAAGTACTAAAAGTACCGCCAATACTGTGAAAAAATCAAAGTACTAAAAGCACTTTAAATACTTATATTGAGAAAGAAAAGAAATCAAGTACAAAAAACACCTTAAATATTTATATTAAAACACATCAAAGTACTAACAGTACCTTAATTCCAATTTAAGACAGATTACATACATACATACATACATACATACATACATACATACATACATTGTACATACATACATACATACATACATACATACATACATACATACACCTCCTCTCTCCTCCTCCTTTCCCTCTTCCTGCTCCCTCCTCCTCCTTTCCTTCCTCTTCCCTCCTCTTTCCCTCCTCCTCTTCCCTCCTGCATCTCCTCCTCCCTCCGCCTCCTCCTCATCCACTCCTCCTCATCCACCTTCCTCTTTTTCCCCCTACTCCTCCCTCTTCTTCATCCTTCTCCTCCCTCACCCTCCACCTCCCTCATCTCATATCTCCCCTTCTTCTCTTCCCTCCTCTTCCCTCCTAGTCCCTCCCTCCTCCTTCTCCCCTTTACCTCTTCCCTCCTTCTCCTCTCTCCTTCTCCTCTTCCTCCTGCTCCCTCCTCCTCCTTTACCTCCTCCTCCTCTATCTGCCACCCTCCTCCCTACGCCTCCTCCTCCTTCTCCCCATCCCCTTCTATTCCCCCCTCCTCCTCCACCTCCCTCCTGCACGATAGGAGAGCGAAGTTCGGGTATGTCGCGCATTGAGGCGGATCAGTAAATAACGGTTTCGGGATTTCGCCTCGGTGGGGCGGCTCGTAACGCATAAGTTCGTGGCGTTTGTTAGAGGTGGTCCCTCAAAAACATGTTGTGGGTGCACGTTAAAACAGATTCAATTGGTCTATCTATAGTAACTGACATTTGTTTCTAAAATAACAACCTCATGAAGGTCAAACCATGATTACTATAAATAGACTTCGCTCTATCAGACAATGAACTCTAATAAGTAAAATCTATTTTAACAATGACTACGGCACATACCGATTGGTTGTTATTAATAACAGACCTAACATACTTATGCTGTGAACAAATGACAACCTCGTTATGGCCCCCGCCCATAGGGGCTTGAAGAAATATATGGGCTGCATGATGCTTCCACGCAGAGTTGAATCCGGCCCGCACACTAGTACTGGTAAACCGCTGATCTAAGCCTGTCCAGGAACCGCGGTGCGAGGCGGACCGTCCATGCTAATAAACCCTGTTGGTCGCATTGGGCGACATGGCTTGAGATGTCATTTCATCTCAGTGTCGGGTAAAAGTCCCACAAAATTGGAAGCAACGTCTCCAAAATGACCTTTACAGTGTTGACAGGGACGTTAAACCTCAAATCAAACAAAGTCTCGTTATGAAATCTGCGAAGAAATAATTAACGTTGTAATAAAGAACACTATTCTCAAACGAATCCGCAAAGAGAAAACACGACGCGCACTGTTACAGGTAGGATGAGAAGGTTTCTGACATTATATAGCGCTTGAGGAAGAGACGGTTGTATCGAAAATGACACACGTGGTCAGCTTCTGGAGCAGGATCAAACAATTTTGAAAACATTTGATCCAAAACATTTAAAAAACGTAGAGAACCTATGTGAACAATGTATGGATTTGTGTGTCTGGCACTGGTGATATTAGACGAGTTGTGTTGGTGGTTTAGATGTCGTCAGTTGCGAAGAGAACCAAGAATGGCTACAGAACGATGGATAGAAGTATATGAAAGACAACATCGCGAAGATTTGTACACCGTTATATTGTGACTGTGTTTGAGTGAGTCAGGACGAAGAGGAGCAGGAGGCGGAGAGAGGAGGAGGAAGACCCATACCGTTATACGAGGACTGTTCAAATATGAATATTTTGTCCCCACAAAGTATTCCCCTTTAACAGATAAACAAACTTTCAGTCTTCTGATCCAATCATTGAATGCTTTTGGTAGCCTTTTCGAGGTATACTATGAAGGCACTGGAATATTGCAGAACCGTGTTTGCGCTGTACAAATTTTCGACCAGAAAGGTATTTTTTCAGCCTCGGAAACAAAAAAAGTCACACGGGGCAAGGTCAGAGGAATACGGGGGGTGAGGGAGTTCAACAACCTTTTCCTGCTTCAGATAGTCTTGCACAATGAACGCTTTGTGCGATTACGCATTGTCATTTAGCAATCTGACATTGGCCAAACCAGTTGCGGGTCTTCGTTCTTTGAAATATTTCTTCAATTTTCGAAGAACTTTATTCTTGTAAAACTTCGCATTTATAGATTTGCCTTTAGGCACAGCAACCTGAATAGCAGGGCGCTGATTTGAAAAGAATATGGCATACATTACCTTCTTGACGCTCATGGTCCTCTTTTCAATGCATGGTCTTTTGCAATACTTTGTTGCCCTTATTTTGTTCTGAATCTTTCGTTTTGGCTCAAAAAAAGTGGACCCATGTCTCGTCACCTGTGACGACATTAGCGAAAGACCTTGCATTGTAATTTGGAAACTTTTTAAGCAACTTCTTGGCGCACTGTCAACAGATGGGGAATCCATCTAGCACAGATCTTTCTCATTTTAGAATCCCGTTTCAGAATTGTATGAGCTGCTCCTAATGAGATGCCAACCATACAAGCTATTTGCCTAGTGGTGTATCGTGCATCGGTAGCAACTATTTCTTTCACTCTAGCAACCATCTTGGCAGATGTTGCTCTTTTCGGCCGACGATCATGTGGTGCATCTTCTGTTGAGCCTAGCCCACAGCTGAATTTCTTACACCAACGAAAAACTGACGGAAAAGACATTTCATTATGCCCATAAACCGAACATATTTCATCAAAATGTCTTTGCACCGTATACCAAGAATATAACGATTCTTAATATGGGACCGTATTTCAATGGCGTACTCTGACCTTCTTCCAACCATGTTTTGTATTAGTATACAAGAGAAGACAGTGTTTATCGAACGATATACATGGCTAAAGTGGACGGATTTTAACAGGTTTGGTATCAATGTATTGGTAAAATGTTTTTCTACGCTGTGAAATTTATTTCCAGGTGATTTTCGCATTAATGCATGAGAAAACGTTCTACTTGCATTCATATTTGAACAGTCCTCGTAAAGTTAGAGAACAGTGTGGAAAAAATCAACAAAAAAAAAACAACAAAAAAACAGCGTATAAATCTATATGCCATTTAGGCTTGAAATGGGTCCGAATTTAATGACTGGACGAATGTTTTCTCATTATTAATCATAAATGGTCTAACCCATATATGACAAGGGAATCTTCTGCTTAATAATTATGGAGTGTTCCACTTTCCAATTAAAGCGGTAAGCTTTGCGAGATTATTGAGGTCAAGACCAAATTCGAACGCCTCGTCTGATCTGGGCCTGCACTGTTTGCAAATGACTAGGCATATGTGGAAAACGTGTATTGAAAATGAGAAAAGATTTGTTATAATACATAAAGGTCATCAAATTGCGTTTAAAGGAACTGACCTAACCCCATTTAAGCCGAATGAATTATTCCATTTTAGACGAGTGCAGCCAATTCGGTCGGTGTCCGAACACGCTCCATTGGCATCATTTGCGGGGGTGAAAGCCAAAATGTGCACAGTCCTTCGAATCGGGACGTTAACTGGAGGCCTCCTATGCAGTAACAGCCATCTCCTGTGCAGGTTAAAGACCCCTACCGTAATTACGCGATTACTGTATAGGTTACAACCAAGCATCCTGGAGTGTATGTAATGTACACCTGCGAGTAATGGTCAAATGTGACCGATCGCAGTATAAGAAAGAAAACGATACGAAGACGAAATGATATCTCAAGCCCTGTCGCCCGATGAAACCAATAGGATTTATAGGGGCCGCCTCGCACCTCTTTGCCTTGGCAGCCTTAGTACCTTACCGGTATGCGGTCGGTTTCAGCTCTTCGTAGCCCCATCTATTTCTTCAAGCCCCGATGAGTGTGGGGGTGGGGGGCGGCTGAAATTTTAAATAGAAATGGTGGTGACCATTGGAATTCATAAAAGTCAATTGAGCGTTTATTTACCTGAGTAAGTACTGAAAAACAATTAATGCGAGCTAATTTTAATGAGCCGTAACATTCTTAACAGGATAAAACTGACCTAGGCCTATTTAAGCCGAATGAGTTCTGTCGTCTTAGACGAAGTAAGACAATTCAAAGTGCGAAAATGGCGAATGTTTTTCTCATTAATTTTCAATAATCATAAAGCCATCTACGACAGAGGGATTTTTCCGTCTTGTTAACAAGTTGTAACGTTGTAAGTGCTACAGGGCTTCTGGTTACGCTGGGGCTGAATGCTGTTGCCCCAACCAGGCTCTGACGTTTAATAGGATTCGAATTGAAGCAAAAGCCTGCAAATACAGTATATAAATGTATTTATTAAATGACATGTAAAATGAGATGTATATGCATCGATAGCGTATTACTAAGTGCCTATTCAAGATTATAAACAGAGTAACATACAAGAGTTACTGGCCTTGCCATCGGCACCTTCAGAACGTCAACAATGAAAATGAATAAATGTTTTAAAAACCTTCAGAAATACATTATTCCTGACTTGAAATAATATCAGTATAATCCTTTACGTGTGATAAATAAAAGCTGACATTACTAACCTGCAAATACAGTATATAAATGTATTTATTAAATGACATGTAAAATGAGATGTATATGCATCGATAGCGTATAACTAAGTACACCGATGCATACACGGGTGAACAGATGTGTAAACCATATGCAATAGATCAATAGGTCAATACACCTAAAGCACTACCTATCTGATAATAACTACGTAGACATACAGTATACGGTTGACCAGCTATCCTACTACAACTAACCGAAATTTGGGGACTGTGTCAGGTAAAAACGGATGGGAAATTAAAGAAACTTGGCGTGGGATATATAAATAAGACCAAGACATATAAAATGAAAAAGTCTTTTATTGCACCCTGTGACATATTCCCCCCCCCTTTCTGAAATGGCGTCCCGACATTTAGATCTGAAAACATATCATGTCATAAAATTTAAAGGTTAGCACATGTAATGTCAATAGATGATGATGATGATGATGATGATGATGATGATGATGATGATGATGATGATGATGATGATGATGGTACGACATCCACTGCTGACATGGCATAATATTGACAAAAATGGTTGCTAATATACTGTCCCTTGGCACCATGACATCACTGTAAGTCACCCAGTTCTTTCTGCAATTAAATCACACATGATTCGTTAATTATAATTCAGAAATGGTGCGAATAGGGTAAATTCATAACTTCCCATGGACTTATCTCATAGGACAGTACATAGGATATAACACCTTAAGACTCAGTCCGCCTAAAGTGTTACCAAATGGGATAAAATGTAAAAATGGACTGAGCAGTGGGAATCATGGGAATGAAAACAAATGATGGTATGAGGATTTGATAATTAAAACCCATTTGTACAATTATGTACACACTGGCTACAATGGTTCTGGAATCACACCCGATGTTGTCCATCTCTACTGCTTTCCCAACCTGCTCTACAAGAATGCGACGTCGTCCTTGTCAACAGTAATAGTGTATGGTTGGCTGAAGTCCCATACAGTCGGGTTCATCCACTGTGGCCTCCTGCGGACCCGTTGTGGCCTAGCGCGACGTCTTCCACTGTATGAAGATTCGGAAGGCAGATGGGAAGATGTGTAGTGTGGCTTGTAGTCTGGCTGTCCGGGCTTTCGCTTCGCAGGAACAACATACTTGCCATTTCTACCATTGACACTGGTAGTTGTGTCAGCTAAGGCAATGTCGTCTGTTTGGCTACAGCTCGAAATGCTGGCATCATAACCACCATCCGAATCTTCCACAGGGGAATCAGGTTCTTCCGTAGGTGGCCGAGTGTCAACCACGTCATGTTGACTATCAGGCACACTTGTCGATCCACCATCGGTGCTCTGTACCGGCCTCATCCTATCAACACGAGGAGATATGCTCGAGAAGGGCAGCAGAAGGGTTCTGTGAAGAATTCTTGTCTTCCTTGCACGAGGTTTCTCAGACTTAACCTCGTACACGGGAATATCGGGGAGCGGTTGGGAAATTACCACATAGGGTACTTTTTCCCAACGGTCAGCGATCTTCCGCTTTCCCCTCAACCCGACATTCTTCACAAGAACTCGGTCTCCTGGCTCGAGACATGAGTGCCTGGCCTTAAGGTCATAGTAGGCCTTTTGCCTGGTGGCACTCTTCCTGGCTGCGTTCTCGGCTGTCCGGTAAGCAAACTGCAGGCGCTCCTTCAATTTCTTTGCATATTCGGTCTTATCCGTTGCTGGCATGGTATCTGGCGTCAACCCTAAAAAGGCATCTATGGCCAGACGTGGATGTCGACCGAACATCAAGAAATAAGGGGAGTATCCAGTTGAGCTATGCATGGTAGCGTTGTAAGCATGTACAAGAGTGGGTACATGCGCTTTCCAATCGCTCTTCTGATACTCCTCAAGAGTGCCTAGCATCTGCAGGAGCGTCTGGTTGAAACGTTCAACCTGCCCGTTGCCCATGGCGTGATAGGTGTAGTCCGCGACTTCTCAATGCCAGCGATCTTGCACAACTCCCGAATCACGTTAGATTCAAACGTTTGACCCTGATCACTGTGCAGTCTGGCTGGGAAGCCATAATGCACAATGAACTTTTCAAACAGAACCTTGGCAGTTGTCTTGGCAGTCTGGTTCGTGGTGGGAAAGGCCTGAGCATAACGGCTGAAATGATCCGTGATCATAAGCACGTTCTCAATCCCTCCTTTAGACCTCTCCAAGCTGAGATAGTCTATACACACGATCTCCATGGGCATGGTGGATTCGATGTTGACCAATTTGGCGCTAATGCCCGGATTGGCTTTCCGAAGTGTGCATCGCTCACAGCTCCACACTTTCTGTTCAACGAACTTGTCGATCCCCGGTCAGTAAAACCTCTGTTTAATGAGAGAGGTCGTCCTGTCACGACCTTGATGGCCGAGATCGGTGTGCAGAGCTTTGAAAATACCATCCCGAAGTGCAAGCGGTACAACCAGTTGTTGAAATTCCTGGTTGTTGACAGTCCCCTTCCGGTAAAGAATGTCGTTGCACAGGTACAGTTTGTCCCAATTTTTGACATACCGAGCATCATACATAGGATTCGCTAGGACCTGCGGAGCGGGTTTCCTAGCGTCTGTCTTCAGATGCTGAATTATCAATGTTATTGTTGGGTCTTCCTTCTGTGCCAAACGCCAGTCTTTCTCGGAAAGTGCACGCGACTGAATTGTCTCTTCTGGTATCCTCTCTGGTGTACCATCACTGGGCGCAGTGTCAGAAAGTGATACACTTTCTACAAGAGGAGATTCCTCAGAGACAATTTGAGAAGCAGCTGAAATTGCTTTCAGCACCTCTGGAAACACAACTTGTGTTTCTTCCGCCTCCTGAATTCGGGATAGCCCATCAGCATCGGCATTTTTCTTCCCACTCCTGTACTTCAGGTCAAAGTTGTAGTTGGATAATGCAGCAATCCACCTCTGACCAGTTGCATCCAATTTGGCTGTAGTGAGAACATAAGTGAGGGGATTGTTGTCGGTGACCGCCTCGAACTTAAGTCCATATAGATAGTCATGGAACTTCTCAGTAACAGCCCACTTCAAAGCTAAGAACTCCAGTTTATGTGCTGGATAATTCTTCTCAGATGGCTTCAGGCTGCGACTTGCGAAAGCAATCACTCGGTTGGCACCATTCTGTTGCTGGTAAAGAGCAGCGCCAAGACCGGTGCCCGAAGCATCTGTATGAAGTGTAAATGGCAAACGGTAATCTGCATAACCAAGTACAGGAGGGTTCATGAGCCGATTCTTAATGGTTTTAAAACTCTGTTGCTGTCCGTCAGTCCATTTGAACGGTGTGGCTTTGTCTGAAGATGTTTTCTTCTTGCCATGAGCATTTGTTGGGTGTCCAACTAGCAAATCGTTCAGTGGTCGAACAATGGATGCATACCCCTTGACGAAGCGCCTGTAGTAACCGGTGAAACCTAAGAATTTGCGCACATCTTTTGTGTTCTTAGGGACTGGCCAGTCCTTGACTGCTTCAGTCTTTGATGGATCGGTCTGTATTCCATCTGCTGAAACCACGTGTCCAAGATATGTAACCCGTTCTTTGAAGAACTCACACTTGGACGGTTTCAGTTTCAGGTTGTGTCGTTCAAGATTCTTGAACACTGCCTGAAGGCGCTCCAGGTGCTCTTCAAAGGTTGATGAAAAAATGATGATGTCGTCAAGATAGAT
The DNA here is from genome assembly GCA_963580285.1 of Lucinisca nassula. Taxonomy (NCBI): domain Eukaryota; kingdom Metazoa; phylum Mollusca; class Bivalvia; order Lucinida; family Lucinidae; genus Lucinisca; species Lucinisca nassula. Next base: position 109,993,364 of record OY757013.1, on the reverse strand, counting down.
GAGACAGTCACGGAGATTTAACTCTCCCATGCATCTTTCCATCAGTCTTTGAAAGGTTGCCGGCGCATTACACAACCCGAAGGGCATCCGGTTACATTCAAAGAAACCGAGAGATCCCACCTGAAAGGCAGTCTTCGGTTTATCGTCTTCTTTCAGCTCCACTTGCCAATATCCACTTTTTAGGTCTAAAGTGGAGAAATACTTGGATCCGGCAAGTGAATGAAGTGTGTCATCAATGCGAGGTATGGGATATGCGTCCTTGACGGTACGCTGATTCAGTTTCCTATAATCTATACAGAAACGAATCGTCCCATCCTTCTTCCTGACAATCACAACATTAGAGCTGAAAGGACTGGTGGACTCGCGAATAGCACCTATTTCCAGCATTTCTTTTAGGTGCTCTCGGACCTCTTCCACCAGTGCCGGAGGGATCTTTCTGTAAGGTTCTTTGAATGGCCGTTCATCGTCGAGGTGAATCTCATGTTCGACAAAACTTGTTCTCCCTAGATCCGTAGGTCCTTTTGAGAACACATGAGTCCATTTCGAAAGAAATACCGTCAGAAACGTTTAAGAAAAGAATTTTCCGTCAATACAGTGCCTTCAAGATTGAAGTCGGAGTTGCTTGTGGTCACTACTTGCTGATGATGTTCAGCGGTGAATTTTTCAGTCATTTCCTTCACTGGATCCCTGTTCATCACTTTTACTTCAGCCAAATTGCAAATCGGCGCATCAGCTGGAATCGTCACAACTTTGGCGGACATGTTACAAACCCGTACTGGTATACGTGCGGTTGTACCAGGTTTGTTAGTCCTCACCACCCTTGGACAGAGAAACACTTTAGACGACAAACCGTCTTCAAGTGGTTCTGTCAGTGCTGCTTCTGAATTACGGATTTTCCTTGTTAATCCAGTGATTGTCTTAGATTCCTTGGGCTGCAGTACAATCTTTCGAGTTGTCTTGACAACTCCAACTTGATCATTTCTGATCGCTTTAAAAGCTGTTGCCCATTCAGTCGGAATATCATCTGCATTTTCTTCAATGCACTGATATACCCGGTTGATTAAGTTAGTTCCCACTATGACAGGTACCTCTTCGTTGTATTCTGTCATAGGGACAACTAGACAGGGCACAAGAACAGTCTCTTCCCCAAAACGTGGAACGCTTGCACGTATTACAACACAGCCCAAGTACTTCAATGTTTGGCCATTAGCAACATTGACTTTCAGTCCAAGATCTTCTATATCATATAGTGTCGGGACTGGATCCAGTGATCTGACAAATTCTTCAGCTATTGTAGTGATATGTGACCCTGTATCGATGAGTCCTTTTGTGGTGACACCCTCGATACAAATATCACTGACATTATCTCTGCCCACAAGCAAATTCATAAACTTTCTATTAGGGCCTATCTCTATCCCTGTAGTGTCTCCCATTTGCCCTTCAATGAGGACACCTACTTGTTTGACGACTGCTTCTTTGCATCGTCATTAACTTGCTTTGGCACTGTTTTGTCTTTCTCTACATTCTTTCCTGTTTCTTCCTTTCCTTTGAATTGGCCTTGTCTTTTTCCAAAAAATGGAAACCGTGGTCCTTGTTCCAAAAGTTTTTTCATTGCCTCAACTTCTTTTGCAAGGTCTTTAACCATTTTGTATGTGACAGGATCTTGTAGAACAGGTTGGTGTTGTATTCCTGCCTTGTCACCCTTTTCTAGGGAAGGGGAAGAATGTAACACAGTAGATTTGCCGAAAGTTTTAGTATTCGAATACCCTTCCCTTCCTCTCTGTGCGCCCTTTGCTAAGGCACTCTTATGAGTTGCCATAGCACACTCTTCTGTTCTGACTTTCTGCTTTAAAGCTTCGAATGATGTTGCAGAATGGTAATAGACACTAGTGGCATTCTGCAGATCAATACTTCGAAGCGATCTCCAGAACCTTTCTATTAATTGTTTGTCTCTCTGTTCATTGCTGGCAAATCCCTTCTCAACAGCTCTTTGATAAATTTCCTCAAGCCTTATGCCCCATAATGCAACACTTTCATTTTCTTTCTGTTCACCGGTATAGAACTCCTGAAGTACTGACTGACCGCTTGCCACGTTTCCAAAAGTTCTTTCAAGCTTCTCTATAACTTGTTCTACTGTTGGGTCAGAACCCAGCATAACAACAGCTTTTCTGGCGTCACCTTTTAGTGAATTGCGTAAAGATTGCTTTATCGCATATTCGGGTATATTGGGAGACTTTCTCAGACAATTTATCTCAACTTTCCATTCCTCAAATGTGATTTCGTTCTTTGGCACAGGCTCTGCCCCAGAGAAAAAATTAATGTAGGGCTTAACAAATGGAGATATTTCTCTCTGTATCTTAGCAGAAGTACTGTCATCCTTTTGTTTTGCATCGGCACTACTCAGATCCACTTTCAAGCTGTCACCTTCACAAGACTGTTCTTTCATTTCTTCCTGTACAATATTTCTTGACTTCAAGTTTAACTTAGCCCTCATCTCTTCCTCTTTCTGTACCAACTCCGCCTCTAAGTGCCTTAGATATTCTTCTCGTCTATTCAATTCCTGTTCTTTCAGAGCTAGCTCTTCTAAAACCTGACTTTGAGAGTCCCTTCTGTACGGTAGAAGACGCTCATTAATTTCTGCAGATTCTCTTAATCTCTCCTCTTTCAGCTGAAGCTCGACCTCGAGCTGTTTCAAATGCTCCTCGCGACTGTTTAGCTCTTGCTCTCTTCCTGTCGTCTGTCTCTCCTCCAATTTAGGTTGGAAGTCTTGTTTACTTGGCAGAGTTTTTATCTTGACCTCTTCATTGTATTTCCTTTCTTTTGAAAGAAATATTTCTTCTTTGCGCTGAAGCTCAGCCTCTAGCTCTATTAGACGCTGCTCTCTCCTGTTGAGATCTATATCTCTTTCTGCTATCTGTCGCTCTTCAACTCCGGGTTGGAGCTCCCTCTTTATCTGCAGACTATGTCTCAAAATTTCGTCTCTACATTCCCTTTCTTTTGATAGAATATCCTCTTTCTTCCGCTGAAACTCGGGCTCGAGTTGTTTCAGTTGCTGCGCCCTACTTTTGAGTTCTGTTTCTCTGTCTGTTATCTGTTGCTCTTCAACTTGAGGTTGGAGTTCCTGTTTAATCCATGGCATACTGTGTCTCTCAACTTCATCCCTGCAATGTACTTCCTCTAATCCTAAAGCTTCTTCCTCCTTTGAAAGCTGTTCCAATCTTTTTTCATACTCTATCTGTGCCTTCAGCTTCTCTCTCAAGCGCAATTCAGCCTTTCTCTCTCTTTCTTTTAATGTCGAGATTCTCTCAGAACGTTCCTTCTCCTCTTCTTCTGCATGTTTTCTTAACCTTATTTCTTCTAATCTTGACCTTCTTTTCTTTTCCTCAGCCGATTTTCTTTCATTGTATTGATCTAATAACCGTTCTTCAAACTCTAATTTCTTCACCCGCTCTGTGATGCTTCTTTCTTCTTCTTGGACCTCAACGTCCCATAATTCTTTCCTTGTTGGATCTAGAGTGCTGATTCTTGGAATGATTTTCTCAACGGTTGAGTAATCTCCCAAGTAGCTTCCACTCATAGGATCAGGATCCCGCGGCTTAAAGATTTCACTCTCTACCCCTTTACTATCCATATTCTTTTTGAGGTAAGGAGTGAGACTCAGGTGCTCTTTATCTGCACTAACACCTGTTGATGCACGCGGTTCACTTTCAAACGCTGTGCTGTGTAACACACTCCTCAGCTTTTCAGATTTCTCCTTCTGTTCCTCTCTGGATTTTGCTAACGCACGTGTGCGTTCTAACGATTCTGTTAAAGATTTGGTCAGCCTCTTACATCTTTCGCTAATATCCAAATCTACTCTATCCATTGTATGTCTGTCTCCGCTACTCTTATATTTTCCAACGCTTCCGAACGAAGTAGCATTCTTCAATCTTTCGTATCTTTCCTCTAAATCCTGAGTGAAAGCGGGATCATAAGCACTCAATTCCTTTGGCCTAGTAACATGTTCTGTACTTTTATCATGATCACGGGAGCCTTCTGTTGTATCTAGTATTTTCAAATCGGTTGGAGTAGATCTTGAAGACTCCGTTCTTTTAGTTGTATTCTGTCTCTCTGTTTCGACTGTAGCTCCACCTACTGCTAATGACCTTCCAGTTTGCCTTGCTTCTGTGTCTTTATGACTCGTGTCCTGTGACTTGTCCATGTCCGTTTCCTTACTATCTTTTTGTCTCCTTAACAGTTCTATAGTTCTGTTTTGTCTTTCTATTTCTATTAACAAATTCTCTTTCTCAATTTCTAATTGAGTTTGTTGTCTTTTTAGAAGTCTCCTTTCTCTTTCTGACATTGCGTCCATTTCTCTGAAGCATAAAACTGTCAATTCTGTCCTCTGTCTGTCCCTTTGAGAAGACTAACTCACTTTATTATTTTTCAGTGAGAATAATAACTCACGCCTTTTTTTAATTATCTTCCTGTTTTCCTCCTTCACTTATTTAATGGCGTACTACCTATTGTACAGTAGTATACCTTTAGCCCCGTACTATTACGTACTACCTACTGTACAGTAACGTAATTCAGCACCTATGCTACAACAATCTACTCTTAGTCTGCATTGCAAACGATTAAGGAAATGAACAAAAATAACGTAGCACCTACTCAACAGTGATACGTTGCGTACTTACATGTCTTATTTTTCTTTAAACAAAAATACACACGTCGAAAACAAGCAAAATTCCGTAACAGTTTGATGGTGTTTCACTTCCTTTATGAAAAGTAATTTCTTGAAATTGTTTCAAGACTGTTATACTTCATAAGGAATGCAAAGCAAAAACGACCATATAATGGAGTTCACACATGTATACCATCTTACCAATAAATTGAGTTCTTTTAGAAAAAAATAGATTGGAAACAATAAGTTGCACAAATAAACAAAATATGTTTCAGCAAAATCTAAGAACAAACTAAAAAAAAAAAAAAAAAAAAATTGACTAAGCGGAGATTCGAACTCGAGTCGCCAAATTACAAAACCTGCGCTCTCACCTTTGCGCCAGAGAGGCTCGTATACATTCACTGTTTTTCACGGGTATATAACAACAAAATCTCGCTAAGCGGACGACAGCTTCGACTACTACCGTACTTTTCCGGAAAAATTTTAAATTTTATACCATCGTGTTTTTCATCTTCCAATTAAATTGTGCACTTTTATGGGTAAAAAAAAACAATCTGGGAATAAGACGTTGCACAAAATAATAAAAGAGCTTCAGAAAAAAAGAAAAGGAAAAAAAAAAAAAGAAAAAATATATGACACTGCGGTGATTCGATCTCGCTTCGACAGCTCACAAGTACAGCGCTTCTACCGTTGGGCCAGTAGGGATCGTATACGATATATTGTTTATCACAGGTATATAACATTAAACTCTCGATAAGCCGACGGCAGCTTCGTCTACTTCCGCATTTTTCCGGAAAATTTTAATTTTCACGCAAACTGGGGTTCAATTTAATAATTTGCGGACCAAAATCTTACGGGAGTTTAATTGTAATAACAATCAGAACACAGGCATAACCAGGAATTAACGAATAACGCAAAGGGCTGGGATTTTGGGCTGGGCGGGAAGTTACGGATATATTCGGGAGGTCACGTGACATAATACACGACGGCGGAAATGATGGGTTTTCCTAACACAGATGACACAGATGCGGGGTTTTTAAGATTATAACTAGACTGGGAAGGACATTATATTCTGGGTCTACGCTACACTACAGTCTAGGGAATGAATTATCACACATTAACAAGCCAGCTCCGACCCGATGTGCAATGAATTAATGAGGAAAAGGTGATAAATGAAATGGATGGTGCATGTACATATGTTTCTATTTTTGGAACTGTCAAAAGTAGAACAGCTGTTCAGTACATGTATGTAAACAAACCGAACGATGCAAACAGAGACAACACAATGATCGGTAGATCGGATATAAGCTACACGTGTATTCAGTGTGCAGCTCACAGGCAGAACGTTCGATCGATTCACAGACAAGCGATAAACAGATGTCTACATGAAAGCAAGTTGCGTTTAACAGGTCCAAGAAAACCACCAATCTGGCTATTCTAGCTTAATTTGGCTACTATAGCCCGATTTAGCTATTAAAGAATGTATTATACAATGTTTATGAAGGGAATCTTTCTGAGTCGCAACGAGTCGCATTTTCATCTTTTGATAAAATCAACGAAAATATATGACAAAGTCACTCGGCACAACAATTCCTCCCGAAGCGCATCCCATTTTTATGTAGAAACCTTAATTGTTGTTACTATTAGTTACAGAATGCGGAAATATCGCAAAAACCTAACACGTTTACATTATTTTCCGCTTTTTTCAACCTTGTCCGTCGAACTTTCTGTTGCTGCTCACCATTTCAATCCCAAAATGCAGCATTCCGTTCTGGTCTCCAGCCTGCAGCAGCCAAACTGAAAAATCAGGTCAAGTATGGTGGATTGTGGTTGTCAATCTGTAGAAATCGGATTGCGACTGCAAATGCTTTACTGATGTAGTTGATTATATGTTTCAATGGCATTTCCGTGCGTTTGTGCGGGCAATATTAAGAAGATGGATAAAGATGTGAGTTGGGGCTTCTATACAACCCGTTTTATTTGCTTTCAAACCTGCTAAGCACTGTAGAAATCACAATTCATTGGCTATTCAGAGGAAAGAATGACGTACGGGCCAATGTCGGGTCTATAGCAACGTCGTATCGCTGTCGGGCCGATGTTTGCCCGCTGTTGCGTGCTAGCTGTGCTACACTAAGAACTGACATTTACAAAGAATAATTATTCCATCAGACCATTAGATAATACTCTTCCCGATTGGATCATGGTTCAGAGGGTAGCTAAGTTTACCCTTTTGGTAAGATGTAGGAACTAACTTTCCCATATCACAGGTCCTGGTGTAGGGATGTCATATGACGTGTCACCAGAAACGTGTTTGACCAGTAACTGCCACGAATACAGACATGATCCACACATTTATTCCTCATGTTATTTTGCGTATACGTGGAACTAACGCATGTATTTTGTGTAAATCATGCTATACGTACATTTTAGCGCCAAGTTTGGGTATAAATAGAGTCGTTTAATAATAAAACTTTAGACACAGCTGAAGAAATCGAGGTAAGACGTTTAGTGTAATCTTTGTATCGCATTGTTTGCTTGGATGTCTTGCTGAATAGCAGTCATAGACATACAATGTTGATTGGCATTTGGCACAATTGTGATGAAGATTTACGTATGAAAATGGCTGGGTTCAATAACGATACTTTTTGGGATGTTGGAACTAGTAGTTAATATTGTGGAGTGTAGGCTAAAACAAATCTTTTATGGTTTCTGTAAGGGTCCATCCACAGCCAATGGATTCACTTGACACTCAGGGTGAATATGCACTTTCAGGAGAAGCAGCTCTTTTATTGTTTTATCTACCGTCCAATCATATAAACCCTTTTGGTTAAATTGGTTTGTTTGGTTTGCAGGGCTTGATATATCATTTCATCTCAATGTCGGGTAAAAGTCCCACAAAATTTGAAGCAAAAATCCCAAAATGACCTTTTAGTGTTGAAGGGGACGTAAAACCTCAAATCGCCAAGTTCTGCAACGTAACATCAGGTTGTTTTTCTCCGCTTACTCCGGTTTTCGCCCACCTCTGATTAACGATCGGCTCGATATGAGTGAAATAATCTCGAAAGGGCCGTAAAACCAAAACCAATAAAAAAAAACATCAAATCAATCAAAACGAAGATAGCAGTATTTCGTGTAAGTATGTTAATGTCGTTATTACATTCCGAGTCGCAACGTCATATGATAAATACACATTATTAGTCTGCCGCATGTATGTTTCCAGATCAACGCCCAGTAAGCATTCTACATAAATCTACAGCGGGCCGTTAGCGGCCCGTCAGGGTAGCTGACGGGCCGCTAACGGCCCGCTGTAGATTTTTGTAGAATGCTAGCAGGGCGTATCACACGAGACGCGGACCATCGATTGTGATGCGCAAGATCTGGAACATCCAAGAGGCGTGATAATGTGCGGCAGATCAAGTTACTTTAGTGACATTTTTTTGGCTTCTCATAAAGTCATTTTGTCAACGTCAATAGACGGGAAACGTTGACGTTACGCGCTGTGTGAAAGTGACGTGATCATTTCGAACGTCTTCTTCCGCGATACAGATGACTGATTTCTTACGTCTCAACAAATGCCGGGGCTCAGAGGTAGCAATGATAGTGATACGGAATCTGAAAACGCGAGTCGGGTGATACGGGATTCTGTATTTTTTGTGTCTGAAAAATGGTACTAGACGGTAGTATTTCGTGTAGGTATATAATAAAAGTGGATACGCAGATAACTTCAGACGAACTACACTGTGTAAAAAAGCTTATACCTTTGAAATAAGAGTCTTTTTTCTCTTGTAAAATTTTTGTGCTCTCTGTTTCCGTCTTCTACAAAACTTGTATCTATAGGCCCTTTGTGGTGCGTTTTCGACCTACACTTCTGCCCCTTTATGTTTCTACCAGGGTTTAATTTTCCCTGTGCGGGGTGCTGAACGATTTCATTTGAATCCTGATATTAGAAAAAAAAAAGAAAAAAAAAAAAAAAAAAAAAAAGAATATATATATATATATATATATAGAATTTTTTTTTCAAATCCACAATGTGTCGCATATCAATTTCTTTAAATGTATTCATACGCAAGAACTGCGCTAACCAAGGTTTTATATGAATATTTCCACTTTCACATTCCCAGCAGCCACATAACGTTAACACGACGTCAGATAGACGTGTAAGTAACCTAATGACATTACTACAAAGTCACATTAACCTCAATGCAACGTCTTGACGTCTACCCAACATCAAATCTACATTTATGCAACGTTATGGCGTTCGGTACCGTCGTTCATTTGACGTTGCGCTTGTGACGTGTGGTGCTGGGTAACTATTGCACCACCACCCCGACCCCGCACACAGTTTTTGGCCGGTTATACATCAAAATAAAAAAAAATCACACTGGCGCATGTGCGCCACTCAGGAATCAATGCAAACCAGCAGGCACACGTCGCTGTGGCAACGTTAAATCAACGTCGGTGCAACTTCATGACGTGGCGCCGACGTTGATGTGACGTTACAGTCATGACATGACGTTATATCAACGTCAATCCGACGTCGCTTTTACGGCATATGCCTGCTGGGAAATGATATATACATGTAAGCACCCATGAAATCTCAGATCAGCCTGCGCACCCGTGCAATGGGATCAGAGTATTCAATGTAAAGAACCCATAGCCAGGCATCGACCAGTAACTTCATGTCGTCAGAAGAAAAGTTAATCAGGTTGATAGAGATTATCGTAAATCTATTAAAAGCAGTTTTTCGCTATTATTATATACAGTATTAAACTGATGTCTTTTATTGTTCACCGTAGATTGTGACTCAGATGATGCGGAAACCAGCTGCTGACACAGCAAGGGACGCTACTCAGAGAGATAGCAGCGGAAAACCTTCGAGAAGCTGTGAGTCGTATTTTCTGTAGATTTCAAGACATTTGAAGGCGTAGAAGTTGTTTTAAGAAGTAAAAATTACCATTTCTTAGATTTTTCCAAAAAATACACTTCTCCCTCTCTTGCCGTGGTGCAGCTTGCACTGATTATACAGCAACTATTTATTGACTTTATGATGACGTATTCGACATGAACCGGATTTCGTGCGACAACGTGCGAAACGAAAGTTACATGGAAGTCTTGTATTTACAATGTAAAGTGTATGACCAAAATCGGGCTATAGTAGCCAAATTAAGCTAGAATAGCCAGATTGGTGGTTTTCTTGGACCTGTTTAATACATGTATGTAAACAACCCAAGCGATGTGTACATGAACTGCGATCGGAGACCATGAAACGGTCGGATTTGGACTATTCCATTTCTGCTATATTGTGAAGTTCACAGACACACAGCTTGAGCAATTCACAGACAGGCAATAACCAGGAATGAAACAAAAGGTGATGGCAAGGCAATTAAAATCGTACCCTTCAACAAATATATCCAAATATTAAAAATATCCAATCAATCCTAATGGAATGCACAAAATTAAAATAAACACACAAAATAATGAACATCCAGTATGTTCAACACAGCACAATCACGAGTACACAGCGGTAACCACACGCGATATCACCGAACATCCACCATCGTTGATTGTAGTAGAATATCAGTATCCTGGGCCCAAAGAATATTACGCGCGTCACACTGAGCTCAACATGATAATATATGTGCACAAAATATTCCTTCCGGAAGTCCCGAAAAACGATCAGGTCGATCCACAAGTCGACACTTCAGGTTCCACGGCTACCGTAGTCGTGCCGTCACACCATCGACGTTGTTTCCATCGTCATCGGCTGGCTTCAAAGTACACTGGCCACCACTGCTACAGGGCTTCTGGTTACGCTGGGGCTGAATGCTGTTGCCCCAACCAGGCTCTGACGTTTAATAGGATTCGAATTGAAGCAAAAGCCTGCAAATACAGTATATAAATGTATTTATTAAATGACATGTAAAATGAGATGTATATGCATCGATAGCGTATAACTAAGTGCCTATTCAAGATTATAAACAGAGTAACATACAAGAGTTACTGGCCTTGCCATCGGCACCTTCAGAACGTCAACAATGAAAATGAATAAATGTTTTAAAAACCTTCAGAAATACATTATTCCTGACTTGAAATAATATCAGTATAATCCTTTACGTGTGATAAATAAAAGCTGACATTACTAACCTGCAAATACAGTATATAAATGTATTTATTAAATGACATGTAAAATGAGATGTATATGCATCGATAGCGTATAACTAAGTGCACCGATGCATACACGGGTGAACAGATGTGTAAACCATATGCAATAGATCAATAGGTCAATACACCTAAAGCACTACCTATCTGATAATAACTACGTAGACATACAGTATACGGTTGACCAGCTATCCTACTACAACTAACCGAAATTTGGGGACTGTGTCAGGTAAAAACGGATGGGAAATTAAAGAAACTTGGCGTGGGATATATAAATAAGACCAAGACATATAAAATGAAAAAGTCTTTTATTGCACCCTATGACATAAGGTTTAGCGACAAAGATGTGCCGTGTATATAAAGAAAAGGCAGGCTGTAATTCCATTCCGATCGTAAAAAGACAATGGTGACAATGGACTATCCCCGCCTTATAAGTATGGAGTGTTCCATTTTTTCCGATAGTTAGTGGAAAGGGAGGTGAAGACCTAGATCGGTCTTAAAGGTCACCTAGGGTCAGCCGACATATTAAACAAAGAGTTTAGCCAATTTTCAATCATTTAATGACGAGGCAGCAAAGAGAGTAGTCAAAATAATGCGAGTTATTTACTAGATATTTGTCATGTGCTAAATATTTTGGCATTTTATTTAGTCAAAAGAAGAAGAAGAGGGGCTCGTAGCTTCACTGCTCCTATCCGGTTCCATATGGCTCGGATCGAAGTGAATGCCTTCGCGGAATATGGGTTGATAGGAAGTACACGTACTGGTACGTTGGCCCCTGAAGTACGAGTCTTGGTTACCCGAAGCGCTATTCTTAATTAATGCAAGAAGAAAGATACCCGAAACGGATGGCCATTGGTCGGCGACACCGTGCCCTAGGACGTGACTCTACCTTCCCGTGGTCTAGGGTGTTTCTACTTAACGCGTCAACCCCCTCACAAAGGTCATCCAGTGACCCCGCGCAAGGTTAACGATGGTCAAACAAGGTCAGAAATAGTGGCCATCTTGGTCTCAAACCTCATGGCGGGTCATCCGGCGACCCCCGTGAGGTCATGGAGTGTCATCCGACTTCCTTATATGGTGGCCATCTTGTCGGCAATCTTGTGACGTCATTGACCCTAAAGAGACGCCTATACTACTCATACATCAAAACAAAACAAATAATAGCGTACAACACTTAATTTCTATGAAGTTTTTACAGGCTGCTTCTCCCTTATTCAAGTACTGTCAATTCTGTTCCACATCAAGAAAACACGCCTATATTATTTTGACAATCTTGAACCCCACTTTTATATAGTAAAACTGGAGTTTACGGGGGTAAACCTTATTTTTCTTATTTCTGCTCAAAAAATAATGCGTGGGTACTCGTTAGGACCGTCTCAATGAGGCGTTTCTAAATAGTACCCACAATCTATATTTTGAGCAGAAATAAGAAAAAAAAATTACATCCTAAACTTTTCGCTTTTTCGGCGTTAAAGTTTACTATGCATTTGTATAGATGTGTTTTCGTAATGCCATAAATAGAATATACAGTTACATATTGTTCAACTGCTTAATAAATAATCCACAACTGTTGCTACTGGTGTCAACATTAACAACTCCTTAAGGTTGTTTTATTGAGTCCGTCAATTTACCTATCCATACTTTTCCCGGGCAAGCTTATATGTAAGCGGTTGACCAGTACAGTGCACATTCTTTCGCCAGAAACTAACAACTGCCCTTCTCGAATCAGCGGAAGGGAGAGAATGACCGTAGAAAAGATTTCATGATCAATCTCCACGAAAGAATGTTGCCGACCCCGGCAGGTATCGAACCCGCTTCCTCCTGATCACCAGTCAGACGTGCATCCGACTGAGCTACTGAGGCCGCGCATCCGACTGAGCTACCGAGACCGGCTGCTTAAGTAACAGTTTCTCAGACTTGTCACTTTATACGAGCCTCATAACAAAAGAATATAAGAATCTTATATGGGTGTGAGGGGTGGATGGAAAAATCCGTCCCAAGGGTCACTCTACGGCATCACGAGGCTTGCCGAGGTTTCTTTTTCTTGCATACCTTCCATTTTTAGCGCGGATGTTTAATGCTGCAGTCTCTTCGGTTACCAACGGCCGCCATATTGTGATGACACTACAGGAATGTTTAATGACGTCACGTAATGTGCATGAGGTCAGTCTTAACGACGGCGCATACGAGGTCGTATTCAACCAGTGCATTTATCAAACACGCGGGAATATTCGATTTTGGGTCGGAACACCAGGGTCAGAACATCAATTTCTACCCCAGAGTAAAATCACGGGTTTCCTTGTCTGGTGTGCAAGAAAGGCTTTTCTAGATTATTTCAATATATTGCCAGTGGTATACACGGACTCACTATGTCGTAGATTGGGTCCGATTTCAGGTTCCTGAGATATCTTTACAAGAAGAAGCTGATCACTTTTCTACTAGATACAGTTGAACTTCGATGGCTCGAACACCGATGGCTCGTTTACCATGGCTGAGTCGAACCCGTTCTTGAGCCCCTAAAGAAATCCTCTACATAAGAAATATTGGGGGATAATTTAGGAAATTTTCGTCTTTTATCTTGCAAATGTATGCCGTGAGTACTCATTAGAATCGCCTCGATGAGGCGATTCTAATGAGTACACACGGCATACATTTTCCTTATAATACACCGAAAAAAAGTCCAAAAGAAAAGTATCTTGTTATGCTTCCTGGAGGTAGCACCCAGTGACTCGTACAACCTCTGTCTCGAACGGATTTTCGTGGTCCCAAAATGTTCGAGCCATCGAAGTTCGACTGTAAATGTATTGAAATGAAATCGGAACCCGGGAAGGGACATGATTTTTTTTAATATGTTGTGCGCACAAGACGAGATAATATCTTGTTCGAATAACATATTATCTAGTGCGCACAAGATATTATCTTGGGCGAACAACATTATATCTTGTTCCCACATCATATTATCTAGTGCACGCGGCCCCGCCCATCGGGGCTTGAAGAAATAGATGGGCTGCATGATGCTTTCACGCAGAGCTGAAACCGACCCGCACACGAGTACTGGTAAACCGCTTAGATCTAACCCTGCCCAGGCAAAGCGGTGGAGTCGGATCGTCCATGCTTACAAACCCTATTGGTTTTATTGGACGACAGGGCTTGAGATGTCATTCCATTTCAATGTCGGGTAAAAGTCCCACAAAATCGGAAGCAACGTCTCCAAAATGACCTTTACAGTGTTGAAGGGGACGTTAAACTTCCATTCAAACAAACAAACAAACAAATTATTTTGTACGCACAAGATATTAAGCTGTGCAAACCGAAGATATTATCTTGTCTGAACAAGATATTATCTTGTCCGCACAACAAATATCTTGTGCGGACAAGAGCGGACAACAAAGATCTTGTGCGGACAAGGTAATATCTTGCGCACAAGATATTAAGTTGTGCGAACAAGATATTATCATGTGCGCACAAGATAACATGTCTGCACAATATAAATTATGTTGTGCGCACATGATCTTGTGCGCACAATATATTATCTTGTGCGAACAAGATAATATATTGTGCGCACATCTAAATATCTTATTCGCACAACATATTAAAAATAAAATTCATGTCCCTTCCCGGGTTCCGCGGGCTTATATATAAGTTGTGCGCACAAGATAATATCTTGTGCGGACAAGATATTATCTTATGCGCATAACATATTATCTTGTGCGCAAAAGATATTATCTTGTGCGGACAACCTAATAAAGTAAAATTCCTCATATTAAGACCACCTTTGGGACTATTCAAAAGTGGTCTTTAAGACAAAACACAAAGGAAGAATAACTGCAACCTATACTAAATAAACTTTTAAAAGCAGAATAAGACTTTATTTTAGGTGGTCTTAATAGTGGAATTTTTTTTTTCGTGTTGGGCTTGAAGAAATATATGGGATGCATGCTGCTTCCACGCAGAGCTGAATCCGGCCCGCACACTAGTACTGGTAAACCGCTTAGAGGATCTAAGCCTGTCCAGGGACCGCGGTGCGAGGTGGACCGTCCAAGCTAATAAACCCTAGTTTCATTGGGCGACAGGTCTTGAGATGTCATTTCATCTCAATGTCGGGTAAAAGTCCCACAAAATTGGAAGCAACGTCACCAAAATGACCTTTACAGTGTTGATGGGGACGTTAAACCTCAAATCAAACAAACAAAACTGTATCTTGTTCACACAACATATTAAAAATAAAATTGAATGTCCCTTCAGAACTAAAGGACTTGTTTTAATAAACAAAGTTAAAATGCTAATTAATTGCTCGCACCTAATTACTAACTATAATACGTGCTCATGACTTATTTATAGTCCTTCGTGTTTCATTTGTTAATGAGGTAGTGTCAGTTCTTAAAGACTTAATTAACAAAAACAAAACCTTCGCGTTCACTATTTTGACGCTGGACCGAAATAGACAAAACCCAAGGACACAGCTACGTTTAAAATGTTAGAAAAAAAAATGATACCTTTCTAAATGTGCCATTATTTGCTTAGTATTAAACATAAAACTGTCATGTGGGCGTGGATCGTGGCACGGAAAAACGTGCCATCAACAGTGGGCATCAACCCATTTTGTACCGGAAATCCCAGAACTGGTAGTTGGCAAACAGTGCAGGCGCATATCAGACGCCGCAGTTCTGCGGCGTCTGATCAGGGCCGGCACAGTTGGCAAAATGTGCAGCCTATTTCCAAACTGTTTTTGAAGAAAACACAACCTGCCACCCCTAAATTTTGAAATGGAATCCTGCTATACATAAGGTGGTACAAAAAGGGTTAAGACGAGCCTCGAACCAGCTCGCGTTCCCCGCAGCCTTATTCAAGCCCTCGTCAGTTTTTACTTGTACCATTTGCGGGTTTATGCTAAGTAAATGAACATGAATTTTTGCGCGGTAGATCCTGGTACTAACGGGGATACTAAAGGTCAACAGTGTAGACCCTAGGTGAAACTACACATACACATAATCTTATCAGGTCTTTGCTACAACAAAGGGGGGGGGGGCAAAACATCCGACTGGAAGAGCCTATGCGTGCGTTTGTTTGGGGGCTTGTTATTTTTTGTGTACCTTTTCACATGTCAGGTGGTATTCAAATAAGCTGATTCGCAAAGGAAGACAAAAGAGAATACGAAGAAATATGTGGTCAGAAAGGCTCTGATCAGACTGCGCATCGGCGATGCATAGTCTGATCGGAGCCTTTGCTGTCCACGTGCGTATTTTAGAAACGCTTTGCATTCCAAGGCTATTTTTGGCCACCTGTCCTTACTGTAGGCCTGAACTAAAATACTGAATATTTGTGACGTGGCTTATAATAATAATGAGCCAGCGCATGACAAAATGTACAAGAATGATTAAGCGGCCAGCGAAGACTCAGATCAGCCTGCGCATTCGCGCAGACTAATCAGAGTCTTCGCTGATCTCATGTTCCTACTATAGGCTAGTATCTATGCACAGAGACATGAGCAAAAGGTCTTGTAATAGTGGATGGGTGCGCAGGTTGATTTTAGTCTCTTCTGGACGCGCCGGTCTTATTGTAGGTTTTGTCATGCACAGGCTCTGAGCCAGCGCACGAAAAAACCTACAATACGACATGTGCGCCCAGCGAAGACTCAGATCAGCCTGCGCATCCGCGCAGTCTAACCAGAGTCTTCGCTGGGGGCTCAAAGGATAGCTAACGCCCAATGCACCTTCATGCAGCAAGATAAGTTTCTTGTCAGACCATATTGATACGCAGGCTGATCTGATTCTTCGCTGGGCGCACATTTCTTATTTTAGGTTTTGTCATGCGCAGGCTCAATTATTATTATACTTCTTGACAGTATTCGTAAGGCTGCTGATTTGAAACAAAACTGGACGCCATTCGACGTCTCAAATCTAAGTGCAGTTGGAACGAACAACAGAACATTGAATGATAGGAGTTTTACAAACTGTTATTTTGTTCATTAATAGATGTATTAAAAATTAAAAAAAAAAAAAGTTAAAAACAAAATAAATAAAAATAAATAAATAAAGTCATACATATTTCAATGCATTTATAAGCGACGTCAATCAACGTGAACAATTAAAACTTGGCGTAAACTTGTGTCTGAAAAGTCTACAAAAAAATGAAACAAATAAACATGGTTGCGTTTATGTTTATATTTTTCGTCATGCTGAAGAGCATTTGTGGAAGAAGTGTTAAACCAGACTGTTCATATCTCGGAGAAAAGTCAAGGACAGACAGATTTCTACGCTGTATGCGGAGAATGGAAGAACTTCAAGATATCATCACTTTACTTTGCAATTTTAGAAGACCTGAAGGTACTCAAGTCTGGATTCTCGTTACATGAGTATTCATGTATTATTGAATTTATTAAACGAGTTGAGAAAAAGGGATAAAATGCGAGGCTTCGCCGAGCATTTTATGCCTTTTCCTCAACGACTTTAATAAATTCGACAATACATCAACACGAATGCAGGATTCTATTTATCATATGACGTTTAAAACGTATCTACATGTAATTCGCGATTTTTGTAGCAAAATGTCAATATTCCGCCATCAGTAAACGCGACGCCGTTAAGGACGCCATACGTTTAACGTTACGGGTCGTATATAACTAATTTGCATATTTAATCCACTAGTGGATTACCTAATTTATTACATGACGTTATTACATTCTCAGACGCGACGTCATATGATAAGATATGGTATCACGTCGAATCTGTGTAATGTATACATTTTTACAGATAAACACCACTTTATATTTAAAGGAGGGTTTACATTATTTCCATTATTTTTGCTCAGAAACGTAGATTGTAAGTACTCATTAGAACCGCCTCATCCAGCGAATACTCAAAATCTCCTTTTTATAGCAAAAGTATAATAATATTAGAAATCATTGTGTGTGTATGTGTTTGTGTGTGTGTGTGTGTGTGTGTGTGTGTGTGTGTGTGTGTGTGTGTGTGTGTGTGTGTGTGTGTGTGTGTGTGTGTGTGTGTGTGTGTGTGTGTGTGTGTGAATTCGGGTTTAACGTCGCTTTCAATAATTTTTCAGTCATATCACGACGGTGTCTGGTTGCGACAGGGAGCTCAATGCTCACTTTTATAGTGCTGCCTCACTGAAGTATCATGTCCCAGACACATTACATGCTACCACACACAGTCACATTATCCTGACACTGGGTCGACCAGTCCTAGCTCTACCCCGTAAATCTGAGTGCCAAGCGAGGAACAGCTAGTACCATTTTTAACGACTTTGGTATGTCGCGGCCCGGGATCGAACCCGTGACCTCCCGTTCCCCAGAGCGGACACTCTACCAACTGAGCTATCGGGGCCGGTCAGAAATCATTCTGAGAAACACATTCAAATTTTAGGAGATGAAACTACATGTATACACTTTGTCACACAGATATTGCAACAAAATAGTCGATTCATTCGGACATAGCATCTTACATGCATGTTCATTTCCTAGTATATGTCATTTAATGATTTGAATCTTTTTGTGTTTCTTTTTTGCGGGCAATGATTGGATTTATCAAACAAGTTCAAAAAGAAGTTCATGAACGGAGCATGAATTTATCATATGACCGGGCATATTACGAAAACACGCCTTTATCATATGACGTCGTTGATAAGCAGTGGATAATGTCGTGTAATAAAAATCGTATGACCACACGATTAATAACACTTTGGCGGGATAAAGTAACGTCATGACGACGTCCATGTCAACCATGCATACTTTGGGGGAAAACTATCAAATTTAAAGGCGATAAAATCCAATTTAAATTGGTCATATGGTAAATAGAATCTTACACTCATGGTCATTTCATATGAAACTCGCCGAAGGTTCGTTTCATAAATATCATATGAAATGACCACTCGTGTAAGATCCTCTCTATATATATACATTGTTACCTTTATCGCCGAAAAAAATGAAAATTTTAAGATGAAAGATTGTGATATTTTTCTTATTTCTGCTCAAAATATAGATTGTGGGTACGCGTCAGAATCGCCTCATCGAGGCGGTTCAAACGAGTACCCACAATCTATATTTTAGGGATTTTAGAGCAGAAATAAGAAAAGTAAGGTTTACCCCTGCAAACCCCAGTTTTACTATATAAAAGTGGGGTTCAAGGGGGTCAAAGTTATATAGTTGTGTTTTCGTGATGAATTGGAAGTTTGTATGCATTACAGATGTGAATGTTTCAATCTCGTCTAAGACAAAAAGATTGTTAACCCCTGAAAACCCCACTTTATACGGAGATAACAGGAGTTTACATGGGTATACATTCTTATCTTATTTTTGCTCAAAGAAATGCGTTGTGGGTATTCATTAGATTTCGAAAATTATTACTTGTAAAAAGAGTTATGGCAAAAGATTTATTTTGTTAATTGGCAAACGCTTCTCCTCATTTAGCCATCTATCTATCTATCTATCTATCTATCTATCTATCTATCTATCTATCTATCTATCTATCTATCTATCTATCTATCTATCTATCTATCTATATCTATCTATATCTATCTATCTATCTATATCTATCTATCTATCTATCTATCTATCTATCTATCTATCTATCTATCTATCTATCTATCTATCTATCTATCTATCTATCTATCTATCTATCTATCTATCTATCTATCTATCTATCTATCTATCTTACCATCGGCTAAGGTGGAATAATTATTCCATTAGCAGCTGCCATCTTTGAAGAAAAAAAAAAAAAAAAAAAAAAAACAAGCGAAAAAACGTCAAGTCTTTAAATTCAGTTTATTTGTCTTCTAACATTTACGTTTTGAATAGTTTTCCATCTTCTAAGGGAACGCTGTTGACGTCTTTCATATATAATGACGTAACGCGCGAGTTCTAAACGTGCTCTTTTACGTCACGTCATATTACTGTCTGTCGCTATGTAAAACAGATCTGAGGTTCTTGCTCGTGGACTTTATCGAAGTATAAAACTTTTATTTCAACCAATCAAATCGCTCGAAATGTATATAATGGTAGAGAATCGGACTTATTAGTTATCCCCTATGTTAATTGCATTTCTATGAACTGGACTACTGGAAAAATGGCAAAACTGTGGGAGTGAAAAAGGGGATTAACTGATAAATATAATACCAGATTCATGTCATTTGATATCAAGTTTATCAGGCACGGCTTCGAGAACGCTTGTAGAATCGCGAAGCTGGCCGAGCGATTCTACATGCGTTCCCGAAGCTCGGCTTCGAGAACGCATGTAGAATCGCTCGGCAAGCCTCGCGTTTCTACAAGCGTTCTCAAAGCCTTGCCTGATAAACTTGATATCAAATGACACGAACCTGGTATTCTCTATTTATTATGTCATAAAAATCATATGACCACACATGTAATAACACATGGTTACTGCCGCGTATCGTCATGATACTGTGCGTGACAACTCTCTATTACGATTAGACTGGTTCCATCTGGCTTTCGCAAATATTTTTATAGAGTTAACATTACGATAACACATCCAGGTGGCACTACAGTAAAAAATATCCCCTTACTCACAATGTAAATTGGGGCATATTCCATGTTCTACCACATTTAAGCAAATCTAATGCTTCCATTATGAGCCATATAATTTGACAGGAAGACCATTTACCATCCAGAAGCAGCTAAAACATTTTGGTGTTGTGCGGCAAATTTTGGCCTTTTCGGCAGTCAGTGTCAACAAACCCATACCGCAGCGAATAAATCCAGGCATTTCCAGTGGCCAGTCAGCACAATTTTTTGGTTCAATTTAAATCAGCCGCTTTTGATAATAGCAAATGCCTACTAATATTTCTTCTAATAAACAATAATACTTCTCAGAAAAATAATGGCTTAGCACCAAATCCAATCAGAAGCAGCAGAATATTCAATTCTGTACTGAAAGCTCTTTGCTCCCCAAAGCAAGAACAGCTTTCATAAAGACCAATAATTATTATTATTTACTGTAGTGCAACCTATACCAAACCCTAATTTCTTTATGATCCATCAAAAGAATTGCCCAACACAAGTTTAGACCATATCTATTGATATAGTCATGCATTATTAATGTTCAGTGACAAAGAATCTTTAAAGTTTGCGAAAAAGTTATCGCTTCCAGATTCTACGATGAAAGCCGAACAAACCATGTTTTGTGAAAAAGCGCAAAGTTTACCTCTTTCCAGAATGGAACCCAGAAACCGGCTTGCATCAGTGCTTCTTCTCCAATGTCTTTGGAATACTTTAATCCTAAAATGCACTAAACCATGCCCTATTAGCACCTATGCTAGAAATGTTGGCTGTTCTCGCACCTATACCTCCTAATTGCAGTAAAAGAATGGCATTTTGAGGATATTTTGGAGACAAAACTTTGATGAAAATTATTATAAATGCCTTAATGCCATGAGAAATGCCTGAATATATCTGTTCAAATCCTGTAACCAGAACCCAACCAGTAAGAACATACAATGGCTGAGAAAACTTATTGCGATATTGCAGTGGGCTGTTTCGGAGAGACAATTTTGAAATTTTGCATTGGCTTGAGACCCTTGCCTAGTGCCAAGAAACCTCAGTGTTATAATCAAGATGGAGTATATTCTTTTTCTTGTGTTCCTGTTTATGCAATTACTGAAAGTCTGCTTTCCAAACATTTTCTTGTGTTCCTGTTTATGCAATTACTGAAAGTCTGCTTTCCAAACAGACCAATGACAACTGATTTACATGGATTTGAAGTAACCCCCCCCCCCCCCATTACATGGAACAGAAGCAAAAACTGATAAGAAACACCCATTTAGTCTTAAATTAGCACTAAACGTACAATTTGTATAGTTTCTGTGACAAAAAACATGCCAGGAAGATCCATTTTAAGATACAGAATTGGAGGGAACCTATAAATGTGTGAAAATATTATGCGATGAATGAAAACAGGACAATGGAGCTGATTTTTCTACTTTCGGTTTAGGTGACGCTACAGTAAAAAAATCCCCTTACTCACAATGTAAATTGGGGCATATTCCATCTTCTACCACATTTCAGAAAGTCTAATGCTTCCATTATGAGGCATATAATTTGACAGGATGACCATTTACCTTCCAGAAGCAGCTAAAAATTTGGGTGTTGTGCGGCAAATATTGGCCTTTTCGGCAGTCAGTGTCAACAAATCCATACCGCAGCGAATACATCCAGGCATTTCCAGTGGCCAGTCAGCACAATTTTCTGGTTCAATTTAAATCAGCTGCTTTTTACAATAGCAAATACCTACTAATATTTCTTCTAATAAACAATAATACTTCTCAGAAAAATAATGGCTTAGCACCAAATCCAATCAGAAGCAGCAGAATATTCAATTCTGTACTGAAAGCTCTCCCCAAAGCAAGTACAGCTTTCATAAAGACCAATTATTTACTGTAGTGCAACGTATATGCGGAATAGTACATTTTTCCATATCTCGAAAATGGCTACTTTTCCGATGAAAATCTGTCATATTTTTCTTTTTTATACTTCAAACAGAGATTTTGGGTGCTCGTTAGAACCGCCTCGTTGAGGCGGTCCTAACGAGAGCCCACAACATATGTCTTGGAGCAGAAATAAGAAATATAATGTATACCCCCGTAAACCCCAGTTTTCTCTTTATAAAGTGGGGTTTAGGGGGTGTTCAATTCACGGACTCACGCGATGCTGTTTTCCTTGAAATTCTTTTGAAATTCGAAGGGGTCAGTGCAACAAGGGACCTAAATATGTTCTATAAAAGGGTTATCCTTTGGAAGCAAGAAACACACCATAGAACTGAAAACATATGGGGTGTGCATGTTTTCTGGACCAGACTAGCTAGTTTCGCCCAATTAGGCCTCATCAGTGACCCTCAAATGTTTTCAAAATTCCACAATGGAATCAATGATCCCAATGGATAAGAAAATATACACTACACTATGATGTAGGACAGGGAGACGTTTTTACGGCCGCCATACATTCCCAAACACCAGCTGTAGTGACATTAAATATGTTCTATAAAAAGGTTATCCTTGAGAAGCAAGGAATACACCACAGAACTGTAAAAAGATGGGATGTGCATGTTTTCTGGGCCAAACTAGCTAGTCCACTTTTGGGCAAAATATACCGTGCAGAAAGCCCTATTCCTCATCGTATTAGCTCCCTTTGACCACAGAGTTGCTGCAGACAGTCGTAGGTTTAAATGAATTACACAAAGGGCCTAACTCCAGTTTGGAGGTTTATGCAACACTGGACCCAACTCAATATGAATTCATTATTCCGAGTTAATTTCATAGTTGCATTGTCTACCAATATCGGTTCTCGTCCTTTAAGCTGAAATGAACAATATTTTATACGAAACCATTCATTTCAAGTCCGATAGAGTCATTTCAGTAATTTTGACATGGATTGAATTTTGACGATGGAGTTAGGACCTTTGTGTAATTAAAACCGATGCAAATCTGCGAAAATTTAGGGGATTATTATATTCAAAATTGTGATTTAGGGAGGTAAATCGGCGGTTTTACGGTCGGAAATTTCGTTTTACGGCGACGCGTATAGAAGCCTCCTAGGTGTAGTGGTTACGCTACTCGCCTTGTAGACCAGGGGTCGCAGGATCGGTCCCGGGCTTCTCCAGACTTTCGAATGAGTCTTTAAACTGAGGTCCCGCCTCCGTATGACCTTAGCTGTTGGTGGGACTTAATACTCAAGCACTCACTCCCGGCGACACGTCAGCGGAGCCGTTAAACGTAATTTGCGATCGTACAGCCGACGATTTACCTCCCTAAATCACAATTTTGCAATACTGTTATCCCCATTCTAATGTACTTATACGGTTGTTTTGTTAAAAACTGTACTATTTTGCACAAAACGACTAGCGCTGTGAGCTGCGTGAAACCAAATACCAGCCAATGAAAAGCGACGTTACGCGATGACATACGGTTTCTGACGGTATATCGCAGATTCTAACACTGGTCCCCTATATACCCAATGGATAAATCTGGAGGTATATTGAGTGATAAATCACTGGGCGGAAGAGTGCGTCACGAAGAGCCGCCTTTTTATACTTTAATGACGTCATTCATTGTTACCTTGACGTTAGATTGTGTAACGTCGTTTTCTTGTATCAGAAATGTTATGAAAACAGGTAATCACATGTGATACATAGAGATTAATCAGATTATCATATGGCATTTTTCATATCATACCTCATATCAGCCCGAGACTCCCATATCAGCCATAATCTATTTCTCATACATTTCACTTAAGAAAAAAAATGTTCAAAATAAATTGTATTAATTGCATCTGCCTAATACCAAAGTTACAACGTTTCCATTGTTTACCGAATCAGTAGAATTTCTTTGCTCGATAATATTATCCAGATCCAAAAGTCTGTCAGCAATCCCCTGCATCGTTCTTTCGCCCATTTTCCTCTCGTATTCGCTGCGTCGTGCCATGTTTTTTGTTTGTTTTTTTTTGGCCAAACAGTTCGAACGGACGAAAATATTGCAAATTGCAAATGGCGTCCTGAACAACAAATGCGAAATGCCGCAAAAGGAAGAACGCCGCGTGTTCCGAATAGCGTGACGTCAGAGGTATGATAAAGGCTTAGGTGTGCGATAAAGGGTAGTGATATGGATTTTGGGGTACGATAAAGCCCGTGCGATATGGCAGCACGTGCGAGCGTGATACGTGCAATGGTGTCACGTTCGTATCGCATATTCAAAAACTAAGTATTTTATACTAAATGTATGATAAAGTCAGTTATATTAGCGGGATAACTTCCCACAACGGTGGAAGGTAGGGAGAATCTGAAGGAATCTATAGCATTTTCATCGCCTTTTAGTGTATTCGAATCGAAATAGATCAGCTCTAGTGTCGTGATTTATTGAGTGATATATCACTACTTGTCGGTCAGTTGTAAGTAGACAAATCACCCGCGCTACGCGCTCTCGATTTGATCTTTATTACAACTGACCGCCAAGCAGTGATATATCACTCAATAAATCACTGATAGAGCTGATCTATTTCTTAAATATAGTGTCGCAATTTTTTTAACGTTATCCAATCAGACGTCGCGTTAAATATGCACGTGCATTAGAATATTAGAATATGCGTTGTGTACGGGTATGTTACATTCCCAGTTTCACTGTATTATCTTTGCGCTCATCTCCAAAATGGCTACTTTCTGATGAAAATCCCTAATATCTTTCTTATAAGAACTGCAAACATAGGTCGTGGGTGCTCGTTAGAACCGCCCCATTGAGTACCCACAACCTATGTCTTGGAGTAAAAATAAGAAAAATAATATATTCCCCCGTAAATCCCCGTTTTCTCTATATAAAGTGGGGTATATGGGGTCTTCATTTCACGGACTACATTGTGAAAACACGCCTATTCAAATACATTGCAAATTTTATCGCTGAAAAAAAAAAAGAAAAAAAAAAATCAGATGAAAAATTGTGATATTTTTCTTATTTCTGCTCACATTATAGATTGAGGGTACTCGTTAGAACCGCATCATCGAGGCGGTTCTAACGAGTATGCAGAATCTATATTTTAGAGCAGAAATAAGAAAAATAAGGTATACCCCTTTAAACCCCAGTTTTACTGTATAAAAATGGGGTTCAACGGGGTCAACATTAAATAGGCGTGTTTTCGTGATGAGTTCACGTGATGTTCAGTTATCAGATTTATGGAATTTGGAGTTGGGCCCCTTGTAGCACAGTCTAAATCACTGAAACCAATATTTTTCCACTTCATTTGTTTAAAAGCAATAAATCACAATATTTCTTAACCCTTGACCTGCTGAATATTTATATATGCCACACCCACTACTGATTACAACCAATCAGATTAATTGATACAAATTATTGCAACAATTTCATGAGCTGAATGACAAACAATGATCAGATGGCTTCTTCATTGTTTTAAAGATAAGATATATCCGGGCTCAGCAGGACAAGGGTTAGAGTCAACGTTTCTCAAGTATCTTGTCAGTGTATGCAAGAGAAATCCACTTATTTTGCGTTTTGTAAAAGAAAAAAAAAAAAGAAAAAAAATCTTTTTTTGCGTTTTTTCTCGAAATAATGAAATGGACTTAGGTTGTTATTATTATTATTATTATTATTATTAGTAGTAGTAGTAGTAGTAGTAGTAGTAGTAGTAGTAGTAGTGTCTTCGACAATAATCTCCGATAAAATCAACATAATCTTGCAACCGTGATCTTTTCATTTGAAATTTTGAATTCCAATTCTCCATTATAAGGTACATTTCGAGCGATTTGATTGGTTGAAATAAAAGTTTATACCCTCGATAAATTCCATGAGCAAGAATCTCAGAAATAGTTCACATAGTGACAGGTGGTAATATAACGTGACTTTGAACCCGCGCATTACGTCATTATTTATGAAGCGAAGTCAACAGCGTTTGATGGAAAATTATTGAAAACGTAAATTTTAGAAGGCAAATAAACTGAATTTAAAGATTTATATCGAGCCGATAATAATCGGGGGCCACGAAGGCCAATTCTTATTTATTTATTTATTTATTTATTTATTTGTATCAAGCACGACCCCATATGTTTCCGTTGTAGTAGATAATGTCATTGTAAGATTATTTAGTAGTACAATTATGTCATTTATTTATGTATTTATTAAGCCATGGGTGCAGTGGGGAGTGTAATGTGGTAGGTACCTTTGGTGTCTTTGAAATTGCCAATGTTTGTGACGTCGTGCCAAAGGTTGCATGGTGTTTTAACCATGTTATGTCATGACGTCATGGAATTGCTGTCTCAAACATTGGAAGGCCATATTGGAAAGTCATGCCAAATGTAGAGTTTGTTGTCCATATAACCGAGACCCTCGAAAATTTTGTGTAGAGTTGAAGTAAAACAAGTGGTAATGACTTAACGTTTTGATTTTTTTAGCTTGGATTTCTTTCACAACGTTGATGCGACGTCAATTTAACGTTGTGTGCCTGCTGGCATAGGGGGTAAAATCGTCAATTTTGACTTTTCTAAGATGGCATTATCTGCTTTGATGTAACAATGCAATATTTTGGTTTCGATTGCTTCCCAGTCGTTCTGAAGTGTTTTATATACAATAGAGCTTATACTGACGATGTCCACGTGACTGCGATTGATCAATAAAGATCCCAGCGGGCACATGACGTAATTGTGACGTCACATCAACGTCGGTACAAAGCCATGACGTTTATGCAACGTCACAACTACGTCGGTGTAACGTCATGCCGTTGCACCGACGTTGATTTGACGTTGCCCTAGCGACGTGTGCCTGCTGGGAGTTAAGCCGTCAAAATTAACGTAGTAGATCTACAAAGAAAAGAAATACGCAGCAATTGCCCGGACGTACTTTTCATTTTTTGAATTGGTAAATCTAGGTATTGGCAAACAATGGAACCCCAGATCAGACGCCACAGAACACGGCGTCTCGGCCCCCGCCCATCGGGGCTTGAAGAAATAGATGGGCTGCAAGATGCTTCCTCGCAGAGCTGAAACCGACCGCACAGAAGTATTGGTAAACCGCTTAGATGATCTAAGTCTGCCCAGGCAAAGAGGTGCGAGTCGGACTGTTCATTGCTTATGAACCTTATTGGTCTCATTGGGCGACTGAGCTTGAGATGTCATTTAATCTCAATGTCGGGTGAAAGGCCCTCAGAATTGGAAGCAACGTCTCCAAAATGCAGTGTTGACGGGGACGTTAAACGTCAAAAGAAAAAAAAAAAACAAACACAAGAACTCGGCGTGTATTCAGAATATTCACTATTTGCTGAAAGTTGAGGATTTTAACCCATTGTATGCTATTGGCCTCTTCCATTTCTATATGCTGGAAAAGTCCATTTGTCATACTAGGGGTGCCAGGCCAATTTTTTGGTTTTTGACGAAAAATTCTGTAAGCAAATAGTGCAGGCCCTGATCAGACGCCGCGTTCTGCGGCGTCTGATCTGGACCTGTTTGACAAGGCACCCCTTTCGGGGTTTCCAGCATTTAACGGGTTAAGAGTATAAACCCAGATTCTCGACCACTTTTGGGTCGACTGTTTATAAATCGACCAACGAAGCTACTAAGCAAAGAAACTCTTCAGTGCTAATGTCCATTTGCCTATCAATGATTTGTAGGCACTCCATCGGGTATTCATAGAAAATAGTTGGCTAAAATTCGGCATGTTGCATTGTAGGATTATCTAGTGAATCTGGACTGGAAGGCAGAACGTGGCGTCTGATCAGGTTCTACACTGTTTGCTAAAAATAGGAATTTAAGGGACAGGCACCGCAAAACGCAGCGTCTGATCAAGGTTTCGACATTTTGGTTCATCGAGGCGGTTCTAACGAGTCCCCACAATCTATATTTGAGAGCAGAAAAAAGAAAATTAAGGTTTACCCCTGTAAACCCCAGTTTTACTATATAAAAGTGGGGTTCAAGGGGGTGGAAATTATAAAGGTGTGTTTGCGTGATGAAACTTGCATTTAAGAACGAAACAGTTTCGCCCCCGCCCATATGGGCTTGAAGAAATATATGGGCTGCATGATGCTTCCACGCAGAGCTGAATCCGGCCCGCACACTAGTACTGGTAAACCGCTTAGAGGATCTAAGCCTGTCCAGTAACCGCGGTGCGAGGCGGCCCGTGCATGCTAATAAACCCTATTGGTTTCATTGGGCGACAGGGCTTGAGATGTCATTTCATCTCAATGTCGGGTAAAAGTCCCACAAAATTGGAATGGAAGCAACGAACCCAAAATGACCTTTACAGTGTTGATGGGGACGTTAAACCCCAACTCAAACAAACAAAAACAAAACAGTTTAAGACTCAGTCCAGGAATATTTTCTTACCCTACTCAGAGAGAATCGACCACCAGTACCCTCAGTGCTTTGATTTCTGCATTCCATTATTTAAATATACTGAAAAAAAATCACACAAATAATGGAATGTTTCAGATAAAAATCCCGATATTTTTCTTAATTCTGTTCAAAACATAGATTATTGCTTGGCGGTTCTAATGAGTACCCACAATCTATGTTCCTTAGCACATTACGAAAACACGCCTATACAAATACAGCCCAACCTGTGTTAAGCAAGCACCTCAGGGATGATCAAAATGTTCTTGCTTAAGACAGGTGCTTGCTTAATACAGGTGAGTATTAATGCATTTGCCCTTTTTCGGGAACTTAATGCATGCTTGCTTAAGACAGGTTGCTTGCTTAATAGAGGTGGCCACTATGACAGGTTTGACTGTACATTCTAAATTTTACCACCGAAAAAAAAGACAATTTTCAAATGAAAAATTCTAGGTTTACCCCTGTAAACCCCAGTTTTACTTATATAGGCATGTTTTCGTGATGAGAAATAAGAAAAATAATTTATACCCTCGTAAACCCCAGTTTTACTGTATAAAAGTGGGATTTCAGGGGATCAAAATATATACATATGTTCTTTAGCACATTATGAAATTACGCATATACAAATACATTGTAAATTTTACTACCGGAAAAAAAAACACTTTTCAAATGAAAAATTCTAGGTTTACCCCTGTAAACCCAAGTTTTACTTTATATAAAGTGGGTCCAAATTATAAAAGCATGTTTTCGTGATGAGAAATAAGAAAAATAATTTATACCCTCGCAAACCCAAGTTTTACTGTATAAAAGTGGGATTTCAGGGGATCAAAATATATACAGTAGAACTTCGACGGCTCGAACACCGTTGGCTCGTTTACCATGGATGTGTCGAACCCATTCTTGAGCCCCTAGCGAAATCCTCTACATAAGAAATAGTGGGGGATGATTAAGGAGATTTTAGTATTTTATCTTGCAAATGTATGCTGTGTGTACTCAATAAAATCGCCTCGATGAGGCGATTCTAATGAGTACACACAGCACACATTTTTCAATACAGAACACCGAAAGATGTCCTAAAGTATCTCGTTATGCTTCCTGGCAGTAGCCCTCAGTGGCTCGAACAAGCCCTGCCTCGAACATATTTTCACGGTCCCAAAGGTGTTCGAGCCATTGAAGTTTGACTGTATGTTCTTTAGCACATTACGAAAACACGCCTATACGTACACATTGTAAATTTTACTAACGGAAAAAAGACAATTTTCAAATGAAAAATTCTAGGTTTACCCCTGTAAACCCCAGTTTTACTTTATAAAAGTTGGACTCAAGGGCGTCAAAATTATACAGGCATGTTTTCGTGATGAGAAATAAGAAAAATAATTTATACCCTCGTAAACCACAGTTTTGCCGTGTATAAAAGTGGAATTTCAGGGGGTCAAAATATATAAGTATGTTTTCATGATGACTAATTTTGATTTAAAATTTGATTTAAATGTTTGATGATGATACATGTCACTGTGTCAGAGTCAATGTTAACTGTCCCATATGTTATGCTAAAATATGTTAAAATATTTTGTCTGTTCTAAGTTTTGATAAAACTGCCGATCAAACATAATGGATTCATGCTTTGTTTGTTTGATTTGAGGTTTAACGTCCCCGTCAACACTGTAAAGGTCATTTTGGAGACGTTGCTTCCAATTTTGTGGGACTTTTACCCGACATTGAGATTAAATGACATCTCAAGCCCTGTCGCCCAATGAAATCAACAGGGTTTATTAGCATGGACGGTCCGCCTCGCACCGCGGTTCCTGGACAGGCTTAGATCCGCTAAGCGGTTTCCCAATACTAGTGTGCGGGCCAGATTCAGCTCTGCGTGGAAGCACCATGCAGCCCATATATTTCTTCAAGGGCGGGGGCGGAATGGATTCATGCACGAGAGTCAGTAGCAGCATATCATATTAAAGAGGATCTTACACGAGTGGTCATTTCTTGTGAAATGACACTCACTTAAATAAATTTTAATACGAAATGACCACTCGCCGAAGGCCCGTTTCATAAATTTCATACGAAATGACCACTCGCCGAAGGCCCGTTTCATAAATTTGATATGAAATGACCACTCGCCGAAGGCCCGTTTCATACATTTCATTTGAAATGACCACTCGCCACAGGCTCGTTTCATAAATTGCATAGGAAATGACCACTTGCCGAAGGCCCGTTTCATAAATTCCATACGAAATGACTGCTCGCCAAAGGCTCGTTTCATAAATTTCATACGAAATGACCACTCGCCGAAAGCCTGTTTCATAAATTTCAGACGAAATGACTACTCGCCAAAGGCTTGTTTCATAAATTTCATACGAAATGACCACTCGCCGAAGGCCCGTTTCATAAATTTGATATGAAATGACCACTCTCCGAAGGCCCGTTTCATAAATTTCATATGAAATCACCACTCTCCGAAGGCCCGTTTCATAAATTTCATATGAAATGACCACTCTCCGAAGGCCCGTTTCATAAATTTCATATGAAATGACCACTCGCCGAAGGCCCGTTTCATAAATTTCATATGAAATGACCATGAGTGTAAAATTCGGTTTATCATATGACCACTTTTAATTGGATTTTTTCGCCTTTAAATCTGATATTTTTCCACAAAAAATGCATTGTTGACATAGACGTTGTCATGACGTTACTTAATCCTGCCTACGTGTTATTACACGTGTGGCCATACGATTTAGGCGAAAAATGGTTTTCAGGATGACGCGCCGTCGGCTTGCTCCTTCTAGCGCCTTGGTGTGGGATTTGACGTTGCTTACGTTGTTTCCGTTTTCACATTATTTATTTCCTTTGAAATCAATGTCGACATTTGCGATGTAGTTTTCTGTGTAATTCAGTTTTTCTGAAGAAGGCCTCTGGCCGAATTATTAAAATTGAGTGGATATGTAAAATAAATCATATAGTCCTTCCCTCCGAAAGACTTTATACATGGTGCATACGATTTTTATTACACGACGTTATCCACAGCTTATCAACGACGTCATATAATAAATATATATATATATGTGTCGTAGGCCAGATTACATGTACAATCTAGCCGGATCCGGAAAAAAATCTGCCTGCACCAAATTCTAACTTTGATTCGGTCTAGGAGGGTTCTAGCATACGCATTGCGTATTCTCGCATAATCTACATGCATCTAAATTCTGGCATAAACCGTCCATATCAAAGCACAAACTGACAACATTCTAACATAAACAGAATGATCCCGGGCTTCTCCAGACTTTCGGATGAGTCTTTAAACCGAGGTCCCGTATCCGTATGACCTTAGCTGTTGGTGGACGTAAAACTAAAACTCACTCACTCACTCACTCTAACATAAACAGACAATAGTGAAGCATACAAAAAACGCATTTTAGCATAAACTGTCCATATTGTAGCATAAACTGTCCATATTTTAGCATAAACTGTCCATATTGCAGCATAAACTGTCCATATCCTAGCAAATGCAGTCCATATTTTAACACAAATATTCAGGCTTGCACACCAGGGGCCAGTTGTTCAAAGCATCGGTAGCTTAACGAGCTCATTAGTGGTCATATTGTTAATTCTTCTAGCAAGTTTAATATTAAAATTTTTGGTATTTTTGCTTAAAATATTTGAGCAGCTTTTGCGAATGCTCACAAGCAGCTCTTGCGAATGAAAAAAACTGCTCACATTTTTTCAGCAAAAATATTAGCATATTTGCCAAAATTAATGATCAAAGTTTTAACGATATGTTAACTAACGACGTCGTTAGTTTTGAACAACTGTTCCCAGATAAGGAATTCCATAGTTTTAGCTTGGGATAGAAAATTTTGTTCTAACCCTGGCGTTCTTATTCAAAATCGAATATTCTCGCGTGTTTGATAAAAACACTGGTTGAATACGGCCTCGTATGCGCCGTCGTTAAGGTTGACAGCACGTAACGTTATGTCACTAAACATTCATGTAGCGGACGTGGGTAACCGACGTGACTGCAGTATTAAAATCCTCGCTAAGAAACGGAAGGTATGCAAGAAAAAGAATCCTATATGGTGTGAGGGTGGATAGAAAGATCTGTCCCTCGGGATCACAGTCCGGCATCCCGAGGCAAGCCTTGTGATGCCGGACAGTGACCAACGGGACCGATTTTTCCATCCACCCCTCACACCCATATAAGATTCTTGCAGTCCATATTCTGGTACACATTGATAATATTCTGGCATTAACGTCCATATTCTTGCATTAACTGTCGGTGTTTTAGCATAAACAGTCCCTATTCTAGCATAAACAATCCATATTATACAAGTAGCACAAACGGCCGATTTTCTAGTATAAACAGTCCATTTTCTCTTCTCGCGTTACCAGTCTATATTCCAGCATATACAGTCCGTATTCTAGTATAACGGTCAATAATATAGCATACCAGTCCATATTCTAGCATAATCTGTCAGAACACTTTCATCAGCAATCTATATACTAACAC
The DNA here is from genome assembly GCA_963580285.1 of Lucinisca nassula. Classification (NCBI taxonomy): domain Eukaryota; kingdom Metazoa; phylum Mollusca; class Bivalvia; order Lucinida; family Lucinidae; genus Lucinisca; species Lucinisca nassula. The sequence goes on along the minus strand of OY757013.1, from coordinate 109,960,195 downwards.
AAACAGGCCATATTCTAGCATAAACAGTCCGCATTCTAGCATAAACCCTCAATATTCTAGGATAAAATGTCCATATTCTAGGATAAACCGACCATATTTTAGCATAAACTGGCAATATTCTAGCATAAACAGTCCACATTCTAGCATAAACCGTCAACATTCTGGCATAAAATATCCATATTCTAGGACAAACCGATCATGTTTTAACTGGTAATATTCTAGCAAATACAGTCCACATTCTGGCATAAACCGTCAATATTCTAGCAAAAAATGTCCATATTTTTGAAGCTCCAAAGTTTGATTTTACACTTGTAAGCATAAATTTGACAAAGTTTCGCGCAACGTTATTGCCGTACGACGTCATCCAATGTATCCCCATGAAACGGTACCAAACGAAGGCATCGGGAGTGGTTTGTAATATTCAGAAGGCTTGGTAATAATACTGATATCTGCATGCCTGTTTCACATTTTTAACATTAAGTAGTTATAGCTGTGCAATAGTATGATTGTACATATTGCACATTTTCATGAATAATTGGTTGATTATGTGCGAGCTTTTTTATGTGGGTGAGCGAGTATTTCTATTATCTTTTCATGCGTCCGTCTCATTTTTCCATCCATTTCATGTTAAAAGCAGTGATTGTTTAATTCTTGTATTTGGTTAAATTTCTACCATAATTGTTATGTATGTAATCACTATATATATGTCAGGGAAGATTGACTACTTACTTAGTTTGCTTACTTTACTTTACTTTACTTTACCTTACTTTACCTTACTTTACCTTACTTACCTTACTTTACCTTACCTTATCTTACTTTACCTTACTTACCTTACCTTACTTACCTTACTTTACCTTACTTACCTAACCTTAACTTACTTACCTTACCTTACTTACCTTACTTACCTTACCTTACTTACCTTACTTACCTTACCTTACTTACCTTACTTTACCTTACTTACCTTACCTTACCTTACTTACCTTACCTTACCTTACCTTACTTACCTTACCTTACTTACCTTACCTTACTTTACCTTACTTACCTTACTTTTCTTGCCTTACCTTACCTTACTTTACCTTACTTTACCTTACTTAGCTTACCTTACTAACCCTACCTTACTTACATTACCTTACTTACCTTACCTTACTTACCTTACCTTACTTACCTTACCTATCTTACCTTACTTACCTTACCTTACTTACCTTACCTTACTACCTTACTTACTTTACTAACTTAACTTTACTTACTTTACTTTACTTTACTTTACTTACTTTATTTTACTTTACTTTACTTAACATTACTTTACTTACTTTACTTACTTACTAACTTACTTACTTACTCGGCCTCCGCCCGTTGGGGCTTGGTGAAATAAAAGGCTGCATGATGCTTCCACGCATAGTTGAAACCGACCGCACACGAGTACTGGTAAACCGGTTAGAGAATCTAAGCCTGCCCAGGTAAAGCGGTGCGAGTCGGCCCGTCCATGCTTATAAAACCCTATTGGTTTTATTGGGTGGCGGGGCTTGAGATATCATTTCATCTCAATGTCGGGTAAAAGTCCGGAAAATTGGAAGCAACGTCTCCAAAATGACTTATACAGTGTTGACGGGGACGTTAAACCTCATTTCAAACAAACAAACTTACTTTACTTACACACATACTTACTTACACACTTACTTACTTACACACTTACTTATTTACTTACACACTTACTTATATACTTACACACTTACTTATATACTTACACACTTACTTATATACTTACACACTTACTTATATACTTACACACTTACTTATATACTTACACACTTACTTATATACTTACACACTTACTTATATACTTACACACTTACTTATTTACTTACACACTTACTTACACACTTACTTACACACTTACTTACACACTTACTTACACACTTACTTACACACTTACTTACACACACACACACACACACACACACACACACACACACACACACACACACACACACACACACACACACACACACACACACACACACACATACTTACACACTCACTAAGTTACTTAATTACACACTTACTTACTTACGCACTTACTTATTTACTTACTTACTAACACACTTACTTACTTACTTACACACTTAATTACTTACACACTTACTTACTGACACACTTACTTACTTACACACTTACTTACTTACTTGCTTACTTACTTACTTACTTACACACTTACTTGCTTACACCCTTACTTACTTACTTACCGACCATATTAAAGCATAAACTGGCAATATTCTAACAAAAACAGTCCAAATTCTAGCATCAACCGTCAATATTCTAGCTAAAAATATCCATATCTTAGGACAAACCGACTATATTATAGCATAAACTGGCAATACTGTAGCAAAAACAGTCCAAATTCTAGCATAAACCGCCAATATTCTAGCTAAAAATGTCCATATACCAGGAAAAACCGACCCTATTATACCATAAACTGGCCATGTTGTAGCAAAAACAGTCCACATTCTAGCATAAACTGTCAGTATTCTAGCATAAAATGTCCATATTCTAGCACAAACCGATCATATTAAAGCATAAACTGGACATATTCTAGCAAAAACAGTCCATATTCTAGCAAAACTGTCAATATTCTAGCATAAACTGTCCACATTCTAGGACAAACCGACCATATTATAGCATAAACTGGCAATATTGTCGCAAACACAGAACACATTCTAGCATAAACTCAATATTCTAGCATAAACTGTCCATATTCTAGGACAAACCATATTATTGTAGAAACTGTCAATATTCTTACACCACTTTTGAACAGTCCCAAAGGTGGTCTCTAATCAGGAAACACTTGGTGCAAATAAACACAAAGAAAGAATAACTGATATTTTAAAAGCAGATTTAATCTTAAGCAAATGGGAACACCTTCAGGGGCGGCAACTCCTGCAAAAGTATTTTTTGTCTCCCATCTCAATATGGGCCAACTCTTAAAGAGGAGCGAATTCTTTCTTTGAAAAGTAGACACCTTTTTCAGTTTGGACAGGGCTTATAGAAACGCGAAAAGGAAGACCCGAAAGTTACCTCCCTTTGACAAATGGCGGGAAAATCTGCCAGGTGTTCCCATTCCCCTTAATTGTAGGTGATTCTATTGTATTTATTAGATGCGTATTGGTGCAAGACATGTCTTTCGTGTCCGCCTTCATTTTAGTGTTTATAGCTTAAACCCAATGGGTACCGGGTACCCTGGCAAACAGTGCAGGCCCAGATCAGACGCCGCAGAACGCGCCTACACTGTTTGCAAAAAGTTCAGCCATTTTCCAAATACATTGTGAAAACACAACCTGACACCCCTAAATTTTGAAACTGACTCCTGCTATATATGAGGAGGATGATTCCATTTGATGCAAAAAGGGTTAAACGAGCCGGCCTCGGAAGCTTAGAAGCTTGCGCGTCTGAGTGATGATCAGGAGGTCGCGGGTTCGATACCTGTCTGGGGGTTCAACATTCTTTCGAGGAGATAGATCATGGAATCTTTTCTACGGCCATTCTCTTCACGAAGGGTAGTTGCCGGTGTATGGCGAAACAAATGCATTGTACTAGTTAACCGCTTACATGTAAGTCTGTCCGGGAAAGGTGTGGACAGGCGAAATGACCTGCTCGATATGACCTAAATAGTATTGACTGGGTCGTTAAACTCCAAAACAAGCAAACAAAAACTTATAGCATACAAGATAATGAAATATGCTAAGGTGTACCCCCGCCTATCGGGGCTTGCAGAAATAGATTGGGATGTATGCTGCTTCCGCGCAGAGCTGAAACAGGTCAAACTTTTGAGTCCTGTGTTTGTTTGTTTGATTTGAGGTTTAATGTCCCCGTCAACACTATTAAGGTCATTTTGAAGACGTTGCTTCCAATTGTGTGGGACTCTCAAGCCCTGCCGCCCAATGAAACCAATAGGGTTTATATGCAGCACGGACGGTCCGACTCACACCACTTTGCCTGGTCTGACTTAGCCCCTCTAAGCGGTTTACCAGTACTCATGTGCGGTCAGTTTAAGCTATGCGTGGAAGCATAATGTAGCCATATCTATTTCGTCAAACCCCGATGGGCTGGGGCGGTGAGTACTGCTGTGTAAACCGCTGAGAAGGTCTAAGCCTGTCCAGGAAATGTGGTGCCAATCGGGCCGTCTATTTAACCCTAGTGGTGTTTGGGGCGGTAGGGTGGGAGGGGGAGTCCAAAAAAAAATCCAAAATACCTAAAAACAAACTGCTCAGGTTTTATGCAACTGGAAAATATTTATAGCATCTCACGTGTCATTCATGCATAATTGGCACGAGATCACTGTATCAAAATCCTGTCAAAGAATTGTCATTCATAGACAAAATCTGATTTTTGATTTGAGTCGGCACACGTCAAAACTTACACAAAAGGCATTTTGGCATTTGCCATCAGCAAATACGAATATCAGGCTGCACGTCCGTCCATTCTGGCATGAGAAGTCGTTCATCTCACTTTGGGTAGCCCGATGGCTGTATAACGTTCATGCGAGCAGTGAAGACTCAGATCAGCCTACGCTTCTGCGCAGGCAGATCTGAGTCTTCACTGGTCGTTCCAGTTTTATAGTGCACTGCTTTATTAATAGTCACAGCTGCCATTTAAATTGACAGTATACAGAACGAGTTTTTAATTTGCATTTATGTAGACTTTATCATACTGTCAGATTGCTGATGAGGCAAATTGTAAATAAGGATATTCATTGATAAATCTTCAATATGATCAAGACGTTGACAAATTGCTGAGCTACAGCCCGATGCACGAGTGCAATGATTTTAGACAGGCGGCAACTGAAAGCAGAGAGCAGTCTGCAGAACGGTATAAAAAATTTCCAAGAGTGCTTAGAAAGGTCTCTCTCTCTCTCTCTCTCTCTCTCTCTCTCTCTCTCTCTCTCTCTCTCTCTCTGCGTACATTCGCGTGTGTATCATCCATGTCTTTGTAGGATGCAATAGGACGTAGACTGTGCGTCCAGGATAGTCAATTAATAATATGATGTTATTTATCAAATTATATGGTATTGGCTAGGTTACAGGTCCGATGTCTTCTGTATTGGACCGAGGCCGAATTTTATTACTTGATACAATTAAACAACATATTTATTGATTTTTGACCTCAGACCTCAGTTAATATTGGTTGACCTGGTATTAATACAGATGACCTCCGATCAATACAGTATAGTCAATTAATAAATTAATTTATTAATCACCCGTATTACACCAGGTCAACCAATATTAATTGAGGTCAAGTGAGGTATAAAAATCAATAATCATGTTATTTTAATTGTGTCATTTAATAAAATTGTCATTAATTAAGTCATTTCGCATTTGCCCTGTTACAGGTCCGAGGTCTGCTGTATTGAACCGAGGCCGGATTTTTATTAATATATACAATTAAACAACATGATTATTGATTTTTGACCTCAGACATCTGGTTAATATCGGTTGAGCCGGTGTTACTACGAATGACCTCTGATCAATACAGGATAGTTGATTAATAAAACGTTTTTTTTTGTGTGTGTGTGTGTGTGTGTGTGTGTTTTGTTGTTGTTGTTGTTGTTTTCGTACAGGTGCGAGGCCTGTCGTATTGGTCGTCGGATGGCTGTAATGGCCCGGCTCAAAGCCAAGAGCAAATACAGCAATCCGAGAACCAAAAAGACATGCCGAGGACACGTTTTGTTTGATTTGAGGTTTAATGTCCCCGTCAACACTGTATAGGGCATTTTGGAGACGTTGCTCCCAATTTTGTGGGACTTTTACCCGACATTGAGATGAAATGACATCTCAAGCTATGTCGCCCAATAAAACCAATTGGGTTTATAAGCATGGGCGGTCCGACTTGCACCGTTTTGCCTGGGCAGGCTTAGATCCTCTAAACGGTTTACCAGTATACGTGTGCGGTCGGTTTCAGCTCTGCGTGGAAGCATCATGCAGCCCATCTATTTCTTCCGGCCATTAATAGGAGCCTTTTTCACTAATAATGATAACGCTTTTATTCATGAGCTATTCTTATTCCCTTTTCATACTGTTGGCGGAAACTTACACCCCTTTCCGAGTGCCAATATAGCTGACCGAGGACCCGGACTGGATCAACACGAAATTACTTGATTTATGGCAATTTTATTAATTTACACAATTAATAAACATGATCATTGATTTTTACCTCAGCCTTATATCTCTTGACCTCCGGTTAATATTGGTTGACCTGGTGTTAATACGGATGACCTCCGATCAATACAGTACAGTCGATTAATACATTCAACAACAGTTCTGATAAACAGAATCATTAGGGGTTCGAGCCTTGCTCGTGTCATATGCTAGCCGCCAAGTTTTGCAAAGGCAGTGCAGGTGTTTGTTTTTTTTTCTCTGGGTACTCCGGTTTTCGTCCACATCTGATTAACGATCGGCTCGAAATAAGTGCAGTAATTTAAAAAAAGGCCGTAAAACAACAACAACAACAACAAACAAAAAAACGAAAACATTACATAAAGTCATTTGATTGGGTGACAGCCCGAATGGGTGTGTCTAAATTAATTTATTCAGCAGGATAAGGGTTAATTTATCAGATTAGCTAAGCTTTACAGTTGTCAGTCTTCAAGACGAACTGCAAACATTCGGTTCACATGTTAGACGCCTAATTTCTGCTAAGGAACGTCAGGTGGTTTTTCTACGGGCACCCCGATATTCGCCTACCACTGATCGGCTCAAAATAAATGAAATAATCTCGAAAGGGCCTTAGAAGAAGAAGAAGAAGAAAAAAAGAAAAACAGAAATGCAAACCAAAATGTTATTGTTTATGTTTATCAAAACGACATGTGCCCGTTGTTTCAGGGCAATAAAATGCACCGAGACACTATAGTACCTAACGCACCTTCTTTTTAAACAATACGTTAATCAATGTGTCATATTTGAATATTTGTGCTAATACCTTTGACAAAACATCCAAGTCACGTTTCAATTCAATTTTGACAGAGCAGTGAGACATCGTTCACATCCGCTTTTGCAGCACTGGCAGACAGTAGGCTGGCATCACGAAAACACGCCTATATAATTTTGCCCCCCCCCCCCCCCCTTGAACCGCACTTTTATATTGTAAAACTGGGGTTTCCGGGGGTATACCATTATACCATATTTTTCTTATTTCTGATCTAAAATATAGATTGTGGGTACTCGTTAGAAACGCCTCAATGAGGCGGTTCTAACGAATGCCCACAATCTATATTTTGAGCAGAAATAAGAAAAATATCACAATTTTTCATCATACAATTTTCATTTTTTCGGCGATAAAGGTGGCAATGTATTTGTATAAGCGTGTTTGCGTAATGGAAAACGTTCTCAACTTAGTCTATTTCCATTACGAAAACACACCTATACAAATACATTGTAAATTTTTTTTTGCCGAAAAAAAAAAATTAGAATGAAAAAATTTGACAATTTTCGTTATTTCTACTCTAAAATATAGATTGTGGGTATACGTTAGAACCGCCTCATCGAGGCGGTGCTAACAAGTTTCCACAATCTATATTTTAGACCAGAAATAAGAAAAATAAGGTTTACCCCCGTAAACCCCAATTTTACTATATAAAAGTTGGGTTCAAGGGCGTGCTTTTGTTATGGATTAAGCCAAAAAATTCCTGTTCTGTTAGCAAACAGTGTAGACACTGATCAGACACCGCGTTCTGTGGCGTCTGATCTGGGTCTACACTATTTAACAAACCCAGCACATAACTCCATTTCAGGTCAATTCTCGGCCCCCGCCTATAGGGGCTTGAAGAAATATATGGGCTGCATGATGCTTCCACGCAGAGCTGAAACCGACCCGCACACGAGTACTGGTAAACCGCTTAGAGGATCTAAGCCTGTCCAGGAACGGCGGTGTGAGGTGGACCGTCCATGCTAATAAACCCTATTGGTTTCATTGGGCGACAGGGCTTGAGATGTCATTTCATCTCAATGTCGGGTAAAAGTCCCACAAAATTGGAAGCAACGTCTCCAAAATGACCTTTACAGTGTTGACGGGGACGTTAAACCTCAAATCAAACAAACCAACAATCAGGTCAATTCTACAGGTAACTCTCTTTACATAACTCTCGGATTTCATTACCATAAGAATAGCGCGGTTAAATATAACGGTTACCTGTAAGGGGTGCCGTTTTACTGTTTAATCCATATTTATTGATATCAATAATTCGATTTATGGATATCCATAATTCGAATTATGGATATCCATAAATCAGCCGAATAATTGATATCTACAATTCGAATTAGAGATATTAATAAATGGAATTATTGATATCCATAATTCGATTTATTGACACCATTAATTCAGATCGATTTATGGATATTCATTATTCGAATTATGGATATCATAATTCTAATTATTGATATCAGTAAATAAAAATATGGATATCCATTATTCCGCTAATTTATGGATATCCATATTTCGATTTATGGATATCCATAAATCGAATTATGGATATCTAAAAATCGGGCTGAATTAATGGTGACCATATTTTGAATTATGGATAACTACAATTCACCGCAAATGTCATTGGTTTCAGACATTATTTATTGTATTTATTTTCAAAGACGAATTAAAGATATCCATAATTCCAATTATGGACTTCCATGAATCGATCTGAATTAATGATATCCATAAATCGAATTATGGATATCCATAATTCGAAATATGGATATCCATAATTATAATTATTGATATCCATAAATCTGCCGAATTATGGATATCCAAAATTGGAATTATGGATATCCATAAATTGAATAATGGATATCCATAATTTGATTAATGGATATCATTATTTCGAATTATGGATATCCATTAAATAAATATGGATATCCATAAATAATTATGGATATCCATATTTATTTAATGGATATCCATAATGGATATCCATAATTATGGATATCCATAATTCGAATTATGGATATCACTTATTCAATTAATGGATATCCATAAATAATTATGGATATCTATGAATAGGGAATAAATAGTAAAACGGCGCCCCATGTACCTCGATTTCCTACAAAGCAGCGAATATCATGTGGACATCACAAACAGCAACAATTACAACAATAATAACACACATGCGCGTGTGCACATGCACGTACGCACTTACATGGGATTTAAGCATTCCAAATTTGCGCAAGTGCCGAAACATATATATGATTTATTTTCATGTTTATGAATGCAAAGTGTGCTATTTGAGAAATGTTATTAACAAATACAGAAAGTTAATAATTTTAAGAAACCGCACCGTAGAGCCTCGAATTAAAAATGAACCGTGGAGAACTTGCCATGAAAAGTTGAAGATTTTTTTTATTGGTCGGCGCCTCCTCCCCTATCCGACCCCATCTTTTTTTACATAACGTGTAATTTATGTACATTATATTCTGTCTCCGTCATTCGGTACTTGAAGAAACAGATGGACAGCTTGATTGTTTCCGCGCAGAGTTGACATCCAATCGTGCACGAGAACTGATAAACGCTTAGAGGATTTGAGCCTGTTCAGTCAAAGCAGCACGTGTCAGATCGTCCATGCTTATAAACCACATCGACCCCACTGTGAGCAAAGGGGCTGAGTTGCCAAACCCACCTCAATGTCAGATTAAAGTCCACAAAATGGGAGCAACGTCTCCAAAATGACCTTTATTGTGTTGACGGGGACGTTAAACCTCGAATCAAACAAACAAACACCAATACATTGCATTCTGTTACTAAAATGCGTATTTTTTATGTGTGTGTGTTTGTGTGTGTGTGCATTTGTGTAGTTCGGTGCATCATTGATTAGCTGGCTGTAAAACAGCTGTGTTGGTATGGTATGAGTGTATGTAGGGAGGTAGGTCGATCGAGGACTGAAGAGTTGAAGATAGTTGTTGTTAAGGAATCTATGTTTACATCCAAAAATAGTTCAAATTTTTGCACGGCATAATTATTTAGCAAGCGTGAAAGGTTTCGCAGTTCTAAATATCCTGCAAATATCGCTATGCAAATCTATAGTTTTTTGTTTTTTAAAAAAGATTACAGAATTTTATACATAATTAATGAATTCACATGAAACCAACTGAAAACCGACCCTACAGGTTGCACTACAGTAAATAATTGGTCTTTATGAAAGCTGTACTTGCTTTGGGGAGAGCTTTCAGTACAGAATTGAATATTCTGCTGCTTCTGATTGGATTTGGTGCTAAGCCATTATTTTTCTGAGAAGTATTATTGCTTATTAGAAGAAATATTACTAGATGTTTGCTATTGTGAAAAGCAGCTGATTTAAATTGAACCAGAAAATTGTGCTGACTGGCCACTGGAAATGCCTGGATTTATTCGCTGCGGTATGGGTTTGTTGACACTGGCTGCCCAAAAGGCCAAAATATGCCGCACAGCACCCATGTTTTTTAGCTGCTTCTGGAAGGTAAATGGTCAGCCTGTCAAATTATATGCCTCATAATGGAAGCATTAGACTTGCTGAAATGTGGTAGAACATGGAATATGCCCCAATTTACATTGTGAGTAAGGGGATTTTTTTTACTGTAGTGCCACCTAAACCGAAAGTAGAAAAATGAGCTCCCCTGCCCTTTTTTCATTCATTACATAATATTTTCATACATAATAGGTCCCCTCCAATTCTGTACCTTAAAATGGATCTTCCTGGCATGTATTTTGTCACAGAAACTGTGCAAATTGTAAGTTTAGTGCTAATTTAGGACTAACTGGGTGTATTTTATCAGTTTTTGCTTCTGTTCCATGTAATTGGAGTGGGGGGTACTTCAAAGCCATGTAAATCAGTTGTCATTGGTCTGTTTGGAAAGCAGCCTTGCAGTAAATGTATAAACAGGAACACAATAAAAAGAATATACTCCATATTGAATATAACACTGAGGTTACTTGGCATTAGGCAAGGTTCTCAAGCCATTGCAAAATTTCAAACCTGTCTCTCCGAACAGCCCGCTGCAATATTGCAATGAGTTTTCTCAGCCATTGTAATTTCTTATTGGTTGGGTTCATGTTACAAGGTTTGAACAGATATATCCAGCCATTTCTCATGGCATTAAGGCATTTATAATCATTTTCATCAAAGTTTTGTCTCCAAAATATCCTCAAAATGCCAATTTTTACTGAAATTAGGGGGTATAGGTGTGAGAACAGCCAAAAAATCTAGCATGGGTGCTAATAGGACATGATTTAGTGCATTTTAGGATTAAAGTATTCCATAGACATCTGAGCAGAATCACTTATGCAAGCCGGTTTCTGGGTTCCATTCTGGAAAGAGGTAAACTTTGCGCTTTTTCACAAAACATGGTTTGTTCAGCTTTCATCGTAGAATCTGGAAGCGATAACTTTTTCGCAAAGTTTAAAGATTCTTTGTCACTGAACATAAATTATGCATGACTATATTATTAGATATGGTCTAAACTTGTGTTTGGCCATTCTTTTGATGGATCATAAAGAAATTAGGGTTTGGTATAGGTTGCACTACAGTAAATAATTGGTCTTTATGAAAGCTGTACTTGCTTTGGAGAGAGCTTTCAGTACAGAATTGAATATTCTGCTGCTTCTGATTGGATTTGGTGCTAAGCCATTTTTTTCTGAGAAGTATTATTGCTTATTAGAAGAAATATTACTAGATTTTTGCTATTGTGAAAAGCAGCTGATTTAAATTGAACCAGAAAATTGTGCTGACTGGCCACTGGAAATGCCTGGATTTATTCGCTGCGGTATGGGTTTGTTGACACTGGCTGCCCAAAAGGCCAAAATATGCCGCACAACACCCATATTTTTTAGCTGCTTCTGGAAGGTAAATGGTCAGCCTGTCAAATTATATGCCTCATAATGGAAGCATTAGACTTGCTGAAATGTGGTAGAACATGGAATATGCCCCAATTTACATTGTGAGTAAGGGTTTTTTTTTTTTTACTGTAGTGCCACCTACACGAGTATTAGTAAACTGCTTAAAGGATCTAAGCCTGCCCTGGCAAAGCGGTGCGAGTCGGCATGGCTGTATCATCCGCAAACAGTCAAACTCGTGATTTGACCTGCTCAGGCAGGTCATTTATGTAAGCCAAGAAGAGGATCGGTCCGAGAACAGAGCCCTGTGAGACGCCAGAGAAGACTGGGATGCTTTCCGAGCTTTCCCCATTAATTACCACTGCTTGTTTCCGATTGTCTAAAAAGTCACTGATCCATTTTAGGGTGTCTCCTCTCATGCCATAGTGGTAGTATATTGGTGTAATTTTAGAAAAGGTTTTTCGTGGGCAACTTTGTCAAAAGCCTTGCTAAAATCAAAAAGTATCAAATCTGTCCGTTTGCCCATCTGCATGGTTTTAGACAATTTGTCAATCAACATGATGGGCTGCGTCTCCCAGGATCTCTTTTCTCGGAAGCCATGTTGGAGTTCAAATAGAATGATCAGTTCAGAGAATTGAAGCGACTGTGTGCTTTACAACCTTACAAGTGAGATGGGCCTACAGTTGGTAGGATCAGCTCTGTCACCTGTCTTAAAAATTGATGATACATTAGCCGCTTTCCAAATGTTTGGTAATTTTTCCTTATTTAGAAATTTCAGGAAGATCAGCTGCAGGATTGGGGAAAGCTCTTTATGTAGGGTCTGGAGGACAATGGGTTTTAATTTTTCTGGGCCTGCAGCCGTGTGGGGGTTCAAGCCTTCAAAGGAGCTGGTCAATGCCTTCAGTCGAAATACTGATATCAGGCATTTTTCGGTAGGGGCTGGGTCTGAAAGAAATATCTTAAATGCCAGCGTAATTCAAGTCCTGCACTTTTGGGCAAGTGATTTAAGACTTACTGGGCTCTTATGGCTAAACACTGACTGATACTGAGCATTCAGTGTATTAGCTTTATCCGTTTCGGCAGAGCCAGTTTGTCCTGCTCTTCCCAGAGGTGCCACGCCACATAAGTCCTGTTGGTATAAAGTGCCGGCTTTCCTAATGGGAATGAATTCCTTGTTGAAGTTTGCTGATAAACTTTTCCCACATGGTTTGTACATCGGTGGTTGCAAGGTCAGACTGGGAAAATTCTAAGTGCAGGTCCCTCATGGACTGTTTAAGCATAGGGAGAAGCTTTTGTTTTGTTTGATTTGAGGTTTAACGTCCCCGTCAACACTGTAAAGGTCATTTTGGAGACGTTGCTTCCAATTTTGTGGGACTTTTACCCGACATTGAGATGAAATGACATCTTAAGCCCTGTCGCCCAATGAAACCAATAGGGTTTATTAGCATGGACAGTCCGCCTCGCACCGCGGTTCCTGGACAGGCTTAGATCCTCTAAACGGTTTACCAGTACTAGTGTGCGGGCAAGAATCAGCTCTGCGTAGAAGCATCATGCAGCCCATATATTTCTTCAAGGGAAAAGCTTTAAAAATCTTCTTGTCTGAAACCAGAAGGCTCAGGTGTTTGATATTTAGTATGAAGCTTCGTTGTGTGGACCTCTATCAAGACTGTTAAAATTATAGCCCTGGGACCAAAAATGCCTCCGCCCCGGGGCCCCTTGGTTTTGCATTGACTTATATAGGAAAAATCTTAAACCATCTTCTCCTCTGAAACCGCAAGGTCCAGATCTTTGATATTTTGGGTGTAGCTTCATCTAGTAGGCCTCTACCAATCTTGTTCAAATTATAGCCCTGGGACCGAAAATGCCCCGCGCCCCGCGCCCCGCGCCCCGGGGCCCTTTGGTTTTACATTGACTTATATATAGGACAAATCTTAAAGTATCTCTGAAACCGCAAGGCCCAGATCTTCGATATTAGGTGTGTAGCTTCATCTATTGGATCGCTACCAAGATTGTTCAAATTATAGCCCCGGGACCAAAAATGCCCCTGCCCTGAAGCCCTTTGGTTTTAAATTGACTTATATAGGGAAAACCTTTAAAAATCTTCTTGTCTCAAACCAGAATGCTCAGGTGTTTGATATTCGGTATAAAGCTTCGTCATGTGGACTTCTTTCAAGATTGTTCAAATTTTAGCCCTGGGCCGAAAATGGCCCTGCCACGGGGCCCACAGGTTTTATTTAGACTTATATAAGGAAAATCTTCAAAAATTTTCTTGTTTGAAACCAGAAGGCTCCGGTCGTTGATATTTGGTATGAAGCTTCACATTTTAGACCTCCCTAAAGACAATGCAAATTATAGTCCTGGGGCCAATAATGGCCCTCCTCAGGGCCCACTTGTTAAACTATGGATCAGGTGAGCGATCCAGGGCCATCATGGCCCTCTTGTTTATGTGGATGTCACGTGGGACCTGCTTCTTGAGTTCAGGCTTAAGATTAACCTGAGCTTAAACAATGTCATTGTTTGAAAGACCAGGATAAACAGAGATATTGTTCACGAGGGATCTTGAAGAAATATAATGGGCTGCATGATGCTTCAACGCAGACCTAAAATCGACTGTACACAAGTACTGGTAAACTGCATAGAGGTTCTAAGTCTGTCCAGGAAAAATGGTGCTAGTCGGACTGTCCATGTATATAAACCCTATTGGTTTCGCTGGGCGTCAGGGCTTGAGATGTCATTTCATCTTAATGTTGTGTAAAAGTCTCACAATATTGGAAACAACGTCTCCAAAATGACAGTGCTGACGGAGACGCTAAACCTAAAATAAAAAAATGGGTTGTCTGTTTGTATTGGAGTTTAACATCCCAGTCAACATTATTTTACGTCATTTTGGAGCCGGTCAGTTTACCTATCCATACTTTCCTTGGCAGGCTTATACGTAAGAGAGAGAGAGAGAGAGAGACAGAGAGACAGAGAGAGAGAGAGAGAGAGAGAGAGAGAGAGAGTGAGTGATATAGCCTGTATAAACATGCCAAGGACAAGTTGTTTCAAATATTTCTTTCGCAAACCTTATGGTAAAACCTTTGTGTGAATTTGCGAAATTGTAATATAATAATTTCGATGCTTACCGATAAACCGCGGCGCTGTTAAATGGCAGAACTTACTCAAGTAAAGTATATCTACAACTTCATAGCCGCATTGCATAAACGGAGCCACACTGCATAAACGAGGCCAGATGTGTTTTGACCAAGCTTTCCGTGATTTTATACAGAGACATGTCGGGGGACATCATGCTGGTTTATGAATCACACAGACACACTTAAATAGCAACGCTAAACATAATCTGTTTAAGGGAAAAATTAACTGCCTTTTGTCGACTTTCGCAAAGTTGTACAATGCGTGTCCTCTCGCTACAAATTGTTTTTTAAGACAATCCCGAGGGCTTTGCTCAATTCAACGGTAAAATATCACCGGTTTTCTTGATTATGCCATTCAAAGAAGAGAAGAAATGACAAAACGAGGCACTTATCTGTTGCTTTGATCACAGATCGGTTGTTTTCGAGCTACAGCTTCGGAGCCGCACATGATCCGGAAGTTCCACATAAGATTTAAGGTGCGGAGTCAGCGGCCCCGCTTATTATGATGACCCACCACGTGTGTGTGTGAATTCGGGTTTAACGTCGCTTTCAACAATTTTTCAGTCATATCACGACGGTGTCTGGTTGCGACAGGGACCTCAATGCTCACTTTTATAGTGCTGCCTCACTGAATTATCGTGTCCCAGACACATTACATGATACCACATCCAATCACATTATCCTGACACTGGGTCGACCAGTCCTAGCTCTACCCCGACAATCTGAGTGCCCGGCAAGCGAGGAGCAGCTAGTACAGTTCTTAACGACTTTGGTATGTCGCGGCCCGGGATCGAACCCGTGACCTCCCGTTCCCCGGAGCGGACACTCTACCAACTGAGCAATCGGGGCCGGCGAAACCTACCATGTATAGGCGTGTTTTGATTAAGAAATAAATCAGCTCTAACTGTGATTTGTTGAGTAATAAATCACAGCTTGGAGATCAGTTGTAAAGTAGACAAATCACGAGCGCGCGCGTGATTTGCCTACTTACAACTGACCGACAAACTGTGATTTATTACTCAACAAATCACACACTGGCTGATCTATTTCGATTCTAACAGGCTGAAAATCGGCAATAATGCTGTTGTTTCGTTCAAAATCTCACAAATTTTTCGCCATTGTTAGAAGAAATCCCGCTAAAAGTATTGACTGAAAGACATGCATTTCATACGTTTTCTAAGCGAGAATATGACGTTACACCGTCTAACGCCAAGTAAATCGACTAGTGACGTCATAAAGTCGCAGATTGTAATGACGTCAATCGTCACGCTCTTCCTTGCCGTCATTTGTTGCAGAATAAAACACAGTTATTTTCCATTGCCTATATAGGCGCGCTGTGTTAGAATATGACTTTTCCCACATACTAAAAGCGACGTTACTTGATAAATAATGGATCTTACAGGAGTGTTCATGTATTATTAAATTTATTAAATGGCGAGTTGACGAAATTCGCATTTTAGAGCCTCGCATTTTATCCCTTTTCGTCAGAAAGTTTAATAACTTTAATAATACATGAGCTCGAATGCAATGATATTTAAAACGCATCTTGTCAAAAATGTCAATATTCCGCCATTAGTAAACACGACGCCTTAAAGAACGCCTCGCAAGAATAGAATAGAATAGAATGAATAGAATTTTATTTACTGCACAGCTATACCCTATAAGGGTTAAAGGCAAGCAATTACATACATGTCATATTATAAACACGACAACATGAAACAATTTGATGATAATATGGAACAATTAACAACCCCCCCCCCCCACACACACACACACACACCCAATAAAAAAAAAAAAAAAAAAACAGCAAACGGCATTGAAACACAAGAGTCATGCTCTGAAATATTACATTCACTAATAAACAGCCCGACAGATGTCAAAACCGCATCATCTGTACATGTCATAAAATTAATAAAACACTCTGTTTTGGACATCAACGCATGGTTATTTGTTGAAACTGTGCTCTGAAACAATTTATTCCGCAAGATTTGGTACTTAGAACATTCGCGCCAAAAATGAATTTCATCTTCAACTACCTGACAATTGTTACACAATCTGTCCTCTACTTTTTGACCTGAATATCTGCCCCGCTCAATTTGTATTCTAAAAGCCTTTTCGCTGTCTGTTTTCTGTCGGGTAAAATATCTAAATAATTTTCAAAAGCAAAATATTTCTTTATTAATTTATATGGCCTCAGCTTATCCATGCCAACCTCTGAATTTAATCTTTTCTTCCAAGTCGTACATGTAACGCAACGGAGAGTGTCTAACAAATTTGCATATATAATCCACTAGTGGTTTATCGAATTTATTACATGGCGTTATCACATTCTCACGCGACGTCATATGATTAATAAAGGCTCTTACATGAGTGTTCATGTATTATTGAATTTATTAAACGAGTTGAGGAAACTGGATAAAATGCGAGGCTTTGCCAAGTATTTTATCCCTTTTCCTCAACGAGTTTAATAAATTCAATAATACATGAGCACGAATGCAAGATTCTATTTATCATATGACATTTAAAACGCATTTTATTCACGATTGTTTACAAAAATGTCAATATTCCGCCAATTGTAAACGCGACGTCGTTAAGGACGTCGTGCATGTAACGTTACGAGACGTATCTAGCTAATTTGCATATTTAATCCACTAGTGGATTATCGAAAATAATACATGGCGTTATTACACTCTCAGACGCGACGTCATATGATATAAAGTTAAAAATTACATGGTGATTTTTACATGACATTTTTCTTTTTAAAAATGTGTTTTCTTACTTTTCCCAAACATAGTATTGACTTATCGTAAGAAACACCTCAATGGGGCAGTTCTAACGAACACCTACATTCTATTTTTAGCGAACAAAAAAGTTCCCTTTTATGTTCCTAATGTATAAGACATATGCTTATTATGATAGTAATGGTAATGTCTTGGGATGCTGTGAAAAATCCATATTAAATTCCGTTTCCTTGTTGAATATATTAAACAAAACAGTTCAGGACGGTTTTGTCAGCCTACACACCGAAACGACCGACCCACCGGTGCTGCCAGTATGAATCAAAGTACTGAGAGTACTGGTGGATCGATTGTCTCTGGGTACAGATTGGGAAAATGGGCCTGAACAGGGACTTAATCGGTTTCGTTTAACCCTTAAATTGCACGACCCGCAGAAAAAGCGACCGACTGAAGTCGGTTGATTTTCTAAGAGTGCCCTAAAATCACCGTGTCATTCTGTCATTCGGTCAATCGGTCAGTCTGTCAGTCTGTCAGTCCGTCCGTAACCCGTTTGTGAAAATTGGTGATAGTGACTTAACCGCTTGGAATATTTAAACAATTTTTGGCATACTGATAGATATCAATGAGATCTAACCAATGAACTTGCGAAATATTACATTCCATTTAGTATAGCCTCGCAGAGGCGAAAAATGTGAAAATTTTCGAACTGCTTCTCCTCGGAAACCGTTGGGCCGATTGAAGTCAAATTTCATATGGAGCCTCTATGAGATGGGAGAAACCAAAATTTGCTCATGGGGTCCAGGTCACATGACCAAAATGGCCGCCAAGCCATATATGGTCTGTCTGTCTGTCCGTCCGTAACCGGTTTGTGAAAATTGGTGATAGTGACTTAACCCCTTGGAATATTTAAACAATTTTGGCATACTGATAGATATCAATGAGATCTAACCAATGAACTTGCGAAATATTACATTCAATTTTGTATAGCCTCGCCGAGGCGAAAAATCTGTAACCCGTTTGTGAAAATTGGTGATAGTGACTTAACCGCTTGGAATATTTAAACAATTTTTGTATACAATGAGATCTAACCAATAAACATGCGAAATATTTTATTCCATTTAGTATAGCCTCGCAGAGGCGAAAAATGTGAAAATTTTCGAACTGCTTCTCCTCGGAAACCGTTGGGCCGATTGAAGTCAAATTTCATATGGAACCTCTATGGGATGGGGCTAAACAAAATTTGCTCATGGGGTCGTGCTCACATGACCAAAATGGCCGCCAAGCCATATATGGTCTGTCTGTCTGTCCGTCCGTAACCCGTTTGTGAAAATTGGTGATAGTGACTTAACCGCTTGGAATATTTAAACAATTTTTGGCATACTGATAGATATCAATGAGATCTAACCAATGAACTTGCGAAATATTACATTCCATTTAGTATAGCCTCGCAGAGGCGAAAAATGTGAAAATTTTCGAACTGCTTCTCCTCGGAAACCGTTGGGCCGATTGAAGTCAAATTTCATATGGAGCTTCTATGGGATGGGGGAAACCAAAATTTGCTCATTGGGTCCAGGTCACATGACCAAAATGGCCGCCAAGCCATATATGGTAAAAACCCTTCAAAAATAGTCTTCTCCAGAACCACTGGGCAGATTTCCACGAAACTTGATAAATGGCATCTGGGACGTAGGCCCATCATAAATTGCTAAAATGGTGACCCTGTGTTGACCTTGACCTTCTTTGTGCCTTTGGTCAAACTTTGGCACATATGCTTTTGTATTGGAAAATGTGAGAATGCATTTTATCCTGCAAACGATTCAGAATATAATACTAAAGTATAAGATATATTTTTGCTCCTTACGATAAGGCGCATTTATTGGGGGAACCGTTTTAGGTCTATGTCACATGACCAAAATTGCCGCCATACCCATATATGGTAACACTCATAAAGCTAAAAGCATCCGGCGGGTCGTGCACTTCAGCTGAAGCACTGGTTCCTGTACTGTCAGCAACCCGTGATCAGATGCTACGTTTTTCGGCGCCTGAACCTTAAATTCCTGAACTGTAAGCAAACAATGTAGACCCTGATCAGACGCCGCGTTCTGCGGCGTCTGATCTGGGTCTACACTGTTTGCCAAGCCCAACCAATGAATCCAGCCCATATTCTACAGATAACCCTTTAGGCAACAGGCTGACCTCACCGCCATGAAACTCTATAAATAAGTTACAGATAGTCAAGTGGATTCCAGCGCTAATGAAGATTTTGTCTTTATAACTTTGGGTCAATTGATAAATAATCGCCCCAAAAATGGGCCCTATAGATCGTTAAATATTGTTTTGTACAGTGAGAGGCTGCTATAAAGACCACCTAAAATCAAGACGAATTATACTTTTAAAGGCATGTTTAAAATGTTTCAGTTAAATTTTCTTTTCTACATCCAGCATGACGGCCCCCGCCCATCGGGGCTTGAAGAAATAGATGGCTGCATGATGCTTCCACGCAGAGCTGAAACCAACCGCACACGAGTACTGGTAAACCGCGTAGAGGATCTAAGCCTGCTCAGGCAAAGCGGAGCGAGTCGGCCCGTCCATGCTTATAAACCCTATTGGTTTCATTGGGCGACAGGGCTTGAGATGTCATTTCATCTCAACGTCGGGTAAAATCCCACAAAATTGGAAGCAACGTCTCCAAAATTACATATACAGTGTTGACGGGGACGTTAAACCTCTAATCAAACAAACAAACATCCAGCATGCCCTTGTAAATTTTAATGCGACAAAAAGCTATAATTTTAAGCTGAAAAATGTGATATTTTCTAATTTTTGCTCAAATATAGTTGTGGCGTCTCGTCGAGGCGGTTCTAATGGATATCCACATTCTATATTTGAGAGCAGATATAAGAATCTTATATGGGTGTGAGGGGTGGGTGGAAAAATCCGTCCCGAGGGACACTGTCAGGCATCACGAGGCTTGCCGAGTGATGCCGGACAGGGATCCCGAGGGACGGATTTTTCTATCCACCCCTCACACCCATATTGGATTCCTTTTCTTGCATACCTTCCATTTCTGAGCGCGGATTATTAATGCTGCAATCACTTTGGTTACCGAAGTCCGCCATATTGTGTTGACACTATAGGAATGTTTAGTGACGTCAACCTCTGAGGTCGTAATCAACGAGTACATTTATCAAACACGCGATTATATTCGATTTTGGGTCGGAACACCGGGGTCAGAACATAAATTTCTATCTCAGGGTAAAATCACGGATTTCCTTGTCTGGTGTGCAAGAATAACAAGGTTTACCCCCTGTAAACACCAGTTTTACGATATGAAAGTAGGGTTCAGGGGGCCCAAATTATATGGGCGCGTTTTCGTGATGACAACCTTTGGGGGTGTTGCACAGTGGCCTTAAAGACCACCTTTGAACAGTACCAAAGGTGGTCTTAATACAGAAATTTTACTGTATTTGCTTGGAGAGTAAAATAAATCATAAGATCAGTTCAGAACAACTGCAATAGCAGGCTTCATTATTAATGAGACAATGTCTTCAATGAATTGTTATGTGTTATTTGAACTTTTTACCACCCTCCCACACAACAAGGTGCTACATTGTATATCAAAATGAAAACAAGACCTGCAGGTTTGACCAGAGCATGACCGTATTTTTTAACTTTCCGAATTTCCCCTGATATGACCATAAGAGGCAAGTGGCTTGCTTAGAAAGGCATATGAAGCGACGGTGACATTTTTTTTCGTAATTTGTGTTATGCAGTATATACTGTTATTGAGGTTGTGTTTGTTAGAGTTTGACATCCCACCAACAGCTAAGGCCATACGGAGACGAGGTCGCGGTTTAAAGTCCGTGATCGAACCCGCAAGACCAGTGCCAAAGTGTGAAGCCCCGGCCTCGGTTGGAGGATGCGCGTCTGACAGGAGGACGCGGGTTCGATACCAGCCTGGGTCGGCAACATTCTTTCGTGGCGATTGATTATGATTTCTTTTCTATGATCTTTCTCTCCCTTTCGCTGATTCAAGAAGGGCGGTTGTCAGTTTCTGGTGAAAGAATGTGCACTGTATCGGTTAGGCCTGCCCAGGAACAGTGTGGGTAGGTTAACTGACCGGCTCAAAACTGACCTAAATAGTGTTGACTGGGCCGTTAAACTCCAATACAAATGTGAACGGT
Source organism: Lucinisca nassula (assembly GCA_963580285.1). Classification (NCBI taxonomy): domain Eukaryota; kingdom Metazoa; phylum Mollusca; class Bivalvia; order Lucinida; family Lucinidae; genus Lucinisca; species Lucinisca nassula. Next base: position 109,938,298 of record OY757013.1, on the reverse strand, counting down.
TGGAAAACATTAAAAACTAAAAGACTTGGTAAACCCATTTTGTACTAGAAACACCACAACGGGTACCCTGGCAAACAATGCAGGTCCAGATCAGACGCCGCAAAACGCGTGGTCTGATCAGGGCCTCCACTGTTTGCTAAAAGTTCGGTCATTTTTCCAAATAAATTTTGATGAAAACACAACCTGACAGCCCTAAATTTAAAAATGGACTCCTGCTATATATAAGAAGGAAGATTCCATTTGGTAGCAAAAAAAGTTAATAAACAGCTTAATGGGACTTCATTCTGTATTAGCAAATAACGATATAATTATATGATCTGATGATTCTACTCATGATGGTGCTACTTCTGCTGCTGCAGATGATTATTATTATTTTAATTATTATAAATATTATTATAATAATCATTATTATTCATGATAATAATAATAATAATAATAATAATAACAGCTATACATAAATATATTCTCTAACACTTTGGTAGATATTTATGTTGAGTATCGGACAATTATTCTCACTGTCCAAACGGTTAGCGTCTAAGCCCTCCCAGGCAAGACCTGCCCTACATATAAACCCTTTTGGTTTGTTCGCACTGCAGGGCTTCAGATGTCATTTCAATGACAATCCCACAAAATTGGAAGCAACGTCTCCAAAATGACCTAGGGCGTAAGACCTCCATTCAAACGAATAACCCAGCATTCACACGTCGCTAGGATATGCGCAGTCTGATCAGGACATTACGAAAACATGCCTATACAAATACATTGCAAATTTTACCGCCGAAAAATCGAAAATTTTATGATGAAAAATTGTAACATTTTTCTTCTTTCTGCTCAAAATATAGATCGTGGGCACTCGTTAGAACCGCCGCGATTAGGCGGTTCTAACGAGTACCCACAATCTATATTTTAGAGCAGAAATAAGAGATATAAGGTTTATCCCTGTAAACCCCTGTTTTTCTATATAAAAGTGGGGTTCAAGGGGGTCAAATTATATAGGCGTGTTTTCGTGTTGACTTTTGTTGTTTCGCGAACGGTTAAACCAGGATTTCCTTTAATATGATTTACTTATTCACCCCGCAAAGTTTGTGGATAGCTATTAAAACCACCTCGTCGAGACGAATAAACATAATCTTTGTTCTGGAACAAAACAAGTACTTGTTTGTTTGATTTTAGGTCAAACGCTCCCGTTAACACTGTATAGGTTATTTTGAAGACGTTGCTTTCAACTTTGTGGGACTTTTACCCGATATTGAGTTGAAGCGACATCTCAAGACCAAACCAATTGGGTTTATAAGCATGTACGGTCCGACTCGTATCGCTTTGTGGTTTACCAGTACTCAAGTGCGGTCGGTTTCAGGTGTGTCTAAACATCATGTAGCCCATCCATTTTTTCACCACCGATGAGCGGGGGCCCAAAACGTACTTGTGTAGACTTTATATGCCCACTATTCCAATTGTGAGTCAGGGGTGTTAACAAGCGTGCAAGAACCCCAATTTACAAAAAAATAAAGCGGGCTTATATTGATTATTTTCATTTTTATCTTTTCAGGAACACAAATTCGACACGTACCCAGAAAACAGATCGGTGACCTTTTCTGCGAGTGCTGTTTCAGGCGATGTTCCATGCGAAAACTTACGTCACACTGTACATAGTCAGTGTAGTGGGAAAACTCTTCACATAAGGCAGTCATATCATATGAGATATTGCTTGTCTTCATGGCTCCTAACCCTTATCCTGCTGAATAAATCAATATAGTTATACATACACCCTTGCAAACCTTTATTTTTTTCTTTCTTACATAAAGTGGTGTTTTTCATGGACTTGTTCACGTGATGACCCAATGAGCAATGTTTCATCTGTAACATCACGTGAACCTGTCCGTGAAACAAAGACCCCTCTTAACCCCACTTTATATAGAGAAAATTAGGGTTTACGGGGGTATACATTATATGCCTAATTTTTGCTCAAAAATATAGAAGTATAGATTGTGGGTATTGCTAAAAATATAGAAATATAGATTGTGGGTACTCCTTAGAACCGTCTTATCAAGGCGGTCCTATCGAGCACCCACAATCTCTGTGGAAAGCAGAAATAAGAAAGATTTCATTATTTTTACATAAAATGTGTCACTTCTGACACCATGTTAGACGTCATAATTTCACACGGACTATGTGGACTGCGAGTTATGAGTTATTGTAGTCTGTTTTGACATTGTAAATAGCTGTGTATTATATTTTGTTGTGTCTAAAGTATTAGAAGAAACCAAAGCTGTAAATAAATGAATGGTTTGTTTGTTAATATTGGAGTTTAACGGCCCAGTCAGCAGTAATTAGGTCTTATCGAGCCGGTCAGTTTACCTATCTACACGTTTACTGGTTAACCAGTACAGTGTCCATTCTTTCGTCAGGTTAACCAGTACAGTCAGTGGCCATACAAAGGCTTTTTTTATTATCTTCAGGAAAGAATGTTTCCGACCCCGCCAGGTATCGAACCCGCGTCTTCGTGACCACCAACCAGTAATCTTCAGGAAACCTTAAGAATGTTTCCGACCCCGCCAGGTATCGAACCCGCGTCTTCGTGATCACCAACCAGTTATCTTCAGGAAACCTTAAGAATGTTTCCGACCCCGCCAGGTATCGAACCCGCGTCTTCGTGACCACCAACCAGTAATCTTCAGGAAAGAATGTTTCCGACCCCGCCAGGTATCGAACCCGCGTCTTCGTGATCACCAACCGGACGCGCATCCGACAAAGCATTACGAAAACACGCCTATACAAATACATTGTAAACTTTAGGGCCGAAAAAAGGAAAATTTTAAGCTGAAAAATTGTGATAATTTTCTTATTTCTGCTCAAAATATAGATTGTGGATGGTCGTTAGAACCACCTCATCGAGACGGTTCAAACGAGTAGCCACAATCTATATTTTTGAGCAGAAATTAGAAAAATAAGGTTTACCCCTGTAAACCTCAGTTTTGCTATATGGGGCCCCGTCAAGCGATTTTGGTACTTATCGCCTATGCGAGCAGCGAAGGTTCAGGCGAGCCTGCGCATCCGCGCAATCTCGCCAGAACCTTCGCTGCTCGCTCATACAAGCAGTAAATCAAGAGGAACCTTCAGACAGAAAGCCATATCCTTGGCCCCTCTGAATGGCTGGGCATGCGCAGTTAAAATTTGTTACGACGGAATGCTCGAAGACACAAATTCGCTTGGCGGGGCTCATATAAAAGTGGGGTCCTAGGGGGTCAAAATTATATAGGCATGTTTTCGTGATGGTTTACATTGGAGTTTAACGGCCCAGTCAGCAGTAATAAGGTCTTATCGAGCCGGCCAGTTTACCTATCCACACTTTTACTGTGCCCATTCTTTCGACGCCATTCTTGAATCAGAGACCACACAAAATATTTTTTTTATATTAATCTCCAGGAAAGAATAATGCCGACCCCGGCAGGTATCAAACCCGCGTCTACCGGACGAGCATCTGACTGAGCTACCGAGGCCGGAAAATAAATATTTTGTACATAAGAAGATAAAAAAGATAATAAAACAATTTTTAACATTTGGGTTTTATTCTTATTTATATTCCTTTGCAGAGCGGAGCTCTAGATAAGAGGGAGTAACTGGTATCTCAGCAATGTGTTCACAAAAACACGCCTACTTAATTCTGACCCCCTTGAACCCCACTTTACTATAGTAAAACTGGGGTTTACAGGGCTAAACCTTATTTTCTTATTTCTGCTCTAAAACGACGTGGCGGTTCTAACGAGTACCCACAATTTATATTTTGAGCAGAAAGAAGACAATATCATAATTTTTCATCTTAAAATTTTCATTTTTTTCGGAGATATCACAGGAGCTAGAAGTTCTTTCTATAAGAAGTTCATAAGGTTCCTAATCAAAAGTGACACTAAGTTGCAGCAGAGTCTTTTTTTTTGGAAATTTTCAATCCGTTTTTTTGATGCGCCTGTGAATGTATTTATATAGGCGGGTAATAACCTTTGAAATTTAACTCGAGGGGGTAAAATTTAGAGGGGTAAAATTTTCAGTAAACTTTACATCTTTTAGCATAAAGCAGTTACCTTCACATTAGTGCTTTTAGCCTCCGCTCATCGGGGCTTGAAGAAATAGATGGGCTGCATGATGCTTCCACGCAGAGCTGAAACCGACTGCACACGAGTACTGGTAAACCGCTTAGTGTATATAACTTTGTCCATGCAAAGCGGTGCGAGTCGGTCCGTCCATGTTATTAAACCCTATTGGTTTCATTGGGCGACAGGGCTTGAGATGTCATTTCATCACAATGTCGTATAAAGTCCTACAAAATTGGAAGCAACTTCTCCAAAATGACCTTTACAGTGTTGACGGGGACGTTAAACCTCAAATCAAACATTAGTGTTTTTGTGAGCAGTATACTTAAGAAATAGATCAGCTCTAACAGTGATTTATTGAGTGATATATCACTGGTTGGAGGTCAGTTGTAATGTAGATCAAATCACGAGCGCGTAGCGCGAGTGATTTGTCTACTTACAACTGACCGACAAGCTGTGATAAATCACTCAATAAATCACGACACTAGAGCTGATCTATTTCGATTCTAACACACTAAAAGGCGACGAGAATGCTATTGATACCTTCAGATTCTCCCAACCTTCCACCGTTGTGTGAACTTATCCCGCCAATATAACTGACTGTATCACATGCGATTTACCTCTTTTCATAACATTCCTGATACAAGAAAACGACGTTACACAACCTAACGTCAAAGTTACAATGAATGACGTAATGAAACTAAACAAGAGGACCAAGCTGGTCCTGTATCGCTCACCTGAGCTAACAGATTCAAAGTTTCAGGAAGTGCCAACCTTTACTGAAGGATTAATGGAAGGACATGGTGATGACAGGGTAAGCAATTTCTGCAAATCAAGTAGAATGTAACTCTATGATAAATAGGCTGACCTCACCACTTTTCAAACCCATTCAAACAGTCTGAACAGTACTCAAGAAGGATGTGTCTTCGCATTTCAGGTATTCGTGAAACTAAGAACGAGGATGTCACAATGAAGGTATTGGATTTTGCTAAATCTGTGAATTCAAATATAACGAATCTTGATATTGACCGTGCCCATCGCGTTGGTCCGCCAAGGCCTGGTGTCCATGGAGGTGTGAACGTTGACGAATCCAACGAAGACGACGTAAATGCGTCGCGGCCACTACCAAGGGATCGTGAAATTATCATTAAATTCACTAACAGCAACGCTAGACTGAATTTGCTTCAGGGAAGAACTGCTTTGCGCAACAATCATATCAAACATGTCTTCATTAATGAGGACCTTACCCCAGCACGTAAGCAACTAGCATTTGAATGTAGACGTATCAAACGGACAAAAAACTCTAAAGTCATTAAAACATGGATTTATGGTGGCTATCCCCACATTCAAGACTCTGCTGGCAACAAAACCAAAATTACGTGTATGTCTGACTTGAAAGTGTATGATGCCAAGGAGGATGGGCACCCTATGAACACATAAGCTGCTATTCCAAATGTGTATCCATCCTTCATTCATCCTTGTCTGTTTCATATTAATGATGTGCGCCACTTCCTTATGTCAAATACTATCTACACGCATGGTGTTTATACTAGTATTCTCTGTTTACATCTTTCATTCATAATAGTTGAACCATTCATAATAGTTGAACCAATATTCATTCACAAAAGCTCGATCTCGTTGTGTGACAACACGTGATCGCCAACAGCCTACAAAAGGTCAAATTATTACATTATTAACCTAAATCCCTATGGACTCTATCACGTTGTGTACCGTCTCGAAAGCACGCCCACGTAATCTTGACCCCCTTGAGTTCCCACTTCTACCATATATACTAAAACTTGGGTTTACAGGGACATTCATTTTTCTCTCGTTTCTGTCCGGGCACGGATTGTGGTTGTTCATTGGAACCACCTTGATGAGGCGGTCCTAACGGGTACGATCCGTACATTTTTTCCCGGGGTAGGAGGGGGGGGGGGGGGGGCGAAATTTCGAAGAATATCAGACTGGGCATGTTTTCGTGACTGACGCTACTCTTTTTCATGTCAACAAGTTTGCTGCATATTTCGTGGATTATTCGGAAAACTTTGGCGGAGTGACGTGCAGTGTAAACCTGACCAGACGGCACCTTCCTTTAGGAGCAGTCTGGCGAGGGTCTACGCAATTAGCTTAGAACTGTATTATCCAATGCTTGGGACCATCGTTACACGGCGTGTATCTATGCTCTAAGCTACTATACATGTACCTACTTAGTAGTTGAAAATTTGTCAGTGGCGCTTAAAAATCTAAGCACATGATTATTTTTTTCGAGCTGTAAACCAGTTTATCTAAGAACCTGACTAGATTGTAGTAAGCTTGTACAGTCCTGGTGATAGATGGCTCTGTGACTTGCCAGTGTTTTTAAATGAGCCGATCCTTCGAAATTTACTGTGCATTTGAATCTTGTCCTGCGTCCTGCTTGGGTGGGCTGCACCAGCTCAGGTGCGACTGCGAATCCGTAGTCGGGCCTGGGCTGGTGATGCACGCTCATGAGGCAATGACATCCCTTGTGTGACACGGCTCACCCGCACATTTTGATTTGTTGTATTGGCCTCTGTCCTGCTGTGGGCGACAAGCCCTATCTTTGCAAACATTGTGGATCCAGATAAGATGGCTTGAAGCCATCTGATCGGGATCTACACTGTTTGACATTCAGTTTATGAATGTGTAGAAATAAACCGCATCAAGTAATCCGATTGGTTCCAGTTCAGAAATAAAAGTGGCTTAATTGAGTATTCAGCAGGTTAAAGGTTGGTTAATGAGCTTCATAATCCTAGTAAATAACTTGATCTTGCCGGTACAGTTGCTCAAAATTACCCAGCGAGCACATGGCGCCTGTCGGCGTCGCATCGGCGCTGATGCCGGTGTTGATGCGACGTTGCTCACGCGTCATGTGCCCGCTGCTATCTTGTTTGGCGGTTCAACGCTCATTGTGAGAAATCTTGTCGTTTGGCGGCTACAGCTACACACATAAACCGCATGCATGCTCGCGGGATCGGCGGGGGCTCGGGTCTGAGCCTGTGAATGCGCAGGCGGACCTGAGACCCCGTCGACCTCACGGGACATGCTTTTTGAAGGCCTAAATCTAATATCATAACGTACCTTATTAGACATTATTACTCCTATTTACTCAAGTACTTTGTGCTGACGCATGTACATTTGTAACACTGACACAATTTTTGCATGAAATTCTCGCTTTACAACACTTCCATGTTAATCACGAACAAGCTGACCTGGTGCTTTTGAACTCTACTAGCAAAATTTTACACGCGACTGAATACATATTTTCATCTTCGCAGTTTTCCGAAGAGGTCGAAACTGTTTTTGTGAGCCAGCGCATGGACCCCGTCCGCCGTGTCAGGAAATTTTGTCTTTCTGCGTTGATTATAGCCTATAGTGGGTTCGTGCGAACAGCGAGGACTCTGATCGGACTGCGCGAATGCGCAGGCTGATCCGAGTCCTTGCTGGTCGCCCAGGCATTCTTGTAGGTTTAATCATGCGCAGCCTCGTTTAATACATAGAGGACTGCAGGTGGATCGCGATTCACGAACTGCCGAAGAGTCACGGGAAGTTTTCGCGGCCCGACGTGTTGGGCCGTGGCATTGGGTGATTTACTCTTTGCGTCGAGGTCAGCCTCAGGTCGGTTTGTTCGCGTTGTACATGTATCCTACACATCCCCCTGCCCGAGGCCCTTGCCTAGTGTAATGTAAGAGCGTCATGGGGCGGGGAAGGTTGTGTATCTCAGCGTGTCCTCAAATCACCACAAGGGCTCTCGTTTCATTTTATTTTCGTTTCGGAAATGAGACGGGGGTCCGTGGATGATGCTCTCAAACTATCAACATTATAGAAACTAATAATGGCCCATACATGTAACTAATGTCGGAGTTGTACTGCACGAGGCATGTCTGCTTATAGATCATCCGCAAACAAGAGTGTGCACTGGTCCACGCACCTGAGCAGTCTGATAGGTACTCCTTATCGTCATGTCCAGGCCCAGCGGTAGTGCGGGTCTTTTTCAGTGCTCGACTCGGCCTGTTATGATATTGGTGATGCTTATAACTTTCATAATACCCACATGCCTTTTTTGACAAATCAGCGTGTTATATGTCCTGCTTATGAATTTAAAAAGCCAAATTGTTGATATGTTTGAATTTGCCGGAGTGAATTGGGCGAGGTGGCGGTCTTGGGGCCAGTGAGCCTGGACTATAGTGTCTTCAATGGAACTGCTTTTCTTTTTCTTTCCCTTATTTGCGAATGGTCGAAACTGCTACCGACGCTTCGACTCATTAAATGCATGTAATTCTGATCTGACATATCCCAGCAGGCCGATGACGCAATTGTGACATCGGATGTAACAGGATGTAACGTCATGTTATGGTTGCAACGTCACATCAACGTCGGTGCATCGTCAGGACGTTACAACGACGTTTGTTTGACGTTGCCCCTTCGATATCGCAAGACCGGGTCACTTTATTGTTGTGCCTGTTGGCACGAACTTCTGTACCATATGTATAGCTCTCGGAAGATGGGTTGACAGTGACGTAAAAGAGTAAACCACCACAGGTAGGTTTGGCAGGTTGTGCCGTTGTTGCTGAAGTAACCATCATTGGCTAGCAAGACAGATTTTACCGTTATAATTATCATTATTGAAGCGTCGTCGCCTTTTCGCAAGGGTGGACAATCCTCAACAACAACAACAACAAAAAAAAAAAAAAAAAAAAAACTCGCTGACGTCACTCTCAACTTATCGTTCGAGGACTGTAGTATTCTTGATTTACGATATCTTTTTTTCCCCTAATTCAAGGGAAGTAAATCGTATATGCTTGTTCCTGCAGCATGGAAACTCGCCTATATACATTTGACACCAAAACTCTAAATTTATGTAGCAAAACTGGGGTTTGCAGGATCAACCCCTCCCCTGTTACTGCCGACAAGTATGGATTGTGGGTGCCCGTTGAGACGGTTGAAGCGTGTACCCGCGATCTGTATTGTTCTTTTTATACATATAATACATTGGGCTATGTTTTTTTTTTTTTTTTTTAGCCCGAATTATTGATTTGTTCAGTGGTGGAGTTTGAAACAATTTGAGTAGGCATGTTCTCGTGATGTTTTTACCCGCCTACTGTTACTGTTAGTTTTATGCATGCTGCTGATACCTTGTCCATTGATGATGCTGTTCGGCATGCGGCGGTACATTGGAAAGTACAGTGGACTCTCGTTATCTCAAACTTTGATATCTCAAGCTACTGCTGAGGTCGAAATGAATTTTTGGCACTATTATTCTAATTTAAACTTAAGCTTTTTTGCTTCTAAACCATTGCTACCTTAAGCCAAAAATTTCCAGTCCCTTTGTGTTTGAGATGACGAGGGTCGACTTAAGTATCTAGCCTTCTACAAGAGTGTCATTTTTGGACTTGTGTATTGGCACTTTGGTCAACTATAATGCGAATCAGAAACTTTAAAGCTGTCTCCTATTCATAACATATGTATCCCATTCCCTTATGGAAACCTGTTTGTTACAAATGCTTTATTTATATGTACATTTACTATTGTATCTCCTTAATGCTTGTATTCTCCTCCACGGGGATTCCATTCCTAAATATCGAACCTTCTGCCTCTGTAATGTGACAGTCATGCCCGGTCCTATACGTGTGTCCTTAAAGCAATTCAGATTTCTTGTCGATTGTATAACATAATGAACATAGATATTACTGAATATAGGATGCATATAGGTCTGCATTATTGTCATCACATGAAAATCAAAGGTCTATCCCGGTTCACAGACTTTGAATTTATAACATTCCTATCACTATTGCTAATTAGTTGTGGGGATGTTGAAACTAACCCGGGCCCGAACTCAGATGAGTCAATAACATCTGATAACTCATCGACATCTCTAAACGACACTGTTCTAAGCGAAAAATTCTCTATTGTGCACTATAATGTTCAAAGTCTAACAAACAAAAAGGATATTATATTCTCTGAACTTTGCAATTTTAGTATCATTGGTATCACTGAGACTTTGCTTGATCCTCGAACTTCAGATGAAGACATTGCCCTTGACGGCTACGTCACGTATCGACGTGACCGTATTGGTGACAACCATGGGGGTGTATGCGTCTATGTACGCGATAATTTATTTTCCAAACGCAGACAAGATCTTGAATTCCTTGACTTAGAATGTGTCTGGGTAGAAATTTGTATTAATAATAGAAAATTATTAATTGGAACTTTCTATAGACCACCAAACTCATCACATGCAACATTTCAGGCAATCGAAGATTCTATAGGGCTAGCCACAGACACAAACCCCCATGAATTACTGGTTATGGGAGATTTTAATATAGACATGGCTGACAACAGAAGTAGTAGGAAAATTTCTGATCTCTGTCAAGAAAACGGTCTGGACCAACTAATCACTGGCTACACTCATTTTACGGAAACTTCACAATCCACTATTGACCTTATTTTGTCTAACAACAGCAAAGACATCTTAATCTGTGGGGTGGGAGAACCTTTCCTTAACCAAAACATTCGCTATCACTGTCCTGTATTCTGTGTCCTCAACTTTGATAAACAAAAAACTCATGTATTCAAAAGACATATTTGGCTATTTGATCAAGGTGACTATCAGTCGCTCTCTGATGTCATGCGAAATACAAATTGGGATAATTTTAAAGACCCAAACATCAACAAATATGTTAAAAATTTAACTGATCACCTAACCCAATGTTCGTCTAAGTATATTCCTAATAAAATAGTAAGTGTAAGACCATCCGATCCAAATTGGTTGACAACTAATATAAAAAGACATTCGGAAAAGGAAACGTTACTACAGCAGATACAAGAAAACACAATCCATCACTAATTTTGAAGCCTATAAACAAATTCGCAATCACGTTAATAACGAAATAAGAAATTCAAAACAAAAAATGAATGAAAAACTGGCTGATAAACTAAACAATGGTTCACTAGGTCCAAAAGACTGGTGGAAAACACTTAAACATGTAATAAAACCAACACGAACAAGCAATATCCCTCCCTTAAACACACAAGGAAATATATATTCTGACGAAATGGACAAAGCGGAAGTGTTAAATACTTTCTTCTCCTCACAAACTATTATAGACGAAACTAATGCACACTTGCCTGAAAGCAATCCAAATAACATTCAAAATGAAACCCTCCATTCTGTTCACCTGTCACCGTCGGAAGTTGAAACCTGTCTGAAGTCCCTTCAGACTGGCAAAGCTGTAGGACCCGATGCGATTAACAACAGACTCCTGAAAGAACTATCTAATTCAATTTCTATCCCTCTTTGTGATCTCTTCAACTTTTCGCTATTATCAGGCCAATTTCCTGAGTCATGGAAACTAGCGAACATCACTCCAATTCACAAGAAAAACGAACCTTCTGACCCAGCTAACTACCGCCCTATATCTCTCTTAAGTGCAGTGGGAAAAGTTCTTGAGAAACTTGTTCATAAATATATTTTCAACTTTTTTCGGGACAACGGAGTTATCACATCACTTCAATCTGGTTTTGTACCAGGCGATTCTACTGTTAACCAACTTATTGATATATACAACTCTTTCTGCAAAGCTCTTGACGTAGGCAAAGAAGTAAGAGCCGTCTTTTGTGAGGTAAGCAAAGCCTTCGATCGTGTATGGCATAAAGGACTTCTTCACAAGTTGAATAGCGTTGGCATAACTGGTTCTCTTCTCTCATGGTTTAACAGTTACTTAAGCGATAGATTACAAAGAGTCGTTCTTCCTGGGACCACGTCCAGTTGGCAACCAATTAAAGCTGGTGTCCCACAAGGCTCTATCCTTGGTCCTCTCTTGTTTTTAGTATACATTAATGATATTGTTGAAGATATCCATTGCACGATACGTCTGTTTGCAGACGACACGAGTCTTTACATAATTGTTGAAAACCCGGTTGAAGCTGCTCACCTCTTAAATGATGATCTAGAAAGGATACAGCAATGGGCAAAAAAGTGGCTAGTCAGCTTCAACCCTACAAAGTCTGAATCTCTCTTGCTCTCTCGTAAAATCAATAAACCTTACCACCCACCAATTTTCATGGACACTCAAGAAATATCTGAGGTCAGTACTCATAAACACCTAGGCCTTATATTTTCTAGTGATTGCACGTGGCATGAACACCTAGCCGAAATCAAATCAAAAGCATGGAATCGGATTAATATCATGCGTAAACTAAAATTTCTACTTGATAGAAAATCACTTCAGACTATTTATTGTTCGTTCATTAGACCTCTTCTAGAATATGCCGACGTGGTATGGGACGATTGCACCCAGTATGAAGCATATGAACTTGAAAAAATACAGATTGAGGCAGCACGTATAGTTACTGGGGCAACCAGACTGGTTTCTCTAAATCTTCTTTACTCTGAAACTGGATGGGATACGTTGGCCTCACGAAGAAATAAACATAAAATTGCTATGCTTTACAAAATGTATCATGGCATTTCTCCAGCATATCTATCTTCACTCTTACCAGCTACAGTGGGAGAAAATGTTTCGTATAGCCTTCGTAATTCTACCAACATTCAAACTATTCACAGTCACTCACAGCTCTACTTTAATTCATTTCTTCCAAGTGCGATAAGAACTTGGAACTCTCTGTCTGAGGAGATCAGAAACAGCTCCAGTTTAGCATCACTTAAACGTCAACTCAATACTAACTTAATCCCTACGCCTCGTCATTTCAACGCAGGGAAACGTCTCGGACAAATTTATCACAGCCGGCTTAGAACCAAATGCAGCTCCTTAAACGAACACCTCTTCTCAAGAAACATTGTCCCAAGTGCTTTATGTGTATGTGGTCTCGTCGAAGACACCGAACATTTTCTTCTTCACTGTCCACGATATGCGAACTTTAGAGAAGAAATGTTAAGATCAGTTTATCAGTTTTGTCAACCAACTCTCGATACTCTACTTTATGGTGACCAAACACTAAATTACAACGAGAACAAACAAATCGTCCTCCTTGTCCATAACTTTATTTTAAAAACTAAAAGATTCCAAACCAACCATAATTAGGCGATGAATGCACGTATCATTTCCTACCGTATTAGACACACTTTCACTTCTCTTTTTTTTTCCTTTTTTGATGTTAGTCCGAGAACAGAGTGTGGGGCTAGAATATGTCTTTTTTAAATCTACGGCAAGTTTACTTGTCTAACCAGGCTCTTTTCTGTGATAATCTCCCGAACCGGTAATTCTCCAACAAATACACCTAAATATTTTGGTTTGTTACTCTTATTTTGTTTTTAGAGAACTACCTCGCAAAGTTAACCATACGACCTTAACCTAAGTTATATCCAACCTTCAGAACGACAAACCTATACGTTCCGCCTTTGAAGAAATAGTTTTATTGGTACTTGATAAAACACCTTTGATTTGAATGTCTCAGACCTTTTACATGAGAGCGGCAGAAGCTGTATTGTTTTTTCTTTGTTATTTTTTACCCTGATGGATTCCCCGTGGAGCCCCCCCCCCCTCCCTCCAACGCTACCTTCACCTTAACCATTTTTAGTATGTAAAAATGCCATAGTCGCTAATTCTGTACTTACAATAGTTACTGTTTTGCATCGACAATTATATAGATTTAATTCAATGGTATTATCGCAAATGTTTAGGGAAACAGATTCAAATAAGTCTCTGACTTTCTTCTGAATCCCTTTTTGTATGATTTCAGTCATATTTGCTTTGTATTGTACTTGTAGAATACGAATAAAATATGTTTAAACCAAACCCATTCAAGCTTTGGTTAAAGTTTAATTTGTAGGTCCAATGTGGTCCCCTGCCTTAAAAGAAGGTGAATTACACCAAATAAGGTCTTAAAACAAACTTCAATATCTCATATCTAATATCACAAAGAAAAATGATAGCCTAGGCAGAAGGATGGTTGGCTAGGATCGGATGAACTGAGGTAGGGTATGGAAATTTTTCCGCTTCTGCTCCGCCATTTTGCTTTCTAGTGCAAGGGGGTAGCAACTGTTTTTCTCTAATTTGCATGACTTGGCATCTATATTTCATTGTGATTTCCAATTTATCTTTAACCAAATACTTAACTAGAGATACTTTTCATCTGATGATGACGGTAAATTCTTTAAAATATCTACATTTTACAATCTAATGCAAAATTTAGCTCTCTGGGCGTTACGAACATGCAAGCGTCCACTAACTTGGATCAAAGAGACAACGTGACCATTCATTCATAAATTTTTGAAGGGTGCTGTAATCACTCTAAAGCACAACAAGATTTTTAGCTTCCACCAATGGGATTTCTGGATTCATTTTAGAGGGATGCGCAGTTATATCCTAATTAACAAACAGAATAATTGGGCCCTAATCATTATCAAAATTAGATTCATTCCGTGTATGTAGCGTGTCTAATAATAATAGGGATCAATTTAAGTTTTTTTAATGGGTGACCAAATTATTAAGACCACAATCCTTCAGCACAGGCTTTTTTCTTCTCCATGAATTTATCATTTTCCTAAATATTGTGGTCTCGTCCCAGCCCAGGCTTTTTGTATGTTATCTAGGGTGAGACCACATTTTCTGTTCTATATAGGGAGTGAGACCACATTTTTTAGATTTGCCATGAATTTATCATTTTCCTAAATAATGTGGTCTCATCCCTATATAGAGATGAGACCACATTCCTTCAGCCCAGGATTTTAGTATGTGATTTAAGGTGAGGCCACATTTTCTTCTCTATATAGAAGTGAGACCACATTTTTTTGATTTTCCATGAATTTATCATTTTCCTTAATAATGTGGTCTCATCCCTATATAGAGATGAGACCACATTCCTTCAGCCCAGACTTTTAGTATGTTATTTGAGGTGAGACCAGATTTCTTCTCTATATAGGAGTGAGACCACATTTTTTAGATTTGCCATGAATTTATCGTTTTCCTTAATAATGTGGTGTCATCCCTATATAGAGATGAGACCACATTTCTTCAGCCCAGACTTTTAGTATGTTATTTGAGGTGAGACCAGATTTTCTTCTCTATATAGGAGTGAGACCACATTTTTTAGATTTGCCATGAATTTATCACTTTCCTAAATAATGTGGTTTCATTCCCTATTCAGACATGAGACCAGTCTTCCAGCCAGCTGTTATTCTGTCATTCTTTCAGCCTGGGCTAAATTGGATATTTTTGCAATTGAGGCCGCATTTTTGTCACTTTATAGACATAGGTCCATTAGAGAGCATTAACGGAATAAATCGCATGTAGTAATATTTTTACACATTCCAAACAGTATCCAAATACCCCAAATGGAGCCTCTTTTTTGTTGTTGTCTTCCTTGTGATTTACCATTGGTTGTTTATTAAAACTAGAGCTGTCAGTGAAACTGACTAGGGCCCCGGCAGCGCTATCAGAAGAGTAAACGTTTGTGGAATTTCTTGGCTGAATATAGTTTCAGCATGGTGGAGTTATGTTACATAACTGATAATTAAGTTGAGGGTTCGGCGAACTGTCTTATTCCCCGCTGTTCTGTCTTATTCGTTCTGTTCGGTTCTGTCAGGGAATCCTATACTGGGTTATTTTTATGAACCCATTGATTGGCCAGTTATTACACAATCGCGCCTTCTGACGTCATTGTGAATCTCTTATAACGTATTTCATTGGTGGCTTGTTGGAAAACCATCATAATCAAAGTAATTTGATTGGCTTTGCTCGTCTCACGCGCCAAATGCCGAAATTATTCCATCCTTTGTCATTATTAGGCTACTAGCTGAAGGATCACCATTATGGAAAATGGACCTTGATATACATTCAATGTTTTGAGACCTAAAACGAGCTTATAGACAAATACCTGTAGACCCCAGTGATGTCCCTTTATTGGGTTACGGCTTTGAAGGTCAATACTATTTTGACAAATATTTAAGCATGGGTTTAAGGTCGGCCGCTCATGTGTGTCAAAGGGTAACCAACGCCATCACATATATGTGTTACATTTTGAAATTTGCTGTTTTGAACTATTTGGACGATTTTGCTGGTGCGGACAACCCAGCCATTGCACATGAATCCTTTGCTCAGCTTGGCAGTCTGCTGGAATCTTGCGGCATTGAGGAGTCAAAGCCGAAGGCATGTCCTCCCGCAACCAGAATGACATTTATAGGTGTGTTATTCGACACTGAAGAACTAACTCTCAGTGTGACACCGGAGAGGTTGCAAGAAATTCTCTCCCTACTAGATTCTTGGTTGCTAAAGACGGAGGCAACCTTGAATGAATTACAATCTCTTATAGGTAAACTGTCCTTTGTCTCTTCATGTGTACAGGCTAGTAGGGTTTTTATGTGCAGGCTGCTATCGTGGTTGCGTCAGATACATGGAAAGAAGTCCGCCCAACAAGTTCCTCCATCAGTGCACAAGGACATCTTATGGTGGAAAACATTCCTACCACAGTACAATGGGGTGTCCATGATGTTGCTTGAGGATTTCTCTGAACCAGATGCCATATTTTCTTGTGATGCTTGTCCGTCAGGTTGTGGTGGCATAATGCAGGCTTCATATTTTCATGAAGAATTTCCTCCCTTTATTCAAGAAAGAAATCTTCACATTAATGCATTAGAGCTTTTGACTATAGTAGTAGCCTTGAAATTGTGGGGATCAAAATTAAGGGGCAAAAAAGTTCGGATTCTGTGTGATAATATGTCCTCATGCAGATTGATCAACAGAGGCATGTCTCGTGATGAATATCATCAGGCATGTTTAAGAGAGATCTGCTATATCGCAGCTCTTAACGAGTTTATCGTCAGGACACAGCATATCGGAACTAAGGAAAATAGAGTTGCCGACATATTGTCAAGGTATCACCTGAACAAAGGTTCAGAAAGGCTATTTAGGGAAAGCATTTGTATTCCTAATCCAGTAAGAACAATCGTTGACAGTAGTCTTTTCAACCTCAATACCATTTGGTAATGTGATCAATTTCAAGGTCTATGGCATTGCACTATAGTATCTTTATTTTGTCTCTTGCAGAAATGTCCTTGATGAATTTGAAAAAGGAGGTAAAGCAATCTATGAAGGCTGCATTTGCCGAAGGCACCGCAAGAAATCTGGAGGTTCAGTGGAAAGCATATCTTTTATTTTGCGAATTTTATGGACTGAAGGCATTGCCTTCAACTTCAGACATATTATGCCTGTATGCACAGTTTCTCTGTCGTTCCTTCAAATCTGTGGAGTCTGTGAAGAACTATATTTCAGGCGTGAAAACCATGCATTATATCCTAGACATGGAGTTCCCCCCTGAAAAAATGGTACATTTAGGTCTATTATTCAGGGGTTTAGCTAGAAAAAACCCTCATCTGCCAAAAAGGGTTCTTCCCATGACGCCTCAGATTTTGTTGGATATTTTTGGTTTTATGGACACTACCAAGCCATCAGAGGCCACAATTTGGTGTGCCTTTTTATTTGCCTTTTTTCTCATGGCAAGGAAGTCAAATTTGATGCCAATTTCATGTGCCGACTTTGATCCAAATAAACAGCTTTTGAGAGAGGATGTAAAAAATTTCAGAAACATATTAATTGTATTTATCAAGTGGTCTAAAACAAATCAATATGGTAGCAGACTGTTAGAAATTCCTTTGTCCGCGATACCAGGTTCAGTTCTCTGTCCATTGACAGCTTACGAGAACATGATAAGGCTATGCCCCGCTAACAGCTCTGATCCTGCATTCAGCTTACCCAACGGGAGGAAGATATCCCCCTTGTTGTACACTCAGTTTCAAAAACGTCTGAAATCCTTAATAAGCAAGTCTGGCAGAGATCCCAATCTTTTCTCGTCACATAGTTTCAGACGCGGGGGTTGTTCATGGGCCTTCAAGTCGGGGGTTCCGACATCTCTTATTCAGCACCATGGGGATTGGGCTTCTGACTGCTTCAGACGTTATTTAGCTTTCGATTTTCAGTCAAAGTTGTCCGTGAGCCATGACATGGCTAGTCGCATAATAGAATTTGGTTAGGTTTGGAGTTTTTCTTGTCACCAGATTTTTTCTTTTCAGAAGCACGAGCCATCAGGGTTTCCATAGTGTCTGATTCCATTGCCAAGTACGTTGACCAGATTAGGCAGTGTGAAGTGATCAGTTTCCCAGGTATCAACATCAACCAAATGGCCTGTAAAATCCAAACCAATTGCAGGAGAGACAAATTAACTCTAGATAAAGAATTCACAATTTTCCATGTAGGAACTAATGATTTAACTAGGTTGTCAGTGGAACAAATGATGAGTTGTTATAACAATTTGATAACATTGACACGTCAGAACAGCAGTACGATAATAGTAGTATCGGCAATCCTTCCACGTCCTAAGGATCATAATAGTCTAGGCAGCAAGGTAAAGGATGCCAATAAAAAACTGAAACTTTTGTGTAAGGATAGGCATGTGCAGTTTCTTCACACCTATCGCCCTTTCCTTAAGAATTGCGAGCCAGTTAGGGAATTGTTCGCTGTAAGGGATCAAGGTCTGCATCTGAATTTGGAGGGTGTCAGGCGTTTACGTCAGTTTTTCATCAACTCGGTGGCTCATTTGCTGAGGGGTTAGTTGGTATCTGAGTCTGTTGGTGCCTCCCGCTGCCTGATACCTTTAAAGCTCATCCCGGGGCGCAAGTCTCCCCGTGGGGCTGGTTGGTCCTTTCAGGGAATAAGTTCTCCCTGTGGACTGAAGCTCATCGGTCTATTGGGACTGGACCGATCGGGCTTGTTGGGCATCGGGTGGCATTATGCAAGGGCTGATGTAATTTGGGCTTTCCCTTGTAGCTGCCGGGTTGGTGAGGAGTTTCCTCGTCCGATCACCCTTTTGGTGGTAATTTTTATCATTGTTGATACTTATTATTTGGAGTCAGTCATTGCACATATGTTTTCAGAAGCAGGCAAGGAACTATTCTAGATTAAAGAATAATCAAGTAAGCAAGGGGAAGACTAAAGTAAGTCGTGTTGTTCGCTTGATGTCTTTGCCTTTTGTTGTGTTGTCCGTGTGTCTGCTTTGCTGCGCTGTGTGTTTTGCATGTTCAGCCTTGTGTGTTTAAAGCCTTCCTCCTGCAGAGCTGTAAAGGGACTGTTGTCCTGGCAGCATCACAACGTTCAGTATAGCTGAACGGGTGATGAGGCATGGTATGTGAGGTTTGCAGGAGGAGGTTTTTTGTTGTTTCCGAGTTTCCTCTTTATGGACAGTGAAGCGTTTTTTGCACAGTGACAGTGGGGAGTAACAGCAACGCCGGTTCTTCCCTCTCATTCTTGTAATTTCCGGTTGGTGTTTGGCGGACCTTCGGTTTGGCGGCCTCCTCGTGTGAGGAGGTTGTCGTTTTACTCATAATGGCAGGATTTGTGTCCACCGGGTACAATACATGAAACAAATTCAGTGCCTGTTAAGCATTTATTCACAAATCCTGTCATTGGGTTGTACATAAAAATGTAAATATATTCTGACCGGCAAACATCTAATCAATAAAATCCAATATATTTTAACTTAACATTCTTGGCTTTCTTTTGACTCCGAAGATTAATTGTGGAGTTATGTTACATAACTGATAATTAAGTTGAGGGTTCGGCGAACTGTCTTATTCCCCGCTGTTCTGTCTTATTCGTTCTGTTCGGTTCTGTCAGGGAATCCTATACTGGGTTATTTTTATGAACCCATTGATTGGCCAGTTATTACACAATCGCGCCTTCTGACGTCATTGTGAATCTCTTATAACGTATTTCATTGGTGGCTTGTTGGAAAACCATCATAATCAAAGTAATTTGATTGGCTTTGCTCGTCTCACGCGCCAAATGCCGAAATTATTCCATCCTTTGTCATTATTAGGCTACTAGCTGAAGGATCACCATTATGGAAAATGGACCTTGATATACATTCAATGTTTTACCCACCCTCAGCCACCCTATAGATGCTCTAAAGGTGGTACGATTTGGTTGACCTTTAAATTGCACTCCAGGGCGTTTAAAGGTTATATCCTTTATAGGAGATTTATAATGACTGTCTTATGCTGGCGGCCTCCTCGTGTGAGGAGGTTGTCGTTTTACTCATAATGGCAGGATTTGTGTCCACCGGGTACAATACATGAAACAAATTCAGTGCCTGTTAAGCATTTATTCACAAATCCTGTCATTGGGTTGTACATAAAAATGTAAATATATTCTGACCGGCAAACATCTAATCAATAAAATCCAATATATTTTAACTTAACATTCTTGGCTTTCTTTTGACTCCGAAGATTAATTCGGTATGCAAATGAGTAAGTTACTGTAAGCATTCTCAAAATGATACACCACCGTCCTTCTTACAATCGACCAAAAACCAGTCGATCCTGGCAATCCTGCTGAGGTAAAAAAATCTGTATTCATCGGAAGCTATTCACAATTTTCTATAATAAGTGACGGAAATAAATTTGGATGATCTTATCTCGCGGATTCAGAAGATTTTACAGTCTTCTCTAGAATAGAATGAAGAACAAAAAACATCGTTTTACGTAGTTACGTCCCTTAAATTTCGCGCCATTATCAGAGGTCACTTTAATTTTGGCACATCATTCCACGTCATTGAGGCGCTTTATGTAAACAAGTCACGAAGTGCGTGAAAAATGGCTGTCGTTCTACTGAAGTCTGGAAATCACAGTTTTATGCAATTTTATGACATTCAAATGATTACTCCTCATAACTGAAGCCGGGTTTTCACTCTCCGTATCTATGGCACAGTGAACGAAGTCAAACGCTGCTCAAATATATCGCGATCCAGATAGATCAAAATGTGACTGACCCTAGTGGTATTTGAGTTGCCCTGGTGCAAAAAGTACATGGTTTAGAAACGGATAATAGGTCTCATTGTGGAGATAAGATGCCCATGTTTATTTTGATACCACATTTATCTACTTTGGACCACTATAAAGGTACGAAGACCACATTGGACCTACAAATTAAACTTATGCCCAAGCTTATTCCTGACTTGCTAGGAAGATCCGATATACACTGGTGGGGCTATGGTGATGACAAGTTCAAAATAAGCAATTAACTGCTGCAATCAAAGGGATTTTACTCTGTGACAAATAGACAAACTTCACGAGTTTTCAAACTCCTCTGAGCTTTTCTGCCTGACTTATTTGTAAGTTTCATGAGGATCGGATCAAAACTCAAGGGGCAGCAGTGCTAACAAGGTCGAAAATAGGCATTTTAAACAATCAAAGGCACGAAACTCTAAGAAAAATGGGCTGACTTGGTCAGTTTTCGAACACATCCGAGGTTTCATCCCCAGCCACATTACGTATAAGTTTCAGAAAAATCCGATCAAAACTAAAGGGGCTACGGTGATGACAAGGTAAAAAAATCAACATTTTCAGCCATCAAAGGGACATAACTTTACGATAAATGGGCTGACTTGGCCTGTTTCCGAACTCATCCGAGATTTTATCCCCAGCTATCTTACATATAAGTTTCAGAAAGATCCGATCAAAACTGAAGGGGCTATGGTAATGACAAGGTCAAAAATCGACATCAGCCATCAAAGGGACATAACTATATAGTAAATGGGGCGACTTGGCCGTTTTTCGAACTCGTCGGAGGTCTTATACCCGGCCACCTTACATATAAGTTTCAGAAAGATCCGATCAAAACTGAAGAGGGTACAGTGATGACAAAGTCAAAAATCAATATTTTCAGCAATCAAAGGGACCTAACGCTATGATAAATAGGCCACCTTGGCCGGTATTCGAACTCATCCGAGGTTGTTTCCCCGGCCACCTTACATATAAGTTTCAGAAAGATTCGATCAAAACTGAAAGGGCTACGGTGATGACAAGCTCAAAAATCGGCATTTTCAGCAATCAAAGGGACGTTACTCTGTGATAAATGTACCAACTTGGCTGGTTTTAAAATTCATCCAAGATTTTATCCCCAGCAACGTTACATATGTTTCAGAAAGATTCAATCAAAACTGAAAGGGCTACGGTGATGACAAGGTCAAAATCAGCATTTTCAGCCATCAAAGGGACGTTACTCTATGATAAATGAGCCGACTTGGTCGGTTTTCGAACTCATCCGAGATTTTATCCCCAGCCACCTTACATATAAGTTTCAGAAAGATCCGATCAAAACTGAAGGGGCTACGGTGATGACAAGGTCAAAAATCGGCATTTTCAGCAATCAAAGGGATGTAACTCTATGATAAATGGGCCGACTTGGCCGGTTTTCGAATTCCTCCAAGGTTTTATCCCCAGCCACCTTATATATAAGTTTCAGAAAGATCCAATCAATACTGAAGGGGCTACGGTGATGACAACAATTTTCCCATTGTAAGTCTATGGGACCTTGTTATTGCCATAGCAAACAAAGTTTTCAGGCGATTTCAAAAAAAAAAAAAAAAAAAAAAAAGCTTATGTCATCAATGCCCCACCAGAGGCATGCTACAGATGAGAAATGATTGAGATTAGCCTGCAGGCTGCAGATATATAGCTGCTCAAAAGTGTGGACGGATGGACGACGGACGAACAACGGATGACGGAGGACCCACTATACTATAAGCTCCCCTGGAGCCTTCGGCCAAAGTGAGCTAAAAATTGGCATTTTCAGCAATCAAAGGGACGTAACTCTATGACAAAAGGGCCGACTTGGCCGGTTTTCGAACTCATCCAAGGTTTATTCCCCAGCAATCTTACATATAAGTTTCAGAAAGATCGGATCAAAACTGAAGGGGCTACCGTGATGACAAGGTCAAAAATTGGCATTTTCAGCAAGCAAAGGGACGTAACTCTATGATAAATGGGCTGACTTTCGAACTCATCCGAGTTTTTATCCCTAGCCACCTTACATATAAGTTTCAGAAAGATTCGATAAAACAGAAGGGGCTACCGTGATGAAAAGGTCAAAAATCGGCATTTTCAGCAATCATAGGGATGTAACTCTTTTGATAAATGGGCTGACTTTGCCGGTTTTCAAACTCATCCGAGGTTTTATCCCCAGCCACCTTACATTAAAGTTTCAGAAAGATCTGATCAAAACTAAAGGGGCTACGGTGATGACAAGGTCGAAAATCGGCATTTTCAGCAATCAAAGGGAAGTAACACTATGTTAAATGGGCGGACTTGGCCGGTTTTCGAACTCATCCGGGTTTTTTTCCCCAGCCACCTTTCGTATAAGTTTCAGAAAGATACGATCAAAACTGAAGGGGCTACAGTGATGACAAGGTCAAAAATAGTCATTTTCAGCAATCAAAGGGACGTAACTCTATGATAAATAGGCCGACTTGGCCGGTATTCGAACTCATCCGAGATTTTATCCCCAGCCACCTTACATATAAGTTTCAGATAGATCCGATCAAAACTGAAGGGACTACGGTGATGACAAGGTAAAAAATCGGCTTTTTCAGCAATCAAAGGGACGTACCTTTATGATAAATGGGTGGACTTGGCCGGTTTTCGAACTCATCCGATGTTTTATCCCCAGCCACCTTACATATAAGTTTCAGAAAGATCCGATTAAAACTGAAGAGGCTACGGTGATGACAAGAACGAAAATGGGCATTTTCAGCAATCAAAGGGACGAAACTCTATGATATATGGTCCGACTTGGCCCGTTTTCGAACTCATCCGAGTTTTTATCCCCAGTCACCTTACATATAAGTTTCAGAAAGATCCGATCAAAACTGAAGGCGCTACGGTGATGACAAGCATTTTCCCATAGTAAGTGTATGGGACCTTGTGGTTGCCATAGGAACCAAAGTTTTAGTGAGATTTCGAAAAAATGTTTATGTTATCAATGCCCCACCAGAGGCATGCTACAAATGCGAAATGATTGAGATCATCCTGCAGGATACAGAGATATAGCTGCTCAAAAATGTGGACGGACGACGGACGACGGAGGACCCACTATACTATAAGCCCAGGTGAGCTAAAAAAGGGGGCTCTTCGCGACGCACTCTTCCGCCCAGTGATTTATCATCAATATATCAACAGATTTTTAATGACAGATTCACTCTGTCATTTCTAGCTATCCTGCGTGTTGTAAAGTAGTTCCGGCTTTCTTACGACTTTCTTCCGGCTTTGACCGCCAAAGAAATATGAGTCCGCACAAAAATGTAGTCCGGTTTGGCGCAGTTATCAAAATTGTACATTCTATAATCGCAATACAAACTTTTGAAGCAGAAGACTTGACGATTTTATCTTACCTTTCAGAGAATAGATTCAGCATTTTATATGAATCAGCTGCATCATGGGAGACTGTATACCCAAATCAATGCGGCGCCTGCTCAGACGTCTGTTCAGGTTTTACACTATTTTCTAACAGTGCTGTCAATATTGAATCCTTAAAGGCCAGCCGGTCAGCTGCAGACCAGAATATTAATGGGTTTTCCGACATTCGTGGTCAAGTCTAGGTCAGTTACAACTAGGTGTATATCAGACTTTGCGAGAAAGGCTTTCCCTTTCAACCCTTGAATATGGTACAGATACCTATGCAAACAGTGTAGGTCCTGTGATATAATTCTAGATGTCATATTTAGCAGAATGGACGAGCCCGACTTCAGTGATGGTAGAGTACACTCCAGAAACTCAAGGCAGTGAATAAAAGCACTGACAACACTCATGCCGATTGTCTCTAAATGCAGGCTGGTCATGAACGAGGACTTGGACTGATCCGTTTAAACTTAACGGCTGTTAGTAGCTGATGCAAAAAATGTAGAACAAGATCAGCACCGTGTTCTGTTGCGTTTGATCTTAGCCTACATTGTTTGCCAGATCTAATATTTTATTCAAGTGCAGATTTTACAGATAACACTTACATGTACCCAAGACTGACAAAAGAACCGGCTATGTTTGGGTTGATTGTTTGGTAAGACTGAAGAGGTTCATCCTGGAATCATAGGGTGAGCTTGGCAAACAGTGTAGACCAAGTTCGGACGCTGCAGAACGCGCTTCTTATCAAAATCTTCACTATTTGTTTGGGATTTCAGAGTTAAATTAAACAGTTTAATCTCAGCCCAGGACTTTTACCCCAACCTATATCCCACCAACACTTTCGGTGCTTTGATTTTGAAACCAAACGATTGCATGATTGCAACACGCTTAGGCGCCATGCCCTTTAGCTAAAAAGGTTAAATCAATCAACCGTGACGTATGGTTACCAGTCCGGCCACGATCCTGTGTTTTGTTTTGTTTGATTTGAGGTTTACGTCCCCGTCAACACTGTTTAGGTCATTTTGGAGACGCTGCTTCCAATTTTGTGGGACTTTTACCCGACACTGAGATGAAATGACATCTCAAGCCCTGCCGCCCAATGAAACCAATAGGGTTTATATGCATGGACGGTCCGACTCGCACCTCTTTGCCTGGGCAGGCTTAGATCCTCTAAGCAAATTACCAGTACTCGTGTGCGGGTCGGTTTCAGCTCTGCTTGGAAGCATCATGCAGCCCATATATTCCTTTAAGCCCCGATGGGCGGGGGCCAACGATCCTGTGTACCACCTTCACACCAGCACTGATAGAAACCACATGTTCAGGATCAAACTTTTGATGTGTGATGTAAGGTCGTGCCTAGAAAAGAAGAAATTGTATTTTGTTCTCAAAAAGCATCAAGTGAGAACGTATTGCAACATTTTTCATTAAACCCTGGACAGTTAGAGTGAGTGTTTGAGTTTTACGTCCCACCAACAGCTAAGGTCATACGGAGACGATACCTCGGTTTAAAGACACATCCGAAAGTCTGGAGAAGTCCGGGATCAATCCTGCGATCTCTTGTTTACAAGGCGAGTAGCATAACCACTACACCACGGAGGCTTCTAATGGACAGTTAGAAGCTGGTCGGAAAGCGGATGGCGTTGACTCTGATTTTGGGTGCCACATGTGGGTGATCTATTTATCTGTTGGGGCGACATCTTACTATCAACAGAAGACGCTAGTGGACGTCGACGTAGCGAAGACCGACGTCAGTACGTCAAGATCGATTCATCCGACAGACGCATATGCGAAGCAAATTTCCGCCGGCATCTGCTACACTGTACCTGTAGATAAACAAAGGGTTTCAACTACCGACTGATAAGCACTGACACTGTTCGTCGCCCTTATGCGATGCACTTTTGAGAGCTAGACGTCCCTGTCGTGACCAAAATTAAGATGTCGACACAGTACGGAACACTTACGCTGGTGCATGAAATACGTACATGTATATTGGCGTCTAAGCGACTTGCGTGATATGCGTTTCAGTGGCACATCGCACTTCAGCGTGAATCACGCCGATTGTCGTTTCGGGATGTTTCGACATATAGGTGTAAGGTATGCCGAGGCGACGCGTGCGTAATAGAGCATGACATATCGGATGGAATAAGCGAAATGGTATGTCCTATTGCATGTAGCTAGCGACATTAAGAACATTCAAGATCATGGCTGAGACGTTAACTGAACAGCGAGACGTTAAATCAATCAAGTGCGTCGGCCTCACGTGGTTCCATTTATTTGTTTACGCTCAGAATCCGGGATATCTAATGCAGCAGGTTTATAGTGCTGTTCTTACTCAAAAATGTCTTCAAGCCAATGGAATTCATGTACTGGACTGACCAGCCTTTCTCCTCCGATCTCTTTGTGAAAAATAGAGTATCTTTTGGGGGGAGGTATCCACAACCGACCAGACAAAAATGTTACTAATTGACAGTAACATTGTTAAAACTTGAAATTTAATGTTTGGTTTTGAAAACGTAAATAGTTTCTTTCCAAAATTTGAAACATCGAATGGCATTTCATGATACCACCGGTGTATAGACATCTGCAAACATATCATACAACGGAATTTGCAGAACTACTTTTCTAAATTTTAAGATCTTTTTAGAAAGGTTGTCTGTAAGTTTTCACAGTGTTTTGATTTTCTCATAGAATCTGTCATTTCAGTGCCTTTGGCGCTTTGATTACATTGGCTATTCAGGCGACTAGTGTTAGAATCGACGAAAACATTTATGATTGCAACGTAAATTTGACGTCACGACGTTGCAGTCGGATACACGTGGTGGGACTGATATAGCCTCATCAGTGCACAAAGAGCTTACATTTAAGACATAAGCTTACAACATTTCAGACAAACTTTTTCATACACAAATAAATACGGAAACGTTTTACTTCTAAAATATGTATAACCATCTCTTAGAACCGCAAGTGAGCAAACTTAAATGCGATACCACAGATATAATGTTTTCTAACGAAACACATGGCTATAAATGACGGTGGAAAAGTTCGGTATTGTTTCCTACTTCTTCCCAGAGCCCGGACCGCGTCCACACGTTAGAAACGTGTCACTGTGTGGGGCCGTTCTAACGAGTACCCACTCCAAAGCAGAAACAAGAAAAAATGAGTGCATCAACGTCATATAATCATCACAGCGACAGCGAGTCGCTCGAAGGTACTCTGATACGAGTACACCCCCTAAATCGACGAGTGAAGGGTACTCACTCGTACTGATAAACAGCAGTGTAGGCCTAAGCTGGGTATCCATCAGCTTGCCAACCGATGACGAGTAAAGGGTACGA
The DNA here is from genome assembly GCA_963580285.1 of Lucinisca nassula. NCBI lineage: Eukaryota > Metazoa > Mollusca > Bivalvia > Lucinida > Lucinidae > Lucinisca > Lucinisca nassula. The sequence goes on along the minus strand of OY757013.1, from coordinate 109,910,669 downwards.
TTTTGACAACCAACAGCGAGTACAGTGTAATCGTTCCAGTCCTACACACTGGACCGGAGAGCACAAGGTACTCCCTCAAAATAATAATTCTATCACAGCGCGCCTATATAGGCAATGGAAAATAACTGTTTTATTCTGCAACAATTCACAGCTCAAGTGACGTCATTAAAAACTGCCAATTTATGACGTCACTAGTCGATTTGCTCGACGTTAGACGGTGTAACATCATTTTCTCGCATTGAAAACGTTAGAAAAAGATATAAATGCATGTGTTTCAGTCAATAATTTTAGCGGGATTTCTTCTAACAATGGCAAAAAGTTGTGAGATTTTGAAGGAAACAACACCGTTATTGCCGATTTTCAGCGTGTTAGAATCGCAATAGATCAGCTCTAGTCTGTGATTTGTTGAGTAATAAATCAGAGTTTGTCCGTCAGTTGTAAGTAGACAAATCACACGCGCTACGCGCGCGTGCTTTGTCCACTTTACAACTGATCTCCAAACTGTGATTTATTACTCAACAAATCACAGCTAGAGCTGATCTATTTCTTAACTAGAAAATTCGCTTGGAGCCACATGAATGTTAAAAACATAGCACATAAAAACGTACGTGACGTCTGATCAAACCCGGATGTTAACGTACCCAATATAAGGTACATTAACAATATTTCTTTATAACTTATCGTTGCATCTAATCAGAGTCTTCAATCAAGGGCAAAATGTACAATACCACCACTACCGCATAATTCAATGTTGCATCTGATCAGGACCTTCAATGCAGTAAAATGCACAATAACTAATGATGTTTGTGACCTTAAACTGCGCCTGATCATAATCTATATTAAATTGCTAGCAATGCGTGCGTGCATGAATGCATGCGTGCGTGCTTGCATGTCCTGCGTGCGTGCTCATGAACCAACGCCGTCATACACGGTATACAAATTGCCATGCGGCTATCTGCCATTACAATGAACGGTACAGAAATCGTATCGCAATTATCTGCCCTTACAATGAACGGTGAGCTATGGAAGCAACCGATCCAATGCTTGAGACCCATTTCTCACCTGCTCAACATAAGCTCCATCTTGTAGGATGTACAGGGAGAAAATAATAGCAATATTAATACGAGAAGAACATAACAAGAAAGAGAAGAGCTGTATCTATAAAAACCTTATACTTACTGCTGCCAGCCTTCACCTGACCCTGCAACGTCGCCTATGGAAGTGTTCTGTCCCACAGACGACGTTGAAAGGTCCCTAACTTGTATAGGGATGTGTCAGGCCACTTATTTCGATCATGCGATGACCATACAACATAGGCTCACAAAACCGGTTCGCATGATCGACCCGTCGCCTGTATGGAATATTGCACAGGCCGACCAGCAGCGAATATCAGAGCTGTGACACCAGTCAGAGGGTTGGAAAATATAACCTTTTACTTAAATCTGTCTGATATGACAGACGTAATTTGTAAAGAGATAAAACAACATGTTATGTGCATGTATGAAACTGCCCATAAATATGAGCAGGCCGTTATCCTGACAGAGCATATCCAACGTAGCACATAAATTTTAGAAACGTGTCTCACAAAAATAGAAAACAAGTCGTATAAACGCGCTTAAACTGTTCTGAACCATTATCATGGCGTTTATACGCTTGTAAGTTTAGTCTTGTAGGTAAGAAACGCCTTGTCGTGACAAAAGTTCCCCCCTTAGGGAGAAAAAAGAAGTGAAAGAATTCCTTTTTGTAATGATCGACAAGAGTTTTTTTTTGTGCTCACATAACATAGCTATATACATCAATATACATGTAAGTATGGTTATTATTTCCTACTGAGATAGTCAGCTCCCACATTTTCCAATCCTCTGATGGCTAGGATTCTGTAGCGATAGGGCTGAATCTTTAATGCCCATCGCATGATACGTGGGTTGAGGTTTATGGTCAGTTTCAAGCCAGAATTCAACCCCAAAAAGATACTTGTGAAACTTCTCAATACCCCACACAATGGCTAAACATTCCTTCTCAATGACCGAATAGTTCCGTTCCCTAGGTAAAAGTTTTCTACTAGCATACGCTATTGGGAGTTTACCTTCATCCTCAAACACTTGTAGAAGGACAGCACCTATGTCCGTGTCCGACGCATCGGACCTTAGAATAAAGGGGTGACTGTCATTAAATCTGGGCAGGCGAAGAATAGGGCTAGACATGAGCCTATTCGCCAACGTCTGAAAAGCTTTCTCATGACAGTCTTGCCAAACTTTGATGGTGTTAGGTCTATCCTTCTTCGTCACATCGGTTAACGGGGAAGTTAGTGTGGCGAAATTAAGGATAGGCCTCCGATAAAACCCTGCTAAACCAAGGAATGATCTGATCTGCTTCTTAGTTGTGGGTCTGGATACCTCCTTAATGGCACGAATCTTGTCTTCTTGCGGTCTCAAAGTCTGCTCGACGATATTGTGTCCAAGGCAATCAATCCTATCAAACCCAATCATGCGTTTCGAAGGTTTTGCAATCAAACCAGCAGACCTGACGCGGTCTAGAACCTAATGTAAAGAAGTCACATACTCCTTCCATGCTTGAGTAAAAATTCACATATCATCAACGAAACTATCCACACTGGTAAGGTCTTGCAACACCTTACGCATCAATCTACAGGATGGTTTTTGAATTAAAAAAGCCCCTTAGGAGTCTCAAATGAAGTTAGAGGTTTCGCTGCCTCGGCGAGGCCCAACTGCCAATAACCTTTACAAAGATCCATTTTCGTGAACTATCTATGGCCGGACATTGTTGATTCTGCATCAAATTGCGTCATGCATCTTATTAAGCTTACGGAAGTCGATACAGAACCGTGCCGATCCGTCTTTCTTCGGTACAAGAGGCGACGAAAATGGAGAAACTGAGGGTTTAATTATATCAAAAGCCTTTCTTGAATCTCCTCCTCCAAGACGTCACGTGTCTTATACGGGATTCCATAGCCCTTAGACCTTACTGGTTCCGTCGTCAGCAACTTTATCATGTTGGATGAGGTCAGTACGACCTGGTATACTTGTCTATATGTCCGGATACGGGCGTATGAGCGTATTACCTCCTCTGTCCAAAGTTCTCTCAAAATTGACATTGGCCCTTTTACATTACGGCAGAACAACAGTTCAAAAGGTGAAAATTCAAGGCTCTCTTGAGGAACGTCCCTTACAGCAAGAAACAATGCGGGTAAGTACTTATCCTAGTCTCTGGGTTGTTCAGAACTCAATTTGTGCAGCATTTGCTTTAGGCAAGCATGCAATTTTTCAATTAAACCATTGCACATAGGGTGATAAATTTTAGTCGTTAACTGCTGCAACGACAGCAATCTACTCACCTCCTTCATGGCGTCAGAGGTAAACTGGGAACAACACTATATAGGTCATTTTGGACACGTTGTTTCCAATTTCGTGCGACTTTTACTCGACAATGAGATGAAATGACATCTCAAGCCCTGTCGCCCAATGAAACCAATAGGGTTTATATGCATACGCATCACTTTGCCTGGGCAGGCTTAGACCCTCTAAGCTGTTTACCAGAACTCATGTGTGGTCGGTTTCAGCTCTGCATGGAGGCACCATGCAGCCCAATCTATGGCGGACGTCGACTATCAAAGTGACTGCATTATAAAATATCCACTATCAAAAATGAAAGGTATGCAAGAATAGGAATCGAACATGGATGTGAGGGGTGGATAGAATATAAGAATCTTATATCGGTGTGAGGGGTGGATAGAAAAATCTGTCCCAAGGGTCACTGTCCGGCATCACGAGGCTTGCCGAGTGATGCCGGACAGTGACCCCGAGGGACGGAATTTTCTATCCACCCCTCTGTTACAACGCATAATGTAGTAATGTAATAATTACTACATTATGAAATTTTTACTACATTATGCGTTGGCATAGTCGACGCGAAATGAAATAAAATGTCGTTTTTACTACATTATGCGTCGATACTAAGAGGTTTGAGCAAAATGAAAGAATTATTACATTTTGCGGCGATGGGTGGCATACTTAATTTTACTTCATTATGCGTCAACAGTTTGTTTGTTTGATTTGAGGTTTAACGTTCCCGTCAAGACTATTTAGGTCATTTTGGAGACATTGCTTCAAATTTTATGGGACTTTTACCCGATATTGAGATGAAATGACATCTCAATCGCTGCCGTCCAATTAAAAGCAATAGGGTTTATATGCATGGATGGGTCGACTCGCAGCAGTTTTCCTGGACAGGCTTAGACCTTCTAAGCAGATTACGAGGACTCATGTACGGGCGGTATCAGCTCTGCGTGGAAGCATCGTGCAGCCCATCTATTTATACCCCCGGCATACGAAGTATGCAAGGGGGTATATAGTTTTTGTCCATTCTGTCTGTCTGTCTGTCTGTCTGCCTGTCTGTCTTAACAACTGGGCTATGGACAGGTACAAGCCGATAGGATCCCCCGTCCCAACTTTTGTGTGCACTACACGATCATGTGTTGAGCCTTAAAACACAAATGAGGGAAAGACATCAGGCATGAGACCAAAATAGCGCAAGGCGTACGATTTTAATTCTACTGGCTTAATCAAATACAATGAAATTCCACTATTAAGACCACCTAAAATTAATACAAATTTTGTTTTTAAAGCATATTTGGAAGGTTAAAGCTACATTTTCTTTGTGATTTTGACCTTCAGTGTGCTTTTGTGGAAGACCGTCTTTTGGACTGTTCAACTGTGGTCTTAAAGACCACTTTTGAACCGTCTCAAATGTGGTCTAAATTGTAGGAATTTAACTGTATTGCTTCCTAAGTCTTTTCGAAGACAGCTATGTTCTACCATCATTACTTCATTATGCGTCGATATGGTGCATATCAACGCGAAATGAAATAATTTTTTTACTTCATTTCGCGTCGACTATGCCAACGCATAATGTAGTAAAAAAAATCAAAATGTAGTAATTATTACATTACTACATTATGCGTTGTAACACCCCTCACATCCATATTGGATTCTTTTTCTTGCATACCTTCCATTTCTTAGCGCGGAATTTCAATGCTGCAGTCACTTCGGTTACCAACGTCCGCCATATTGTGTTGACACTGCAGGAATGTAAAGTGACGTCACGGATCGTGCATGACGTCAACCTTAACGACGGCGCACACAAGGTCGTAATCAACCAGTGCATTTATCAAACACGCTATTATATTCGATTTGGGGTCGGAACACCAGGGTCAGAACATAAATTTCTATCACAGGGTAAAATCGCGGATTTCCTTGTCTGGTGTGCAAGAATAACCTATTCCGCGTGATCGCTTTTAGCCTCGTGGTATGCTGGATAGTCGGGATGTATTTTTATATCCACCTCTCACACCCATGCAAGATTCTTATACCATGATTAACCCGTTGTTGGCGGGAAACCCCTAAAAGGGTACCTTGGCAAACAGTGCAGGCCTGCACTATTGGCTAACAGAATTTTCTGTCAAAAATAGAATGAAAACGAAAAAACAGGCCTAACACCCCTTATATGACAAGTGGACTTGTCCAACATATAGCAATGGAAGAGTCCACTAGTATACAATGGGTTAACATCCATTAAAGCATACTCTTTATCACCAGACATGAATCCACTGAAGTACTGCTAGGAGAACTGGAATGGCTTGAAAGAAACAAACATCAAAAGTTCAAATAATAAAGAGATAATATTTACTTTATAATATCATGGTAATGCATTTTTACAACAAATAAATGAAAATAAATAATAGCCTTTTTACATGCCTGTACAGCATTTTTATGCAATCAGAAATAAACAGAAAACTTTAAAGGTAATGGGAACACCTTCAGGGGAGGCAACTGCTGCAAAAGTATTTTTGTCTCCCATATCAATAGGGGTCAACTCTAAAAGGAAAGAATTTGCTCCTGTGGAGCAAATTCTTTCCTTTAAGAATAGACCCCTTCTTCAGTGGGACAGGGCTTATAGAAAAGCACACAGCAAGTCCTGACAGTTGCGTTCCTTTGAAAAATGGTGGAAACATCCCTTAAGACAAACTTTACCCTCAACATGTTGAATATTTCAATAGGCTACAAACATCCCCAATTTTCAGTCATTTGTGTTGCATGTTTTCCATTTTTACCACGGAATGGAAAAGCCAGCTTATCTGGATCTAGACTGTTTTCAAAGGCTATAGCCAGGTCATTACGAGAAAATGCCAATACAAATAAATTGTAAACTTTATCACCAAAAACGAAAATGAAAAAATGAAAAAAAAAAGTGATATTTTGCTTATTATACTGCTCAAAATATAGATTTTCTTTGTATGGGAGCTTAACGGCACAGGCAACACTATTTAGGTCATTTATAAGCCATTCAGTTTACCAATCTACACAAGTCTGTGAAATGAACACCCCACTAAACCCCACTTTATATAGAGAAAATTGGGGTTTATGGGGGTAAACATTATTTTTCTTTTTTTCTGCTCCAAGACAGTGATTGTGGGTACTCGTTAGAGCCACCTCATTGAGGCAGTTCTAACGAGCACCCACAACCTATGTTTGCTGTATAAATAAGAAAAATACCATGGATTTTCATCAGAAAAGTAGCAATTTTGGACATGTGAAAAATGCGTTGCACGGTTTGTTATTGTAACGTCTTTGCAGGCTTATACGTGAGCACTTAACCAGTTTAGAGGACATTCTTTCACCAGAAACTGACAGCTGCCCTTCTTTAATCAGCAGAAGGGATAGAATGATCATAGAAAATATTTCATGATCAATTTCCACGAAAGAATGTTGACGGCCCCGGCAGGTATTCAACCCTCGTCCTCCTGATCACCAGTCAGACGCACATCCGACTGAGCTACCAAAGCCGACTAAATATAGATTGTAGGTACACTTTAGAACCACCTCATTTAGACTGTTCCAACGAGTACCCACAGTCAATATTTCAGAGCAGAAATAAGAAAAATAAGGTTTACCCCTGTTGTTTGTATTGAAGTATCACCAGTCAGTCGTGCATCCAACTGAGCTACAGAAGACGGCTAAATATAGATTGTAGATACACGTTAGAACCACCTCATTGAGGCTGTCCTAACAAGTACTCACAATCAATATTTTATAGCAGAAATAAGAAAAAAATAAGGTTCAAGGGATGAGTATTATAGGCGTGTTTTACGTGATATTTCAACACGGTGAGGATTAAAAACTGAACATTAACCATAGCTGCAGATGGCAAGGAAAGAGGAAAATTTATCAGGTAAACGTATCTTGTGAAACGAAGCCTCCCCCTCCCCCCTTCCACATACACACACACAACCACACTTTATATGAAGACAACTGGGGTAACGTTCATAGAGGTATTTTTTTTTCTTATTTCTGCTCAAAAATGTAGGTTGTGGGTGCTCATGTTAGAACCGCCTCATTGAGGCGGTTCTAATGAGCACCGACAACCAACAGAAGGCGGTTCTAATGAGCACCCACAACCGACGTTTTAAGTATAAATAAGACTAATATCACAAATTTCCTTCAGAAAATTAACCATTTTGGAGATATGAAACAATGAACTATGTTACACATGTTTTCGGAATGTTTGGTGGTAATTTTTATTTCTCTTTTAACCCTTATCTTGCTGAATATTCAGTTTAGCCACACCCATTTCTGTCTTTGCTTCCATTGTGGAATTTTGAAAATACTTGAGGGTCACTGATGAGGCCTAAACGGCCAAAACTAGCTAGTCTGGCCCAGAAAATATGTACACTCCATATTTTCCAGTTCTGTTGTGTATTCCTTGCTTCCAAAGGATAACTCTTTCTAGAACTTATCTGAACCAATCAGATTACTTCATGTAATTTATTCTTACAAATCCATAAATTTCATGTCAAACAGTGTAGATTCTGATCAGATGGCTTCCTTCAGAAGCCATCTGATCTGGATCTAGACTGTTTCCAAAGATAGGGGTTGTCGTGAACAGCATGATAAGAGTTAAACCATAATTATATTGTGGGTATTTGAAAGAATTTTTTAACAGAGTGATTCCAACAAGTACCCAGAATGTTTCTAACAAAAACAAGAGCACCACATGCGGGTCGCAACGCTCGGCTGCAGTTTCTTTTAGAACTGTATAGGGCATGTTTCATTATAAGCAACAGAACTACTTAAAAACATTAAACTGGAAGTGCCATAATTATGTGGGTTAAAATACTTCTCCACAGTTGTGTGTCAGAAAGGCAGAATATGTAAGATAGAGTTCAATCGTGACCTTGACATTAGGTCAAGGTCACCGAATTCCTTTCTGCAATGGTGACTCTCCAAATTATGCTAAATACCAAACATGATCAGAATTCATCCATCAGTTCTTGCGAAATCGCAGTGTAACAAGTTTTAAACAAAAATTCTAAGTCGAAAAAGGGGCATAACTGTGCCAAAATATTTTGAGGGTTATCTCACCTATTGGTATGAGTTCCCCTTTTCATAATGAACAACTAGTCCGAGTTTCAAGTAAATATGTTCAGTAATGACAGAGATATTACAAAATGTCCAAGTTTTTGCACGACGACAACGCAGACGACGCCAGAGCTATGACAATACCTCGTCGTTATCCTCGAAAACAGCCGAGCTAATAAAGGAAATTAATATCCTATAATTTAAGAAATAGATCGGCTCTAACTGTGATTTGTTGAGTAATAAATCAGTTTGATGGTCAGTTGTAAAGTAGACAAATCACGAGCGCGTAGCGCGCGTGATTTGTCTACTTACAACTGACCGACAAACTGTGATTTATTACCCAACCAATCACTGGCTAGAGCTGATCTATTTCGATTCTAACACGCTGAAAAATGGCAATAATGTTTTTGTTTCCTTCAAATTCCCACAACCTTTGCCATTGTTGAAAGTTTGTTTGTTTGTTTGATTTGAGGTTTAACGTCCCCGTCAACACCGTAAAGGTCATTTTGGAGACCTTGCTCCCAATTTCGTGGGACTTTTACCCGACATTGAGATGAAATGACATCTCAAGCCCTGTCGCCCAATGAAACCAATAGGGTTTATTAGCATGGACGGTCCGCCTCGCACCGCGGTTCCAGGACAGGCCTAGATCCTCTAAGCGGTTTACCAGTACTAGTGTGCGGGCTGGATTCAGCTCTGCGTGGGAGCATCATGCAGCCCATATATTTCTTCAAGCCCCTATGGGCGGGGGCCATTGTTGAAAGAAATCCTGTTCTAGTTAAATACAATATCTTATTCTGAAGTATTTTTGCTGAACAAAAATGTGAGCAGCTTTTGTATTCACAACACCTGCTCACATTTTTTCTGAAAAAAAAAAAGAGTAGGAGTATATTGGGCATATTAAATTATTAAAGTTTAAACGCTGTTTTAACTAATGACAGGGTTAGGCTTGAAAAACTGGGAAAGTACTTTGCAAGAAACTACTTTTTGGAGTCTGCCAGTACCATAACATATAAGTTACTGTAAAAATTCTAATTTACGCCCTGGGCATTTATTAGAATCATGTCCAATTTGAGAGAAGGGAGTGGGTGCTTATTGGAGGCTGCATTTTCGTGGGGATTGTCAGGGACCACATTCCTGTATTACAACCTCCCTTCTTGCCCCGTAGAACCAAGAATATATTTCACAAGGTATCATGGGAAACTATAAATTGTTGAAACTAGGTATATATATTCACATTTAGCACAATAATTAATGCTTATTGCTTTGAAATAAAACGCAATGATTTAACGCACCCTGACCTTGCTGTGATAAAAATAGCACTGCTATGATCTATAAATAAGTTACCTGGATCTCCTACAAATCAGTGATAGTCACATGGACTTTAGCACTGAAGAATCTTTATGCTTTGTAACTTTGCGTCAGTTGATGAATGATCGACCCAAAAATGGACATTAACACCTAAGGCGGATATAAAAACATGTGTTTAACTTATAAATAAAACTAAACGTCAGCATCATAAAATACGGTAGTGTCAGAGGTCGAATGTGGTCTATGTTAAATGACTGTAGGTGTCTTAATTAATGATAAGTGTGATTTTGTCTTGTGGTTTACATAAACATAGAATTGTGAGGGTGGGCCATTAACCCTCTTTGTACCAAATGGAATCTTCCTCCATATATAACAGGAGTTCATTTCAAAATTTAGTGGTGTCAGGTGGTGTATTCATAAAAATTGATTTGGAAAATGACTGAACTTTAAGCAAACAGTGGAGGCCCAGATCAGACGCCGCGTTCTGCGGCGTCTGATCTGGGCCTGCATGGTTTGCCCAGGAACCCATTTTGGGGTTTCCGGTACTAAATGGGTTAGCATGGATAATCAGTAGGTTGATATTTATACAACACAGGTGTGATTTTGTCACCGAGCTACATCCACGGCCTTCCAAAATCAGAGCAATGATACACGTATATAATTCTGAACCCCTGGAACCCCCCTTTTATATAGTAAAACTGGGGTTTACAGGGGTAAATCTTATATTTTTTTATTTCTGCTCTAAAATATAGTTTGTGGGTACTCGTTAGTACCCACAATCTATATTTTGAACAGAAATAAGAAAAATATCACAATTTTTATCTTAAAATTCTCATTTTTGCCGGTGATAAAGGCTACAATGTATTTGTATAGGCATGTTTTCAAACTGAATGTCAAACAAAACAGTCCTGGTCCCAGGGTTATATAATTTTTTCATGCTCAACTTACTTGCGCATAAAATGTTTTGTAACAAATATCAAAATACCAACAAACCATGCAATTTTCCATCTCAAATCAGCAGGGAGCGTTGTTTGTCCTGCTCATGAATTTTGCATTTTAAAATTTATGAGCAGGATGAATTTCATGCTCAAGCCAGTAGAGCATGAAAAAAGTTTTATTCCCTTGAGCCCTGAACTTAGACTGATACTGTTTTGTTTATAACTCATTTATCCTTGACCTGCTGAATAAATTAATTTTGCCATACTCATTGCCGGCTATCAACTAACCAAACTTTGATGAAATATATTCCTTTCAATTCAAAAAGTCAAAAGCAAAGTGTAGTCCCCGATCAGATGGTTACTTTAGAAGCCATCTGATCTGGATTTACACTGTTTGCAAAGGTAGGGGTCGTCGTCTAATCAGCAGGACAAGGTATAAATGGAAAAGCACTCTCTCGTACTTTCCAGATACCGTATATTTATTTTCATTGCATTCTGTTTATTAAACAGTATGCAAAATCTTCTACTTCAACACAGTATAGAACCGCGGTGCGAGGTGGACCGCCCATGCTAATAAACCCTTTTGGTTTCATTGGGCGACAGGGCTTGAGATGTCATTTCATCTCAATGTCGGGTAAAAGTCCCACAAAATTGGAAGCAACGTCTCCAAAATGACCTTTACAGTGTTGACGGGGACGTTAAACCTCAAATCAAACAAAATCAACACAGTATAACTTCCATTGGTCAGTGATAATCAAATGGACAAAAGCAGTGAATTTCTGGGGCCAGTTGTTCAAAACTAAACAATGTCGTTAGCTAACATATCGCCGGCCTCCGTAGCTAAGTCGGATGCGCGTCTGACTGGTGATCAGGAGGACGCGATTTCGATACCTGCCGGGGTCAGGAACATTCTTTTTGGGATATTGATCAGGAATTAATTTCTACGGTCATTCTCTCCCTTCCGCTGATTCAAGAAGGGCAGTTGTCAGTTTCTGGCGAAAGAATGTGTACTGTATTGGTTAACCGCTTATGTATAAGCCTGTCCAGGAAAAGTATGGAAAGGTAGGCTGACAGGCTAAAAAAGACCTAAAATAGTGTTGACTGGGCCGTTAGAATCCAATACAAACAAACAAACAAAGCTAACATATCGTTAAAACTCTATACATTTAAAATGTCAAATATGTTGATATTTTTGCTGAAAAAATGTGAGCAGCTTTTGCAGATGCAAAAGTTGCTCACATTTTTTTAGCACAAATACCAGAATTTTAGATATTGTAGCTCGTATTTGCTAGAACAGTTAACAATCTTACCACACTAACAAGCTCTTTAAGCTAAAATTGTTTTGAAGAAACTGAACCCTGCAGTGTGGTCAACTTTTTAATAATAAGGACACAAGCTCTGATCCTTTTCAGCCCTGTGATATTTGCTAGAACAGTTAACTAGTTAACAATCTTACCACACTAACGAGCTCTTTAAGCTAAAATTGTTTTGAAGAAACTGAACCTTGCAGTGGGGTCAACTTTTTGACAATAAGGACACAAGCTCTGAACCTTTTCAGCCCTGTGATATGGTACAAATGCCTTCATAAATAGTATACATCCAGATATTGATAGGAATGGTCCTACCCTCTGCATCACAAAAACACGCCTATACAGTCGAACTTCGATGGGTCGAGCTCGGTAGGCTCGAACACCACGTTTGGGTCGAACTGACTTTTCAGTCCCGGCAAAATCCCTATTCATTTTAACTAAACATACCACCCTTGGCTCGAACCACGATGGCTCGAACCCTCGAACTCTTAGCCTGGTCCCTAGAGTGCATTTTCTATGTAAAATCCCACCGATGGCTCGCACTAATTACCTTTTTAAAAATTCCAGTTTTATCGGTCAAGTCACGCAGTATCATAAGAAAGGTAACCTACGTGAAAGTGCGAAAGGTATACTACGTGGCTTAAAATTATGACCGATAAATGTACCGGAAGTCACCAAAATCGCCGCAGCTATGATAAAAAATCATAGTACACAAAGATGGATCTTGCCGATTTGGACTCCAATGGCTCGAACTACCGATGGCTCGAACTTTTTACGGCGGTCCCGGCGAGTTCGAGCCATCGAAGTTCGACTGTATATAGTTCAAACCACCTTTAACCCCATCACGAAAACACGCCTATATAAGTCTGACACCCTTGAACCCCACTTTTATATTGTAAAACTGGGGTTCGCAGGGGTATGCATTATTGTTCTCATTTTTGCTCAAAAACATAGATTGTGGGTACTCGTTAGAACCGCCTCAACGAGGCGGTTCTAACGCGTGCCCACAATCTATGCTTTGAGCAAAAATAAGAAAAATGCCGAAATTTTTCATCCAAAAATTTTCATTTTTCAGTGGTAAAATTTACAATATATTTGTATAGTGGTGTTTTGGTAAAACTTGGGCAGGGGTAAACTTTATCTTATTTCTGCCCTAAAATATAGATTATGGGTCCTAGTTAAAACTGAATCATCATTGATCAAGGCAATTCTAATAAGTACCCACAATTTATATTTTGAGCAGAAATAAGAAAAATATCACTTTTTTTTTTTTCATCTGAAAATTTTCGTTTTTTCCCCGGTAAAATTTTCAATGTATTTGAATAGGCATGTTTTTGTGATGTATTTTCAAAAATTAATGTGTCCAAATTTATAGTTGGAAGAGTGCACTTCAGAAATTTGGCGGGTGAAAAGTTTAAAAAGTAAATGAAAAAATACAACAAAAATGTGGAAAACACCACTTTATATGGAGAGAAGTGGAGGTTAACAGGGCCTTAATATTCTCTATTTTTTGCTCAGGATTATCAACAATAGTTATTAATTAACAAAAATAATTTCAATATTGTGTTTCTTATTGGTGTCTAAAATCTATTTTTTTACAGTCTGTGTGTAAATGATATCGGGCAGCCACAATATTGGGGACACTATCAATTCTGTTGTAACCACACGTTTATACAAGGCATAGCAGGTGATACAAATCCGCTCACATAAGACTACTTCTTGTGTGGACAACCGTGACTGAATTGGAAGAAGATTGAGATATTATCATTTGCAACATTCGTCTGCAGTTTCATTAGAATCCATCATAAATGTAGGCTCTAGAGTGATGACAACATTTTTTCTAACAAGAGGGCCATGATGGCCCTGGATCGCTCACCTGATCCACACTGTAGAAATGAAATGGTAGGTAATATAGTAAGGCGCCTTGTCAGAAGGAAACTACATGCCAAATATGAAAGCTCTATCTTAAGTGGTTCAAAAGTGTATGATAAAGTAGGTCAAAGGTCAAGGTCACAGGTAATTTTTTTTGGTATGGATGTGAAGCCATTGTCACAAGGAATATACATGCCAAATATGAAGGCTCTATCTCAAATGGTTCCAAAGTTATGATTTAGTAGGTTACAGATCAAGGTCAAGGTCACAGGTCAAATTTTTGTTTGCATGAGTGGAAAGACCTTGACACAAGGAACATACACGCCAAATATGAAGGCTCTATCTTAAATGGTTCAAAATTTATGAGAAAGAAGGTCAAAGGTCAAGGACACAGGTCAAAATTTTTTGTATGGGTGGAAAGTCCTTGCCACAAGGAACATACATGCCGAATATGAAGGCTCTACCTCAAATGGTTCAAAAGTGATGATAAAGTAGGTCACATGTCAAGGTCAAAAGTCATTTTTGTATGAATAGGAAGCCCTAGTCACAAGGAAACTACATGACAAATATGAAGGCTCTATCTCAAATGCTTCAAAAACTAGAATTTGTTTTTCTACAAAAACACAGATGTCTCCCCCGTTTTTGACCTCTAAGTATGACCATGACATTGGAGGTATTGAGCTGGGTCTTGTATGCAACACATCATCTAATGAAGATAAACATTTCTGCAAAGTAACTTTAAAAATGTTCATAGAAAAATAAAAAAATTATTGGCCATACACCAAAAAAGCCCTTTTTTACCTTTGACCTCTAAGTATGGCCTTGACCTTTGAGGTACAACACATCGTCCCATGATGGTTAACATTTCTGCCAAGTAATTTCATAATCCATCAAAGAATAAGGAAGTTATTGACTGTCCATTTTTTTACCTTTGACTTCTAGGTATGACCTTGACATTGGAGGTATATGGACCTTGGTCTTGCACATGACTCATGGTCTAATGACGGTGAACATTTCTGCATTGTTACTTTATAAAGTCCATCCAGAAATAAAAAAAAGTTACTGACCGGACAAAAAACAAAAAACAAACATTTTAAACATTTTTACCTCTGACCTCTTAGTATGACCATGATCTTGGAGATACCGACCTGGGTCTAGCGTGCACCACAAGATCACATGATGGTTAACATTTCTGCCAAGTAATTTCACAATCTATCCAGGAATAAGAAAGTTATTGACTGAACACTAAAAAAAAGTGTTTGTCCTTTGACCTCTTAGTATGACCTTGACATTTGAGGTACAAACTTGGGTCATGCACGCAACACATCGTCTCATGGTGGTTAACATTTCTGCCATGTAATTTCAAAATCCATCTAAAAATAAGAAAGTTATTGACAGAACACAAAAAGGCCCCTTTTTTTGACCTTTAACCTTTATGTATGACCTTGACAGTTCAGGTACCAAACTGGGTCATGCATGCAACACATCATCTCATGGTGTTTAACATATCTGCCAAGCAATTTCGAAATCCATCTAACAATAAGAAAGTTATTGACCAAACACGAAAAAGGCCCCTTTTTTGACCTTTGACCTCTATGAATGACCTTGACATTTGAGGTACCAAACTGAATCATGCATGCAACACATCGTCTCATGATAGTTAAATACGAAAAATGGCCCCTTTTTACCTTTGACCTCTAAGTATGACCTTGACCTTTGAGATACCAACCTGGGTCATGCACGCAACACATTGTCTTATATTGGTAAACATTTCTGCCAAGCGATTTCTAAATCCATCTCAAAACAAGAAAGTCATTGACCAAATACGAAAAAAGGCCCCTTTTTTGACCTTTGACTTCTAAGTATGACCTTGACCTTTGAGGTACCAACCTGGGTCATGCACGCAACACATCGTCTTATATTGGTTAACATTTCTGCCAAGCGATTTCTAAATCCATCTCAAAATAAGAAAGTTATTGACCAAATACGAAAAAAGGCCCCTTTTTGACCTTTGACCTCTAAGTATGACCTTGACCTTTGAGGTACCGACCTGCCTCATGCGCACCACACATCGTCTTATGGTTGTTAATATTTCTGCCAAGTAATTTTAAAATAAGAAAGTTATTGACTGGACACGATTTGCCCATACATATATACATACCGACAAACTTCCAAGGGAGATAATTAAAAAAGTATAAATGCGAGAGTTACAGTTCTTGCGCACTGCACATCCTCTAATGCTGATTTATATTTATACTAAGTTTCGTGAAGATAGGTTGAACGGTTTTCAAGTTATATGGGGGACACAAATGTGTGACAGACGGACAGATGGACAGACAGACAGACAGACGGACAGACGGACGGACAGACGCCCGGGGGAAAAACAATATGTCTCTCTGAAAAAAAATTTTCGGGGGCAGACATAATTATGACAAAGTACGTCAAAGGTCAATGTCATAAGACAAAATTTTTGTATGGTTGGGAAGACCTTTTCACAAGAAACATACATGCCAAATATAAAGGCACTATCTCAAATCGTTCAAAAGTTATGATAAAGTAGGTCAAATGTCAAGGTAAAGGTCACATATCATTTTATGTATGAATAGGAAGCCCTTGTTGCAAGGAACCTACAAGCCAAATATAAAGGCTGTATCTAAAATGCTTCAAAAGGTATGACAAAGCAGGCCAAAAGCAAGGTGATGGGTCAAAAGTGTTTGAATGGTTAGGATAACCTTGTCACAAGGAACATACATGCCAAATATGAAGGCTTTATCTAATATGGTTCAAAATTTATGATAAAGTAGGTCAAAGGTCAAGGTCACATGTCAATTTTATTTATATGAGTGGGAAGCCCTTGTCACAAGGAACCTACATGCCAAATATGAAGGCTTTATCTCAAACAGTTCAAAAGTTATGAAAAAATAACCTACTGATCTACTTTTAGATTTGACATGACGCATATTCGAACTTAACTGAGATATTGCCCAGATGATCATTCTGAGCAAGTTTTATGATGACTGGAGTATAACTGTGGCCTCTTAGAGTGTTCACAACGTTTTTCTATGAGTTGACCTGCTGACCTTCTTTTTAACCCGAGATGACCCATATTCAAACTTGACCCAGATATTGTCAAGATGAGCATTCTGAGCAAGTTTGATGATGATTGGACCAACCAAAACTGGCGACTCTAGTGTGTTCACAAGGTTTTTCTATGATCTGACCTACTGACCTACTTATTGACCAGATATGACCCATATTCGAAATTAACCGAGATATTGTCAAATGATCATTCTGAGCAAGTTTGATGAGAATCGGACAAAAACTGTGGCCTCTAGAGTGTTCACAATAATTTTCTATGATTGACCTACTGACCTACTTTTTGATCCCACATGACCCATTTTTGGATTTGACCGAGTTATTGTCAAGATGATCATTCTGAGCAAGTTTGATGATGATCGGACCAAAATCTGGCCTCAAGTGTGTTCACAAGGTTTTTCTATGATTTGGCCAACTGACCTACTTTTTCACCCGACATGAACCATATTCGAACTTGTACGAGATTTTGTTAAGATGATCATTCTGGGCAAGTTTGATGATGATCGGACCAAAACTGTGGCCTCTAGTGTGTTCACAAGGTTTTCTATGAGTTGACCTACTGACCTACGTTTTGACCCGACATGACCTATATTCAAACTTGATTGAGATATTGTCAAGATGATCAATCTGAGCAAGTTGGATGAAGATCGGACAAAAACTGTGGCCTTTAGTGTGTTCAGAATTTTTTTTTTATAGTTTTTGACCTGACATGACCCATATTCGAACTTGACCGAGATATTATCAAGATGATCATTCTGAGCAAGTTTGATGACGATCTGATCAAAGCTGTGGCCTTTAGTGTGTTCACAAGGTTTTTCTATGATTTGACCTACTGACCTACTTTTTGACTTGCCATAACCCATATTCGAACGTGACCAAGATATTATCAAGATGATCATTCTGAGCAAGTTTGATGATGATCGGACCAAAACTGTGGCCTCTAGTGTGTTCACAAGAGAAGTTTACGCACGGATGACGCACGACAACGCCGACATCACATGGTCACTAAAGCTCATCATGACCTTCGGCAGATGAGCTAAAAAATAGCCACAGTGACCTTGACCTCAGGACCCTGAAAGTCAAACTTGCTTAAGATATTATCATACCCAACATTTGTGTGAAGTAAGACTAAAATCTATGAACAGATGTTTGCACTAGCATCACGATAACAAGTCCGTGAAATGAAAACCCCTCTTTATATAGTGAAAACTGGGGTTTACAGGGGTATACATTATTATTCTTATTACTGTTCTGAGACACAGGTTGTGGGTACTCGTTATAACCGCCTCAATTAGGCGGTTCTAACGAGCACCCACAACCTACGTTTGGAATATAAGTAAGAAAAATATCACAAATTTTCATCGGGAAAGTAGTCATTTTGGAGATATGAAAAAAATGCACTATATCACACAGATGTGTTATCGTAATGGAGCGGTGATAAAGTTTTTTTCTAAAAATAACCACAGTGACCATGAGCTTGAGCGGAGAGTTGAGGACACTGAAAGTCTAACTAAAATGAGATATTATCATAGGCATCATTTGTGAAAAGGTGTTTTAAAATCTATCACTAAATGTAGCCGCTAGAGCAATGATGAAGTTTTTTCTAAAACTAGCCACAGTGACCTTGATCTTGACCAGAGGACCCTAAAAATCAACACGCTTGAGATATTATCATCCCCAACATTTGTGTGAAGTTATAGAGCGATGACAAAGTTTTTCTAAAAATAGCCAGTGACATTGACCTTAGGCAATGACCTTGAAAGTCTAACTCGCTCCAGATATTATCATTTGCAAATGTTGTGAGAAGATATATTAAAATCCATCAATAAATAAAGGCACTAGAGCAATGAAAAAGTGTTTCTAAAAATGTCACAGTGACCTTGACCTTGAAGTCATGATATTGAAAGTCGAATTCGCTCAAGATATTATCACTTCCAACATTTGTGTAAAGTTCTAGCAAAATTCATCAACAAATGTAGCCACTATGACAAAATTATTCTGAAAATAGCAAGTGACCATGACCTCTATCTCAGGACCCTGAAAGACAAACTTGCTCGAGATGGTATCATACCCAACATTTGTGTGAAGTTATATTAAAATCTATCAATAAATGTAGGCGCTACAGTGATGACCAAGTTTTTCTAAAAACAGCCAGTGGCCTTGACCTTGATGCCATGACCTTGAAAGTCGACTTTGCCTGAGATATTATCATAAGCTACAATTGTTTGAAGTTATATTAAAATCTGCAAAAAAATGTAGGTACTAGAGCAATGACAGTTTTTCTAAAAAAATAGCCACAAACACCTTGACCTTGAGGCGATGATCTTGAAAGTCAAACTCACTCAAGATATTATCATAAGCAACATTTGTGTGAAGTTAAATTAAAATCCGTAAATAAATATAGGCAATAGAGCGATGATACAGTTTTTTCTAACAATATCCACAGTGACCTTGATCTTGAGGGAATTACCTTGAAACACGAATTTGCTCGAGACATTATCATAAACAACATTTTTGTGAAGTTATATTAAAACCCATCAATAAATGTAGGCGTTAGAGCAATGACAACGTTTCTCTAAAACTAGCCACAGTGACATTGACCTTGAGATCATGACCTTGAAAGTCAAACTCACTCGAGATATTATCATAAGCAAAATTAGTGTGAAGTTATATTAAAGTCCGTCAATAAATAAAGGCGCTAGAGCGATGACAATGTTTTTTCTAAAAATAGCCAAAGTGACCTTGACCGTGAGGTCATGACCTTGAAAATCGTACTTGCTCTAGATGTTATCATAAGCAACAATTAAAATCCATCTATAAATGTAGGCCCTAGAGTGATGACAAAGTTTTTTCTAAAAATAGCCACAGAGACCTTGACCTTGAGGTCATGACCTTGAAAGTTGGACACGCACAAGATGTTATCATAAGCAACATTTGTGTGAAGTTATATTAAAATTGGTCAATAAATGTTGGTGCTAGAGTGATGACAAAATTCTTCTAAAAATAGCCAATGACCTTGACCTTGAGTTTTATTCTCTGGCTCATAATAATGGACGCAGATCTCATATACATTCACCAGACATGAAACAATATCATCTTCCTTTGACTTGCATCATGTGAACAAGTCCGTGAAATGAATACCCCCCTAAACCCCAGTTTGTATAGAGAAAACTGGGGTTTGAGGGCGTATACATTATTTTTCTTATTTCTTCTCCCAGACGAAGGTTGTTGGTACTCGATAGAACCGCCCCAATGAGGAGGTTCTAACGAGCACCCACAACCTATATTTGCAGTAAAAAGAAGAAAAATATCACAGAATTTCATAAATAGGTAGCCATTTTGGACATGTGAAACAATGCGCCATATTGCACGTGTGTGTTAACGTAATTTAAACCACTCTGACAATGCACTGCATACTGATTCTCTCTCTGGTTGCCATTTGCTCGTCGGTAAGGTAATTTGGGACCCAATGGGCTGTCAGCTTGCACATAACCAAGGGATCATGTAAAATTGTTGAAACGATACCATGTGAAATGTGTAATGCTTCACTATTTCTTTCACCTTAATTTGACGATCAGAGATCACCAGATCCAATAGTTTGAAACACATTTCTTCATCGGTAGCATCTAATGGGCATCCCGACCTGGTTTCGTCTACCGTGTTTGAATTCCCCAACCCGGAATTTAACTTATGCATACGATGGTGCAGAAGTACCATAAACATTGGTCAACTCGCAAAGTATTTCCGGACATGTTTTCCCTTTCAAAAAAAGTACCAAATTACAGCATGGTACTCAACTTTTGAAGAAAAGCTTGCTTTTGCATCACTATCCATATTTGATGTTCAATATCTTATGAGTGAATGACACGATAAGGGTGCAATTTTGCTCTCATGCCTAAAGCATGTATTGAAACAAGTTATGAAAATCTTTGTTGTCTTGGTCAAGTGGAAATGGGATAGGCTGGTTACTTACTGACTTGCCCTCGTACGTAATCAAAGGCATGTGAAATTACAGAGACAGACTGACCAATTACACGTAACAACCTCTTTTAACACTATTGCTGCCCAGTGTTCCACAGCAGAAACTGTGTTAAACAACCATGCTATATGCATGTACGGTCATTTTTCTACATAATCTTTACAGTGTTTTGCAGTCCATCTTTAAACCATGTTATATCCAAAGCCCTGTTATAATGAACAGTGTATAAAGACATTTAGTTGCATTAAGATCACATCTTGACAGTCTGTTAACCTTAGACTGCAATTTTCTTGGCATGATTTTATAGGTTATTGACTTTATATTGTGAAATATATGGCACGAGTTCATATGGCGAAGGATGCACGGGCTTGCGTGTGTGTCTTCGCCATATGAACGGGTGCCGAATATTTCACAATATAAGATCGTACGTC
The DNA here is from genome assembly GCA_963580285.1 of Lucinisca nassula. Classification (NCBI taxonomy): domain Eukaryota; kingdom Metazoa; phylum Mollusca; class Bivalvia; order Lucinida; family Lucinidae; genus Lucinisca; species Lucinisca nassula. The sequence goes on along the minus strand of OY757013.1, from coordinate 109,889,297 downwards.
CTTGGCCATATGAACTCGTGCCGAATATTTCACAATATAAAGTCAATAACCGTTTAATTATATACCCAAAACTTGAACTGTTTACCAAAATTCAGGATTGCCTGGTATAGAAATCTGAACGTAAAATCAGATTATATTTCCAAGTTGTTTGAGATAGAAAACAATGAAGGTCGTTAAGTGTCTCCCTACACGTTGAAAAACCGCGCCAAAGTGAAGACGAAGTTAACGTTGGTGGATGTGGCGTCATTAAAAACATTGACATTTCCCAAAGCCAGACGCCATTTTTACCGAAGCGTCAGTTATATTTTTTCAAAATACTCCTGATTTCTTAGAAGAAAGTATTGAAAATCTAAACAGATTGCAGGTAGGTCATATTTGACAGCATAAAATGCGCTTTATGCACTTTGTCAGAACCTATATTTGTTTTGTTTCGAGTCTTTTCAGTCGATACGCACGACAAGATGGCGGCAGATGTTTTGTCTTGAAATGCATAGATTTGAAAGTAGTTCTATTGTGAACAAGACTGCTTATCTACGGGCAATATGAACTTGACTACGGGCAATATGGAAAACTATCGACCGGTAACTTCTGTACAAAGTTAACGGGACATTTTCTGGGTATATAATAAAACCCGTTATAACCTGGAAACACAGCATCAGGGTAACAAGCCCGTGAAATGAAGATCCCCGTAAACCCCACATCCATCTCCCCACCCCCGTAAACCCCACACCCACCTCCCCACCCCCGTAAACACCACACCCACCTCCCCACCCCCCGTAAACCCCACTTAAAATACAGAAAACTGAGGTTAATGAGGGTTTGCATTACTTTTCTTATTTCTCCTCCAAGATCTAGGTCGTGTGTACTCGTTAGAACTGCCTCAATGAGGCAGTTCTAACGAGCACCCACAACCTATGTTTGGCGTGTAAATAAGAAATGTATCATTTTAGAGATATGAAAGAATGCACTATATCATAATTTATGATGTCGTGTCTGAGAGTATAATAACACAATGAAATAAATTTGTTAATCCACTTGTGGATTAAATATGCAAATTAGTTAGCTACACCCCGTAACGTTACAGGTATGATGTCCTTAACGACATCGTTCAGTAAGGGCAGAACATTGATATTTTTGTACCAAAACCGTGAATAAAATGCCTTCTAAATGTCATATGATAAATAGAATCTTGCAATCGTGTTCATGTATTATCAAATTTATTAAACTGGTTGAGGAAAAGGAATAAAATGCTATGGAAAGCCTCGCATTTTATCCCTTTTCCTCAACTTGTTTAATAAATTCAATAATACATGAACACTAATGTAAGATCCTCTATATATCACACGGATGTGCTGTTCTAATGGGCAAACCAATCCAGACCCAGTGCAGCCCCCCACCCCTCCCTCATGCCTCTATATGACATATAGTGAAAATTAGTTAAATGGCTTTTTTTGTTGTGTTTTTTTTTTTGGCTAAAAAACATAAGATTGTGGGCACTCATTAAAACGCATTCACCATATTTGCATTATTTGCTGGCTCCCAGCTCGCACATTGTCAATATTGGAAAAACAGGTAACCAGAAGGTCAGGAGGGTCTGGTTACCTGTTTTTCCAACACTGATAACCTTCAGACTAGGAACCAGCAGATAATGCAAATAAGGTGAATGAGAAAAAAACAAGGTCAGGGGGATCTGGTTACCTGTTTTTCCAACAACGATAACCTTCAGACTAGGAACCAACAGATAATGCAAATAAGGTCACTGTGAATGAAAAAGAAATAAGGTCAGGGGGGTCTGGTTACCTGTTTTTCCAACACTGATAACCTTAAGACTAGGAACCAGCAGATAATGCAAATAAGGTGAATGAAAAAGAAATAAGGTCAGGGGGGTCTGGTTACCTGTTTTTCCAACACTGATAACCTTTAGACTAGGAACCAGCAGATAATGCAAATAAGGTGAATGAAAAAGAAATGAACCAGAACACTTCCAATGTACTATAAATGTACTATCAAATCACGTTTTTGCAACTTGGTGAAGTGTCTTGGCCTGAAACACAAACCAAAACACTTCCAAGCCATTTTTCTAACAAGAGCTGTCGCATGACAGCATAGCGCGCCTGTTTTGCACCTTCAACATATAAGATAAAATTACTGAACCAGGAGATATAGGTAACACCCACCTATATATATTTTGAGACCAATACTCAGGTCACATGAAACATTTATTCCAGATATAATATTTCAGAATCAAATTGTGTCTGAATTATAAGGCAAAATCATTGAACCATGAAAATATGTCACAATGGCCTAGATATATTTCTAAGTCAATCATTGGGTCACATGGACCTAATAATCCAGGTGAGACATTTCTCCATCAAATAGTATTCAAGATAATAGGCAAAATCACTGAACCATGAAATATAGGTCACACTGACCTGAATATATTTTGCGGTCAATTATCAGGTCACATGGAACTTATAATCCCCAAATGACAATTTTCAATACAGTTATCCCCATTCTAATGCACTTATTGGGTTGTTAAGTAAAAATTGTACTATTTTGCACAAGGCAGTAAGCACGGTGAGCTGCGTAAAACCAAATGACAGCCAATGAAAAGTGACGTTACGTGATGACGTCGCAGAATATACTGTCACAAACTTTTGACGTTCTCCAATCAGACGTCGCGTTACATACGCAAGTGCATTAGAATTGACCTTTGAGAGATTGGTGCCAACACATTGACTTGACCCAGTTTTATCTGATTGGCTAGTTTTCAAACTAATCATCCTTTGTTAAGATGCCAGAGTATAGTTCGATCAAATTGACCGGAGACTGGTGAACTCAATAAACATAATTTCACACCCGATCAAATGCATATATTTATCTTTGTCGTTTTCCGAAGATGGCGATACGGTTATACAATACATAGAGGTCGGTAAATAGGTCACTATTCACGAGATGCCGAAAATTCACGAGAAGTTTACGAAAGCCGACGTATTTGGCAATAGCACCGAGTAATTTATTCCTTGCATAAAGGTCAGTCTCGTGTCAATTTGTTCAAACTATACAGCAGCAATAAGTTGATTCATACCAGCACCCACAATCTATGTTTGGACTAGAAATAAGAAAAATATAACAAAACGTCATCTGAACTAGAAATGGTGTTTGTAAAACACTATGCCCCCAACCATATGCTTGTCCAGAAATGCCCAAATTTTCAAAAGGCCATTATTGCAAAAAAAAAAAAAAAAAAAGATTTTTTTTTCAAATGTTAATCAGGTGATGTACTAGTCATTCCAAATCAGCATGCCAAGTTTTTAGGCAACAATTTAAATAGTTTTTTTTAAATATCTTGCTACAAGAAAGAAACACAATTAAATGACCTGAAAATGCAAAGGGCAATCACTCCAACAAAATTTCATTAAATTGGTTGAAAATTTCATCAGGTGATCTCCTCAGCCCAAATCAGTATACCAAATTTCAAGGCTCTAGCTCAAAACCTTTTTGAGATATCTTGCTAACGAGATTTCTATGTTATTTAACAAAAAAGGAAATAATGCGAAAAGGGGAGATAAGTCAGATAAGAAAACATGGGGGCCAACTATTTTTTTCATGAGGAAACCATTTATGAAATTTCAATACACTAGCATACATAGTTCTTAAGTAATACTATGCACAGGAAATCAACACAATTAAATGGCCAGAAATTGTAAAGGGTCATAACTCTAACAAAATTTCATTATATTGGTTGAAAATTTAAATCAGGTGATCTCCTCCTCAGTCTTAATCAGTATATCAAATATCAAGGCTCTAGCTCAAATACTTTTTGAGATATCTTGCTAACAAGCTTTCTATGTTATTTAATTAAAAGGGAAACAACGCGAAAAGGGGATATAATTCAGATAAGAAAAAAAAAAAACAACAAAAAACAAAGGTCAAATATTTTTTTCGTGAGGAAACCATATTTGAAATTTCAAAACACTAGCATACATGGTTATAAAGTTATGTTATGCACCAGAAAGCAACACAAATAAATGGCCAGAAATTGCAAAGGGCCATAACTTTAACAAAATTTCATTAAATTGGTTGGAAAGTTAATCAGGTAATCTCCACCTTAAACCAAATCAGTATACCAAATATAAAGGCTCTAGCTAAAATACTTTCTGAGATCTCTTGCTAACGAGATTTCTATGTTATTTAATTAAAGGGGAGATAATTCGGAAAAGAAAAATAATATAGGTCAACTATTTTTTCATGAGAAATCCATATATGAAATTTCAAAACACCAGCATACATGGTTATAAAGTTATGCTATGCACTAGAAAGCAACACAATTAAATGGCCAGAAACTGCAAAGGGCCATTGCTCTGACAAAATTCCATTAAATTTGTTGAAAGTTGAATCAGGTGATCTCCTCCTCAGTCCCAAGCAGTATACCACATATCAAGGCTCTAGCTCAAATACTTTTTGAGGTATCTTGCTAACGAGATTTCTATGTTATTTGATTAAAAGGGAAATAATGCAAAAAGGGGAGATAATTCGGATAAGAAAAAAATACTGGTCAACATTTTTTTCATGAGGAAACCATATATGAAATTTCAAAACACTAGCATACATGGTTCTTCAGTTATGCTATGCAGAAGAAAGCGTGACGAACTCAAGAACCAACAAGTGAATGAACGAATGGACAAGCTAGAAGCAATATGTCCCCCAACTTTTTCAAAGTTGGGGACATAAAAAAACGGGTCAACTATTTTTTCATGAGGAAACCAAATATAAAATTTCAATACACTAGCATACATAGTTCTTAAGTAATATTATGCACTGGAAAGCAACACAATTAAATGGCCAGAAATCTTAAAGGACCATAACTCTTAACAAAATTTCATTAAATTGGTTGAAAATTTAATGTGGTGATCTCCTCCTCAGTCTTAATCAGTAAACCAAATATCAAGGCTCTAGCTCAAACAATTTCTGAGATATCTTGCTAACGAGATTTCTTTGTTATTTAATTAAAGGGGCAATAACTCCAAAGGGGAGATAATTCGGAAAAGAAAAAAAAAACAAGAGGACCATGATGGCCCTGGATCGCTCACCTGATCCATAGAGTAATAAGTGGGCCCCGGGGAGGGCCATTATTGACACCAGGGCTATAATGTGAATAATGTTTAGGGAGGTCTAAAAAGGTGAAGGTTCATACCAAATATCAACATCGGCTATAATTTTAACAATCTTGTCAAAGGTCCAACTGATGAAGCTACACACCAAATATCAAAGACCTGGGCCTTGTGGTTTCAGGGAAGAAGATTTTTTAAAGATATTCCCTACATAAGCCTATGTGAAACCAAATGGCCCTGGGGCAGGGGTATTTTTGGCCTCAGGGCTATAATTTAAACAATCTTGATAGAGATCCACTAGATGAAGCTTCACACCAAATATCCAAGACCTGTGCCTTGCTGTTTTGGAGAAGAAGATTTTTCAAAGATTATCTTATATAAGTTTATGTAAAACCAAAGGGCCCCAGGACGGCAGCATTTGTGGCCAGAGGGCTATAATTTGAACAATATTGGTAGAGGTCCACTAGATGAAGCTCCATACCAAAATATCAAAGACATGGGCCTTGCAGTTTCAGAGAAGAAGATTTTTAAATATTTCCCTATATAAGTCTATGTAAAACCAAAGGGTCTCAGGGCGGGGGCATTTTTGGCCCCAGGGCTATAATTTGAACAATCTTGATAGAGGTCCACTAAATGAAATTTCACAACAAATATCAAAGACCTAGGCATTGTGGTTTTACAGAAAAAAATTTGTAAAGATTTTCCCTGCATAAGTCTATGTAAAACCAAAGGGCCCCGGACGGGGGCATTTTTGGTCACAGGGCTATAATTTGAACAACCTTTGAAGAGGTCCACTAGATGAAGCTTCATACCAAATATCAAAGACCTAGGCCTTGTGGTTTCAGAGAAGAAGATTTTCAAGATTTTCCCTATAGAAGTCTATGTAAAACTAAAGGGCCCCAGAGCGGGGACATTTTTGGCCCCAGGGCTATAATTTGAACAATCTTGGTAGGGGTTCACAAGATGAAGCTTCATACCAAATATCAAAGACCTGGGCCTTGCGGTTTCAGAGAAGAAGATTTCTAAAGATTTTCACTATATAAGCCTATGTAAAACCAAAGGGTCCCGGGGCGGGGGCATTTTTGGCCCCAGCACTATAGTTTGAACAATCTTGGTAGGGGTCGACTAGATGAAGCTTCATTCCAAATAGCAAAGACCTGGGCCTTGCGGTTTCAGAGAAGAAGATTTTTAAAGATTTTCCCTATATAAGCCCATATAAAACCAAAGGGCCCTGGGGCGGGGGCATTTTTGGCCCCAGCACTTAATTTGAACAATCTTGGTAGGGGTCCACTAGATGAAGCTTCTTACCAAACATCGAAGACCTGGGCCTTGTGGTTTCAGAGAAGAAGATTTTTCAAGATTTTGCCTATAAAAGCCAATGTAAAACCAAAAGGCCCCGGGGCGGGGGCATTTTTGGCCCCAGCACTACAATTTGAACAATCTTGGTAGGGGTCCACTAGATGAAGCTTCATACCAAATATCAAAGACCTGGGCATTGCAGTTTCAGAGAAGAAGATTTTTCAAGATTTTCCCTATATAAGCCCATGTAAAACCAAAGGGCCCTGGGGTTGGGGCATTTTTGGCCCCAGCACTATAATTTGAACAATCTTGGTAGGGGTCCACTAGATGAAGCTAAATACCAAATATCAAAGACCTGGGCCTTGTGGTTTCAGAGAAGAAGATTTTTTAAGTTTTCGATGAAAAAAATCTATTTTTGGCTCCTGTAACCTAGATGTGCAACGGACCGGAACTATTTGAACAACTTTGAAAGGGGACCACCTAAGGATCATTCCTATGAAGTTTGGTCAAAATTCGATTGGTGGTTTAGGAGGAGATGTCGTTTGAAGAAATTGTTTACGCATGGACGACGCACGACGGACGACGGACAAAAAGTGATCCCAAAAGCTCACCTCGTCACTGCGTGACGGTGAGCTAAAAAAAGGGTCAACTATTTTTTTCATGAGAAATGCATATATGACATTTCAAAACACTAGCATACATGGTAATAAAGTAATGCTATGCACAAGAAAGCAACACAATTAAATGCCCAGAAATTGCAAAGGGCCATAACTCCAACAAAATTCATTGTTGAGAATTTAATCAGGTTATCTCTTCCTCAGTCCCAAGCAGTATACCAAATATCAAGGCTCTAGCTCAAATACTTTTGGAGATATCTTGCTAACGAGATTTCTATGTTATTTAATTAAAATAATGCAAAAAGGGGAGATAATTCGGATAAGAAAAAAAATATGGGTCAACTATTTTTTCATGAGGAAACCATATATGAAATTTCAAAACACAAGCGTACATGGTTCTTAAGTTATGCTATGCAGAAGAAAGCGTGACGAACGTATGAACTAATGAACATACAAACGAATGAACGAACGAACGGACAAGCTAGAAGCAATATGCCCCCAACTTTTCAAAATTAGGGGCATAAAAATGCTGGTTCTAGAGATATCAAAGATATAGAGGATCTTACATGAATGTTCATGTAGTACTGTATCAATTAAATTAGTTGAGGAAAAAGTAAACCAGAGGACCAGTGGTCCTGTAAACGCTCACCTGACACCTGGTCCTGGTGTACATTTTAATGTTTTTATATATGTATATAGCCTCAGAGCAGGGGTACACAACTTGTGGGGACAAAATTTTGATGTCTAACAATGCGATAAAACTTTCCACCTATTCCTACTTTTCTGACAGTTCGAAGGCCATGCTTTCATTATGGTTTATTCCATTTGTCATATTTTTTTTAACTTTTCATATTATTTAGGGAATGTCTGATTGACAATGTGCTGGGAAACAGCACTTGACTCCTTGATTTTCCACTTGTACAGTTTTACTTAATACCATCTACATTATAGGTGTTTCTTTGCAGTATGGTGGCTGGGACACAACGTGAATTTGTTTTATCAGTTCCTGGTCATTGCATTTTATCTACTTTATGACCAGAAACAGCAGATGAGACCTATTTGATTGAATTTTTGCATTAACCCCAATTTTGTATTATATATTCCTTCCAATTCGGTATTCTAGAAATTATGTGCTTATTTTTTAAATTAATTTTAGGAGAGATACTGGTCTAGTGGAATTCATTTCACTGACCGTTCCAAGGCGGTTCTTCTGTCGCGGCTTATTTTTGTTATGGTATGTCTTTTGTGTGTGTGTGTGTGTATCGCTTACATTATTTTATTTTGGATAACCAATTGGCCATTTTGTGGGAAAGTAACTGTCCTTTTGGCTTTCCACTATTGATGTTTCCATTAGAGTCTAGTTATTTCATGTTTGTCTAAGGTCAATGAATGACCTTGACCTTTCTTATCCATAGATCTTCATGTATTCAGTTACTTTACCTAATCTACAAATTTTGGTGACACTGTCTTCAATGGTTTCCCTAAATATCCATTATTTTCACTTTTTCCTATGCAAAAGCCTAAGTCAGCAAATTTGACATTACTGTAAAATAGGTCAAGATCAACCCAGGGTCACCATTTGAACAAATTATGAGAGGCCCGAGTACCATATGCTACATGCCAAGTTTCAAGGATTGGCCTTACGGTTCTTGAGAAGAAGAATTTCGAAGTTTCTTTACCATATATGGGCGTGGTGGCCATCTTGGTCATGTGATCTAGACCATGTTGGCAGCTTTTCATTTGTTCAACTCCCAAAGGCTCCATATTGAATTTCACTTCAATTTGCTCAGTAGTTTCTGAGAAAAAATGTTTGAAATATGGAACCTGCGTGACCTTGGTCTAAGGTCAATTAATGACCTTGACCTTTCTTACACATAGATCTTCATGTATTCAGCTACTTTACCTTATCTACTAATTTTGGTGACACTGTCTTCAATGGTTTCCTAAAAATCCATTATTTTCACTTTTTCCCATGCAAAAGCCTAAGTCGGCAAATTTGACATTGCTGTAAAATAGTTCAAGGTCAACTCGGGGTCACCATTTGTACAAACTACGATGGGCCTGAGTACCATATGCTACATGCCAAGTTTCAAGGCCATTGGCCTTACGGTTCTGGAGAAGAAGAATTTTTAAGGCTTTTTACCATATATATAGGAGTGACGGCCATCTTGGTCATGTGATCTAGACCGTATTGGCATTTTTTCATTTGTTCAACTCACAAAGGCTCCATATTAAATTTCACTTAAATTGGCTCAGCAGTTTTGGAGAAAAAAATGTTTGAAATATGGATCCTGAATGACCTTGGTCTAAGGCCAATGAATGACCTTGACCTTTCTGACCCATAGATCTTCATGTATTCAGTTACTTTACCTGATCTACAAATTTTGGTGACACTGTCTTCAATGGTTTTCCTATATATCCATTATTTTCACTTTGCCCCATGCAAAAGCCTACTTCGGCAAATTTGACATTGCTGTAAAATAGGTCAAGGTCAACCCGGGGTCACCATTTGTACAAACCATGATGGGCCCGAGTACCATATGCTACATGCCAAGTTTCAAGGCCACTGGCCTTATGGTTCTGGAGAAGAAGATTTTTGAAGGCTTTTTACCATATATGGGCATGGCGGCCATCTTGGTCATGTGATCCAGACCCCGCGAACAAACTTTCGTTCCCCCATCCCACTGAGGCTCCATATGAAATTTGGCTTTGATTGGCCCTGCAGTATAGGAGAAGAAGATCTTTGAAAATGGTGGACGGACGGACGACGGACGGACGGACGACGGACCATGGCTATACTGTAAGTTCACCTATGAGCCTAAAGGCTCAGGTGAGCTAAAAATGCAGGGCCTTGCCGAGCATTGTATGCCTTTTCCTCAACGAGTAATAAATTTAATAATACGTGAGCACAAATGCAAGATTCTATTTATCATATGACATTTAAAACGCATTTTACTCGTTTTTTTTTTTTTTTACAAAACTATCAATATTCCGCCATCAGTAAATGCGTCTTCATTAAGGCCACGGTATATGTAACGTTATGGGGGTATCTAACTAATTTGCATATTTAATGCACTAGTGGATTACCTAATATGTTACATGGTGTTATTACATTTTCAGACGTGACATCATATGATATACTATTTCAGATCATGGATGCATTATCTAAATGAATTAGGAGAAAAATTATCAAATGCCCATAAAATATAAGAATCTTATATGGTTGTGAGGGGTGGATGGAAAACCCCGCCCTTTGGGTCACTGTCCTTGCCTCGTGATGCCGGACAGTGATCCCGAGGGACAGATTTTTCTATTCACCCCTCACACCCATATAGGATTCTTTTTCTTGCATACCTTCCGTTTCTTAGCGCGGGTTTTTAATGCTGCAGTCACTTCAGTTACCAACGTCCGCCATACTGTGATGACACTTGAGGGATGTTTAGTGACGTCAAGTAACATGCTGTGATGTCAACCTTAATGACCTTTTGCCTTTGCTACATGCTAAATATCTAAGCTCTTGGCCCTGTCGTTTCAGAGAAGAAGATTTTTGAAGTTTTTTTCCATTATGAGTCTATGGAGGCTAAGGGGGTCCCAGGGTGTGGCCCATTTGGACCCCAGGGGCATGATTGGCCGGATCTATGTAGGTGACCACTTGTCATTGCTACATGGTAAATATCTAAGCTCTGGGCCCTGTGGTTTCAGAGAAGATGATTTTTGAAGCTTTTTTTCATTATGAGTCTTTGGGAGCTAAGGGGCCCCGGGGCGTGGCCCTTTGGACCCCAGGGGCATGATTGGCAGGAATTATGTAGGTGACCACTTGCCGTTGCTACCTGCTAAATATCTAAGCTCTGGGTGCTGTGGTTTCAGAGAAGACGATTTTTTAAGCTTTTTTTTAAATATGAGTCTATGGGAGCAAAGGGATTATAAACGTGAGCATTGAGCTCCCTGTCGCAACCAGACAACGTCGTGATATGACTGAAAAATTGTTGAAAGCGTCGTTAAACCCGAATTCACACACACACACACACACACATGGGAGCAAAGGGGCCCCGGCGCATGGCCCATTTGGACCCCAGGGGCATAATTGGCAAGAATAATGTAGGTGACCACTTGCCGTTGCTGCATGCTTAATATCTAAACTCTGGGCCCTGTGGTTTCAGAGAAGAAGATTTTTGAACCTTTTATTTTCAATTATCAGTCTTTGTGAGCAAAGGGGCCCCGGGGCGTAGCCCATTTGGACCCTAGGGGCATGATTGGCAGGATTTATGTAGGTGACCACTTGCCGTTGCTACATGCCAAATATCTCAGCTCTGGGCCCTGTGGTTTCAGAGAAGAAGATTTTTGAAGCTTTTTTCCATTGTGGGTCTATAGGAGCTAAAGGGCCCCGGGGAGTGGCCCGTTTGGATCCCAGGGGCATGATTGGCAGGAATTATGTAGGTGACCACTTGCCGTTGCTACATGCAAAATATGTCAGCTCTGGGCCCCGTGGTTTCAGAGAAGATTTTTGAAGCTTTTTTCCATTATGAGTCTATAGGAGCTAAAGGGCCCCGGGGCGTGGCCCGTTTCGACCCCAGGGGCATGATTGGCAGGAATTATGTAGGTGACCACTTGCCGTTGCTACATGCTAAATATCTAAGCTCTGGGCCCTGTGGTTTCTGAGAAGAAGATTTTTGAAGCTTGTTCCCATTATGAGTCTATAGGAGCTAAACGGCCCGGGGGCGTGGCCCGTTTGGACCCCAGGGGCATGATTGGCAGGAATTATATAGGTGACCACTTGCCGTTGCTACCTGCTAAATATCTAAGCTCTGGGCCCTGTGGTTTCTGAGAAGAAGATTTTTGAAGCTTTTTGTTCCATTATGAGTCTATGGGAGCAAAGGGGCCCCGGGGCGTCGCCCATTTGGACCCCAGGGGCATGATTGGCAGGAATTATGTAGGTGACCACTTTCCGTTGCTACATGCCAAATATCTCAGCTCTGGGTCCTGTGGTTTCAGAGAAGAACATTTTTGAAGCTTTTTTCCATTATGAGTCTGTAGGAGCTAAAGGGCCCTGGGGTGTGGCCCGTTTGGACCCCAGGGGCATGATTGGCAGGAATTATGTAGGTGACCACTTGCCATTGCTACATGCTAAATATCTAAGCGCTGGACCCTGTGGTTTCCGAGAAGAAGATTTTGAAGCTTTTTGTTCCATTATGAGTCTATGGTAGCGAAGGGGCCCCGGGGCGTGGCCAATTTGGACCCCAGGGGCATGAATGGCAGTAATTATGTAGGTAACCACTGGCCATTAATACATGCTAAATATCTAGCTCTGGGCCCTGTGGTTTCAGAGGAGAAGATATTTTAATTTTTCCCATTGTAAGTCTATGGGAGCTATATGTTGCCATGGCAACCAGAATTCCAATCAGATCAGCCCAAAAACCTTATGCAGCCTTTCCCCCTACCTGATGATGCTTCTCATGAAATTTGATCAAGATTGACCATGGGGTATTAGAGATATACTTATTTGAAATTGTTTACGGACGCACAGACGCACGGACGCACGACAGACAAAAAGTGATCACAAAAGCTCACCTTGTCACTACGTGACAGGTGAGCTAAAAAGAATCTTTCTTAGGTGTGAAGGGTGGATAGGAAAAATTGTTCCTGAGGGTCACTATCCCAAATAATGTGGCTTTCCGAGGGATGCCAGGCAGTGATCCAGAGGGATGGATTTTTCTATCAACTCCTCACACCCATTTAAGATTCTTTTTCTTGCATACCTTTCTTTCGGAGTGATTTTATTTATAATGCAGTCACTTCAATTGTCGACATCATATTTTCACGACAACAATATATGTGCAGTGACATCGAACAACTGTGTACCTGATGTCCAATAGGAGCTTTTTTGTGACGTACTTCCGGTTCTAAAAATAGAAAGCCCTGGCCGTCAACGGCCACTCATTCTGTCGTATTGCTTCAAGGCAGTGGGACAGATAAAATGTTAATTTCAGCGTTAAACAGTGTAATTCTTTTAAACTTATGACGAATTCTAATGTAAGATAATGAGAGAAACACTGATATGTTGCCGGGTGTGAAATTTTGCATTACGAAAACATGCCTATACAAATACATTATCAATTTTTCGGCCCAAAAATGGAACTTTTAAGATGAAAAATTGTGATAATTTTCTTTTATTTTTGCTCAAAACATAGATTGCGGGGACTCGATAGAACCGCCTCGACGAGGCGGTTCTATCGAGTACCCACAATCTACCTTTTCGAGCAGAAATAAGAAAAATAATGTTTACCCCTGTAAACCACAGTTTTACTACATAAAAGTGGGGTTTTATAGGGTCATATTCGCACAACAATATATGCGCCCCTTGAACCCCACTTTTATATAGTAAAACTGGTGTTTACAGGGGTGAACCATATTTTTCTTGTTTCTACTCTAAATTATAGATTGTGGGTACTCGTTAGAACCGGCGGTTCTAATGAGTAGCCACAATCTATATTTTGAGCAGAAATAAAAAAATATCACATTTTTCCATCATAAAATTTTCTTTTTTTCGGCGGTAAAATTTACAATGTATTTGTATAGGCGTGTTTTCCTAATGATATGTGCTGTGACATCTAACTTAACAACAGTGTACCTGATGTCCAATTCAACCAGTGCACGTGAAACGTGAAAATTCTTGGTTTTTATCCTATCCCTGGGTAGGATAAGAAATTCTATCCCAGGTTAAGTAAAGGATTTCAGTATGTGATATGCAAGAAAGTATTTTCTTGATAATCTGGACCCATGGATCCAGCCCGCAATCTCCTCGGCCAAGTTGATGAAAGCATCATTAGCTTAACTAGCTTGTTTGTCGTCATATTGTTAACTGCATGTTCTAGCAAGTAGAATATTAAATACAGTGGTATTTTTGCTGAAAAAAAAAGTGTACATTTGCAAAACATATTACGATAACACACCCGTGTGACATAATGCATTCTTTCTTATCTCCAACATGGCTTTTTTCCGATGAAAAATTGTGATATTTTTCTTATTCATACTCCAAACATAGGTTGTGGGTGCTCCTTAGAACCCCCTCATTGAGGCGGTTCTAACTAGTACCCACCAACATATGACTAGGAGCAGAAATAAGCAAATAAATGTATACCCCTGTAAACTCCAGTTTTCTCTATAAAAACTGGGGACAAGCGGGTGTTCATTTCACAGACTTTTTATCATAATGGCTGCTCACATTTTTCCTGCAAAAATATTAGTATATTCGCCATATAAAATGACAAAATTTTAACCCATTATATACTGACGGATTCTTCCATTGCTATATGTTGCACAAGTCGATTCGTCATAAAAGGGGTGTCAGGCCTATTTTTTTTTTCATTTTTATCCTATTAATTTTTGATGGAAAATTCTGTTAGCAAATAGTGCAGGCCCTGATCAGACTCTACATTCTGTGGCATCTGATCTGTGCTTGCACTTTTTGCCAAGGTACCATCTGATCTGTGCCAGCACTTTTTGCCAAGGTACCATCTGATCTGTGCCTGCTTTTTTTGCCAAGGTACTCCTTTAGGGATAAACAACACGTTAGCTAATGACGTTGTTATAGTTGTTGAAGAACTGGACCCTGATAACAATTCTTTTGCCCAACCGACAAAACCTCCGAACTTGGCAGTGTAAATAAAGTAAACCATGTTCCTTTTTAAAACCATGTGGATAAAATCCTCAGACTTATCACATCATGTGTATTCCTAGGAATGTTTGTTGTCTGATGTATATTACAGCCGTCACAAATCTTCTTCACTGCTGGCATTGTCGTCTAAAACATCTTCGATACCGGAATGGTCCACTAAAACAGATAAATGACAATGAAATACAGAAAAATTCCTATATTAAGACCACCTTTGGGACTGTTCAAAAGTGTTCTTTAAGACCACCTTTGAACAGTCTCAAAGATGGACCCTGACCAGAGGACACTGTGGGCAGAAAACTCAAAGCAAGATTAAGTGTACCCTTCCAAATAACCTTTTTATAGCTGAATTAGTCTTCATTTCAGGTGGTTCTAATTCCACTGTATATGTAAAATTCTGCTATTAAGACCATCTAAAATAAAGACTTAATTAATCCGCTTTTAAAACTTCTGTTATTCCTCCTTTCTATTTTCTACAAACAGACTGTCTCCTTATAAGAGACCACCTATGGGACTGTTCAAAAGTGGTCTTTTAGACCACTTTTGAACAGTCCCAAAGGTGGTCTTAATATAGGAATTTTACTGTACATGTTACGGTGAAACTTCTACAACTCTATCAACAATAGCCAGTCAACCACAGCTATTTCATTATATAATATTGACCCCCTTAAAACCCCACTTTAATATTGTACAAGAAAGCAGTCTGAAGGACAGCCAGATCCCCCGCCACACTATGTATCAAGGCTCAACCTTGTGACCTTCACCTGTGACCTTGATCTTGGGTTGGCATGGTTTATTTAAGGTTCTGCACATCAGCTCACTGTGGGGTATATTTTACAAAAGTTTAATGAATGTCCTTCCATGGGTAAAGGAGATATGGAACTGACACAAAATTCAAAGTTTTAAATCCGTGACCTTCCAATGTGACCTTGACCTAATCAGAGTCTTTGTTGTGTGCTCTAAGGATAGCAAAGGGCCCAATGCTACTTCAAGCAGCAAGAAAAATCTCTGGTTAGACTATATATATGGGTGTGCAGGCTGATCTGAGTCTTCGATGAGCGCACATCTTATTGTAGGTTTTGTCGTGTGCTGGCTCATATATGAGCAGTTTCAAGGTGAGCATGAAAAAAGTTGTCTCAAGCCAAGATTTCCTGGCAACGGACACAACTGAGGGAAGGCTTTTTTGATATGAAAAAAAGCACAAGATAGAAGTAAAAAATTTCCTCAAATAAAAAAATATCTCCCCCCTCCTCCCCCAAATAAAACATTTTTTTTTTTTTTTGTGGCCTATTACAAATTGTAAACAAATTGGTAAACCACTGATTGAATGTTGTTATTTTTGTTTTGTTTTGGAAATATTTGTATTTTAATTAGTTACTTCTTTTGAAATGAGCTTTTGTTTTCTGAAATAAACACTTTAATGACAACAAACAAAAACAAAACGAAATGTCATTATCTAGGCAAAAACATTTTTTTTTCATCTACTGCAATATGTGCAGTTGGAGCCGCCGGCCTCTGTAGCTCAGTCAGATGCGCGTCTGACTGGTTATCAGGAGGATGCGGGTTTAATACCTGCCAGGGTGGGCAACATTCTTTCGTGGAGATTGATCATGAAATGTTTTCTATTCTCTCCCTTCCACTGATTCAAAAGGGCAGTTGTCAGTTTCTGGCGAAAGAATGTGCACTGTACTGGTTAGCAGCTTACATATAAGCTTGCCCAGGAAAAGTGTGGATAGGTAAACTGACTGGCTCAAAAATTGCCTAAAATAGTGTTGACTGGGCCGTTAAACTCCAGTACAAACAATGTGCAGTTGGAAATTCTATTGAAAATATGGCTTATTAAACTTAATGTGTAATGCTGCCATTAAGATTGTTTGTTTACAGCTTAAAAGCCCAGTCAACACTATTTAAGTCATACAGAGCTAGTTATATTGGTTTACCTCACCAAACTTTACTTGGGAAGGCCTATAAATATGCAGTTTACCAGTACAGTGCTTATTCTTTACCAGAGACTAAACAGCTGCCCTTCTTAAGAGGAATGTAAACACCTTCTGGGGAGGCAACTCCTGCTAATATATCTTTGTCTCCCATGTTATTGGGGGTCATCTCTTAAAGGAAAGAGAAGACCCTTTAAGAGTAGACCCCTTTTTCAGTGGGACAGGGCTTATAGAAAAGCGAACAGGAAGCCCCAAAAGTTGTCTCCCTTTGAAAAATGACGGAAACATTATAACACACCAATGCGACATAGTGCATTTTATCACATCTCCAAAATGGCCATTTTTATGATGAAAATCCGTGATATTTTTCTTATAAATACTGCAAACAAAAGTTGTCAAACACAGGAGGTCAAGGTCACTCGCTATTTTCAGAATAATTTTGTCATCACAGTAGTGGCTACATGTGTTGATGAATTTTGCTATAACTTTACACAAATGTTGGAAGTGATAATATCTTGAGCTAATTTAACTTTCAAGGTCATGACTTCAAGGTCAAGGTCACTGTGACTTTTATGGAAAAACTTTGTCATTGCTCTAGTGCCTTTATTTATTGATGGATTTTTATATCAACTTTTGCAAATGATAATATCTGGAGCGAGTTAGACTTTCAAGTCATTGCCTTAAGGTCAAGGTCACTGGCTATTTTTAGGAAAACATTGTCATCACTCTAGCGCCTAGATTTATTGATAAATTCTAATATAACTTCACACAAATGTTGGGTATGATACTATCTCTAGCAAGTTTGTCTTTCAGGGTCCTGAGATAAAGGTCAAGTCACTTGCTATTTTTAGAATAGTTTTGTCATCACTCTAGCGCCTAGATTTATTGATAAATTTTAATATAACTTCACACAAATGTTGGGTATGATACTATCTCTAGCAAGTTTGTCTTTCAGGGTCCTGAGATAGAGATCAAGTCACTTGCTATTTTTAGAATAGTTTTGTCATCACTCTAGCGCCTAGATTTATTGATAAATTCTAATATAACTTCACACAAATGTTGGGTATGATACTATCTCTAGCAAGTTTGTCTTTCAGGGTCCTGAGATAGAGATCAAGTCACTTGCTATTTTTAGAATAATTTTGTCATCACTCTAGCGCCTACATTTATTGATAAATTTTAATATAACTTCACACAACTGTTGGGTATGATACTATTTTGAGCAAGTTTGTCTTTCAGGGTCCTGAGATAGAGGTCAAGCCACTTGCTATTTTTAGAATAATTTTGTCATCACAATAGTGGCTGCATTTGTTGATGAATTTTGCTAAAACTTCATACAAATGTTGGAAGTGATAATATCTTGAGCGAGTTCGACGTTCAAGGTCATGACTTTAAGGTCAAGGTCACTGTGACATTTTAAGAAAAACTTTGTCTTTGATCTAGTGCCGTTATTTATTGATGGATTTTATATAACCTCTCATAACTTTTGCTGGAGGGAGTTAGACTTTAAAGGTCATGACTTCAAGGTGAAGGTCACTGGCTATTTTGAGAAAAACTTTGTCATCATTCTAGCACCTACATTGATTGATAGATTTTAATATTACTTCAAACAAATGTTTGGTATGATAGTATCTCGAGCAAGTTTGTCTTTCAGGATCCTGAGATAGAGGTCAAGGTCACTTGCTATTTTTAGAATAATTTTGTCATCACAGTAGTGGCTACATGTGTTGATGAATTTTGCTATAATTTTACACAAATGTTGGAAGTGATAATATCTTGAGTGAATTGGACTTTCAAGGTCGTGACTTCAAGGTCAAGGTCACTGTGACATTTTAAGAAAAACTTTGTCATTGCTCTAGTGCCTTTATTTATTGATGGATTTTAATATATCTTCTCACAATTTTTGCAAATGATAATATCTGGAGCGAGTTAGACTTTCAAGGTCATTGCCTTAAGGTCAATGTCACTGGCTATTTTTAGAAAAACTTTGTCATCACTCTAGCGCCTACATTTATTGATAAATTTTAATATAACTTCACACAACTGTTGGGTATGATACTATCTCTAGCAAGTTTGTCTTTCAGGGTCCTGAGATAAAGGTCAAGTCACTTGCTATTTTTAGAATAATTTTGTCATCACAATAGTGGCTACATTTGTTGATGAATTTTGCTATAACTTCATACAAATGTTGGAAGTGATAATATCTTGAGCGAGTTCATCTTTCAAGGTCATGACTTTAAGGTCAAGGTCACTGTGACATTTTTAGAAAAACTTTGTCTTTGATCTAGTGCCTTTATTTATTGATGGATTTTTATATATATCTTCTCACAACTTTTGCAAATGATAATATCTGGAGGGAGTTAGACTTTCAAGGTCATGGCTTCAAGGTCAAGGTCACTGGCTATTTTTAGAAAAAATTTGTCATCACTCTAGCACCTACATTGATTGATAGATTTTAATATAACTTCATACAAATGTTGGGTATGATAGTTTCTCAGGCAAATTTGTCTTTCAGGGTCCTGAGATAGAGGTCAAGGTCACTTGCTATTTTTAGAATAATTTTGTCTCACAGTAGTGGCTACATGTGTTGATGGATTTTGCTTTAACTTTACACAAATGTTGGAAGTGATAATATCTTGAGTGAATTTGACTTTCAAGGTCAAGGTCACTGTGACATTTTAAGAAAAACTTTGTCATTGCTCTAGTGCCTTTATTTATTGATGGATTTTAATATATCTTCTCACAATTTTTGCAAATGATAATATCTGGAGGGAGTTAGACTTTCAAAGTCATTGCCTTCAGGTCAATGTCACTGACTTTTTATAGAAAAACTTTGTCATCACTCTATATCTTCACACAAATGTTGGAGATGATAATATCTCAAGCGTGTTGATTTTCAGGATCCTCGGGTCAAGATCAAGGTCACTGTGGCTAGTTTTAGAAAATGTTCATCATTGCTCTAGCGGCTACATTTATTGATAGATTTTAAAATATCTTTTCACAAATGTTGCCTATGACAATATCCCAAATTAGTTAGGCTTTCAAAGTCCTCCACTCTCCGCTCAAGCTCATGGTCACTGTGGTTATTTTTAGAAAAAAAAACTTTGTCACCGCTCCATTACGATACCACACCTGTGTGATATAGTGCATTTTTTTCATATTTCCAAAATGGCTACTTTCCCGATGAAAATTTGTGATATTTTTCATACTTATATTCCAAATGTAGGTTGTGGGTGATCGTTAGAACTGCCTCATTGAGGCAGTTCTAACGAGTACCCACAACCTATGTCTTGGAGCAAAAATAAGAAAAATAATGTATACCCCCATAAACCCCAGTATATAAAGTGGGGTATAGGGGGTCTTCATTTCACAGACCGTTTCAGCTCTAGACAGAAGCACCATGCATGAAGCACAACCTCCGAAAACTGTAATCATCCCAAGTATTGTGACAGATAGACCTAAGTCTAACAGTGCAGACTGCTCCAGTCTGATCGGGGTCTACACTATTCTGTCTGCACCTTATTTGAGAATTACAGCAACTTCTCAATGTGTCCAACTTTTAGGATTTTTACATTATTTCTCCAATTAGCCACGATATGGACAAAAAGCAGAAGTTTTGGTTTAAAGGTGCATTATTGAGCTATCTGGAAAAATGTCCCAAAAATGAAATACATATAGCCGGTATTTTTCTTTAAAACAATACAAATGAATGCATTTTATGCAAAAATGTGAACAATTATGATGACAGGTAAACGATTTTGACAGGGATTCCCTAACTACGTTTCAACACTAGTTAGATCTATTTTTAGTTCGTGACAAAAATAGAATCCCCATATATGACGTTATGCGACGTTCATTTTTGGCCTTGTTTGCTTACGCCATGCCTGAATCGGACAAACATATGACGCTGAATAGCATGCCATAAGTAACGACACTCAGAGACAATACTGTCGCCATGTATGTGTAAAGTGACAGATTTATTTTTAGAACATAAATTGCAAACACATGTTCAGAGCGAAGGGTAGACACGAATGAAAACGACCATTTTCACAAAGTTCTGAAGCTGTAATTGGCTCCAAAAGTGTACACATGACAAAGGAGTATGCATGGAAGATAAAAACCAGAAAAAAATTTTTGAGACCCGGTAGCTCAAGAATGCACCTTTAAGCTTCCGAGAAAAACTACATCTGAAAATGGAGCAGTCTGATCAGCATCCACACTGTTTGCCTGCATGCAAAAATATTTTTAAAAAGTTCGAAGACAACATTTTCTGATGTAGTTTTTCTCGGCATCTTATTTAGGGTAAAGTTAACACTGCAGAGCCTGATCAGATGCTGGATTCTTCTGGGTGTACAGTGCTTATATATATGCAGTTTACCAGTACAGCGCACATTGTTGCCATAATACACATGAGCGAGCTGCATGTTGGAATGGCAAACAGTGTAGACCCTGATCAGACTGGACTGTTTGCTTAGGCCTATCTGTCCCACTACTTAGGATCATTACGGTACCTTAATCGGCTCCCGCCCACCGGGGCTTGAAGAAATAGATGGGCTGCGTGATGCTTCCATGCAGACCTGATACCGATCACACATGAGTACTGGTAAACTGCTCAGAGGATCTAAGCCAGCCCAAGCAAAGCAGTGCGAATCGGACCGTCCATGCTTATAAACCTTATTGGTTTCATTGGGCGACAGGGCTTGAGATGTTATTTCATCTCAATGTCGGGTAAACGTCCCACAAAATTGAAAAAAAAACGTCTCCAAAATGACCTTTACATTTCTTGTTTGCTTTGAGGTTTAACATCCCCGTCAACACTGTAAAGGTCATTTTGGAGACGTTGCTTCCAATTTTGTGGGACTTTTACCCGACATTGAGATGAAATGACATCTCAAGCTCTGTTGCCCAATGCAACCAATAGGGTTTACTAGCATGGACAGTCCACCTAGCACCATCCTCTAAGCGGTTTACCAGTACTAGTGTGCAGGCCGGATTCAGCTCTGCGTGGAAGCATCATGCAGCCCATATATATATATCTATTAGTATGGGCGGTCCGCCTCGCACCGCGGTTCCTGGAAGGCTTAGATCCTCTGAGCGGTTTACCAGTACTAGTCTGCGTGGAAGCATCATGCAGCCCATATATTTCTTCAAGCCCCTAAGGGCGGGGGCTGTTGACCTATACAGTGTTGACGGGGATGTTAAACCTCAAATCAAACAAACCAGTGACATGACCAGTGATAGTCACATGGACAACAGCAGATTGGACTAACTTCTAAAATATTCGTAACTCTTGAGGTTTGACCCAACAAGAGCTGTCATCAGACAGCAAAGCTCACCTAGAAGTGTCCTTGAGGTCTTGGACACAGGTAGGGGTATTGCTGAATAAACCAATGGACCTTTATCTATCATCTGACCCATCATGTTAACAAGTCCATGTAATGAACGCTCCTAAGTAAACCCCACTTTACATAGAGAAAACTCAGGATAAAGAGGGTATACATTATTTTTCTTATTACTGCTCAAAGACATACGCTGTGGATCCTCGTTAGAACCGCCTAGAGTGTTCACAAGGTTTTTCTATGATTTGATCTTCTGACCTACTTTCTGACCCGACATGACCTACATTCAAACTTGACGGAGATATTGTCAAGATGATCATTCTGAGCAATTTTGATGAAGATCAGATCAAAAATGTTGCCTCTAGAGTGTTCACAATGTTTTTGGTTTGTTTGATTTTGTTTGATTTTAGCTTTAACCTCCCCGTCAACACTATTGAAGTCATTTTGGAAAGGCTGCTTCCACTTTTGTGGGACTTTTACCCGACATTGAGATGAAATGACATCTCAAGCCCTGCCCAATGGAACCAATGGGGTTTATAAGCATGGACGGTCTGACTGGCACTGTTTAGCCTGGGCAGGCTTAGATCCTCTAAGCGGTTTACCAATACTCGTTTGAGGTCAGTTTCAGCTCTGCGTGGAAGCATCATGCAGCCTATCTATTTCTTCAAGCCCTGATGGGTGGGGGCTTTCACAAGGTGTTTCTATGATTTGATCATTCTGAGCAAGTTAGATGATGATCAGATCCAAATTGTGGCCTGTAGACTGTTCACAAGGTTTTTCTATGATTTGACCTTCTGACCTACTTTTTGACCCAATGTGACCCATATTTGAACCTGACGGAGATATTATCATAACGATCATTCTTACCAACTTTGATGATGATTGGACCAAAACTGGCCTCTAGAGTGTTCACAAAAAAAGTTCATGCACGGACAACTAACGCCGCCGCCGGGCATCTCACTGTCACAAAAGCTCACCATGACCTTCGGCCAGGTGAGCTGAAAATATCACAAATTTTCATCAGGAAATGACCATTTTCAGTGCACTATACCACACAGGTGTGTTTGATCGTTATCCTCAGTTGTTTGAACACAACCTTTGCAGTGTAGAACCAGATCAGACTGTTTCTGAAGAAGCCATCTGATCAGGATCTACACTCATTGTCATGCTGTTTGTGAATTGGACAGGGTTGGTTGAAAGTCAGAGATGAATGTGGCTAAATTAATTTGTTCAGCAGGGCAAGGGTCCAAACGTTATACTTTGTAACTCTGTTGTTGTTTTGTTTTATTTTCTTCTTCAGTCGCAATTTCTCTAGAATTATTTTGTCAAATCATTCTCAATTAAATCCACTTCTGTTTATCATAATTAACCCATATTGTACCAGAAACCGCAAAAAACGGTGAGTTGGCAAACATTGCAGGCCCAGATCAGACGCCGCAGAATGCGGCATCTGATCAGGGCCTACACTGTTTGCAAAAAGAACAGCTATGTTCCAAATAATGTTTATAGATAAATCAACCTGCCACCCCTAAAGTTTAAAATGGACTCCTGCCATATATAAGGAGGAAGATTCCATTTGGTACAACAATGGTTAAGTGAAAAGGATGATGCAGTATTTGTTTTGTTATCAACATACAATGTATAAATGAGATGCTTGTTTACTTTTGTCAAAGGTCATCCGTTCCATCAAAAATTTCAATCAAAGGACTGACAGAACTGATTGGTTTAGTTTATACTATAGTTCGAACAAATTGACCTGAGACTGGTGAACTCTATTAACATAATTTCACACTCGACTGAATGCATGTATTTATCTTCGCCGTCTTCTGAAAATTGCGATATTGTTATTCAATACATAGAGGTCGTTAAATAGGTCGTAATTCACGAGATGTTGAAAATTCAAGGTACATTTACCAAAGCCGGCGTATCAGGCGATAATATTGACTAATTTATTCCTTGCATAAAGGTCAGTCTCCTGTCAAATTGTTCGAACTATATTAACCCTTGACCTGCTGAATATTGAAATATGCCACACCCACCACTGATTATCAACCAATCAGATTTCTTGATGCAAATTGTTGCAACAAATTCATAAAATGAATGACAAACAATGAAGATCCTGATCAGATGGCTTCTTCAGAAGCCATCTGATCAGGATCTGCATTGTTTGTAAGATCAGACATCCAGGTTTGATTGTGATGAAAGCTTCAAGCTAAATATCTGAATCACTCTCAAACACTCTTTCTGAATGAGAAAGAGGCATGCATTTTACACCACTGCTACCCATTTACACCTTGGTTTTTGTTTGTTTGATTTGAGGTTTAACGCCCCCGTCAACACTGTAAAGGTCATTTTGGAGACGTTGCTTCCAATTTTGTGGGACTTTTACCCGACATTGAGATGTAATGACATCTCGAGCCCTGTCGCCAAATGCAACCAATAGGATTTACTAGCATGGACAGTCCACCTAGCACCATCCTCTAAGCGGTTTACCAGTACTAGGGTGCAGGCCGGATTCAGCTCTGCGTGGAAGCATCATGCAGCCCATATATTTCTTCAAGCCCCTATGGGCAGGGACGATATTTACACCTTGGTGCACTGGCATTATTTGTCTTGCCCGAGGACACACCTCGCCTCTGGTGGCAGGATTCCACCAGGGCCACAAACTCTCGATCATAAGTCGAACACAATAACCACTGAGCTGATTGGTCAACTATCTCTCAGTGCTGGCTAAGAAAGAAAAGGTCCATAATTGGGACATTGACTGTTACCTTAACCCTTATCTTGCTGAATATTCATTTAAGCCACACCCATTTCTGTCTATGACCCAATCAAATTACTCGATGTAACTTATTGCTACAAATTCATAAACTGAATGCCAAATAGTGTAGATCCTGATCAGATGGCTTCTTCAGAAGCCATCTGATCTGGATCTACACTGTTTGTAAAGAAGAGGGTTGTCGTGAACAGCAAGATAAGGGTTAAACCCTTAAAATTATATTCCTGTATTTTGAAGCAAACTTTGTAGACACTGATCAGATGCCACATTCTGCAGTGTCTGATCTGGACCTCCACTGTTTGCATCACAAAAACTTACCTGTACAATCTTGACCTCCACAAACCCCACTTTTATACAGTAAATCTGAGGTTTACAGGGGTATATAAGAGGGCAGGCTGAAAAATTCTGAGCCTGACCAAGATCCAATGGTTTGTCCATGCTGAAAGTGCCTTAATTTTCAACATAGTCTCCCTTCCTGTCCACACACTTCCTCCATCGATGCTGGAGTCCTTGGATCCGAGTGGTATAGAAGGTATCATCTTGGTCCCTGAAAAACTCCTCCATAGCCGCTATCACCTCCTCGTCTGACTGATAATGCTGCCCAGCCAAGTGCTTTTTCATGTTTGGAAACAGGAAATAATCTGAGTGAGCTAGATCAGGTGAATACAGAGAGTGATCAACAAGTGTGAAGCCATAGTCATGCACAGCAGTCATTGCGACAACCGATTTATGAGCAGGCGCATTGTCCTGATGGCACGAGACCCCTTTTGTCAATTTTCCGGGTCGTTTAGCCTTAATTGCTTTTCGCAATTGTTTTAGCAGATCTGCATAATACTCCCCATTAATTGTTCTGCCCTATAGAAGGTAATCTATGAATAGTATATCCTTGGCATCCCAGAACACTGATGCCATCACCTTCCCTGCAAAGAAGACGACCTTTGCTTTCTTTGGAGGGGGTGAGCCAGGGTGCTTCCATTGCATGGATTGTCTTTTGGTCTCAGGCTCAAAGTGATTAACCCAACACTCATCCTGAGTGACAAAACGGTCAAGAAAACCATCTTGGTCTGCTTCAAAAATAGCCAAGTTGGCTTGTGACAGGTTCAGTCTGGTCAACCTTTGGTCAGGCGTCAAAAGCCGTGGTACCCATCTGGCGGAAACCTTCTACATTCCTAATTCACTGTGTAGAATGTTCTCTACTCGTTCACGGGAGATGCCAACAGTGTTAGCTAACTGATTCACAGTTAAACGTCTGTCATCCATCACGGCCCTGTGCACTTGGCTGATGGTTTCCTCAGTTGTTGCCATTGTGGGTCGTCCACACCGGTCATAATCTTCAAGGCTGTCCTTGCCCATCTTAAAATTTGCTGCCCACCTTTTCACGGTTTAATACGAAGGAGCAGTATCCCCAAATGTGGCAACCATATCCCCTTGAATGTCCTTAGGAGCTAACCCCTTTTTATGGAGGTACTTGATGACACCACAATGCCAGATTTTGTCCATTTTCTCAAAAACGTGCTACTATAAATTTTCAAAGTATAGAATTTCTACGTTATTGCAGATAAACTTGAACTCATTTGAGTCAAATGAAGTAATAAAGTTTTGGATTTAATGAATATGAAATTTCATGGCTGTTCGATGCCTGCTTCTTGGTCAGGCTCAGAACTTTTCAGACTACCCTCATATTTGTTTCTTATGATGTTTTGAGCATGCAGAAAAAAGAAAAATCTCAGAATTTTTTATCTTAATATTTTCGTTTTTTTGTGGTAAAATTTTCAATATACCTGAATGGGAATGTTTTCTTTAAGGCCTACGTCCCAATCATCACGAAAACCTGCCTATACAATTTTGACCCCTTCAAACCCCACTTTTATATAGTAAAACTTGGGTTTAAGGGGGTATACGTTATTGTTCTTATTTCTGCTCTGAGATATAGATTGTGGGTACTCGTTAGAACTGCCTCATTGAGGCAGTTCTAACAAGTACCCACAATCTATATTTTGAGCAGAAATAAGAAAAATATTACAATTTTTCATAAAGGTTACTATGTATTGGTACAGGCGTGTTTTCGTAATACATGATAACAAGTCCGTGTAAAGAATGCCTCCGTAAACCCCACTGATGTAGAGAAAATTGGGGCTTTATGCTAGTATACTTAAATTTTCTTATGTCTGCTCCACATGTTTGAGAAGCCTCCGTGGTGCAGTGGTTACGCTACTCGCCTTGTAAACCAGGGATCGCAGGATCGATCCCGGGCTTCTCCAGACTTTCGGATGAGTCTTTAAACCGAGGTCCCGTCTTCGTATGACCTTAGCTGTTGGTGGGACGTAAAACTAAAACTCACTCACTCACTCCACATATGTTGTGGGTACTCGTTAGAACTGCCTCAATGGTCGAGGCAGTTCTAACCCTTCTCTTGCTGAATATTCAGTTTAGCCACACCCATTTCTGACTTTGAATCAATCAGATTACTTGTTGTAATTTATTCCAACAAATACATAAATTGAATGTCAAACAGTGTAGATCCTGATCATATGGCTTCTTCAGAAGCCATCTGATCGGGATCTACACTGTTTGCAAAGATAGGGGTTGTCGTGAACAGCAAGATAAGAGCTAACTAGCACCCACAACTTATGTTTGAAATTTTAATTAGAACAAGAGGCCCATGGGCCACTATGCTCACCAGAGCTCAGGTGGGCACTGCCCAACTGCAGCCATGTATTTTAATATGATATCATTTTAATCTGCCAAATGAACACCCATATCCAAATGAGCACCCATGTGGATGTATATGAAACACTATGCCTTTTATGAAGTAGAGGGGTTGGGGCATGGACCCAATCGAGTCCTGGTTGGTATCACTAAATTTGTCTTATCACAAGGAACAAGAATATATATGGTTTAGCAGTGGGGATCTGTATGGCTGGAGATATAAGGCCTCTTAAACGTTGGAGATCCCAGGAAAGCCCAAGATTGTTGTCCCTAAATGTGTCTCATCATAAGGACCAAGTATATATATGGTTTAGGGGTGGGAATCTGAACGGTTTCTGAGATATGAGGCCCTTTTATGAAGTGGAAAGGAGTGGACTGGCCTCTGCAGACACCCCTACAGTAGGTGTGCTAATAATAAGGAACAAGAACATATATGATTATGGGGTGGGGATTTGAATGGTTTCTGAAATATATGGCCTTTTATGAAGCGGAAGGGCAGGGCACATTGCTTCAGCACAAAGAGACCCCCAAGTTGGTGTGACTGAACGAGTCTTATCATAAGGAACAAGAATATATATAGTTTAGAGGTGGGGATATGAACGATTTCTGAGATATATGGCTTTTTATGAAGTCAAGCGGTGGGGCATGGCCCGGGGACTCACAAGCTGGTGTCACTGAATACGTCTTATCATAAGGAAGATGAATATAATATGGTTTAGGGGTGGGGCTCTGAACAGTTTCTGAGATATAAGGCCTTTTGTGAAGTGCAGGGGGGGGGGGGGGGGCAAGGCCCTGTGAGACCCCCAGGTTGGTGTCAATGAATGTGTCTTATCATAAGGAACAAGAATATACATGGTTTAGGGGTGGGGATCTGTAAGGTTTCCGAGATATTGTGATATTATGATATGGAGGGGGTGGGGCATGGCCCCAGCACATCCCTGGGGACCCTCAGGTTGGTGTCACTGAATGCGTCTTATCGAAATGAACAAGAACATATATGGTTTAGGGGTGGGGATCTGAACAGTTTCTGACATATATGACCTTTTGTGAAGTGGAGGGGTGGAGCATGGCTCCGGCGCACCCCAGAAGACCCCCAATTCGGTGTCAATGAATGTATCTTATCATAAGGAGCAAGAATATATATGGTTTAGGGGTGGGGAAATGTAAGGGTTCCGAGATATTGGGCCTTTTATGAAATTGAGGGGGTGGGACATGGCCCCGGCGCAACCCGGGAGTATATATGGTTCAGGGGTGGGAATCTGAATGGTTTCCAAGATTTTGGGCCTTATATGAAGTGGACGGGGTGGGGTATGGCCTCTGCGCATCCCGGAGGACCCTCAGGTTGGTGTCACTGAATGCGTCTTATCAATAGGAACAAGAATATATTTGGTTTAGTAGTCGGGATCTGAATGGTTTCTGAGATATATGGCCTTTCAATAAGTGGTGGGGGTGGGGCATGGCCCAGGCACAACCTGGGGGACCCTCAGGTTGGCAACCCTCAGGTTGGCATAAAAGCATATGGCTGGGAGAAGTTTACTCAAGACACATTTCTATAAAAGTGTTGTCAAAATATCTGCAATGACTTGGCAGTAAATGCCATTTTTCAATTTTCACCATATTGTAAGTCTATGGAAACTCTAAGTTGCCATAGCAACCAAACTAAACAGCTGATTTTCATAAAAAACACAAAATTTCAATCCCCCAGCCCAAGGATGCTACAGATAAAATTTGGGCTTAATCGGCCCAGTGGCTTCAGAAAAGGAGATGTTCAAAAGTGTTGACACCAGACATACGACGACAACGGACAACTGCCTATCCTATAAGATCCCCCGGAGCCTTCGGCTCTGGTGAGCTAAAAAAAAACAAAACCTGTCAAGGCAAAATTTTTGAATATTTCCATAAACTCTCAGCCTCAAAGAGCATATGGTTTCTGAGGAGACGATTTTTTTATTTTTTTTTTCTATTTTTTCATGTTGGTTTCCATAGCAACCAGTAAAAATGCGCAATAGGCCTAAAATCATATGGCAGATGGTAGATTGCTTAAGGAACATTTCTTTGAAAGTTGTGTCAAAATATCTGCAAAGGTTTGGCAGTTAATGCCATTTTTTAATTTTCCCTATTATAAGTCTATGGAAAATCTAAGTTGCCATAGAAACCACACTAAAGAGCCGAATTTCATAAACAAGAGGGCCCAGAGGGCCCTGAATCGCTCACCTGAGTATCAGTGTCTCTAGTGCATTCTTGGCCCAAGGGCTATAATCTGAATAAACTTGGTAGCAGTCCACTAGATAAAGCTTCAGACCAAATATCAAAGACCTGGGCCTTCTGGTTTCAGAAAAGAAGATTTTTAAAGGATTTCCCTATATAAGCCTATGTAAAACCAGCAGGCCCTGGCGCATGGGCATTTTTGGCGCCAGGGCTATAATTTGACCAATCTCAGCAGAGAGTCACTAGTTGAAGCTTCACACCAGATATCAAAGACCTGGGCCTTCTGGTTTCGGACAAGAAGATTTTTTAGAGGTTTTTTCCTATATATGCCTATGTAAAACTAGTGGGTCCCAGCGCAGGGACAGTTTGGGCCCAAAGGCTATAATTTGAACAATCTTGGTAGAGGTCCATTAGATGAAGCTTCATACCAAAAATCAAAGACCGGGGCCTGGCGGTTTCAGAGAAGATTTTGTAAAGATTTTCCCTATATAAGCCTATGCAAAACCAAAGGGCCCCGGGGCGGGGGCATTTTTGGCCCGAGCACTATAATTTGAACAATCTTTGTAGGGGTCCACTAGATGAAGCTTCATTCCAAATAGCAAAGACCTGTGCCTTGCGGTTTCAGAGAAGAAGATCTTTAAAGATTTCCCCTATATAAGCCCATGTAAAACCAAAGGGCCCCGGGGCGGGGCATTTTTGGCCCCAGCACTATAATTTGAACAATCTTGGTAGAGGTCCACTAGATGAAGCTTCATACCAAATATCAAAGATCTGGGCCTTGCGGTTTCAGTGAAGAAATTTTTTAAAGATTTTCCCTATATAAGCCCATGTAAAACCAAAGGGCCCCGGAGCAGGGGCATTTTTGGCCTCAGCACTATTTTTTTCAACAATCTTGATAGGGGTCCACTAGGTGAAGCTTCATACCAAATATCAAAGATCTGGGCCTTGCGGTTTCAGAGAAGAAGATTTTTAAAGATTTTCCATATTTATCATCATCATCATCATCAACGGATTTTTTATTAACTTGCAGGTACAGGGGCAACATCCACATAAGTGGGCCCCCTTCCAGGTAGCTGTCTTGCTGCACGCATTGCAGATCTTACACCAGATCTCCAGGCTTGTCTATCATGAGGATCGATAGCGGAGAGCTTCCATTCTCTGCAATCTCTTTCTGTTAGCTGCTTCCAGGTCATCTTGGGCCTTCCTGGCCCCCGCTTTCCACCTACCTGTATGTCACAGGCAGTCTTGACTGCACCGTTGGAGCGTTCCACATGTCCATACCAGCAAAGCCTGCTCTCTTTCAGGATGAGGTCCAGGTCCTCAATGCCAAGACGCTCAAGTAACTCACTGGACCTGATGGTGACAGTGTCCTGAGGCTTGACATTGCAGATCTGTCTGATCATTGCCCTGTCATTTGGCTGTAGACGTTGGAGGTTTGGCTTTGTCAATGGCCATGTCTCACTGGCATGGAGCATTGCGCTCCGCACACAAGAGATATACACATGGCCAATGTGTCTTGAACGAGAGGTGGCGGGAAGAGAGAACTGGTAGCAACTCCTTGAATTTCTTCCAGGCTGTTTTCACACGTGATGTAGTTGAAAGGTCGCAACCACCTGCTGCAGAGAGCATATCACCTAGGTAGCAAAAGGAAGCTACAACCTCAAGCTTGTCGGTTCCTACTTGGACTTCCCTCTGTGGTCTGTCATCTAAGGGGCGTGCAATTCCTTGGCACAGTGTACACATGTAATCAGGGTCCTCTATCAAGCGTTTGAGCCCACTGCATTTCTTGTGCACCCAGAACTTGCAGACATTACAAAAGATGCTGTTGCTGTCCATTCCAGTGTGACATACAGTGCATGGGAACTGGCCTGTACTCTGCAAGAGGTCCAGACCTGTACCACAGATCATGATCTTTGTCTTTCCTGCATTCACTCTCAGCCCTTTTGCCTCCATTGCGTCTTTCCAAGTTAAGAGCCTCGTGACACATTCCTCAAGGGATTCAGCTATGATGACAAGGTCATCAGCATACAGGTCCTCCCAGGGAACTCCGAGCGGAACTCTCATGACAAGGCTTCAAGTACAATGATGAAAAGCAGTGGGCTGAGAACAAAGCCTTGATGAACACCCACCTTCACCTCGAATTCTTCACTGTAACCATCACCAACGGGAACACGGCTCCGAGCATTAGCATACATCCCTTGGACCAGTTTCACAATCCACTCGTCCACTCCAAGTTTTCTTAGTGCCCACCAGATGACTTTCCGAGGCACTCGGACAAATGCCTTCTCCAGGTCTACAAAAGCCATGTAGAGTCTCCTGTTGGCCGCCAGATACTTCTCTTGCAGCTGCCGTACAACAAAAATTGGGTCTGTTGTGCCTCTTTCTGGGACGAAGCCAAACTGGGAATCGTCAATGGACACCAACTGCCTAATGTGGCCATCCACAATTCTCTCCAGGACTTTCATGACCTGTTCTGTCAGCTTGAGACCACGGTAGTTGCCCCGTTCCAATGCATCGCCCTTGCCCTTGTAGAGACAGACAATGAAACTCTGTTCCCAGTCAGAGGGTACCTTCCCATCACGGATGATTGCAGCTCCAAGGTCACGGATCAGCGAGGCACCCGCATCACCTGCAGCTCTTATCATCTCCACCTCTATGCCAGAGGGGCCCGCTGCTTTGCCAGTCTTCATCTGAGAGATAACCTTCTTAACCATATAAATAGTGATTGGGAGGGGTGGCCCTTCCACTGGTGGTTCATCAGACAGGTGGTCTGGGCCCCAGTCGAACTCAACATTGAGCAGCCTTGTTGAGTTCGACTCGGACCCAGACCACCTGTCTGATGAACCACCAGTGGAAGGGCCACCCATCCCAATCATTATATAAGCCCATGTAAAACCAAAGGGCCCTGGAGCGGGGGCATTTTTCACCCCAGCACTATAATTTGAACAATCTTGGTAGAGGTCCATTAGATGAAGCTTCATACCTAATATCAAAGATCAGGGCCTTGCGGTTTCAGAGAAGAAGGTTTTTAAAGGTTTTCCCTATACAAGAGGCTCAATGAGCCCAACCGCTCACCTGAGGAACATTTTAGTTAGCTGTTTGTCCCATGGTCTTTGAGCATAATTTTTTTTCCTAATGGGACACAGCATTATAAATTTGGACCCTAGGGGCATGTTTGGTAGGATTAATGTAGGGGACCACTTGACATTGCTTAATATGTAAGCTCTGGGCCTAGTGGTTTCGGAGAAGATTTTTGAAGTATTTTTTCCATTATAAGTCTATGGGGGCTAAGGGGCCCCAGGACGTGGCCAGTTTAGACGCCAGGGGCATGAATGGCACAATTTATGTAGGGGACCACTTGACATTGCTACATGCTTAATATGTAAGCTCTGTGCCTAGTGGTCTCAGAGAAGAAGGTTTTTTAAGCTTTTTTTCATTTTAAGTCTACGGGGGTTAAGGGTTAAGTCTACGGGGGTTAAGTTCTGGGCCTAGTGGTTTCAGAGAAGAAAAGTTTATCCCATTGTAAGTCTATAGGAGCTATATGTTGCCATGGCAACACCAGTTTCAATCTGAATTGCCCCAAAACATACTGCATCTTATCCCCCAACTAGATAATGCTTCTCATGAAATTTAATCATGATTGGCCAAGTGGCTTTAAAGATATACTTATTTGAAAATGTGAACGGACGCCAGACGCCGGACCATTGTCATATTAATACCTCACATGAGCCTTTAGCTCAAGTGAGCTAATAATACTAGCTGTTTCAGAGAACAAGATTTTTTAAGTTTTTTTTTTTCATTATAAGTATATGGGGGCTAAGGGGCCCCAGGGCGTGGCCAGTTTAGATCCCAGGGACATAATTGGCACAATTTATGTAGGGGACCACTAGACATTGCTACATGCTTAATATGTAAGCTCTGGGCCTAGTGGTCTCAGAGAAGAAGGTTTTTTAAGCTTTTGTTTCATTTTAAGTCTACGGGGGTTAAGGGTCCCTGGGGAGTGGCCAGTTTAGACCCCAGGGGCATGATTGGCACAATTTATGTAGAGGACCACTTGACATTGCTACATGCTCAATATGTAAGCTCTGTGCCTAGCGGTTTCAGAGAAGAAGATTTTTTAAGCTTTTATTTCCATTATCAGTCTATGGGGCCTAAGGGACCCCGAGGCGTGGCCAGTTTAGACCCCAGGGGCATGATTGGTACAATTTATGTAGGGGACCACTTGACATTGCTACATGCTTCATATGTAAGCTCTGGGCCTAGTCGTTTCAGAGAAGATTGTTTTAGCTTTTTTCCATTATAAGTCTATGGGGGCTAAAGGGCCCCAGGGCGATGCCAGTTTAGACCCCAGGGGCATGATTGGCACAATTTATGTAGAGGACCACTTGACATTGCTACAGGCTTAATATGTAAGCTCTGTGCCTAGTGGTTTCAGAGAAGAAGATTTTTAAGCTTTATTTTTTTTCATTATAAGTCTATGGGGGCTAAGGGGCCCCAGGGCATGGCCAGTTTAGATCCCAGGGGCATGATTGGCACAATTTATGTACGGGACCACTTGACATTGCTACATGCTTAATATGTAAGCTCTGGGCCTAGTGGTTTCAGAGAAGAAGATTTTTTAAGCTTTTTTCCATTATAAGTGTATGGGGGCTAAGGGGCCCCAGGGCGTGGCCAGTTAAGACCCCAGGGGCATGATTGGCACAATTTATGTAGAGGACCACTTGACATTGCTACATGCTTAATATGTAAGCCCTGTGCCTAGCAGTTTCAGAGAAGAAGATTTTTTAAGCTTTTATTTCTATGGGGGTTAAGGAACCCAGGGGCGTGGCCAGTTTAGACACCAGGGGCATGATTGGCACAATTTATGTAGGGAACCACTTGACATTGCTACATGCTTCATATGTAAGCTATGGGCCTATTGGTTTCAGAGAAGATTTTTTAAGTTTTTCCCATTGTAAGTTTATGGAAGCTATATGTTGCCATGGCAACAAGAGTTTCCATCTGATCTGCCCCAAACTGTAATGCATTTTTTCCCCCAACCTGATAATGCTTCTAATGAAATTTAATCATGATTGGCCAACTGGCTAAGATATACTTAGTTGAAAATGTGAACGGACGATGGCCGACGGACGCCGGATCATTGGCATACAAATATCTCACATGAGCCTTCGGCTCAGGTGAGCTAATAAGCCCATGTAAAACCAAAGGGCCCCGGGGGCCCGGGCGGGTTTTTTTTTTGGCCCCAGCACTATAATTTGCATAATCTTGGTAGGGGTCCACTAGATGAAGCTTAATAATACCAAATATCAAAGACCTGGGCCTTGTGGTTTCAGAGATGAAGATTTTTTAAGTTTTCAGTGAAAAAAAAACTATTTTTGGCTCCTGTGACCTAGATGTGCAATGGACCTAAACCATTTGAACAACTTTGAAAGGGGACCACCTAAGGATCATTCCTGTGAAGTTTGGTCAAAATCCGATCAGTGGTTTAGGAGGAGATGTCATTTGAAGAAAAAGATTACGGATGCAGGCATGGACGGATGGAAGCACGAACGGATGCATGACGGACAAAAAGTGATCCCAAAATCTCACCTTGTCACTACGTGACAGGTGGGCTAAAAACACAATCTGTAAAGGCAAATATGGTGAATATTTTCATAAAGTCTCCCCCTCCTAGAGCTTATGGTTTCTGAGGAGATGATATTTGAAGTATTTTTTTTTCTATTTTTTGCATTTTGGTTTCCATGGCACCCAACGAAAATGAGCAGTAGGCTTAAAATCATATGGCAGAAAGAGGATTGCCTAAAGAACATTTCTATCAAAGTTTTGTCAAAATATCTGCAGAGGCTTGGCAGTAAATGCCATTTTTCAATTTTCCCCATTATAAGTCTATGGAAACTCTTAAGTTGCCATGGCAACCAAACTGATGAGCCAATTTTTCATAAAAAACACAAACTTTCAATCCCCCAGCCTAAGGATGCTAGAGATAAAATATGGGCCCAATCGGCCTAGTGGCTCCAGAGGAGATGTTGTTTGAAAGTGTTGACGGATGCAGACGACGCAGACACAGATGCAGACGACAGACAACTGCTTATCCTATAAGCTCCCCCGAAGCCTTCAGCTCTGGTGAGCTAAAAATATAACAAATCTTCACCGGAAAAAATGACTGTTTTGGATAAATAGGAGAACACTATGTCACAGGGATGCTACTGAAATGCCAGTGCACAAGCTCAGTAAAGATTTTACAGAAAAGAAACCCTTTTTATAACGCAATCGGAATTCTAGTAACCTAATAATGGGGGTCGAATAACTGCATGCTATAATCGGTAGTGACCTATAATACCTTCTACTGACCTATAATACTAGACAAAAGTGCCCAGTGGGGCATGTATACCCCCGGCCAGTGCCATCACCTCAGCTGAAAATAGCAATGTCAAAACCTTCTTTGCATATACAGGCCATATTCCATAGAATGGCCATTTTCAAGATTCAAAGGGCAATAACTCTGAAAGTAGGAAAGCAAGAGTTATGGTTCATGTGTTCTCCACGTCGTCTCATGGTGTTCAACATTCGTGTGGAGTTTCATGAAAATATGACAAGCCGTTTAAAAGTAATGGAAAAGACAGGAAGATGTTAGCAGACACATAATTTTTAATCTTCAAAGGGAAATAATTTGTAATGTATGCAAACAAGAGTTATGGTTCTTATGTTCTGCCCATCCTATTATCTTGCTTTACATTTGTTTGAAGTTTTATGAAATTATATCAAACGGTTTTAAAGTTACAGAGTGGACACAAGTGTATGGTAAAACCAGGCCTCCTAGTGGCCCACTTTGAAAATTTAGGTTTTTATATAGGTTCTTCTTACTCAAAATATAGGTTATTTACAGGTTTTTCAATAAAAATACAGGTTAAAAAAGTCTTCAAAACTTACATAAAGATTTGAACCGTTTCTGAGATATTGGGCCTTTAATGGGTTGGAGGGGGTGGGGCAAGGCCCAGGCACATCCCAGGTGACCCCCAGGTTGGTGTTATTGAATGGGTCTTATCATAAGAAACAATAATATTATATTGTTTATGGGTGGGATCTGGATGGTTTCTGAGATATATCCCCTTTTATGAAATGGAGGGGTGGGGCATGGCCCCGACGCACCATGGGAGACATCTAGGTTTGGTATCACTGAATGCCTCTTATCATAAGGAATAAGAATATATATGGTTTAGGGGTGGGGATCTCAACTGTTTCTGAGATATTGGGTCTTTTACAAAGTGGAGGGGGTTGGGTCATGGCCCGGGCACATCTCAGGGGACCCCCAGGTTGGTATAAATGAATGCATCTTACCATAAGGAATGAGAATATATATGGTTAAGTGGTGGGGATCTCAACGGTTTCTGAGATATTGGGTCTTTTAGAAAGTGGAGGGGGTCGAGGCATGGCCCGGGCACATCTCAGGGGATCCCCAGGTTGGTGTCACTGAATGCGTCTTATCATAAGAAACAATAATATATATATATGGTTTTGGGGTGGCAATCTAAACGGTTTCTGAGATAATGGGCCTTTTACGAAGTGGGGCGGGCACATCCCGGGGACCCCCAGATTGATGCCACTGAATGAGTCTTATCATAAGAAACAAGAGGCCTATGGGCCACTATGCTCACCAGAGCTCAGGTGGGCACTGCCCAATTGCAGCCATGTATTTTAACATGATATCATTTTAATCTGCCAAGAGAACCCCCATATCCAAATGAGCACCCATGTGGATTCAGTAGTTGAAACATTAGGCCTTTTATGAAGTAGAGGGGTGGGGCATTGACTCAATGGAGCCCTGATTGGTTATCACTCAATGTGTCTTATCACACTAGGATGGTTTAGCAGTGGGGATCTGTATGGCTGGATATATAAGGCCTCTTAAACAGTGGAGGGGTTGGAGCATGCCCTGTCGATCACAGGAAAGCCCAAGATTGTTGTCCCTAAATGTGTCTTATCATAAGGACCAAGTATATATATGGTTTAGGGGTGGGAATCTCAACAGTTTCCGAGATATGAGGCCCTTTTATGAAGTGGAAAGGCCCCTGCGGACACCCCTACAGTAGGTGTGCTAATAATAAGGAACAAGAACATATATGAATATGGGGTGGGGATTTGAATGGTTTCTGAAATATATGGCCTTTTATAAAGTGGAAGTGCGGTCACATTGCCTCAGCAAAAAAGAGACCGCCAAGTTGGTGTGACTGAACGAGTATTATCATAAGGAACAAGAATATATATGGTTTCGGGATGGGGAGCTGAACGATTTCTGAGATATATGGTTTTTAATGAAGTCAAGCGTCTTATCATAATGAACGAGAATATATATGGTTTAGGGGTGGGGATCTGTAAGGTTATTGGGATATTTGGCCTTTTATGAAGTGGAGGGGGTGGGGCATGTCCCCTGCACATCCCGGGGGACCCCCAGGTTGGTGTCTCTTAATGCATCTTAGCATAAGGAACAAGAATATATATAGTTTAGGGGTGGGGATCTGAATGGTTTCTGAGATAAATGGCATTTTATGAAATAGAGGGGGGCAGGGCATGTCCCCAGCACATCCCGGGGGACCCCCAGGTTGGTGTCACTTAATGCATCTGATCATAAGGAACAAGAATATATAAGGTTTAGGGGTTGGGATCTGTAAGGTTTCTGAGATATAAGGCATTTTATGAAGTGGAGGGGGCGGGGCAAGGCCCTGGCACAACCTAGGGGACCCCCAGGTTGACAAAAAAGCATATGGCTGAGAGAAGTTTACTCAAGGAACATGTTTATGTAAGTTTTGTCAAAATATCTGCAATGACTTGGCAGTAAATGCCATTTTTCAGTTTTCCCCATTATAAGTCAATGGAAACTCTAAGTTGCCATAGCAACCAAACTGAAAGGCCAAATTTCATAAACAAGAGGCCCATGGGCCACAATGCTCACCAGAGCTCAGAGGGCCACTGCCCACTGGCAGCAATGTATTTTAATTAACCATGGAGGACCTGCTCCAAAGGCTGCTACAGATAAAATTTCGACCCAATGAGATTAGTGGCTTCAGAGGTCTGATGTCGCTTGAAGACAACAGATGACAGTTGACAATTTCCCATCTGTGGCAATAGGCCAAAAAGAACATTATTAAAGGAACATTTCTATGAAAGTTTGACAAAATATCTTGAGAGGAATTAATGTCATTTTTCAATTTTCCCCATTATAAGTCAATGGAAACTCTTAACTTGCCATAGCAAACAAACCAAAGAGCCAAATTTCATAAACTAGAGCTCAGGTGGGCACTGCCCAATGGAGCCCTGATTGGTGTAACTAAATGGGTCTTATAAAAAGGAACAGAGACATATGGTTTAGTGGTGGGGATATGTATGGTTTCTGAGATGTAAGGCCTTTTAAGCAATGGTGAAATTCAGGCATGGCAGATCCCAGAAAAGCCAAAGATTGTTGTCACTGAATAATTTTTTTATGTCTTATCATAAAGATCAAGAATATATACGGTTAAATGGTGGGGATCTGAACGGTTTCTGAGATATGAGGCCCTTTTATGAAGTGGAAGGGAGAGAAATGGCCCCTGCGGACCCCCCAAAGACAGGGTTGACTGAATGTGTCTAATAACAATGAACAAGAATATATGTGATTATAGGACGGGGATTTGAATGGTTTCCGAGATAT
Source organism: Lucinisca nassula (assembly GCA_963580285.1). NCBI lineage: Eukaryota > Metazoa > Mollusca > Bivalvia > Lucinida > Lucinidae > Lucinisca > Lucinisca nassula. The sequence continues at coordinate 109,849,938 of OY757013.1, read as the reverse complement.
ATGGCCTATTATAAAGTGGAGTATTATCATCAGGAACAAGAATATATATGGTTTAGGGGTGGGGATCTGAACGGTTTCTGAGATATATGGATTTTAATGAAGGGCTGGGGCATGGCCGGTGGAACCCCGGGGGGACCCCCATGCTGGTGTCACTGTTTGCGTCTTATCATTAGGAACAAGAATATATATGGTTTAGGGGTGGGCTCTGAACAGTTTCTCAGATATATGGTCTTTTGTGCAGTCGAGGGGTGGAGTGTGGCCCGGGCACAACCTGGGTGACCTCTAGAGTGGTGTCACTGAATGTGTCTTATCATAAGGAACAAGAATATATATGGTTTTGGGGTGGGGATCTGTAAGGTTTCTGGAATATTTAGCCTTTTATGAAGTGGAGGGGGTTGAGCATGGGCCCGCACATCCCGGGGGACCCCAAGGTTGGTGTCACTGAATGCGACTTATCATAAGGAACGAGAATATATATGGTTTAGGGGTGGGGATCTGTAAGGTTACTGGGATATTGGACCTTTTATGAAGTGGAGGGGGTGGGGCATGGCCCCGGCACATCCCGGGGGACCCCCAGGTTGGTGTCACTGAGTCATCTTATCATAAGAAACAAAAGTATCTATGGTTAAGGGGTGGGGATCTCAATGGTTTCTGACATAAATGACATTTTATGAAGTGGAGGGGGTGGGGCATGGCCCCGGCACATCCCGGGGGACCCCCAGGTTGGTGTCACTTAATGCATCTTGGCATAAGGAACAAGAATATATATTGTTTAGGGATGGGGATCTGAATGGTTTCTGAGATAAATGGCATTTTATGAAATAGAGGGGGCAGGGCATGTCCCTGGCACATCCCGGGGGACCCCCAGGTTGGTGTCACTTAATGCATCTTATCATAAGGAACAAGAATATATAAGATTTAGTGGTTGGGATCTGTAAGGTATCTGAGATATAAGGCATTTTATGAAGTGGAGAGGGCGGGGCGTGGCCCCAGCACAACCTAGGGGACCCCCAGGTTGACATAAAAGCATTATGGCTGAGAGAAGTTTACTCAAGGAACATGTCCATGTAAGTTTTGTCAAAATATCTGCAATGACTTGGCAGTAAATGCAATTTTTCAGTTTTCCCAATTATAAGTCAATGGAAACTGTAAGTTGCCATAGCAACAAAACTAAAAGGCCAAATTTCATAAAAAACACAAAACCTGTAAAGGCAAATAGGGTGAATATTTTCATAAAGTCTCAGCCTCCTAGAGCATATGGTTTCTGAGGAGATGATTTTTGAAGTATTTTTTTTTTTTCTATTTTTTTGCATTTTGGTTTCCATGGCAACCAATAAAAATGAAAAGAAGGCCTAAAATCATACGGTAGATAGTAGATTGCCTATAGAATATTTCTATGAAAGTTTTGTCAAAATATCTGCAGAGGCTTGGCAGTAAATGCCATTTTTTAATTTTCCCCATTATAAGTCTATGGAAACAACAAGTTACCATAGCAACCAAACTAATGCGCCGATTTTCATAAAAAAAAACACAAACTTTCAATCCCCCAGCCCAAGGATGCTACAGATAAAATTTGGGCCCAATCGGCCCAGTGGCTTCAGAGGAGATGTCGTTTGAAAGTACGCCAGACGACGACGGACGACAGACGACGACGGACAACTGTCTATGCTATAAGCTCCCCCGGAGCCTTCGGCTCTGGAGAGCTAAAAACACAAAACCTGTAAAGGCAAATATGGTGAATATTTTCATAAAGTCTCAGCCTCCTAGAGCATATGGTTTCTGAGGAGATGATTTTTTAAGTATTTTTTGTCATTTGTTTTTGCATTTTGGTTTCCATGGCAACCAATAAAAATGAGCAGAAGGCCTAAAATCATAAGGCAGATAGTAGATTGCCTAAGGAACATTTCTATGAAAGTTTTGTCAAAATATCTGCAGAGGCTTGGCAGTAAATGCCATTTTTCAATTTTCCCCATTATAAGTCTATGGAAAATACAAGTTGCCATAGCAACCAAACTAATGAGCCAATTTTGATAAAAAAAAAACAAACTTTCAATCCCCTTGCCCAAGGATGCTATAGATAAATTTTGGGCCCAAGTGGCCCAATGGCTTCAGAGGAGATGTCGTTTGAAAGTGTTCACTACGACGACGGACAATGTCCATCCTATAAGCTCCCCCCGAGCCTTCGGCTCTGGTGAGCTAACAAGAATATATATAGTTAAGGGGTGGGGATCCCAATGATTTCTGAGATATATGGCCTTTAATAAAGTGGAGGGGGTGTGGCATGGCCTCGGCCCAACCCGGGGGCCCCTTGTTGGTGTCATTGAATATGTCTTATCCTCAGGAACAAGAATATATATGGTTTAGGGGTGGGGATCTGTAAGGTTTCTGAGATATTGGGCCTTTAATGAAGTGGAGGGGGTGGGGCAAGGCCCTGGGCGCATTCCGGGGGCCCCCCAGTTGCTGTCACTGAATGCGTCTTACCATAAAGAACAAGAATATATATGGTTTAGGGGTGGGGAAACTCTAAGTTGCCATAGCAACCAAACTAATTAGCCGAATTTCATAAAAAACACAAACTTTCAATCCCCCAGCCCAAGGATGCAACAGATAAAATTTGGGCCCAATCGGCCCAGTAGCTTCAGAGGAGCTGTCGTTTGAAAGTGTTAACGACGACGACGCAGATACAGACGCAGACGACGACAACGGACAATGTCCATCCTATAAGCTCCCCCGGAGCCTTCGGCTCTGGTGAGCTAAAAATAATATCATATGGTTTAGGAGTGGGGATCTGAATGGTTTCTGAGATACACGGCCTTTTATGCGCTGGAGGGGTTGGGGCATGGCCCCTGGCATACCCTAGGGGACCCCCAGGATGGCATAAAAGCATGTGGCTAAAAGAAGTTCACTCAAGGAATATTTCTATAAAAGTTTTGTCAAAATACAGTCGACGCTCGTTATCGCGAACCTCACGGGACCGGATAAACAAGAGGGCCCAGAGAATTAGTGTATATTAGGCTATAATTTGAACAAACTTGGTAATGGTCCACTAGATGAAGCTTCATACCAAATATCAAAGACCTGGGCCTTCTGGTTTCAGACAAGAAGATTTTTAAAGGTTTTCCCTATATAAGCCTATGAAAAACCAAAGGGTCCCAGGGTGGGGGCATTTTTGGCCCAGGGCTATAATTTGAACAATCTTGAAAGAGGTCCACTAGATGAAGCTTCACACCAAATACCAAAGATCTGGGCCTTGCGGTTTAAGAGAAGAAGATTTTTAAAGATTTTCCCTATATAAGCATACGTAAAACCAAAGGCCACCGGGGCGGGGGCATTTTTGGCCCCAAGGCTATAATTTGAACAATCTTAGTAAAGGTCCACCAGGTAAAGCTTCACACCAAATATTAAAGATCTGGGCCTTGTGGTTTCAGAAGAGAAGATTTTTAAAGGTTTTCCCTATATAAGCCAATGTAAAACCACAGGCCCCCGGGGCGGGGGCATTTTGGCCCACAGGGCTATAATTTGAACAATCTTGGTAGAGGTCCACTAGATGAAGCTTCACACCAAATATCAAAGATCTGGCCCTTGCGGTTTCATAGAAGAAGGTTTTTTTAAGATTTTCCCTGTATAAGCCTATGTAAAACCAAAGGCCCCCGGGGCGGGGGCATTTTTGGTCCCAAGGCTATAATTTGAACAATCTTAGTAGACATCCACCAGGTAAAGCTTCACACAAAATATTAAAGACGTGGGCCTTGTGGTTTCAGAGAAGAAGATTTTTTAATGATTTTCCCTATACAGTGTATAAGCCTATGTAAAACCATAGGCCCCCGGGGCGGGGCCATTTTTGCCCCAGTGCTATAATTTGAACAATCTTGGTGGAGGTCCACTAGGTGAAACTTCACACCAAATATCAAAGATCTGGGCCTTGCGGTTTCAGAGAAGAAGATTTTCCCTGTATAAGTCTAAATAAAAACCAAATGCCCCCAGGGCGGGGGCATTTTTGGCACAAAGGCTATAATTTGAACAATCTTAGTAGAGGTCCACCAGGTAAAGCTTCACACCAAATATTAAAGACCTGGGCCTTGTGGTTTCAGAGAAGAAGATTTTTTAATGGTTTTCCCTATATAAGTCTATGTAAAACCATAGGCCCCCGGGGCGGGAGCATTTTGGTCCCAAGGGCTGTAATTTGAACAATCTTGAAAGAGGTCCACTAGATGAAGCTTTACACCAAATATCAAAGATCTGGGCCTTGCGGTTTCAGAGAAGAAGATTTTTAAAGATTTTCCCTGTATAAGCCTATGTAAAACCAAAGGCCCCGCGGCGGGGGCATTTTTGGCCCATAGGCTATAATTTGAACAATCTTAGTAGAGGTCCACCAGGTAAAGCTTCACACCAAATATTAAAGACCTGGGCCTTGTGGTTTCAGAGAAGAAGATTTTTTAATGATTTTCCATATATAAGCCCTTGTAAAACCAAAAACCCCCGGGGCGGGGGCATTACAGCCCGCAGGGCTATAATTTGAACAATCTTGGTAGAGGTCCACTAGATGAAGCTTCATGCCAAATATCGAAGACCGGGGCCCTGCGGTTTTAGAGAAGAAGATTTTTAAAGTTTTCGCGGTTCCTGGACAGGCTTAGAACCTCTAGCGGTTTACCAGTACTAGTGTGCGGTCCAGATTCAGCTCTGCTTGGAAGCATCGTGCAGCCCATATATTTCTTCAAGCCCCTATGGGCAGAACAGTTTCTGAGATACATGGCTTTTTAGCTTGGTTGTTATAGAAGAAAAGGACGAGGTATTGTCATAGCTCTGGCATCGTCTGTGTCGTCGTCGTGCAAAAAATTGGACATTTTGTAATATCTCTGTCATTACTGAACATATTTACTTGAAACTCGAACTAGTTGTTCATTTTGAAAAGGGGAACTCATACCAATAGGTGAGGTAACTCAAAAAATATTTTTGGCACAGTTACAGGCCTCCTAGTGGCCCACTTTGAAAATATAGGTTTTTATATAGGTTCTACTTACTCAAAATATAGGTTATTTACAGGTTTTTCAATAAAAATACAGGTTAAAAAAATAGTCTTCCAAACTTACATAAAGATTTAAAACTGAAGAAAAAATATTTGAAGAATTTTTGTGCCAGAATTAGTGAGATAAAGTTGATCCAAATCTACAAAGTCCGATCGAGCGAAGCGAGCGAGGAAAAAAAACAACAATTTCTTGACAGTTTTCATCACTTTTTATGGGACTAAAAAGTAAAAATTAGTAGTGCATTTTGAAGAAAAGTTAGGGTTGAGTCGCAAGAAGGTTCAAAAAGTGAAAATACAGGTGTTTTCATGAAAATAAAGGCTTTTTATAGGTTTTATGAACAAAATAAAGGTTTTATAGGTTTGACACAAAATTATAGGTTATTATAGGTTTTATAGGTTTTGCTAGGAGGCCTGCAGTTATGCCCCTTTTTCGACTTAGAATTGTGGCAGCCGAGCATTGGCACCCGCATGCCGTGCTCTTGTTATTAAGTGGAGGTGAGGCATGACCCAGGGCACCCGAGAGGAGCCCAATGTTGGTGTCACAGAATGTGCCTTATCATAAGGAACATGAATATATGGTTTACCGGTGGGGTTCTGAACAGTTTCTCAGATATACAGCCTTTTGTGAAGTGGCGGGGTGGGGAATGGCTCCGGCCCACCCCTGCATGCCCCTTGGTGTGTCTTGTAAGGAACAAGAATATATGTGGTTTAGGGGTGGGGATATGTAAGGCTTCCAAGATATTGGGCCTTTTATGAAGTGGAGGGGTTGAGGTATTGCCCCGGAACATTCTTGGGGACCCCCCGGTGGGTGCCACTGAATGCGTCTCATCATAAGGAACAAGACTATATATATACATATGGTTTAGGGGTGGAGATTTGAATGGTTTCTGAGATATATGGCCTTTTATGACGTGTAGGGTGTGAGGCATGGCCCGGGCACAACCTGGGGGAGCCTCAGGTTGGCATAAATGCATATAGCTGAGAGAAGTTTACTCAAGAAACATTTATATAAAAGTTTTGTAAAAAAATCTGAGACAGCTTGGCAGTAAATGTCTTTTGTCAATTTTCCACATTTTAAGTCTATGGAAACTCTTAAGTTGCCATAGCAACCAAACTAAAAAGCCAATTGTTATAAAGAAACACAATCAACCTGCTCAATGATGCTACAGATGAAATTTGGGCTCAATTGGCCCAGTGGCTTCAGAGGAGATGTCGTTTGAAAATACTAATGCCAGACAACGCCAGACGATGCAAGACACCAGAGGTCAACGACGGACACCTGCCTATCCTATAAGCTGCCCCATAGCCTTTGGCTCTGGTGAGCTAAACACTTACCATAAAAATTCAGCTATAAGACAAGGATTTTTCCCTCAAAATAAGCCCAAAAAATGACCCCGTCTTATAGCCAAGGTCATGGACTGCAGGCTTTTTCCGGCACTGTCCAACGAAGACCACACGTAGGAAAAAAGCCAATCGGTGATTTTTGAATTGATATAAATTAATCACGGCCATCATAATGCGCTTTAATCATAATTAAATGTTATTATATCTGCACTTTTCGAAGAAAAATCGGATATACTGTAATCGGTCCTGTCCGTCAGTCAGTCCGTCAGTGCACATTTCCTCGAAACGCAGACTCCTCCTACACCTGTCTTCGGATGGTGTTCATATTTGACAGGATGATTGCCTGGGATGTGTAGATTACACATAAGGTTTCGGATGCTTGCTGTGACCTCCGGGGTCAAAGGTCAAGGTCAAAAGGTCAATTTCACAAAAGAGCGGATATTTGCAATTGGCCCCCAATCGACTTTGCTCTAGTTTACTTTTGTCAGCTTTTTCATGCAATCCGACCTTGAGCAAAGTAAACAAGCTGTTTGTCCTTTAATCCCACATACTGTTAATTTTTAAGCGTTAAAAACAATAGCAACATTTGCAATGAATTACGCAATTGTAGTCCTCTGATTGGCTTTAAATTTTTCTGAGCAACATAAACATCCTTAATGGCAGTGTTTGATCTTTTTAACCTCAATGCGTAAAAGAACGGTTATGGTAGTCGTCAGTGATAAGGAGCGTCTTAATCACTGACCCTTGTCGGATGCACCAATCACAATCAAATTATGCCCCCCACCACATCCAAAATGAGCCCAAACTTTCACATAAGCAAGTTCAATGCAAACATCAAAGTTTTCAGCCATCCAAATCGCAACCCACAAACCACCCTACCATTTTTCTGCATGCAATCAGTAAATAACGTCATCCCCACATGTGTTTAATGTCATTGTTTTATTTTAATGGGGTGTGCCTCTTTCATAACAAGAGGCCCATGGGCCACTATGCTCACCAGAGCTCATGTGGGCACTGCCTAATGGCAGTCATTATTTTAACATGATATCATAAGGAAGATGAATATATATGGTTTAGGGGTGGGGCTCTGAACAGTTTCTGAGATATGAGGCCTTTTGTGAAGTGGAGGGGTGGGACAAGGCCCCGGGAGACCCCGTGGTTGGTGTCAATGAATGTGTCTTATCATAAGGAACAAGAATATATATGGATTAGGGGTGGGGATCTGTAAGGTTTCCTAGATATTGCGATATCAGGTTGGTGTCCCTGAATGCGTCTTATCATAATGAACAAGAAGATACATGGTTTAGGGGTGCGGATCTGAACAGTTTCTGAGATATATGGCCTTTTGTGAAGTATAGGGGCAAGGCCCTGGCGCACCCTGGAAGACCCCCAAATTTGGGGTCTTCCAGCGCACCCCACAAACTCTAAGTTGCCATGGCAACCAAACTAAACAGCCGATTTAGTTTGCCTATCCTATAAGCCTACGGAGCCTTCCGCTCTGGTGAGCTAAAAAAATGTTTGGAACTGGTAAAAAATATTTTCTCGATAGCTAAACGGTTGTGAATAGAGGTGGATAGAAAACAGCGCTTGTCAATAACCAACAACAGTGTTCGACTTTTCCCGTTAAGCGTCTGCTATTTGGTGCCAAAACATAACCATTCATGAGATAGTAGAATAGTCCGTTTTTATTATGCATACATCTACCATTAGATGTAGCCAATTGTCTGAGGAGCAATTAAATCATTTTTATATTGTGGATTAAATTCCATGATGGTGGGATAAACACAAATTAGAGACATAACTTGACCATATTTTCACACCTTGTTCAAGCTGGCGTATTGATAGCACCGTACACCAGAAATGAAAGACACGGACTGCAGGGCAATCCTGTTTAATTGACAATTATATGACAGTGATTAACAATAGTGTCATAATTGAACCGATATGAATACAAAGATGGTTTGTCTCTGAATTGTCAACAAAGTGGGACAGTGCAGCAATTATCATGATTTACTTACTGGTCTATTTTTACTGTATTTAAGGACTCAAAAGACTGACAGTTGTAGACGATTTTTTGCACTTGCCTGCCCGGGGGTCATAAGGTCAAAGTGCACCTTCCCGCGATTTCGGACTTATCCAGGGCAGCCGGGCAATGGATTTGTCAGCACCTGCCGTCTATTAAATAGAAGTCTGTGTAGCTGTCTAGCCCCAGCCAGCAAAGCATGTACTGGGCCAACGTTGGGCCGACAGGGATACAAAGTATCAACACCATCTTGCTGTTGGCCTGACCTTTGCCCGCTATTTTGTGCTAGCTGAGGCGTTAGTTCTGAATCCAAATAGCTTGGTGTTGTGTTCCCCAATAAAAAAAAGTTCAGTTACTTGTATAAGCAAAATTCCACCTTAGAAAAACTGAAAAAGGGGCCTTGTCTTATAGCCAAATCGCCTTTTAGCCGAATTTTTACGGTATTAACATTAAGTGAAACATACCTTACAGGACAAGTCTGTCTTTATTCTCCCTTCAGAATGACAATATCTTCACTCTTCTTCATCAAGCTGCCTTTCTTTCGCGAACGTACTGACACTCCATCACAACAGCTCGACTCCCTGTGAAAATAACAACAAGGATCCATTTGTTCAAAGCATCATTAGCATAACAAACCCTCAAGTTGTCAAAATATTGTTTCAGCAAGTACAATTATATTCATTCATTGCTTTTGTGTGAGGGGAATATGATATTGGGTAATATTGCTCTCATGCAAACAGTATTAATTGTCGAGGGTGAACAAATTGTCATATTTCCCTCACACAATAGAATCCTCCGTGGTGCAGTGGTTACGCTACTGGCCTTGTAAACCAGGGATCGCAGGATCGATCCCGGGCTTCTCCAGACTTTCGGATGAGCCTTTAAACCGAGGTCCCATCTCCGTATGACCTTAGCTGTTGGTGGGACATAAAACTAAAACTCACTCACTCCCCTCACTCCACAACGGCAACAAATGATTTATTATACCAAATTCTGACATCTAGAGCTTCTTTCAGTGAATGCTTCAAAATATTGAAAATGCAAGTGTCAGACTTGAATGATTTAATTTGATTTATCCAATTGTGCACTTGTACTTTTGAGCATTGAATTGGGGGAATATTGCAGGGAATATATGGTAACTAATTGCCTTGCACATGTCATGCTCTGGACCAATCAGAGTTCTAGAACAGCTCATGAATATTAATGAGGTATAATAAAGTAAGTTAGTGGTATTTTTGTTGAAAAGCATTGCATTTACCCTAGCATTTTACAGCAAAAATGTAAGCATATTTGCCATTTTAAACGGTACAAGTTCTAAAGATTCATGAACTAACAGCATTGTTAGTTTTGAAACACTGGGCCCAGTTCTTTATGTTCTTAATGGGAATGGATACACCTTCAGGGGAGGCAAATCCTTCAAACGTATTTTTGTCTCCCATGTTATTATTATTTAATAACACAACAACCCTATTGTAATTACCTTACCACTTTGGCTGCACATCTTAAACTTGACCGAAGAAAAACCACTTTTTACAACCCTACCCCCCTACTGGCTCGGACCACATTCTGGCCGCAAAATTTTGTTTTTGTTTTGTACCCTCCCAGTATAAGCCCCAAGCTCCTTTTTCCGATTCTTAACTGATAAAACACTTTTCTCTGCTGAAATTTGCTCAGAATTGCAACAAAAAGGCACATCAAGCAAAAAGGGCCCTTAATGGGACCCCAAATTTGTGATGACAGAGAAAAGGAGGGTGGAATGTGTTACCAAAGTGGTAATGAAATCTAACATCCTTCAGTTGCATGGCAAATTCCCTTTCTTGATACTGTGGCTCAGAAGTACTTATGAAATCCTTTTCTCCAGCTTTCTAGCACAAAAAATATAAAATAATTACTGATTTGTTCAAACTATCTAAATTGCAATTAGTTTCACAATAAAGTGATAAAAATGGAGATAGCCAAACATTTCTGGAATCATATTACCTATACTATCTACAGCATTTTGTTTTTGGCTTTCTTTTAGTAAATATAGGTTAGAATTGTAAAAGACTGCTGTGACCAAATTCATTTTGCTGCATTGTTCTTAAAATTTTGTGCTAGGAAAGTTCAAATAGTGTGATAATGGGGCGTATACACAGGAAACTGAGATCACATAGATTCACGAAAGGGAACATTCCATATAACAAAGGACATAAGTTGGATGAAAATTACTCTCAAACTGCATCTGATGTCAAAGTACCTAAAACAGTGAGACTTACAAGTGATATGTTTGATCTTGTCACAAAGGATGTGAATCCAAACATGCGTTCTTCGACTCTCGCTGGACCAAATTCAGCACGTCTTTTAAGGCCAAAGAGTCCTGTCAGGCCTGAAAAACAAATCTTTTCTGAACAACAACATTTACCAGAGTAAGTTACCTTTTCTCTTTCACTTTCTCTGCAATTTAAAAAAAACACACAAAAAAAAAAATCATTCCTGACTCAAAGAGTTTTTTCAATGGTCTAAGGGAGGTAACTCTTCATTCCATATCATCTCTAAATGCAGGTTAAGATTATACCTAGCAGAAATGCATTGATTGAAGAATAACATGACAAAAATGAGCCAGGCCATGTGAAAAGGGTACTTATCACATCTTGGCAAGCAGCAAAGGCTTAGAGGAGCCTGCTATTCACAAAAATGTAACACAGACCCAGAGGAAGCTTAAACGCAGACCCAGAACTACATATGTCGCCTTGCTTAGTTGCCATTTTATAAGGCTTAAGGGGAATGGGAACACCCAACTGGAAGATTTTTCTGCTATTTTTCAAAGGGAGAGAACTTGTGGGACTTCATGTTTGCTTTTCTATAAACTCAGTATCACTGAAAAAGGGGACTTCTCTTAAAGGAAAGAATTTGCTCCTGTGGAGCAAATTCTTTCTAAGGAGCAAATTCTTTCCTTGATGAGTTGGCCCTTTTTCGCTTGGGAGAGAAAAAAAAACGCGCACTTAAAAGAAAGAATTTGCTCCTTTCCTTTAAGACTTGGCCTGACAAAACGTACTTATGCAGGAGTTGCCTTCCCTGAAAGGTGTATCCATTCCCCTGAAAAAAACATTTTAAACAAACTACGAGCTCATGGGGCAGTGAAAGGAAGCCATTCAAGGTCTAGATGTGTGTAGGACTCTAATTTTCTATTTTGGTGTATCTTTTCTTGTCAAAAACTAGAACTTTACACTGAAAGAGCATAATGAGTATGGAGTTCTGTAGCATGGTCCTTACTTTCAGGAATGAAAAATGCACTAACAGAGTGATAGACATTGACAAGAATGCCCAAATGTGGAACACTGTCTTTCGGGAACACGAGCAGCAAAGTCCCCAATGTGGGGGATACCTGTCCTGGGACACGATGGCTGAGCAGCAGTGGGGATGGGCCTGGAGGGAGAAGGCTGTGTGCAGCAGCTGCTCTTATTCATCTGCAATGTTTGATTTGTTTGAGTTAGAAGAAAGGCGTGAGCGAGGAAGAAGAATGGCCAAGATTAACATAGGACTGCAAATAGGACTCAGTCACACACCCATATCCACTAGCAGTTTTCAAAAGTTATGCCTCAGCTGCAACATACCATGCCCATCATCATCAGGCATGCAATATACTTCAAATAAAGTGTCAGAAAAAGATTCAGGAAGCTGGTGTTGAAGATCTGAGGCATCAGAGACATTTTTTGAAAACTGTTAATGTTTTACGGGTTAAGCATAAACTTAATATTAAAGTTGGAGCTCACCCTGGCAACTGCTCTTCTAATTTGGAAATGGAGCAAGATATTGGAAATGAAGAGGAGTGGGCAAAAGAGAGTTTACTGTCTCTTGAACAGGATGGCCTTCAGGTGAAAGAAATAACTACAGACCCAGACAGTAGTGCATACAGAGCTGCAGAAAGTTTATACAAAGAAGGTATTACAAAAAAAACAGAGCCTGAGCATTCTCTAGACACAAGACATGTGTCTGAAAATCACAGAAAATTCATAAAAAATTTAAAGCCACTTAAAAACATTATGCCAGCGAGGCTTCAACGCGACAAAGAAAAACTTAAAGACCGTTTTGCAAATGATTTTTCTAAAAGATGCCAGGCTGAATATGAACAGGCATTCGAAGTAAGTGAAGATTTTCTTTCAATGAAACGAAACTTGACATATGCTTTGGATGCGATAGTAGACTGTTACCTTGGCCGACATGACAACTGTGCGAAATATTCTTATGTCTGCTCAAACTCTAGAAATGGCAAGACCTGGCTAGAAAAAAGTGCCTTTCTAAAAAGTGATTTTAAAATAAATAATGAAACAATTGAGGCTAAAAACCTCCTGCAGCAATGTGTGCAGTATCGTCTGGGCCCAATATGCTCAATAAAACGCCGAAGAATGCAAATACACAGAAAGTCAAAGGCGTAAATAGGGCCATACGCACTACTGTTGCCAAGAATGTAACGTACCGTAGAAATTTTGGGAGCCGGGTCCATACTGCAGTTCACAATGTCAATCATGACCCTGGTGAGTCCATTAACAAGTTCTGTAAAGCCTTTGGTTGTCCAATCATCCCTGGTACACAGGTTGAAAAGGGTCTAAAATACATACAACACAAAAACAAAATGCATAAAAGTTACAAAAAATAAAAAAAAAAAAACAAAGATGCTAGGTGTAGAAGGAGGCATGACATGTTCAAATCGTATGAAAAACATCAAGAAGAACAAAATTATGAGAAAAATAAGCTATTGCCAGTTGACGGAATTCCAAGCTTTTGCTTACCACCTGATCATAGGTGCTATTCAAAGAAATGCAAGGTGTGTAAGAAAAAGTGAAGGCCCTTTTTCCCTTTGAAAGGCACCTTTTTGTCTCTTGATGCCTTAAAAGGGGGAGGCAACTTACATGTACATGCTCCTTCTACCTTAAAACTGTCTGTACCTTAAAGTAAGCAAAGGGGAAAATGGTTTCGTGTACACTGATGTCTCATCTTGCAACCCATACATTCCATATTGACAGAATGGGGCTCCAAATGCAAGTGCTCGGGCCTGATGCAAATGGGGTTGTGGCACAGGTGCGAGACATCTAACCGCTCCCCATCTGCATTAAACATGGGCATTTGGTCTCTAAGGACTTTAATGGAAAGCATGTATGACAGTCTGTGTGTCAGCAGCAGTTAAACAAGAGTTGTCAGAAGACAACATAGCTCGCCTTTGGGGGCCTAAGGTGGATAGGGCATGTTATCAAAAAAAAATTCTTCTGTAAAACAGCCCAATAGACTGCAGCAAATGAAAGAGAACCAAAATGTACCCCTAATCATCCTGTTTTCAAGCCTTTCCACTGGAAAAAAAATGAAAAAGAAATCTATATTTGATAAAAAAAAAATTCTACAAACTACCAAGTAATAACAAGGCATCACAGACGATACAAATCCCCTCGAGCAAGACAAAATGAAACAAGAGGCTCAATGAGCCTAAACCGCTCACCTGAGAACAAATTATTATAAGCCAATGGAAGGATAGTTTGCTTTGGATTGATCAAGGTTTCATGTCCCTGTCAACATATATTTTGGAGATGTTGCTTCAGATTTGTGAGTATTTTGCCCTGACATGACATCCCCAGCCCCACCATCCACAGACACCCCTAATGAAATTTCTGGAGTCAATGGTCGATGTCACTCGCTTCACTTTAGCTTGGTAGGTGCTGACCTTTTGTAGCTCTTTGGTTTAACCAACATCAAGTGATTAGTCAAGTTTCATTTGGCGAGGAAGCACTATGACGCCACATCTATTTTTTAAAGCCCAGATGCACCAGGGCCAAATTCTGGAAGAATTCACAGTCGTTTTAGTTATCAAGAGCTCATTTGCTACTTGATATCATTAAATACCTCTATAATTATAATATTGTGTTCTGCAAGTGATAATTCCAGTAGGACATCATACTGGTACAATTATGTGAGTGTATTCTTAGCTTTCATGGATTTCAAATAATAACAAGGTTCTTTTTTTTTCAATCTATTGCTCCACTCTTTTAACTGACAAATAAAAAAATACATGAAATTATAATGAAAAGAAAACATTTAATGCAAGTATTACCAAAAACAAATAGAACAATACTTGAGCTTCTATGTACAATAATGATAATAGCTTTATTTTGGCATCTCAATAGTGCAGGCTCTCATCTAGGGCTGCTCTGTATGTCAATGCCTTATTTAGGCTTAAACGGATATTTGATAATTTTTAAAGCCACAAAATATTGTTCCAAAACAAAACAAAACTTGGGCATTAGTAAATGAATAACAAAAAAAGAATAACATGTTCATAACATTGTGATCATACAACAAAAACAGGGCTGCTATTTTTTTTTTCAAAATAAAACTAGCAGTACAAATAGAATGCATACATTCAGTTATCATGAAATATGATGAAACTGGAAAATCTGTACATTGTGAACCTGAATGAAGCTACTATTACTTTAGATGAAAAAGTAACTGAGGAGATGGACAGATTACGTATTAAAGCAGTGCTTGAACTTTGTTACACACCTTTGTATAAGATTAAGCCAAGCAAAGCTAAATTCGCCTCCAATAATACATGATATTAGATTTATATTGGCATCTAAATTGTGCTAGCTCTCATCTAAGGGCTGCTCTGTATGGCAATGTCACATTTAGGCTTAAACAGATATTTGTTAATTCTTAAAGCCACAAAATATTGTGCCAAAACAAAACAAAACTTGGATATTGGTAAATGAATAACAAAAAAACATGTACATAACATTGTGATCATACAACAAAAACAGGGCTGCTTAAATTCTTTCAAAATAAAATTAGCAGTACAAATAGAATGCATACATTCAGTTATCATGAAATATAATGGTGTGGAATACCAAAATATAGAACCCATTCATGGATATCAATGACCAAGTAATGATTTATTATTCAATGTCAGATGGAAAATTTGCTAATTTTATACTATACTTTTTCTTTTATAATTTCAGGAATATAAAGTCAACTGATGCAAATGCTCTATTTTCTTTTCATTCAGGTATGAAAAGAATCTTACAATGCTAGATTCGAATCCAAGTCCATGATTAGAAACACTTCATGTTCAGTGCTGAGAACTTTCCTCTTTTCGGCTGATCTCCTTTTGTCACTGACTTCGACAGAAATGAAAAGCATCAGATTTCCTCATGTCAAAATTTTATATTTTTGAATCGATTTTCCTATTTTTTGTATGGATTTCCTCTGTTGTGTTTTGTTGTGTTTTTTTTTACTGAAATCTTATTGACACCTCTGTATATTGGTTAAATCAATATGTCAGTGATTTTTCAAATTGATACTGCTAAGGAGAGAACATATGCTCTCTACAGCAATAGATTAAGTTTATACTTCTGTTTGTTAAAGTAATTAGATTTAGTTGTTTTTTTGTGTTTTTTCCATTAAATATTTTTGCAGTTTATTCATGAAAGAATTCTAAAAGTCCTGTGTTTTGTTTGATCATTATCAAAAGTCAAGATATTACAATATTTGTAATGACAGAATGCACAAGGTCTAATCTGGAACCAATATTCCTATATCAGTTAAAACGTAACAGAAATAAATTATCATAAATATACATATAAAATGATGCCATAGTTTAAGATTAAACAGTCCTTGATTGATTACATTTAGATACATGTAAATATGGGTTAAATTACTTAAGAAAGTTTAATCTATTTCAGACTTTTCTATTTCAGACTATGGCGGGCCGCCGTGGCCGAGTGGTTATTTTTTTTTTTTTTTTTTTTGGTTTGGGTTTTACGGCCCTTTCAAGATTATTTCACTCATATCGAGCCGATCGTTAATCATAGGTGGGCGAAAACCGGAGTACCCGGAGAAAAACCACCTGACCTTCCGTTGCAGAACTTGGCGTCTCACATGTGTCCCGAGCGAGGCTCGAACCACAGCGTTGAGAGACCTATTGATCAAGAGTCAGCGCTCTTGACCACTAGGCCACGGAGGCCCGGCCGAGTGGTTAAGAGCGCGGGACTCTTAAACACTAGGTCTATCACCGCTGTGGTTCGAGTCACGCTGTGACCATATGTGCGATGCCAAGTACTGCAACAGATGGTCGGTGGTTTTCTCCGGGTACTCTGGTTTTGCCTACCTTTGATTTGCAATCGGCTCGATATAATCTAGAAAGGTTGAAAGAGCCGTCAAAACTCAATGCAAAAAAATCAGAATATGGCAGAGAAATAAGATTTACGAATTTCAGACTTTTTGGAGAAGTTTAACCCATTTAAAGTAGAAGTAAAACAAAGATCAGGAATCGATACAATTAACTCACTCCCCCACCAAAGACACCACAGGGAAAGAAACACAAACACGAAACGACCAGACCATAATGGAAACCCAAACAGAGGAAGGCCAAAAGGACAGTTACTTTCCCACAAAATGGCCTAATGGCCATCCAAAATAAAAAGACACATGTGATACAATAAGTACTAACAATAACATAAATAAACCGCCACAGAAGAACCGCCTTGGAACAGTCAGTGGAAAGAATTCCACTGGGGGGCTTAAATCGATTTTACATGGCCACAATCCTCGCCCTTACTTCTGTAGCGGTATAGACATTAATTTTGTTTAGTCCGCATGAAGGCTTCCTAACTCATCAATGTAACATCTCCGAGAACATACAAATCAAAAAACCACAGGGATGAAACAAGGTTGAGCACTCGACAGCACACACCAACAGAAATGCTGGAGCAAAAGAAAACCAACAGTTAGACTCCGAGGGGCCCGACCAAAGACGGAGCATCAGGCCCCAACCAGCATAAAGAATAACAAAGTATTCCATCTATGTTTTTACGCTGGAACTGTCATATAATCTTAGGCCCGACCCACCGGTGTGCAATTAAGCCTTTTTGGATAAGTTTAACCCATTTCAGCCTTTTTAGGGAAGTTTAACCCTTTTCAGCCTTTTTGGGGAAGTTTAACCCATTTAGAACTTTTTTGGAAGCAGGACACTATCTAATTGACTTAATTGCCTATGCAAATATAATCTGCTTCAATGATTTAGCAGATGCAATTAAGACTCTTTATTGAGTTGCAAAAGAAGACATGATACTCTTAACAGATTACTCAGAGAACTGTATGTCAGCTGGATGAAAGTAACTGTAAAAAATAAAAAAAAAATATTTGCAAAATTAATATTCCAAATTCAATTTAATTCATTGTAAAAGTAAAAAAACTTAAATTCTACAAAAATGTCATTAACTTATACTTTCTAATCTACAACACAATATACTAACTTGTGGTCAGTCCAATAAGCCTCGACAGTGTCACTATATACCTGGTCATTTGAAAATATCAAATCTAAAATTGATCCAGCATCAGTCATGGGTTGCTTTATATTCTGATGGCACTGAAATGTGTTCTCCATAAATTTAACAAATTGACAATTCAAATCATTCACCTGAATATTAAAATCACCCATTATAACTAATTTTGAAGAGATATCTACAACTGGTCTAAGATGAGAGCAAATGTCCTTCTTCAAGTCAGCTTGAGAACTTTTTGGGTACTTATAAACAACCACATATTGGTAAAAGCCGTTAGTTGTGCTATTCAAGGCAGCCATAATGAATTCGCATGAATGAGATCGATGCTTTACAATTTTTTCAAACTCAATATTTTGCTTTATATAGACAGCAAGGCCATGATGTGGCCGACTTATTGACTGGCATTCTGTTTCATCAAATCTGATAAGCCTGAATCTGTTCAAAGCAAAATGCATATCTTCATCTCTTGCACACAGTCTAGTTTCGGCAAATCCAACAACATCTGAAGCTAAAATGTTTGGTTCAAACTGTATTTCTTGGAAATGTTTATGTAGGGATCTTGTATTATTGAAAGCAAATTTAGCTTTGCATGGCTTAATTTTATACAGGTGTGTAACACAGTTCAAGCACTGCGTTTGTACGTAATCTGTCCATCTCCTCAGTAACTTTTTCATCTAAAGTAATAGTAGCTTCATTCAGGTTCACAATGTACAGATTTTCCAGTTTCTTGACCCTACTTAGAGCAACATAATGAATATGAGGAATTCTTCTAGTCTGCGTTTGACTCAAGTCGACAACTACTTGGTCCACTGTAGCACCTTGTGCTTTATGAACTGTTTTTGCTGCTGCTGCCCTCAAAGGAAATTGTATTCGTTGATACATTTTGTATTTGTACATGAACGTTCTTTCTACATCAAATACAGGTGTCCACTCCTGTCTTATATTTGAATGATAAAATCCTCTTTGTAAGTACTTTTGCCTTGTTAACTTGGCAATTTGAGGATCATCAAACAGCATCCAGATAACGCTTGGTCGATTTGTTCCTTCCATTTTGTACTCTATATATTTCACTTCTCCTGTGGATCCATTTGTTAAACCATCCTCAACATAGACATTTACAGTCATAACATATATCATTCCTACTGCTACAGTCAAATTCTTTTGTAAATTTCCTGTTTTTGAAACAACATCTGGTAGTTTCCTTATAAGGTTCCTACACTCAGTTTGAGGAATATTTGATGAGACAACAGTGTCATGGCATTGTACAATGACCTTTTCCTCTGTCAAATGGTTCAAAACATTCTCATTATGTTCATCTACAAAAGAGTTTTCAGCAAAAATATGTATGGCATCTTTTGGATAGTTATCCAATTGGTCAACAAAACGTCCATGCAGTGTTTGGAGGTCAGTGTCTGTAAGTTCATTCAGCCTCAGTCGATTCAACAAATGTGCAAATTCAAGATCATCTTTCTGCCTCATGATCTCAACTAATTCATACATTTTGAAATACTCTTTCCACAAGTTTGGTGCTAGAGCTGAAGCACCTTCAGTAAGGCCCACATATAAAGGAGGGTCACCGACAGGCTTGAGTTGGTATAATTACACTCAGACCACCAAAATTGATTCTTGTTCCAGTCAACTGCTGTAGTCTTGTGTCAATAAAGTCCAAAGTTCGTGTTCCTACCATTGATATGTCATCAATAATAACAACTTTCAGATGCCTGTACTTTATTCGGAATGTATTCAGTTCATCAGCTGTCATAACTTGGTTACTCTGAAACATCATTTTGTGAAAAGCAGAAGCAATTGTTTTACCATTTATATTGTAGGCAGCAATGCCCATGTAAGCGCAAAGAAGAATTCTTGTTTCATCTGGGTTCTCTCCTTCTCTCATGTTCAAGATTCTGTACAGGCATTGATAAAGTGCTCTAATGACAACTGATTTCCCAACACCTGCACCACCTGATAAAAAAGCATATAGTGGTTCATCCCTGCATTTCATCCAATGAATTACATGGTTAAAAAACTCACGCTGTCTTAAATTCAAACTTCTTAGTAAACTCAAGTACTCATCATCTGGCATCATGAAACCTGTTGTCTCTTCAGTCTGAACTGAACTTGTACATTGTATTTCAATACCAATATCATAGTGTCTATGTTCTGTAACTCTCTCTGGATTAAAATATACAAAATCTTCTGCATCTTTGACACCTTCTTCTTGTGCCTCTCTATTTTCTTGTTCTGCATTTGGAGCAAGTCTGTCATAAGAAGCTTCTTCTGCTTCCATCATTTGCCTAGCCAGTTCAAGTTCTTCAGTGTGATGTTCATATTCATTACGTTTCTGTTCAAGCAATGCCTTCATGGAATCATGATGGGCAGTATATGTTTCAAAAGGCCCCAGCAAATCTTTTTGTTCATTGCGCCATGGCATAAAGAGCATAAGCTGTTCTCTGTGATAATTTTCTGGATCCTTTGTTCGGTTGTATTTCACATACCGTATTACTCTAGGTACTTTTCTGTACTTGTACTTTGTACCATTCTTGGTTTTACATAGCAAGTCTGGTCTAGGGTTTTCATGATCATATTTCAATTCAACATCACTGTCCTCAGTTTCATCACTAGAATCACTTTCTCTTCCACTATCATCATTTTTATCTTCTATTCTCTCCGGTAATTTATTCCCTTTAGGATAAATAACATCAACTTTGGAAACGTAGTCAGCTAAGCACAATTTTTGAAGCTGCCTTGGTCTTTTGGAATATCGCTGAATTACACTATCTGATTCTATGTCTTTTGATTCAGCTGGTAATTCATCAAGGATAGCTTTGGGTTTCAACAGAAACACTCTTTCTTCTGGAGTAGATGTATTGATAAAAACAACATCTCTTGTGCATTTAGTCAAAGGGATCTGGAGAGCCAAATAAACAGCTTCCTGAGCACTTACTTCAACAGCATTTGAAAACACATTTCCAATATGCCTAACTTGTTTCTTCAGATTCAAGTTTCCATTACGGGCCTCTTTAGCTGCTGCATCCAGTTGTGCACTCATTCCTCGCTGAGACTTACTGATATATCCAACAACATAAGCAGCACATCCATATGGTTCTATAACAATCTGAATGTCAAGATTGGCTTTCCATGCCAGAAGAATATTTCCATTGTACATGTTGACTCTCATTTCGCTTGGTTTTCGTTTCAGAAATACTTTTGGTACCTTCAGTGAACTACGTATGCACTTAACATAACTTTCAAAATCCATTTGTGCAACCTCAATCAAAAACTCATTGAATGTAATCTCACCATCATCTTTGTACTCATTCATAGCCTTTTGAAGCTCTTTGTACTTCTTCTGGTAATGTTCTACATTCTCCTCTAGTGGATAGAGTAACATTGTTTTCGGAAGGGGTGGCAATGGAAATCCAAACCTACAAACAGCTTTGCCTTTCTTTCTGCATGTCCTTGAATGTTTATGTGTCTGAAGCTCTACAAAGTGCACTGTTTCTTTTTTTTCAGCACTGCAAGTGAGATACTGATCCACAAACTGAACTATTTCTTCCTCAGAGTTCTTTTCTAAAAATGGAGCATTTTCAACCCATACAAGCATGTGAATATGTGGTGATCCACGCTGCTGGAACTCAACTCTATAGAAGAAATCTTTTAACTTTCCAATTGGCTCACTAGTACTTTTAAGGATAATATTTAAGAATTCTTGAACCCTGTGATCAAAGTATCTAGAGCATGTTACTGGGTCTTTCTGGACTAGTCTTGTCTTTTCTTGCCATGTCAAACTCTCTATATCTTTGTCTTTTAATTCTATTCCATCATTTAGCTTTGCCAACATCTTCAAAAGATCTATCCATCGTGTATCAGCTGCTGACAGGGACATGAACCACGTGGGCAAACCAAGTTGCCTTATCATTGCAAAAATGTCTTTTTTTCTAGCTGCTAAATATACCGGTGAATTTCTTAGCTGGCGAAATATGTAGTAGCCTTCATCAAGATTGACAAGTTTGTCTAAGTAAGCTGGACTTCTAGCTTCAGCGGCTGTGATAGTTTTACCTTTGCTTTTTCATCTTCTTACAGCCAAGTTAACTTTGTCACTGATTTGTTTCATCTGCAATCTTTTATGTTTGAAAAAGATGTTCGGGACAGACTGTGCAGCTCTACGATCAACGCTTCTCAATTCCCATTTTACTATGTCACTATAATGAACAGGAACAACTCTTTCATCATTCAAGGGCCGTCTTTGACCACAAAATATAGATGGAAAGCACAAGAATTCTGCATCAGTATCTTGGTATAAACTTAAGGGATGCTGTCCTTCTCCAGGAGCAAAAGTAAATACTTGGTCATACTTATTTTCAATATTTGCATCATCGACTAATGTATCAATGTTTCCAACAGTCTCATTTGCATCAATCTCACTAAATTCATCAGAATCATAGTTGTCATTCACAGCGCAATCTTTAAAGGATGAGGAAGTAGTTGCAGCATCTACTTCAATTTCTTGATTCTCTTTTGAAACTGATGTATTAGGTTGTTCTGGAACATCCAAAAACTCTCTTACTGCATCCTCTGCACTCTCTGTCACATTTTGATACCAATTTTCATCAATGTCAAAGCCAAATTTCTTATAGAATTCACTGTTATTTACTAGCCAGTGCAATGCTGCCAAAACTTTCAGTGGTCTTACATTTTCTTTAAAGTCCACTTTTTTATATGCCATTTTCTTCTTTAGTTGTACAGCAATGGTAAAATTTTCATCCATTGGCCTCGGAAGACTCTTAACAGTTGGCTGAATATCAACAGGGACATTAATAACATTTCCTTTTACCGAGTACTGACCGCCTCGAGGCAATTCTCTTATCTGCATAAATGGAATGCGCAATGCTAATAATCTTTCTTCAAGTTGATGTAGATTCAGTTCAGGTGGCTTTTCTGGCCATTTCATTCCATTAGCTACTGACAGTCTAGGGACCTTACTTTCTCTCAGAGCACCCAAGCAAGTATGACAAACCCACTCTTCATCATGAACATAATGCAAATTTGTACAGTAAAGCCTTATACTAGATGCTGGGATGTGTGTGTTTTTTAACATACTACAACTTTTTCTAAACCAGGTTTGATGGCAACATGTACATACAAACAATGGTCCAACACTAATACTTAAATGAAACTGTTTAATGCATTCTTCAATACTTTCAACAGGTTGATGACTGGCTTGTTTCTGTAATGTTCCAGAGCTTGCACAGAGATTAGGAACAGTGTGTGCAGCTTCTAATTTTTGTTTCTGTTGTCTCGTCTCTTGTTTCTTAACTCTTTCACATTCTAAGACAAAAGGGTTACTTCGAGCTTTTTGCTTGGACTTTCGCTGATATTTGACTTCATTTGCTTTGAAAACAGAGTTTTGTCTTGCCTCTTGCTTATCAGCTCTTTCTTTTGCTAATACACCTGGTCTTTGTCTAGCATTCTGTTTAGATGCACGCTGATGTATAATTTCACTAGTTTTAAAATCAGCTTTTTGTCTATCCTCTTGCTTTTTAGCTTTTTCTTTTTCTAATACACCTGGTTTTTGTCTAGCATTCTGTTTAGATGCACGCTGATGTATAATTTCACTGGCTTTAAAATCAGCTTTTTGTCTATCCTCTTGCTTTTTAGCTTTTTCTTTTGCTAATACACCTGGTCTTTGTCTATCCTCTTGCTTTTTAACTTTTTCTTTTTTTAATACACCTGGTTTTTGTCTTGCCTCTTGCTTATCAGCTCTTTCTTTTGCTAATACACCTGGTCTTTGTCTAGCATTCTGTTTAGATGCACGCTGATGTATAATTTCACTGGCTTTAAAATCAGCTTTTTGTCTATCCTCTTGCTTTTTAGCTTTTTCTTTTGCTAATACACCTGGTCTTTGTCTATCCTTTTGCTTTTTAACTTTTTCTTTTTCTAATACACCTGGTTTTTGTCTTGCCTCTTGCTTATCAGCTCTTTCTTTTGCTAATACACCTGGTCTTTGTCTAGCATTCTGTTTAGATGCACGCTGATGTATAATTTCACTGGCTTTAAAATCAGCTTTTTGTCTTGCCTTTTGCTTTTCAGCTCTTTCCTTTGCTTTAAAATAAGGGTTCAATCTGGCTTTACTTTTAAATAATTTAAAGTACATTTTACGACTGTTCTTCTTTTTGGCTGAGGTAGACTTATCCGTATTTAAATGTGCTTTCTCCTACTGTCGGAGATTTTGATCTCTAAAATAAGCTTCCAGAAGATTTCCAGACTGTGTTGTATTGCTACTTAACTGCTCATTTTTTCTTACAGTAAGTGGCAACAAATCAAACTGTAAACTTGTATCAATAGACATACTATCATATAGAGCATACAAGTATGATATAAGATCTTCTAGAGAAGGAAAATCTATTAAAATTGAGCTTCCATCACTTGCTGAGAGACAATCTTCACCATGAGAGTGAGAATCAAAAAACATGTACCTATCATTGTGTTTAACAACAGCAGAACAAATAGCTCCAACAGTTAAAAGAACAGATGACACTTGGGTCAAAGCTGATTCTAATGCACAATGAAGAGTTGGCAAGCCTCTTTCTTCAAAGTTTTGCACAAGAACACCACTCAGGATAGGTTGTTTTGTAATAAAAAAATCTTGTGTTTTAGTTTTAAAGCATTCTGGCATTTCATCTAGGCTCAACAAAGCATGTGAAAATTTCTTTTGTGCTTTTAGATCACTCACAACTTTTTTATACAGAGAATCCCCATCATGTAAAATTTCATCCAAACTGGAGCTATTATGAATTTCATTCACTGTCATGTATGCTAACAGCCTAACATACATATCGCATTACATGTGCATTGAAAACCTCTTGATAATTCTGAAAATCTGTCATCATTTTGATGAAAACTTCCATATATGATGTGACTTGCATTCCATAATGAAGAACTAGTTGATTCCTGTGTGGCATTATGAACATTAATATCAACACTACTGATGTTTAACTCTTCAGTCTCATCATCATTATCTATCTGAGAATTAGCATGAGCAACAACATTAGGAAATGAGTCTGCAAAAACTTCGTCAAAATCAATTTGCTTGTTAAAATCTTCATTAACAAAAGCTTTTGTAAACCTATCACAGCTCTCAGCTTCACCATTAGCAAAATATTCACTATCATATTCTTCAGCAACACTATGAGCAACAGTTGGAAAACTACTATTAGCAACAGATGGAACACTATAACCAGCAGTAGAAACACTATAACCAGCAGTAGGAACGCTGTAAGCAGCAGTAAGAACACTATGCGCAACTGTTGGAGCACTATGAGCAACAATATTAGCACCATTAGCCTTTTTAGGGAAGTTTAACCCATTATCAGCATTTTTAGCCTTTTTAGGGAAGTTTAACCCATTTTCAGAACTTTTAGACTTTTTAGGGAAGTTTAACCCATTATCAGCACTTTTAGACTTTTTAACCCATCCACTGACTTTTCACTGTTTAAACCATCCTCAAACTCTCGTTTCTGTTTCCTGTTCTCTCTCCTCTTCTCTCTCTGGTAAAATTTCCGTTGTTCTGCTGTTTTCTTTTTCAGTTTTGGCATTCTTTATTCTGAAAATAGAAACAAATAAAAAAGCATTGAACATCCAAATCACATGTGCGACATGCACTACTGACATCTGCCCGCAGATAACTAACTTTGTTTTTGCTATGGTTCCTTCCTGTTTATTATATATGGTATTGGTTACCTTCATTACGACTGTTCCTCTGTGTTTTATTATGTTGATATGTTGATTATATTGATATTCTTTGAGTCACCACCTGTTTGGGAAAGAGAATTTTTTTGCTATCGGTTTTACTGCTCTTTCAACCTTTCTAGATTATATTGAGCCGAATGCAAATCAAAGGTGGGCGAAAACTGGAGTACCCGGAGAAAAACCACCTGACCTTCCAGTGCAGTACTTGGGGTCTCACATATGAGCTGAGCGAGGCTCAAACCCACAGCGGGGAGGGACCTAGTGTTTAAGAGTCCAACGCTCTTAACCACTCGGCCACAGATGCCCGCTTGGGAAAGAGCTGTTGACGAGGATTACAATCTGTCTGAGTTGTTAATTGTTTTGATTTCATGTTCTATCTTCTTTCCTTGCAATGTTTTGGATGGAATGTGGGATCTGATTGTATCAGTTCTTGATCATTTCACATTTATTACTTAAATAAAGGTAAACAACACTGATCTAGTTTTAATACACAAATCTGCAGGCAGATATAATTCTTTGACCATTCCCTGATTTTCCACTGACCAAAATTTAATTTTCTTTGACCAGTTTACAATGTCAAATCAAAAACTTCCTCCCTTACAGCCATGTTTTAAACCCTATTTATTTGCTTTTGAGAACACATTTTTAAATGTTTTGCCTGAACTGACGATGATAGAATCTTAAAAATCTTTAATAAATTTCAAGAAGTTAATAAATAGCCAATAACAAACAGCAGATATGCTAAAGGAAATTAGGAAAACATGTAAAACAAAACACCAACTTTGTGTTGCTTGCAAAATTTCCTGACTACCGTATTCATTCAAATTACGACACATGCCCCAATAAGCGCTCACCAAGGTAATTTCTGGAAAATGTTAAAAAGTGGACACTGTTGTTCCGTATCTAACCTCAGTAGTTAACTATGGAACTGGATTTTGGCGTTTCAGAATTTGATCATGGTGTGCGCTAATTAGAGAGATATTTTAACACACATTTTAAAGGCTATTATGAAAAATCTAAGCGCACTGTGTGGTAATTAGAATGAATACAGTATTTCCTGAATTCAATTTCTTTTAATTTCTTTGAATAGTTCATGAAATTCCCTGACTTTCCCTGACTGTGAAGAAAAACAAAGTTTCACTGACTTTTCTAAGACCAAAAGGGCACCCTTTGCAGCATTTCAATATGCTGTTTTAGTGTGCTCTAATAAATTCACATGTTATGAACACTTTCAATTGTTTGAGGATGGTTTAAACGAAATAGGAATACTTTTTTCCTCTCCATTTATTTTTCCATGTACTGTTTTAAGTTTGTAAATTTCTTCCACTGACTTTTTGGAGAACCATTTTATGATGTAGGTGGAAAGGGAAATACTTCAACACTCTATTTTACACTTGTGAATGCATTTACAAGTGAAAAAGAGTGCACATGTAAATAATCTGTCTGTTTAAATTCTTTTTGTTCTGGAATCTGATTTCCGCTATAACTCTCTTTGTATGAATTTCGAAAAAGTACTGTCTGATCAAGCAACCCTGATGAATCATCGTCAATATTCTCAGCATCTGAAATGATAGAAGCATCCAATGTTTTCTGCATCAGGATAACACATCTATGTAATATTTACCCCCTTGAACCCCACTTTTATATAGTAAAAGTTGGGTTTGGAGGGGTATTCATTATTTTCTTATTTTTGCTCTAAAACATAGATTGTGCGCACTGGTTCGAACCACCTCAATGAGGGGGTTTTAACGAGTACCCTTAAGCAATGTTTTGAGTAGATATAAGAAAATTATCACAATTTTTCATCAGAATTCTTTCACTTTTCTTGGAATTTCTCTCAATGTATTTGAATAGGCATTTTTTTGTAATGTGTGTCAAGAACTATGGTTTACAAATACAGGAGACCTTATTACATTACTACTGTTCTCTTCTACATGCTTCCTGAGTACTGCTTGCATCTTCCATTGAAAAGTCAGAAAATAGAACAAAAAGTATACAATTATATTGTTCTGCTTTTAAAGGTAGGGTTACACTGTCACTGTTCTTCCCACGGTTGCCCACAGTTTGTAACAGCTCTTAAAAGTGTGGAGAACTGAGATGAACTTGGTCAGAATCAAGTTTTCTATGGATGCTTACAAATCACAAGGGTGCTGCTATCGTCTCCTATGACCTAAGCACCAGTTCATGTTGGACTAGCCAGTTATGACTATGGTCCATTACAGTTTATAACAGTTTGATAAAGTGCTTCTATGGTTCCTCATGGTGGTCCTACGGTTGATGACAAAGCCACTACTAGTTGAAAAGGACCATGCCAGTACTTGTACGATATTGATGGAAGCACCATGATTGACTATGGTCATCTACAAAGGAGTGACAATCATGTGACTGTATCGATAAATTACCATCCATCTTGACCAAGATTTCATGCCCATCCTAGTTATCTGCAAGAATAAAGCCATTCCACAAAAAAAAAAAAAAAATTGAAAAGTATAACTAGAAATGTGTCACCACAACACGGATGCCCCCGCCAGGGGCCCACCTAAATCATATGCAAGACAGCATAGCTCGCCTGCTTCACACTTCAATATATATGGTAAAATCACTGGACCATGAGATATAGGTCACACTGACCTAGATATATTTCAAGGTCAATCATTAGGTCACATGGAAGTAATAATCCAGGTATAAGGTTTCTCCATCAAAGGGTATTCAAGATATACGGCAAAATCACTGAACCATGAAACATAGGTCTCACTGACCTAAATTTATTTTGAGGTCAATCATTGGGTCACATAGAAGTAATAATCAAGGTATGATGTTTCTCCATCAAATAGTATTCAAGATATAAGGCAAAATCACTTAACCATGAAATATAGGTCACACTGACCTAGATTTATTTCGAGGTCAATCATTGGGTCACATGGAAGTAATAATCAAGGTATGATGTTTCTCCATCAAATAGTATTCAAGATATAAGGCAAAATCACTGAACCATGATATATAGGTCACACTGACTAAGATATATTTTGAGGTTAATCACCGGGTTACATGGAACTACTAATCCGGATATAAATTTTTTCCATCATATAGTATTCATGATACAAGGCAAAGTAACTGAACCATGAAATATAGGTCACACTGACCTAGATTTATTTCCAGGTCAATCATGGGGTCACATGGAACTAATATACCTGGTTTGAAAATTCTCCATCAAATAGTATTCAAGATATAAGGCAAAATCACTGGACTGTGAAATATAGGTCACACTGACCTAGATTTGTTTCGAGGTCAATCATGGGGTCACATGGAACTAATATACCAGTTATAACATTACTCCATCAAATAGTATTCAAGATATAAGGCAAAATCACTGAACCATGAAATATAGGTCACATTGACCTAGATTTATTTCGAGGTCAATCATGGGGGCACATGGAACTTATATACCCGGTATGACATTTAACCATCAAATAGTATTCAAGATATAAGGCAAAATCAATGGACCATGAAATATAGGTCACGCTGACCTCGATTTATTTCAAGGTCAATCATGGGGTCACATGGAACTAATATACCAGGAATAACATTTCTCCATCAAATAGTATTCAAGATATAAGGCGAAATCACTGGACCATGAAATATAGGTCACACTGACCTAGATTTATTTTGAGGTCAATCATTGGGTCACATGGAACTAATATACCCAGTATGACATACCTCCATCGAATAGTATTCAAGATATAAGGCAAAGTCACTGGACCGTGAAATATAGGTCACACTGACCTAGACTTATTTTGAGGTCAATCATGGGGTCACATGGAACTAATATACCCAGGATGACATACCTCCATCAAATAGTATTCAAGATATAAGGCAAAGTCACTGGACCGTGAAATATAGGTCACACTGACATTGGCATGGGTGGGGGCATTGGTGAATCAAACTTGGGATCTATGTATTATTATACCAAATATATACCAAAGACATCATAAAAGTTCTGTTTCTACCTGCTACAAAAACCTTAACCTGAGTCTTTAAAATACAAAATTTCTAAGTCCATTACCTTGACCTTGAGGTCATTGGCATGGGCGGGGGTATTACCAAATAAAACTTTGGACCTATATCTATCATCATACCAAATATGAACCGATTCCATCCAATGGTTTGGAAAATATAACTTGTAGAAGTTCAGCCTCTACCTGTTACAAAAACCTTAACCTGAGGTTACAGGATGACGTACGTACGTACAAACACACCAACAAATGTACATTCGTACGCACATACGGAAAACCTAAAAACTTAATGCCCTCGGCATCATTAGATGCGGGGGCATAAAAACAGCTACAGTGATGAATTGAAGCAGCTACAGTGATGACAAAATTCTCCCCATGTTAAGTCTATAGGCAAATTTTCAAACGCTCGAGGGCACTTAACCCCGCAGTGAATTACCCGATTAAGCTCAAAATTGAACTTAATTGTATCGATTCCTGATCTTTGTTTTACTTCTACTTTGATCAAGATTTTATGTCTGTCCTTGTTATCTGCAAGAATGAAGCTGATCCGAAAAATATTGACAAAGCTAGAGTGATGACAAACTTTTTCCTATGTTAAGTCTATGGGAGCTATATGTTGCCATGGCAACCAGAGTTCCATTCAGATCTGCCTGAAACCGTATGCCGTTTTTGCACTTGCCCAATGATGCTACACATGAAATCTGGTCAAGATTGGCCAACTAGTATTAAGGATATACATTATTGAAATTCCCATTAACCCCAATGCAAAATGCGCAAGGGCAGATAACTCCAAAGTGAATGATCTGATTCTGCCAGTAAACGAACTTGACCGAGATTTCATGGCTGTTCTGGTTATCTGTAAGAATAAACCCAATCTGAAAACATTTGAAGCAGCAACAGTGATGACAATATACTCCCCATGTTCAGTCTATAGGCAAATTTTCAAACGCTCAAGGGCACGTAACTCCTGAGCGAATAATCCGATTCGACCCAAAATCAAACTTAACCAAGATTTTATACCTGTACTCATTATCTGCAAGAATGAAGCTGATCAGAAAAAAATTGACGAAGCTAGAGTGATGACAAACTTTTTCATATGTTAAGTCTATGGGAGCTATTTGTTGCCATGGCAACCTGAGTTCCAATCAGATCTGCCTGAAAACCTGATGCAGCCTTTCCACCTGCCCAAAAGATGCTACAAAAGAAATTTGATCAAGATTGGCTGAGTAGTATTTGAGATCTACATCTTTGAAATTGGCCCCAATGCAAAAACGCACAAGGGCAGGTAACTCCTACATGAATGATCCGATTCTGCCAGTAATCGAACTTGACCGAGATTTCATGGCTGTCCTGGTTGTCTGTAAGAATAAACATAATCTGAAAACATTTGAAGCAGCTACAGTGATGACAATATTCTCCCCATGTTAAGTCTATAGGCAAATTTTCAAACGCTCAAGGGCACCTAACTCCTGAGCGAATAATCCGATTCAACCCAAAATCGAACTTAACAGAGATTTTATACCTGTCCTCATTGTCTGCAAGAATGAAGCCGATCCAAAAAAAATTGACGACGCTAGAGTGATGACAAACTTTTTCCTATGTTAAGTCTATGGGAGCTATTTGTTGCCATGGCAACCAGAGTTCCAATCCGATCTGCCCGAAAACAGTATGCAGCCTTTCCCCCTACCTGATCATGCTTCACATGAAATTTGATCAAGATCGGCCCACTGGTTCCGGAGATATACTTCTTTGAAAGTGTGGACGACGACGGACGACAACGACGGACGCCGGCTCATGGTATACTAATACCTCACATGAGCCTTCGGCTCAGGTGAGCTAATAAGCCAAGAAAGCCCATTGTCATGAAAACCTTATGCAGTCTTTCCACTTGCCCTATAATGCTACACATGAAATTTTATCTAAGTCGGCCAAGTAGTCTTCAAGATATACATTTTTGAAATTCACTTTAACCCTTATGCAAAAATGCACAAGGGCAGGTAACTCCTAAGTGTATGATCCAATTCTGCCAATTATCGAACTTGACCGAGATTTCATGGCTGTGCTGGTTATCTGTAAGAATGAAGCCAATCCGAACAAAATTGAAGCAGCTACAGTGATGACAACATTTTCCCCATGTTAAGTCGATAGGCAATTTTTCGGGCGCTCAAGGGGACGTAACTCTTGAGTGAATTATCTGATTCGGCCAAAAATCGAATTTGACCGATATTTTATGCCTGTACTGGTTATCTGCAAGAATGAAGTCGATCAGAAAAAAATTGACGGAGCTAGAGTGATGACAAGCTTTTTCCTATGTGAAGTCTATGGGAGCTAGATGTTGCCATGGCAACCAGAGTTCCACTCAGATCTGCCTGAAAACCTAATGAAGCCTTTCCACTTGCCCAATAATGCGACACATGAAATTTGATCAAAGTTGGCCAAGTAGTCATTAAGATATACATTTTTGAAATTCCCATTAACCCTAATGCAAAAACACACAAGGGCAGGTAACTCCTAAGTGAATGATCCGATTCTGCCAGTTATAGAACTTGACCCAGATTTCATGGCTGTGCTGGTTATCTGCAAGAATAAAGCCAATCTGAAAATAATTGAAGCAGCTACGGTGATGACAACATTCTCCCCATGTTAAGTCAATAGGCAATTTTTTCAACGCTCAAGGGCACGTAACTCCTGAGTGAATAATCCGATTCAGCCCCAAATCGAACTTGATCGAGATTTCATGCCTGTCCTCGTTATCTGCAAGAATGAAGTCGATCAGAAAAAAATTGACGGAGCTAGAGTGATGACAAGCTTTTTCCTAATTCCCATTAACCCTAATGCAAAAACACACAAGGGCAGGTAACTCCTAAGTGAATGATCCGATTCTGCCAGTCATCGAACTTGACCGAGATTTCATGGCTGTGCTGGTTATCTGCAAGAATAAAGCCAATCTGAAAATAATTGAAGCAGCTACGGTGATGACAACATTCTCCCCATGTTAAGTCAATAGGCAATTTTTTCAACGCTCAAGGGCACGTAACTCCTGAGTGAATAATCCGATTCAGCCCAAAATCGAACTTGATCGAGATTTCATGCCTTTCCTCGTTATCTGCAAGAATGAAGACAATCAGAAAAAAATTGACGGAGCTAGAGTGGTGACAAACTTTTTCCTATGTTAAGTCTATGGGAGCTATTTGTTGCCATGGCAACCAGAGTTCCAATCCGATCTGCCCGAAAACAGTATGCAGCCTTTCCCCCTACCTGATAATGCTTCACATGAAATTTGATCAAGATTGGCCCACTGGTTCCGGAGATATACTGCTTTGAAAGTGTGGACGACGGACGACGACGACGGACGACGATGACGGACGACGGACGCCGGCTCGTGGTATACTAATACCTCACATGAGCCTTCGGCTCAGGTGAGCTAAAAAGCCTAGCCTAGCATTTGTGTAAAATTACATTATATCCATCAATAAATGTAGATACTTAAGAGTGATGACAAAGTTTTTCGAAAAATAGCCACAGTGACCTTGACTTTGAGCCCCAGACCCTGAAATTTGAACTTCATACCCAACATTTGTATGAAGTTATCTTAAAATCCATCAATAAATCTGGACACTAGAGCAATGATCAAGTTTTTCTAAAAAAATAGCCACAGTGACCTTGACCTTCAGCCCCTGACCCAGAAAGTCAAAGTCACTCAAGATATCATCATACCAAACATTTGTGTCAAGGTATATTAAAATCCATTAATAAATGAAGGCGCAAGAGCGATGACAAAGTTTTTCTAAAAATAGCCACAGTGACCTTGACCTTCAGCCCCAGACCCTGAAAGTCGAACTTGCTCATGATATTATCATTGCCAACATTTTTGTGAAGTTATATTAAAATCCATCCATAAATGTAGGCACTAGAGCGATCACAAAGTTTTTTTCTCAAAATAGCCACAGTGACCTTGACCTTCAGCCCCAGAACTTGAAAGTCGAACTTGCTAGAGATATCATTATACCCAACATTTGTGTGAAGTTATATTAAAATCCATCAATAAATTAAGGTGCAAGAACGATGAAAATGTTTTTACTAAAAATAGAAACAGTGACCTTGATCCCGTGACCCTGAAAGTAGTGACCACGACCGTAAGCCCCGGACCCTGAAAGTCAAAGTCACTCAAGATATCATTATACCCAACATTTGTGTGAAGTAATATTAAAATCCATCAATAAATGAAGGCGCTAGAGCGATGACAATGTTTTTCTAAAAATAGCCACAGTGACCTTGACCTTCACCAGACCTCGCTTTGTTTTTAAAAAGAAAAAAAAAAAAAAACGTTCCTCCCCCGGGATTTGAACTCACGCAGCTTGCAGGTAAACTTTAACACAGAGAAGTAAGGGAGGTAATACAGAGGAAAATATTAACTTCTCAAAAAGTCCAATTTAAGCCAAAAAACCTGTAAAATGAAGTACAATGATAATATTAAATATTGTTTTTTAGCAATTATTAATTATATATTCATAATAAAGTTGTAAAACATCACATATAAGAGCTTGCAGGTAAACTTTAACCAAATGCGGACGCCGGCGCTGACGCTGACGCCGGACGCCCGGGGGTATGGCAATAGCTCCCCCTTACTTTCGTAAGGCGAGCTAAAAATAGGGGGGTTGTGCGGCATATTTCAGCCTTTATGGTAGTCTGATGTAAACAAACAGATTCCGCAGCAAATAAACCTAGCAATTTTCACTGGCTGGTCTCAAGTAGGCTGGTCACAGGTGGTCTCATAAAAGCTGATGCTTTTCATGTTAGAAATAGCTACTAGCATTTCTCAAAATCAAAAACATTACCTTTCACAAAAATATTATTGTTTATCTCCAACTCCAATCACTAGCAACCAAATATTCAGTTCTGTACTGAAAGCTCTCCCCAAAACAAGCTTAGCTTTCAAAAAGCCTATTTTTTTTACTGTAGTGCAACCTATACCCACCACCAAATTTAGTTGTTTTGCATTCTTATTTAATACTCTGTTAATTTGACTCCACCCAAGTAATAATTTATACTTGGGAGTAAGATGCTGGCAACTGTTAAGTTTTTATTTGCAATAAAATATGTGCCCAGACTTCTACAACCAATACATCGGAAATGTATATGATGCAAATTCTTGTTCATATTGTTTCTCTTATAAAAAAGATAAAAAAAAACTATGGAAAATTAAGCATACTTTGTTTTGTTTCTTTCATCCCTTGTCTAAAAACTGATGGTAAAACAACCATACCCTGAGTGATGTGTACCAGCAATTTTCTGTCTATTATATTGCCACTCCAGATGCCGCAGAGATTTAACAAAAAATGTCTTTAAAACTCTAAACAGCTCTTGACATGGAATCAAATGGCAGGCAGTTATTATTATTTAATAACACAACAGCCCTTTTGTAATTACCTTACCACTTTGGCTGCACATCTTAAACTTGACCGAAGAAAAACCACTTTTTACAACCCTACTGGCTCGGACCACATTCTGGTCGCAAAATTTTTGTTTTTGTTTTGTACCCTCCCAGTATTAGCCCCAAGCTCCTTTTTCCAATTCTTAACTGATAAAACACTTTTCTCTGCTGAAATTTGCTCAGAATTGCAACAAAAAGGCACATCAAGCAAAAAAGACCCTTAATGGGACCCCAAATCTGTGATGACAGAATAAGAGCAGCTGCTGCACACAGCCTTCTCCCTCCAGGCCCATCCCCACTGCTGCTCAGCCATCGTGTCACAGGACAGGTATCCCCCTTATTGGGGACTTTGCTGCTCGTGTTCACAAAAATGTAACACAGACCCAGAGGAAGCTTAAACGCAGACCCAGAACTACATATGTCGCCTTGCTTAGTTGCCATTTTATAAGGCTTAAGGGGAATGGGAACACCCAACTGGAAATTTTTCTGCTATTTTTCAAAGGGAGAGAACTTGTGGGACTTCATGTTTGCTTTTCTATAAACTCAGTATATCTGAAAAAGGGGACTTCTCTTAAACGGAAAGAATTTGCTCCTGAGGAGCAAATTCTTTCTAAGGAGCAAATTCTTTCCTTGATGAGTTGGCCCTTTTTCGCTTGGGAGAGAAAAAAAACAAAACGCGCACTTAAAAGAAAGAATTTGCTCCTTAGGAGCAAATTCTTTCCTTTAAGACTTGGCGTGACAAAACGTACTTATGCAGGAGTTGCCTTCCCTGAAAGGTGTATCCATTCCCCTGAAAAAACACATTTTAAACAAAATACAAGCTCATGGGGCAGTGAAAGAAAGCCATTCAAGGTCTAGATGTGTGTAGGACTCTAATTTTCTATTTTGGTGTATCTCTTCTTGTCAAAAACTAGAACTTTACACTGAAAGAGCATAATGAGTATGGAGTTCTGTAGCATGGTCCTTACTTTCAGGAATGAAAAATGCACTAACATAGTGATCGACATTGACAAGAATGCCCAAATGTGGAACACTGTCTTTCGGGAACACGAGCAGCAAAGTCCCCAATGTGGGGGATACCTGTCCTGGGACACGATGGCTGAGCAGCAGTGGGGATGGGCCTGGAGGGAGAAGGCTGTGTGCAGCAGCTGCTCTTATTCATCTGCAATGTTTGATTTGTTTGAGTTAGAAGAAAGGCGTGAGCGAGGAAGAAGAATGGCCAAGATTAACATAGGACTGCAAATAGGACTCACTCACACACCCATATCCACTAGCAATTTTCAAAAGTTATGCCTCAGCTGCAACATACCATGCCCATCATCATCAGGTATGCAATATACTTCAAATAAAGTGTCAGAAAAAGATTCAGGAAGCTGGTGTTGAAGATCTGAGGCATCAGAGACAGCTTTTGAAAACTGTTAATGTTTTACGGGGTGACGAGCCAAGCACAATAAATGTTCAGGCAGACTGTGTCTACAATAATGCACTATACTCTGGTGTCGCCAAAACTCCCTTTCGGCCTGCAACACAGTATGCATACACAATTGCTGAAAACACCACCTTTAAGCACCAAATTATAAGTGCAGTTGCCAAGAACAAGCTCTGTTCCAACATCAGGGAGCATAAACTTAATATTAAAGTTGGTGCTCACCCTGGCAACTGCTCTTCTAATTTGGAAATGGAGCAAGATATTGGAAATGAAGAGGAGTGGGCAAAAGAGAGTTTACTGTCTCTTGAACAGGATGGCCTTCAGGTGAAAGAAATAACTACAGACCCAGACAGTAGTGCATACAGAGCTGCAGAAAGTTTATACAAAGAAGGTATTACAAAAAACAGAGCCTGAGCATTCTCTACACACAAGATATGTGCCTGAAAATCACAGAAAATTCATAAAAAATTTAAAGCCACTTAAAAACATTATGCCAGCCAGGCTTCAACGCGACAAAGAAAAACTTAAAGACCGTTTTGCAAATGATTGTTCTAAAAGATGCCAGGCTGAATATGAACAGGCATTCGAAGTAAGTGAAGATTTTCTTTCAATGAAACGAAACTTGACATATGCTTCGGATGCGATAGTAGACTGTTACCTTGGCCGACATGACAACTGTGCGAAATATTCTTATGTCTGCTCAAACTCTAGAAATGGCAAGACCTGGCTAGAAAAAAGTGCCTTTCTAAAAAGTGATTTTAAAATAAATAATGAAACAATTGAGGCTAAAAACCTCCTGCAGCAATGTGTGCAGTATCGTCTGGGCCCAAGTATGCTCAATAAAACGCCGAAAAATGCAAATACACAGAAAGTTGAAGGTGTAAATAGGGCCATACGCACTACTGTTGCCAAGAATGTAACGTACCGTAGAAATTATGGGAGCCGGGTCCATACTGCAGTTCACAATGTCAATCATGGCCCTGGTGAGTCCATTAACAAGTTCTGTAAAGCCCTTGGTTGTCCAATCATCCCTGGTACACAGGTTGAAAAGGGTCTAAAATACATACAACACCAAAAACAAAATGCATAAAAGTTACAAAAAATCAAAACAATACAAAGATGCTAGGTGTAGAAGGAGGCATGACATGTTCAAATTGTATGAAAAACATCAAGAAGAACAAAATTATGAGAACAAGAGGGCCCAGAGGGCCCTGGTTCGCTCACCTGTGTGTCGTTGTCTCGAGTAAATTCTATTTTTAGCTCTTGTGGCCATCTTGTTCATCAGCAGAGTGATTTTAGCTTATTTGGTAGGGAGTAACCTGGGCAACATTCCTGGGAACTTTGAATCAAATTGGCCTTAGGGTTTAGGGGGAGTTTCCGTTTGAATCAAATTTACAATATTTTTCTATTTTTACCTCCGGTGGCCATTTTGTTCATCCGAGTGGGATTGTTTCAGCCTTTTTGGTAGAGGATAATCTAAGCAACATTGTCGCAAGGAACCTACATGCTAAATATGAAGGCTGTATCTCAAATGCTTTAAAAGTTATGACAAAAGTAGGTCAAAGGTCAAGGTCATGGGACAAAAGTTTTGAATGGCTGAGAAAACCTTGTCACAAGGAACATGCATGCCAAATATGAAGGCTCTTTCTCATATGGTTCAAAAGGTATGATAAAGTAGGTCACAGGTCAATGTCACAGGTCAAATCTTTATGAGTGGGAAGCCCTTGTCAGAAGGAACCTACATGCTAAATATGAAGGCTCTATCTCAAACGGTTCAAAAGTTATGAAAAAATAACCTACTGATCTACTTTTTGATTTGACATGACCCATATTCAAACTTAAATGAGATATTGTCCAGATGATCATTCTGAGCAAGTTTTATGATGATTTGACTGAAACTGTGGCCTCTTAGAGTGTTCAAAACGTTTTTCTATGATTTGACCTGCTGACCTACTTTTTGACCCGACATGTCCCATATTCAAACTTGACACAGATATTGTCAAGATGATCATTCTGAGCAAGTTTGATGATGATCGGACCAGACAAAAACTTGGGCCTCGAGTGTGTTCACAATGTTTTTCAACAATCTGACCCACTGACCTACATATTGACCAGACATGACCCATATTCGAAATTAACCGAGATATTGTCAAATGATCATTTTGAGCAAGTTTGATGATGATCGGACCAAAACTTGGGCCTCAAGTGTGTTCACAATGTTTTTCAGCAATCTGATCTACTGACCTACATATTGACCAGACATGACCCATATTCGAAATTAACCGAGATATTGTCAAATGATCATTTTGAGCAAGTTTGATGATGATCGGACCAAAACTTGGGCCTCTAGTGTGTTCACAATGTTTTTCAACAATCTGACCTACTGACCTACATATTGACGAGACATGACCCATATTCGAAATTAACCGAGATATTGTCAAATGATCATTTTGAGCAAGTTTGATGATGATCGGACCAAAACTGTAGCCGCCAGCGTGTTCAGAGGGTTTTTCTATGATTTGACCTACTGACCTACTTTTTGACCCAACCTGACCCAGATTTGAACTTGACTGAGATATTGTCAAGATGATCATTCTGGGCAAGTTTGATGATAATCGGACCAAAACTGTGGCCTCTAGTGTGTTCACAAGCTTTTTCTATGATTTGACCTACTGACCTACTTTTTGACCCAACATGACCCGTATTCAAACTTGACCCGGATATGGTTAAGACTATCATTCTGAGCAAGCTTGATTATGATCTGACCAAAACTGTGGCCTCTAGTGTGTTGACAAGGCTTTTCTCTAATTTGACCTAATGACCTTCTTTTTGACCCTACAAGACTCATATTCGAACTTGCCCGAGAAATTGTCAAGATAATCATTTTGAGCAAGTTTCATGATTATCAGACAAAAACTGTGGCCTCTAGTGTATTCACAAGGTTTTTCTATGATTTGACCTACTGACCTACTTAGTTACCCGACATAACCCATATTCGAACTTGATCCAGATATTGTCAAAATGATCATTCTGGGCAAGTCTGATGATGATCGGACCAAAACTGTGGCCTCTAGTGTGTTCACAAGGTTTTTCTATGATTAAACCTACTGACCTACTTTTTGACCCGACATGACCCGTATTCAAACGTGACCGAGATATTGTCAAGATGATCCTTCTGGGCAGGTTTGATAATGATTGGACCAAAACTGCAGCCTCTAGTGAATTCACAAGGTTTTTCTATGATTTGACCTACTGACCTACTTTTTGACCCGGCATGACTCATATTCGAATGTGACCAAGATATAATTAAGATGATCATTCTGAGCATGTTTGATGATGATTGGACATAAATTGTGGCCTCTAGTGTGTTCAGAAGGTTTTTCTATGATTTGACCTACTGACCTACTTTTTGACCCGACAACACCCATATTCGAACTTGACTGAGATATTGTCAAGATGATCATTCTGGGCAAGTTTGATGATGATCGGACCAAAACTGTGGCCTCTCCTGTCTTCACAAGGTTTTTTTTCTGATTTGACCTACTGACCTAATTTTTTACCCGACAGGATCCATATTCGAACTTGACCGAGATTTTGTGGTGGTACAAATTGTGTGCAAGTTTAGTTAAAATCAAATCATAAATGAAACATCTATCATGCAGACAAGATCAAATAGGCAAATTTTGCCCTTTCAGGGGCCATAACTCCGTAACACATGATGGGATATGGCTGGTTCAAGAAAGGAACCCAGATTTAATGGTGATACAAGTTGTGTGGAAGTCTGGTTAAAATCAAATCAAAAATGAAGATGCTATCATGCGGACAAGACCAAAATAGGCAATTTTTGCCCTTTCAGGGACCGTAACTCTGTAACACATGATGGGATATGGCTGGTTCAAGAAAGGAACCTAGATCTCATGGTGATACAAGTTGTGTGCAAGTCTGGTTAAAATCAAATCATAAATGAAGATGCTATCGTGCGGACAAGAAATTGTTTATGCAAGCACGCACGCACGCACGGACGCACGCACGCACTGACGACGGACAAAATCATCACAAAAGCTCACCTTGTCACTACGTGACAGGTGAGCTAAAAATAAGCTATTGCCAGTTGACGGAATTCCAAGCTTTTGCTTACCACCTGATCATTGGTGCTATTCAAAGAAATGCAAGGTGTGTAAGAAAAAGTTTTTGTTTGTTTGTTTGATTTGAGGTTTAACGTCCCCGTCAACACTGTAAAGGTCATTTTGGAGACGTTGCTTCCATTTTGTGGGACTTTTACCCGACATTGAGATGAAATGACATTTCAAGCCCTGTCGCCCAATGAAACCAATAGGGTTTATTAGCATGGACGGTCCGCCTCGCACCGCGGTTCCTGGACAGGCTTAGATCCTCCAAGCTGTTTACCAGTACTAGTGTGCGGGCCGGATTCAGCTCTGCGTGGAAGCATCATGCAGCCCATATATTTCCTCAAGCCCCTATGGGCGGGGGCGAATAAGAAAAAGTGAAAGGCACCTTTTAGCTCACCTGTCACGTAGTGACAAGGTGAGCTTTTGTGATCACTTTTTGTCCGTCGTACGTCGTCAATGCATCTGTCCGTGTGTGCATCCGTGCGTAAACAATTTCTTGTCCGCACGATAGCATCTTCAGTTATGATTTGATTTTAACCAGACTCGCACACAACTTGTACCACCATGAGATCTGGGTTCCTTTCTTGAACCAGCCATATCCCATCATGTGTTACGGAGTTACGGCCCTGAAAGGGCAAACATTGCCTATTATGGTCTTGTCCACACGATAGCATCTTCATTTATGATTTGATTTTAACCAGACTTCCACACAACTTGTACCACCATTAGATCTAGGTTCCTTTCTTGAACCAGCCATATCCCATCATGTGTTACGGAGTTACGGCCCCTGAAAGGGCAAAAATTGCCTATTTTGGTCTTGTCTGCATGATAGATGTTTCATTTATGATTTGATTTTAACTAAACTTGCACACAATTTGTACCACCACAAAATCTCCGTCAAGTTCAAATATGGGTCATGTCGGGTCAAAAAGTAGGTCAGTAGGTCAAATCCGAAAACAAAAACCTTGTGAAGACACGAGAGGCCACAGTTTTGGTCCGATCATCATCAAACTTGCGCAGAATGATCATCTTGACAATATCTCAGTCAAGTTCGAATATGGGTGTTGTCGGGTCAAAAAGTAGGTCAGTAGGTCAAATCATAGAAAAACCTTCTGAACACACTAGAGTCCACAATTTATGTCCAATCATCATCAAACTTGCTTAGAATGATCATCTTGATAATATCTTGGTCACATTTGAATACGGGTCATGTCGGGTCAAAAAGTAGGTCAGTAGGTCAAATCATAGAAAAACCTTGTGAATTCACCAGAGGCTGCAGTTTTGGTCCAATCATTATCAAACCTGCCCAGAATGATCATCTTGACAATATCTCGGTCACGTTTGAATACGGGTCATGTCGGGTCAAAAAGTAGGTCAGTAGGTTTAATCATAGAAAAACCTTGTGAACACACTAGAGGCCACAGTTTTGGTCCGATCATCATCAAACTTGCTCAGAATGATCATCTTGATAATATCTTGGTCACATTTGAATACGGGTCATGTCGGGTCAAAAAGTAGGTCAGTAGGTCAAATCATAGAAAAACCTTGTGAATACACTAGAGGCTGCAGTTTTGGTGCAATCATTATCAAACTTGCCCAGAATGATCATCTTGACAATAATTCGGTCAAGTTTGAATTCGGGTCATATTATCTTGATAATATCTTGGTCACATTTGAATACGGGTCATGTCGGGTCAAAAAGTAGGTCAGTAGGTCAAATCATAGAAAAACCTTGTGAATACACTAGAGGCCACAGTTTTGGTCTGATCATCATGAAACATGCTCAGAATGATTATCTTGACAATTTCTCGGTCAAATTCAAATATGAGTCATGTAGGGTCAAAAAGTAGGTCAGTAGGTCAAATCTTAGAAACACCTTGTGAATCCACTAGAGGCCACAGTTTTGGTCATATCATCATCAAACTTGCCCAGAATGATCATCTTGACATTATCCGGGTCAAGTTTGAATATGGGTCATGTCGGGTCAAAAAGTAGGTCAGCAGGTCAAATCATAGAAAAACCTTGTGAACACACTAGAGGCCACAGTTTTGGTCCGATCATCATCATACTTGCCCAGAATGATCATCGTGACAATATATCAGTCAAGTTCAAATATGGGTCATGTAGGGTCAAAAAGTAGGTCAGTAGGCCAAATCATAGAAAAACCCTCTGAACACACTGGCGGCTACAGTTTTGGTCCGATCATCATCAAACTTGCTCAAACTGATCATTTGACAATATCTCGGTTAATTTCGAATATGGGTCATTTCTGGTCATTATGTAGGTCAGTAGGTCAGATTGTTGAAAAACCTTGTGAACACACTGGAGGCCCAAGTTTTGGTCCGATCATCATCAAACTTGCTCAGAATGATCATCTTGACAATATGTGTGTCAAGTTTGAATATGGGTCATGTCGGGTCAAAAAGTAGGTCAGCAGGTCATATCATAGAAAAACTTTTTGAACACTCTATGAGGCCACGGTTTCAGTCAAATCATCATAAAACTTGTTCAGAATGATCATCTGGACAATATCTCAGTTAAGTTCGAATATGGGTCATGTCAAATCAAAAAGTAGATCAGTAGGTTATTTTGTCATAACTTTTGAACCGTTTGAGATAGAGCCTTCATATTTGGCATGTAGGTTCTTTCTGACAAGGGCTTCCCACTCATAAATATTTGAACTGTGACCTACTTTATCATACCTTGTGAACCATATGAGATAGAGCCTTCATATTTGGCATGCATGTTCCATGTGACAAGGTTTTCTCAGCCATTCAAAACTTTTGACCCATGACCTTGACCTTTGACCTACTTTGTCATAACTTTTAAAGCATTTGAGATACAGCCTTCATATTTAGCATGTAGGATCCTTGCGACAATGTTGCTTAGATGATCCTCTACCAAAAAGGCTAAAACAATCCCACTCGGATGAACAAAATGGCCACCAGAGGTAAAAATATAAAAATATTGTAAATTTGATTCAAACGGTAACTCCCCCTAAACCCTAAGGCCAATTTGATTCAAAGTTCCCAGGAATGTTGCCTAGGTTACTCCCTACCATATAAGCTAAAATCACTCTGCTGATAAACAAGATGGCCACAAGAGCTAAAAATAGAATGTACTCGATACAGTGACACACAGGTGAGCGAACCAGGGCCCTCTGGGCCCTCTTGTTTGTCTCTTGATGCCTTAAAAAAGGGAGGCAACTTTCATGTACATGCTCCTTCTACCTTAAAACTGTCTGTACCTTAAAGTAAGCAAAGGGGAAAATGGTTTCGTGTACACTGGTGTCTCATCTTGCAACCCATGAATTCCATATTGACAGAATGGGGCTCCAAATGCAAGTGCTGGGGCCTGATGCAAATGGGGTTGTGGCACAGGTGCGAGACATCTAACCGCTCCCCATCTGCATTAAAACATGGGCATTTGGTCTCTAAGGACTTTAACGGAAAGCATGTATGACAGTCTGTGTGTCAGCAGCAGTTAAACAAGAGGGCCATGATGGCCCTGGATCGCTCACCTGATCCATAGTGTAACAAGTGGGCCCCAGAGAGGGCCATTATTGGCCCCAGGGCTTTAATGTGCATAATGTTGAGGGAGGTCTTAAAGGTGAAGTTTCATACCAAACATCAACAAAGGCTATAATTTGAACAATCTTGGCAAAGGTCCACTAGATGAAGCTACACATCAAATATCAATGACCTGTGCCTAGCGGTTTCAGAGAAGATTTTTAAAGATTTTGCCTATATAAGCCTATGTAAAACCAAAGGGCCCTGGGACGGGGGCATTTTTTGCCCCAGCACTATAATTTGAACAATCTTGGTAGGGGTCCACTAGATGAAGCTTCATACCAAATATCAAAGTCATGGGCCTTGCTGTTTCAGAGAAGAAGATTTTCAAAGATTTTCCCTATATAAGCCAATGTAAAACCAAAGGGCCCCGGGGCAAGGGCATTTTTGGCCCCAGCACTATAATTTGAACAATCTTGGTAGGGGTCCACTAGATGAAGCTTCATACCAAATATCAAAGACCTGGGCCTTGTGGTTTCAGAGAAGAAGATTTTTAAAGATTTTCCTTATATAAGCCAATGTAAAACCAAAGGGCCCGTGGGGGGGGGGGGGGCATTTTTTGTCCCAGCACTATAATTTGAACAATCTTGGTAGGGGTCCACTAGATGAAGCTTCATACCAAATATCAAAGTCATGGGCCTTGTGGTTTCAGAGAAGAAGATTTTTAAAGATGTTCCCTATATAAGCCTATGTAAAACCAAAGGGCAGGGGGGTGGGGGCATTTTTGGCCCCAACACTATAATTTGAACAATCTTGGTAGGGGTCCACTAGATGAAGCTTCATACCAAATATCAATGACCTGGGCCTTGTGGTTTCAGAGAAGAAGATTTTTCAAGGTTTTCCCTATATAAGCCAATGTAAAA
Organism: Lucinisca nassula; assembly: GCA_963580285.1. Lineage (NCBI taxonomy): Eukaryota > Metazoa > Mollusca > Bivalvia > Lucinida > Lucinidae > Lucinisca > Lucinisca nassula. Next base: position 109,805,050 of record OY757013.1, on the reverse strand, counting down.
CCAAAGGGCCCCGTGGCGGGGACATTTTTTGTCCCAGCACTATAATTTGAACAATCTTGGTAGGGGTCCACTAGATGAAGCTTCATACCAAATATCAAAGGCCTGGGCCTTGTAGTTTCAGAGAAGAAGATTTTTAAAGATTTTCCCTATATAAGCCAATGTAAAACCAAAGGGCCCCGGGGCGGGGGCATTTTTGGCCCCAGCACTATAATTTGAACAATCTTGGTAGGGGTCCACTAGATGAAGCTTCATACAAAATATCAAAGTCCTGGGCCTTGTGGTTTCAGAGAAGAAGATTTTTAAAGATTTTCCCTATATAAGCCTATGTAAAACCAAAGGGCCCCGGGGCGGGGGCATTTTTGGCCCCAGCACTATAATTTGAACAATCATGGTAGGGGTCCACTAGATGAAGTTTCATACCAAATATCAAAGACCTGGGCCTTGTGGTTTCCGAGAAGAAGATTTTTAAAGATTTTCCCTATATAAGCCAATGTAAAACCAAAGGGCCCCGTGGCGGGGGCATTTTTTGTCCCAGCATTAAAATTTGAACAATCTTGGTAGGGGTCCACTAGATGAAGCTTCATACCAAATTTCAAAGTCCTGGGCCTTGTGGTTTCAGAGAAGAAGATTTTTAAAGATTTTCCCTATATAAGCCCATGTAAAACCAAAGGGCACCGGGGCGGGGGCATTTTTGGCCCCATCACTATTATTTGAACAGTCTTGGTAGGGATCCACTAGATGAAGCTTCATACCAAATATCAAAGACCTGGGCCTTGTGGTTTCAGAGAAGAAGATTTTTAAAGATTTTCCCTATATAAGCCTATGTAAAACCAAAGGGCCCCAGGGCGGGGGCATTTTTGGCCCCAGCACTAAAATTTGAACAATCTTGGTAGGGGTCCACTAGATGAAGCTTCATACCAAATATCAAAGACCTGGGCCTTGTGGTTTCAGAGAAGAAGATTTTTTAAGTTTTTGGTGAAAAAAATCTATTTTTGGCTCCTGTGACCTAGATGTGCAACGGACAGGAACCATTTGAACAACTTTGAAAGGGGACCACCTAAGGATCATTCCTGTGAAGTTTGGTCAAAATCCGATCAGTGGTTTAGGAGGAGATGTCGTTTAAAGAAATTGTTTACGCACGCACGCACGACGGACGACGGACAAAAAGTGATCCCAAAAGCTCACCTCGTCACTACGTGACAGTGAGCTAAAAATAGGGGGGTTGTGCGGCATATTTCAGCCTTTATGGTAGTCTGATGTAAACAAACAGATTCCGCAGCAAATAAACCTAGCAATTTTCACTGGCTGGTCTCAAGTATTTTCTTTCTCATAAAAGCTGATGCTTTTCATTTTAGAAATAGCTACTAGCATTTCTCAAAATCAAAAACATTACCTTTCACAAAAATATTACTGTTTATCGCAAACTCCAATCACTAGCAACCAAATATTCAGTTCTGTACTGAAAGCTCTCCCAAAAACAAGCTTAGCTTTCAAAAAGCCTATTTTTTTACTGTAGTGCAACCTATACCCACCACCAAATTTAGTTGTTTTGCATTCTTATTTAATACTCTGTTAATTTGACTCCACCCAAGTAATAATTTATACTTGGGAGTAAGATGCTGGCAAGTGTTAAGTTTTTATTTGCAATAAAATATGTGCCCAGACTTCTACAACCAATACATCGGAAATGTATATGATGCAAATTCTTGTTCATATTGTTTCTCTTATAAAAAAGATAAAAAGAACTATGGAAAATTAAGCATACTTTGTTTTGTTTCTTTCATCCGTTGTCTAAAAACTGATGGAAAACAACCATACCCCGAGTGATTTGTACCAGCAATTTTCTTTCTATTATATTGCCACTCCAGATGCCGCAGAGATTTTAAAAAAAATGTCTTTAAAACTCTAAAGAGCTCTTGACATGGAATCAAATGGCAGGCAGTTATTATTATTTAATAACACAACAACCCTTTTGTAATTACCTTACCACTTTGGCTGCACATCTTAAACTTGACCGAAGAAAAACCACTTTTTACAACCCTACCCCCCTACTGGCTCGGACCACATTCTGGTCGCAAAATTTTGTTTTTGTTTTGTACCCTCCCAGTATAAGCCCCAAGCTCCTTTTTCCAATTCTTAACTGATAAAACACTTTTCTCTGCTGAAATTTGCTCAGAATTGCAACAAAAAGGCACATCAAGCAAAAAGGGCCCTTAATGGGACCCCAAATCTGTGATGACAGAGAAAAGGAGGGTGGAATCAGTTGCCAAAGTGGTAATGAAATCTAACATCCTTCAGTTGCATGGCAAATTCCCTTTCTTGATACTGTGGCTGAGAAGTACTTTTGAAATCCTTTTCTCCAGCTTTCTAGCACAAAAAATATAAAATAATTACTGATTTGTTCAAACTATCTAAATTGCAATTAGTTTCACAATAAAGCGATAAAAATGGAGACAGCCAAACATTTCTGGAATCATATTACCTACACTATCTACAGCATTTTGTTTTGGGCTTTCTTTTAGTAAATATAGGTTAAAGAGTTGTAAAAGACTGCTGTGACCAAATTTATTTTGCTGCATTGTTCTTAAAATTTTGTGCTAGGAAAGTTCAAATAGTGTGATAATGGGGCGTATACACAGGAAACTGAGATCACATAGATTCACGAAAGGGAACGTTCCATATAACAAAGGACATAAGTTGGATGAAAATTACTCTCAAACTGCATCTGATGTCAAAGTACCTAAAACAGTGAGACTTACAAGTGATATGTTTGATCTTGTCACAAAGGATGTGAATCCAAACATGCGTTCTTCGACTCTCGCTGGACCAAATTCAGCACGTCTTTTAAGGCCAAAGAGTCCTGTCAGGCCTGAAAAACAAATCTTTTCTGAACAACAACATTTACCAGAGTAAGTTACCTTTTCTCTTTCACTTTCTCTGCAATTTAAAAAAAACACACACACACACACAAAAAAATCATTCCTGACTCAGTTTTTTCAATGGTCTAAGGGAGGTAACTCTTCATTCCATATCATCTCTAAATGCAGGTTAAGATTATACCTAACAGAAATGCATTGATTGAAGAATAACATGACAAAATGAGCCAGGCCATGTGAAAAGGGTAATTATCACATCTTGGCAAGCAGCAAAGGCTTAGAGGAGCCTGCAGTTCACAAAAATGTAACACAGACCAAGAGGAAGCTTAAACGCAGACCCAGAACTACATATGTCGCCTTGCTTAGTTGCCATTTTATAAGGCTTAAGGGGAATGGGAACATTCAACTGGAATTTTTTCTGCTATTTTTCAAAGGGAGAGAACTTGTGGGACTTCATGTTTGCTTTTCTATAAACTCAGTATCACTGAAAAAGGGGACTTCTCTTAAAGGAAAGAATTTGCTCCTGAGGAGCAAATTCTTTCTAAGGAGCAAATTCTTTCCTTGATGAGTTGGCCCTTTTCGCTTGGGAGAGAAAAAAAAACAAAACGCGCACTTAAAAGAAAGAATTTGCTCCTTAGGAGCAAATTCTTTCCTTTAAGACTTGGCCTGACAAAACGTACTTATGCAGGAGTTGCCTTCCCTGAAAGGCGTATCCATTCCCCTGAAAAAAAACATTTTAAACGAAATACAAGCTCATGGGGCAGTGAAAGGAAGCCATTTAAGGTCTAGATGTGTGTAGAACTCTAATTTTCTATTTTGGTGTATCTTTTCATGTCAAAAACTAGAACTTTACACTGAAAGAGCATAATGAGTTTGGAGTTCTGTAGCATGGTCCTTACTTTCAGGAATGAAAAATGCACTAACAGAGTGATCGACATTGACAAGAATGCCCAAATGTGGAACACTGTCTTTCGGGAACACGAGCAGCAAAGTCCCCAATGTGGGGGATACCTGTCCTGGGACACGATGGCTGAGCAGCAGTGGGGATGGGCCTGGAGGGAGAAGGCTGTGTGCAGCAGCTGCTCTTATTCATCTGCAATGTTTGATTTGTTTGAGTTAGAAGAAAGGCGTGAGCGAGGAAGAAGAATGGCCAAGATTAACATAGGACTGCAAATAGGACTCACTCACACACCCATATCCACTAGCAGTTTTCAAAAGTTATGCCTCAGCTGCAACATACCATGCCCATCATCATCAGGTATGCAATATACTTCAAATAAAGTGTCAGAAAAAGATTCAGGAAGCTGGTGTTGAAGATCTGAGGCATCAGAGACAGCTTTTGAAAACTGTTTATGTTTTATGGGGTGACGAGCCAAGCACAATAAATGTTCAGGCAGACTGTGTCTACAATAATGCACTATACTCTGGTGTCGGCAAAACTCCCTTTCGGCCTGCAACACAGTGCGCATACACAATTGCTGAAAACACCACCTTTAAGCACCAAATTATAAGTGCAGTTGCCAAGAACAAGCTCTGTTCCAACATCAGGGAGCATAAACTTAATATTAAAGTTGGTGCTCACCCTGGCAACTGCTCTTCTAATTTGGAAATGGAGCAAGATATTGGAAATGAAGAGGAGTGGGCAAAAGCGAGTTTACTGTCTCTTGAACAGGATGGCCTTCAGGTGAAAGAAATAACTACAGACCCAGACAGTAGTGCATACAGAGCTGCAGAAAGTTTATACAAAGAAGGTATTACAAAAAACAGAGCCTGAGCATTCTCTAGACACAAGACATGTGCCTGAAAATCACAGAAAATTCATAAAAAATTTAAAGCCACTTAAAAACATTATGCCAGCCAGGCTTCAACACGACAAAGAAAAACTTAAAGACCGTTTTGCAAATGATTTTTCTAAAAGATGCCAGGCTGAATATGAACAGGCATTCGAAGTAAGTGAAGATTTTCTTTCAATGAAACGAAACTTGACATATGCTTCGGATGCGATAGTAGACTGTTACCTTGGCCGACATGACAACTGTGCGAAATATTCTTATGTCTGCTCAAACTCTAGAAATGGCAAGACCTGGCTAGAAAAAAGTGCCTTTCTAAAAAGTGATTTTAAAATAAATAATGAAACAATTGAGGCTAAAAACCTCCTGCAGCAATGTGTGCAGTATCGTCTGGGCCCAATATGCTCAATAAAACGCCGAAAATGCAAATACACAGAAAGTCGAAGGCGTAAATAGGGCCATACGCACTACTGTTGCCAAGAATGTAACGTACCGTAGAAATTTTGGGAGCCGGGTCCATACTGCAGTTCACAATGTCAATCATGACCCTGGTGAGTCCATTAACAAGTTCTGTAAAGCCCTTGGTTGTCCAATCATCACTGGTACACAGGTTGAAAAGGGTCTAAAATACATACAACACAAAAACAAAATGCATAAAAGTTACAAAAAATCAAAACAATACAAAGATGCTAGGTGTAGAAGGAGGCATGACATGTTCAAATTGTATGAAAAACATCAAGAAGAACAAAATTATGAGAAAAATAAGCTATTGCCAGTTGACGGAATTCCAATCTTTTGCTTACCACCTGATCATAGGTGCTATTCAAAGAAATGCAAGGTGTGTAAGAAAAAGTGAAGGCCCTTTTTCCCTTTGAAAGGCACCTTTTTGTCTCTTGATGCCTTAAAAAGGGGAGGCAACTTTCATGTACATGCTCCATCTACCTTAAAACTGTCTGTACCTTAAAGTAAGCAAAGGGGATAATGGTTTCGTGTACACTGATGTCTCATCTTGCAACCCATGCATTCCATATTGACAGAATGGACCCCAGGGGCACGATTGGCAGGAATTATGTAGGTGATCACTGGCCGTTAATACATGCTAAATATCTAAGCTCTGGGCCCTGTGGTTTCAGAGAAGAAGATATTTTAATTTTTTCCCATTGTAAGTCTATGGGAGCTATATGTTGCCATGGCAACCAGAATTCCAATCTGATCAGCCCAAAAACCTTATGCAGCCTTTCCCCCTACCTGATGATGCTTCTCATGAAATTTGATCAAGATTGACCATGGGGTATTAGAGATATACTTATTTGAAATTGTTTACGGACGCACGCACGACGGACAAAAAGTGATCACAAAAGCTCACCTTGTCACTACGTGACAGGTGAGCTAAAAACACACACACAAAAAAAAAAAAAAATCATTCCTGACTCAGTTTTTTCAATGGTCTAAGGGAGGTAACTCTTCATTCCATATCATCTCTAAATGCAGGTTAAGATTATACCTAACAGAAATGCATTGATTGAAGAATAGCATGACAAAAATGAGCCAGGCCATGTGAAAAGGGTAATTATCACATCTTGGCAAGCAGCAAAGGCTTAGAGGAGCCTGCTGTTCACAAAAATGTAACACAGACCCAGAGGAAGCTTAAACGCAGACCCAGAACTACATATATGTCGCCTTGCTTAGTTGCCATTTTATAAGGCTTAAGGGGAATGGGAACACCCAACTGGAAATTTTTCTGCTATTTTTCAAAGGGAGAGAACTTGTGGGCCTTCATGTTTGCTTTTCTATAAACTCAGTATCACTGAAAAAGGGGACTTCTCTTAAAGGAAAGAATTTGCTCCTGATTCTTTCCTTGATGAGTTGGCCCTTTTTCGCTTGGGAGACCAAAAAAAAAAAAAAACGCGCACTTAAAAGAAAGAATTTGCTCCTTAGGAGCAAATTCTTTCCTTTAAGACTTGGCCTGACAAAACGTACTTATGCAGGAGTTGCCTTCCCTGAAAGGCGTATCCATTCCCCTGAAAAAAACATTTTAAACAAAATACAAGCTCATGGGGCAGTGAAAGGAAGCCATGGAGTTCTGTAGCATGGTCCTTACTTTCAGGAATGAAAACTGCACTAACAGAGTGATTGACATTGACAAAAATGCCCAAATGTGGAACATTGTCTTTCGGGAACACGAGCAGCAAAGTCCCCAATGTGGGGGATACCTGTCCTGGGACACGATGGCTGAGCAGCAGTGGGGATGGGCCTGGAGGGAGAAGGCTGTGTGCAGCAGCTGCTCTTATTCATCTGCAATGTTTGATTTGTTTGAGTTAGAAGAAAGGCGTGAGCGAGGAAGAAGAATGGCCAAGATTAACATAGGACTGCAAATAGGACTCACTCACACACCCATATCCACTAGCAGTTTTCAAAAGTTATGCCTCAGCTGCAACATACCATGCCCATCATCATCAGGTATGCAATATACTTCAAATAAAGTGTCAGAAAAACATTCAGGAAGCTGGTGTTGAAGATCTGAGGCATCAGAGACAGCTTTTGAAAACTGTTTATGTTTTACGGGGTGACGAGCCAAGCACAATAAATGTTCAGGCAGACTGTGTCTACAATAATGCACTATACTCTGGTGTCGCCAAAACTCCCTTTCGGCCTGCAACACAGTGTGTATACACAATAGTAAATATCCGGAAATCTTATCTCTAGTAGCAACAGATATGTTTACCCACGTGACCTAGGGACAAGCTTTCTGTGCTGCAGAGATAAAATCTCTGTATTTATATAGAAATCAGTGAGTTTGCATGGAATCAGGTCTATGCTTTTCACAGTTTTTTTCATGTTGTATCAAAATGTCAACAAAAATGTTCTTGGGGACGGTGTAATAGTGAGAGCAGATATGCAGACAGGCCACACATTGAAAAAGTTGACTTTGTGCCATTTCCAAAGCTCACAAAAAGCATGAAAAAGTGAGCTTCGAACAACTTAATGCCAATAGAATCAATGCCGACAGATATGTATGCATGAATTTTCTTCAGTAAGGTACAGAAGGGGAGTGTACTGCTCTCAGAGTCAAAGCTACCATCGATACTTAGAAGTATTAAAAAAGACTTAAACCTACGATACTTTTTTTATTATCTTTGCCCCAAACATAGATTCTGGTGATCATTAAAACTCCCTCAATGATGTGGTTTTAATGAGTAGCCACAACCCATGTCTTGGAGCAGAAATAAGGAAAATAATGTATACCCCTGTAAACCCTGGTTTTTCCTTATAAAGTGGGGTTAATTGGGGTGTTCATTACACATTTTTTTTTAACCTTAAGATTTAATTGTGTTAATTATAATTTTGCTCTCATATTTAACCCATTTTGCAACAGAAACCCCAAAACGGGTACCCTGGCAAACAGTGCAGGCCCAGAGCAAAAAGCGGCGTCTGATCAGGGCCTCCACTGTTTGCTAAAAATTCAGTGTTTTTGTTTGATGTGATGTTTACCGTCCCCGTCAACACTATATAGATAATTCTGGAGACGTTGCTTCCAATTTTGTGGGACTTTTACCCGACATTTCAATGAATTGACATCCCAAGCCCTGTCACCCAATGAAACCAATAGGGTTTATAAGTATGGACGGTCCGACTCGCACCGCTTTGCCTGGGCAGGCTTAGATCCTCTAAGCGGTTTACCAGTACTCGTGTGCGGTCGGATTCAGCTCTGCGTGGAAGCATCATGCAGCCCATTTATTTCTACAAGCCCCGATGGGCGGGGGCCGACTAAAAGTTCAGACATTTTCCAGCTAAATTTTGGTGAAAACACAACCTGACAGCCCTGAATTTAGAAATGGACTCCTCATCACGTCACGTACATAAGGAGGAAGATTCCACTTGGTATAAAAAGGGTTAATTAACAATTCAACTGGAAACACAAATATTTATTTTCAGACTACTGCTTGCTATCATTGAAATTTGTTTTTTTTTTTCCAACAACTTTGTTGCTGTTTTCTGTTCCCCATTCGTACATAGCTCAAGATAAGTTTTTTTTTCATGAGAAAGTTTGCTATTTTTCTTATTTCTACAAGATAAATATATATGTATGTTGTGGATACTTATTTGCCCCCCCCCCCCCCAACCCCCCCCCCCCCCCCCTCTTGGTGAGGTGCTTCTAATGAGTATCCACAATATTTGTTTAAGTGCAAAAGTAAGAAAAAAAACATATGGATATCCCCTCTTATCTGGGGCTATGTTCTTTCCCTTTTGATATTTAGGTAGAGTTTGGGATCTGATTGTATCTGTTCCTCGCTGATCTTTATTTTTATTTGTATATATACTGTAACCGAATTAAGATTTTTTTTCCCATCAGGTGTAGATAGACTTTGTCACTTCCCATCGTTTAAAGGAAAAAAAAAAAAAAAAAACACTCTAAAATCTGAGTTCGCAGTTCCGTAATTTTTCAATATTAATTTTTTTTTCAACCCACCAAAAATAATAACTACATGTATAAATATATACTTTTCAGAGCAGCAGCAAATTATAACATTTGACCACAAATTGATTCTAAAATAAACATTAATTAGACATTAATACTGATATGAATCACTTTCTATGCCTAATGTTTATAGCAAACACATGCTGTTAAGCAGGCCAGTTTGAAAGGCTTGTCCCTCGGTCACGTGAGTAAACATACTGGTTGCTACTGGAGATAGATTTCCGGAGTAGTCCTATTGCTGAAAACGGTCTCGGGTCGTTTCGCCCGTGAGTCGTTTCGCCCATGAGTCGTTTCGCCCGTGGGTCGTTTCGCCCTATGTCGTTTCGCCCGTGGGTCGTTTCGCCCTTATTTTTTGTCAAGCCCTATTGATTGAGGTTATGTTTGTTTTTGGTATGTAAAGGGGTTGATGGGGGTATTGGGAGTTCCGGAAAACATGGTTTTGCCCTCGTTCGGTGCAGCTGGACGGCCTTCTGACCACAGGGGCCCGGCGCATTTTTTTGTGATTTGGAAAATGTATAATACATTTTCCAAATCACAAAAAATGCGCCGGGCCCCTGTGCTTCTGACGGCTTCTACTTCAGGTTTGAGCAACTGCGCTTCCACCTTTTTGAGAAAGATATTCGAGCTCACATAAAGTTAACAAGTCTTTAATTGCAATAAAATTGGATTTGTGGTTGTGAAAATGACTTTTTATATTTCAAAAATGTGACATATTTTTCTTTCTGCTCAAAACATAGATACTGGATAAGAACCGTCTAATTGCCTATGTTCTAGACAAGAAATAAGACAAATAAAGCATATGCGAAAACCCACTTTTCACTGTATAAAGTTGGGTTTAGGGGCGGGGGAGGGGGGCGTCAATTATTGCATAGACTTGCTAATATGATATTTTATTTACTTATCAGTTGTTCTTTCTGCACAAATAGTGACGTGATATAACTGGTTACATTATTACGTTAATTGTGTTGACGGGGACGTTAAACCTCAATTTCAACAAACAAAATATTTTAAACAATGGTGTCTGAATAAAAGCTTACAAAAACGTCACTTAAAGAGTAATAATTTAAAATATTGCACGTTAAGTGTCATGTGTAAAAAATTGGTTTAATTTTTATACAGACTCTACTGTAGCTCAATCTTGGTAGGAATAGAAACATAACGTTTTATACTTTCTTATCATTTTTTCCCGTAATTTTATGCGTAACAAAACACATATTTTACATTATAAATATATAACAAAGCATAATATGAAACTATAGCATCACATTAACAAGTCCGTGGAATGAACACCCCCTAAACCCCACCTTATATGGTGAAAACTGGGGTTTATTGGGGGTATACATTATTTTTGTTATTTCTGCTACAAGACAAAGGTTGTAGGTACTCGTTAGAACCGCCTAAACATATGTTCGCAGTATATATAGGAAAAATACCACAGCTTTTCAAAAAAGTAAAAATAAAAGTAATCATTTTAGAGATGAGAAAACCAGCACTATGTCGCACGGCTGTGTTATCGTACTGGTCTGTTTAATAATTTGCATTACGAAAACCGCCTTTAAGCACCAAATTATAAGTGCAGTTGCCAAGAACAAGCTCTGTTCCAACATCAGGGAGCATAAACTTAATATTAAAGTTGGTGCTCACCCTGGCAACTGCTCTTCTAATTTGGAAATGGAGCAAGATATTGGAAATGAAGAGGAGTGGGCGAAAGAGAGTTTACTGTCTCTTGAACAGGATGGCCTTCAGGTGAAAGAAATAACTACAGACCCAGACAGTAGTGCATACAGAGCTGCAGAAAGTTTATACAAAGAAGGTTTTTGTTTGATTTGAGGTTTAACGTCCCCGTTAACACTGTAAAGGTCATTTGGAGACGTTGCTTCCAATTTCGTGGGACTTTTACCCGACAATGAGATGAAATGACATCTCAAACCCTGTCGCCCAATGAAACCAATAGGTTTTATTAGCCTGGACGGTCCGCCTCGCACCGCGGTTCTTGGACAGGCTTAGATCCTCTAAGCGGTTTACCAGTACGTGTGCGGGCCGGATTCAGCTCTGTGTGGAAGCATCATGCAGCCCATACATTTCTTCAAGCCCTACGGGTATTACAAAATCAGAGCCTGAGCATTCTCTAGACACAAGACATGTGTCTGAAAATCACAGAAAATTCATAAAAAATTTAAGGCCACTCAAAAACATTATGCCAGCCAGGCTTCAACGCGACAAAGAAAAACTTAAAGACCGTTTTGCAAATGATTTTTCTAAAAGATGCCAGGCTGAATATGAACAGGCATTCGAAGTAAGTGAAGATTTTCTTTCAAATGAAAATGCAAACTACACTATGATGAAGGGTAGGGAGACTTCTAACGGCCGCCACACATTCCCTTAGCACATAAGCATTTTGACGGCTAGGAAAGGAAAACTAGCATGCTCGAGTGTTGATTTCGACGTTCAACTCCAACCCAAACCGAAAAGAATTACTCTATAAAAAGCTTTTAGGCTATATACGACTCCTGCGATCAGCAGTCTGATCAGTACCAAGTAAACACGTCCGTGTAATAACCCATTGTATATTAGTGAACTCTTGCATTGCTATATGTTGGACAAGTCCATTTGTCATCAAAGGTGCGGTAGACCTATTTTTTTCGTTTTTATTCTAATTTTGACATAAAAATTCTGCTAGCAAAAGTGCAGACCCTGATCAGACGCCGTGTTTAGCGGGGTCTGATCTGGACATGAACAGACGCCGTGTTTTGCGGTGTCTGATCTGGGACTGCACTGTTTGCCAAGGTACCCCTTAAGGGGTTTACTGCCTGAAATGGGATAAACCTGTAAACCCGTCTTTATATAGTGTAAACTGGGGGTATTCGAAATTTTTCTTATTTTTGCTCCAAGACACAGGTGTGGATACTCAGTTTAATAACATTTTGTTGCATATAATAGTAAACAACGGGGTTGGGCCACAAGTTCTCTCAACAATAGTTTCGGCCCTTCGCCTACAGTTAGAGATGTGGGTACTCGTTGGAACTGCCTCGATGAGGTGGTTTTAGCGAGCACCTACAACCTGTGTTTTGAGTATAGTAGGAATAATATCACAATTTGTTTGTTTGCATTGAAGTTTAACGACACAGTCAACATTTTTAGTTCATTTTTGAGCCGGTCAGTTTACCTATCCTCACTTTACCTGGCCAGGCTTATACGTAAGCGGTTAACCAGTACAGTGCACATTCTTTCGCCAGAAACTGACAACTTCCCGTAGAAAAGATTTCATGATCAATCTCCACGAAAGAATGTTGCCGATCCCGGCAGGTATCGAACCCGCGTTCTCCTAATCACCAGTCAGACGCGCATCCGACTGAGCTACCGAGGCCGGCCCTGTGGTTTTAAGTATAATAGGAATAATATCACAATTTGTTATCGGAAAATTCATCGGCATATTGCAGATGAAAAGCATTACGCAAACACGCCTATTCAAATACATTGCCACCTTTATCGCCGTAAAAATGAAAAATTTATGATGAAAAATTGTGATATTTTTCTTATTTCTGCTCAAAATATAGATTGTGGGCACTCGTTAGAACCGCCTCATCGAGGCGGTTCTAATGAGTACCCACAATCTATCTTTTAGATTTGTTTGTTTGTTTTGGAGTTTTACGGCCCAGTCAACACTATTTTAGGTCATTTTTGAGCCGGTCAGTTTACCTATCAACACTTTCCTGGGCAGGCTTATACGTAAGCGGTTAACCAGTACAGTGCACAATCTTTCGCCAGAAACTGACAACTGCCCTTCTTGAATCAGCGGAAGGGAGAGAATGACCGCAGAAAAGATTTCATGATCAATCTCCACGAAAAAATGTTCTATATTTTAGAGCAGAAATAATAAAAATAAGGTATACCCCCGGAAACCCCAGTTTTACTACATGTATATAAATTGGAGATGAAAAAGAATGAACTTTTACCGATGGATGCGTTATCATAATGGATCGTATGGATGTGCAATCTGATCTGAGTATTACGACTTATCGCATGTTTTGTCAAGTCCTGTGTCAATTAAGCTACTTGAAACTTCTCAATTTTAATTCATTCAAGGAATTATGCCATGTCCTGTGATAACATTTTTCTTTGAATCCTTAAATGCAGTTTTCAAATAATCAATGCTTGAAATAAGGAAAATAAATCCTAATTGGCTCGGGAACAATGGGTTCTTGAATTAAGGAAAATAAATCTTTATTGGCTTGAGAACAATGCGTGCTTGAGATAGGGAAAATAAATGCGTTGTTGGAATCTAATAGGGGAAAACCCTAAAATATTCTGAACAGTTAAATTACGCTATCAAGACCATCTAAAACTAAGACTAATGCTTCTTTAAACATCATTTTCAACAAGTTTCAGTTATAACCCAATTTTAGCTTATCTGAGCACGAGGTGCTCAGCGAGCTAGCCTGATAGGCCTGTTTGAGTTCGTATTCAACCAGTGTATTTATCAAACACGCGAGAATAGTCGATTTTGGGTAAGAGCACCAGGGTTAGAACAGAATTTCTAACCCAAGCTAAAACTATGGATTTCCTCATCTGATGTGCAAGAAAGCTTCTTCTTACATGCTTTTCAGTGAATGACAGAGATTCCTCGGTGAAATCTAAATCGATATCTTCACTGTTTCAAACAGTAATATACGATTTGTTTTTATTTTGAGCCGGGGCACAGCATTTCCTGCAATATACATGTGCGCTCAGCGAAGAATCAGATCAGCCTGGAATCCATAAAGTTTGATTAGAGACTTCTCTTGCTGCATGGAAGAGCACAGGGCCCGTAGCTATCCTTAGAGCGCACAGCAAAGACACTGGTCAGACTGCGCAGATGCCCAGGCTGATCTGAGTACATGTAAATTGTAGGAAATGCTGTGCTATTTGTTTGTTTGTTTCACTATCTTTAAATTTGATGTATCCTAAAAAATAACATATAGTATCTGTTTTTGAGACGTTAATTAGCTAATCGTTATTAATGTGAGACAGAATTTACGTCACGCGCGTTTTCACATCATTCTGACGTTGATGGCGTCACTTTTTGCACTTATGCAACGTAAATAATGCACGCGACGCCAGACAAGCAGCAGCTGCGGACATTATTTGAATGCACCATTTGATAAAGTTACATTCCAAGCTGTTTTCCAGGTGCAAACTTTCAGTTTACACCGAATATTATAACTTTTTATCATATGACGTCGCGTCTGAGAATTTAATAACGCAATAAATTCGATAACCCACAAGTGAATTAAATATGCAAATTAGTATTATACTCCCCGTAACTTTACATGTACGATGTCTTTAACGACGTCTCGTTCACTAATGGCGGAATATTGACGTTTTTGTTTAACCATCGTGAATAAAATGTGTTTTAAATGTCATATGATAAATAGAATCTTGCATTCGTGGTCATGTATTAGTGAATTTATTAAACTCGTTGAAGAAAAGGGATAAAATGCTCGGCAAAGCCTCGCATTTTATCCCTTTTCCTGAACTCGTTTAATAAATTCAAGGCAAAGCCGAGCATTTTATCCCTTTTCTTCAACGATTTGCCGAGCACTTTTCCCTTTTCTTCAAAGAATAATAAATAATAAATTCAATAATACATGACACTCATGTAAGATCCTCTATTTATTGTATACATACCCAGAAAATGTCCGGTTTACTTTGTGCAGAAGTCAATATTTTTCCATATTGCCCGTAGTTAAGTTCATATTGCCCGTAGATAAGCAGTCACGTTTTCACAATGGAACTACTTTCAAGTGTGCCCATTTCGAAACTAAAATTGTACGCAACATTACAAAAACACGCCTATACAAATACATTGTAACCTTTATCTCTGAAAAAAATCAAAATTTTAAGATGAAAAATTGTGATTTTTCTTATTTCTGCTTAAAATATAGATTGTGGGTACTCGTTAAAACCGCCTCATCGAGGCGGTTCTAACGAGTACCCACATTTGTATTTTAGAGCAGAATTAAGAAAAATAGGTTTTACTCCCGTAAACCCCAGTTTTCTCTATATAAAGTGGGGTTAAGGGTGGTGTTTATTTCACGGACTTGTTCACGTGATGTCAAATTCGGTCGGTTTCAGCTCCTACGCGGAAGACCATGCAACTATCATAGGTACATGTATAATGCGTCAGGATGCGGCGTCTCCTTAGAGTCTTCATTTTTTTCTTAAGGTCAATAGATATAATAAACATGACATCCCCGAAATGAACAATTGATTCGTCCGAACGATAACTATGGAAGAAACCCGCAGGCCTCGACGGCTCAGTCAGATGCGCGTCTGACTGGTGATCAGGAGGACGCGGGTTCGATTCCCGCCGGGGTCGGCAACATTCTTTCGTGGAGATTGATCATGAAATCTTTTCTACGGTCATTCTCTCCCGCTGATTCAAGAAGGGCAGCTGTCAGTTTCTGGCGAAAGAATGTGCACTGGACTGGTTAACCGCTTACGTATAAGCCTGCCCAGGAAAAGTATGGATAGGTAAACTGACCGGCTAAAAAATGACCTAAAATAGTGTTGACTGGACCGATAAACTCCAAAACAAACAAAAATGGAAGAAACCCCTGGCTTTAAACACATACAACCTGTCGCGTGTCAAAACTGATACCAGGCTTGTAATGAAATCGCCATCGGAAAGAAAGTCACAGGAAGAAAATTATCGAAAAAAGTCACAGAAAAAATAGTCACTGATAAAGAATGCGAAATATAAAAAATGGTGTTGTCAATAAACGCAAAGTTTTACAAATCTGTCAACCTGAATTCGCCTAAATAGAATGTGATAATGCCAACGATTTGTTATCCTATTTTATACACGGAACATGAAAAGGGCTCACTGGCAAACAGAGCAGGTTCAGACCGGAAACTGCAGAACGTGGCATCACTGTTTGCAAAACGTTGAGCCATTTCTAAATCAGTTTCTAAAATCATTTCATCATGGTATCCCTAAATTTTGAAATGGACTTTGTGGTGGAAGATTCCATTCAGTACAAAATGGGTTACTTATATGATGCAGAAGTGAAATAAACACCACCCTAAACCCCATTTTATATAGAGAAAACTGGGGTTTACGGGGGGTAAACTTATTTTTCTTATTTCTGCTGTAAAATATAGGTTGTGGATACTCGTTAGAACCGCCTCGATGAGGCGGTTCGAACGAGTACCCACAATTTATATTTTGAGCAGAAATAAGAAAAATATTATAATTTTTCATCTTCAAATTTTCATTTTTTTTTCAGAGATAAAGGTTACAATGTATTTGTATAGGCGTGCAGAGAGTGTTGGCTAAAACGATGTATGTATAGCATGTTCGAGCACCCACAATTTATGTTTGGAATATGATTAGTTGAAAAAAAAAATCATAAATTTTTCCTTAGAAAAATAAACTCTTGTTATTTAGAAAAAAAGTAACGCACTGTCCATGGAATGTTTTGCTTTCTTTTCGGTGGCGTCTTTTATTTTTATTGCTTTAATGAAAAAAAAAGGCATATTTTTCATATTTCTATGTTATGTATAACAAACATAACACAATGTTGTACAAGATATGGATGGACTTAATCAGAAGTTTCAGATATCACTATAGAAGCCTCCGTGGTGTAGTGGTTATCATGCTGCTCGCCTTGTAAACCAGGGGTCGCAGGATCGATTGCGGGCTTCTCCAGACTTTCGGATGAGTCTTTAAATCGAGGTCCCGTAACCTTAGCTGTTGGTGAGCTCGTAAAACTCAAACACCCACTCAGATATCACTGTTTGAAATATAGAAATCATCACGAAAACACGCCTATATTCTGACCCCCTTGAACCCCACTTTTATATAGTAAAACTGGGCTTTACAGGGGTAAACCTTATTTTTCTTATTACTGTTCTAAAATATAGAATGTGGCTACTCGTTAGAACCGCCTCGATGAGGCAGTTCTAACGAGTGCCCACAATCTATATTTTGAGCAGCAATAAGAAAAAATATCACAATTTTTCGTCTTAAAATTTTCATTTTATCGTTGACAAAGGTGGCAATGTATTTGTATAGGTGTGTTTGCGTAATGTTAACATGAGTGAACTGTATAAAATAGTCTATACTTTATTTGTCTGTATCTTGTGTCGCGCGTGTAGGTTCGAGCCTCGCTCGGGCCACGTGTGAGACGCCAAGTTCTGCAACGGAAGGTCAGGTGGTTTTTCTCCGGGTACTCCGGTTTTCGCCCACCTCTGATTAACGATCGGCTCGATATGAGTGAAATAATCTTGAAAGGGCCGTAAAACCCAACCCCCCCCCCCCCCCCCCCCAAAAAAAAAAAAAAAAATCTTGTGTCGCGCACGGTACCGACTCCATGCCGTGATGACTTATTACACTCCGTTTGGATTGTATGTTTCTCGCCACGAAAACAGATACAGAGGACCCGCGTTATAACGACAGTATTTGTTTCCTATTATTGTGCCGTTATAAAGAACCCCAGTTAGGATTATAAAAGATCTTTTCCGCATAATTACTCCAAGAAACAAATATTATAGACATTTGTTAGAATCGCCTCAACGATGTCTATAACCTTTGTTTCTTGGAGTATTAAATTACAAGAATCTTTCATGACTATGTATTCGATTTGGGCATTTCCAACCCGAGGGAAGCCCAAGCCGCTCGGAATCGAGGCTAAACCCTGAGCTAAGAATTGATGCTATCGAAATTGTCGTTATAACGAGTTTTTGTCGTTATAACGAATGCCGTTATTACGCGGTTCATCTGTTTGTGCAACGAGTACCCCTGTACATAATGTCATTTGTTATCTAAACATGTAAGTCTGAATGATGAAAAGTGCAATCATCTGTTCAACAGTCTCTTTTGATAACGACCCGGTCATCACTATACAGATCATAATGAGCAGATCATACCTTTCAACATCTGTCCTGGACAGGCTTACACGTAAGCGGTAACCAGTGCAATGTAAATTCTTTCGACAAAAACTGACAACTGCCCTTCTTGAATGAGCTGAAGTGGGGCGGGGACATGGTTATAGAAAAGAATTCATGATCAGTTTAGTTTGTCGAATTTTACCCTTTTTAAATGTTAATATTAATAATATAAAATATCAAAATGTTTTGTTACTTTCGTCTTACTTGTGCATGAAAAAAAAAAAAAAAAAAAAACACTTTATCTACATTTTGCACTGTTGATATAACTTCAAACCCTCTTCTTGAAATTCCGGAATACAAGTGTTATAAAATTATGACGAATCACTCCCTTCAACTTACATGTGCATGCACTAAGCGAAGACTCGGTAGTTCAAACGAGTGCGAACAACGAAGACTATGAATAGACTGCGCTGATGTATAGCGTGATCTGACACTTCGATGGGCGCACATGTAAATTACAGGAATATAGAATGGCTGCAAATAGCCATTTTAACCCTTCTCTTGCTGAATATTCATTTTAGCCACACCCATTTCAGACTTTGAACCAATCAGATTACTTGATGTAATTTATTCCTACAAATCCATAAACTGCATGCCAAACAGTGCAGATCCTGATCAGATGGCTTCTTCAGAAGCCATCTGATCTGGATCTACACTGTTTGCAAAGATAGGGGTTGTCGTGAACAGCAAGATAAGGGTTAACGTATTTTGGCTATCTGCAGTTGACTGCAAATAGCCATTTTAACGTTTTTTGACTTTAAATAGACTCGTCCATTTACAAATAGTCATACACATGTAAGAATCGTTGAACACTTATCCTGCTGAATATTCAATAAAGCCACACCTATTTCTCATTTTGAACAAATCAGATTACTTGATGTAATTTTCCCTCAAAATTAACAAACTTAATGTCAAACAGTGTAGATCCTGACCAGATGGCTTCTTCATATCTGGATCTGCACTGTTTGCGAAGTAAGGGTTTGTCGTCTTCGTTTGTATCAAAGTTTAACGGCCCAGTCAACACTACTTTTTGGTCAATTTTGAGCCGGTCAGTTTACTAATCCACTCTTTTCCTGGGCAGGCTTATACGTTAGCGGTTAACCAGTACAGTCACATTCTTTGGCACGAAACTGACAACTGCCCTTCTTGAACCAGCGGAAGGGTGAGAGGATGAGAATGACCGTAGAAAAGATTTCATGATCAATCTCCACGAAAGAATGTTGCCGACCTCGGCAGATATCGAACCCGCGTCCTCCTGATCACCAGTCAGACGCGCGCATCCGACTGAGCTACCCAGGTCGGCGTGAACAGCAGAATAAGGGTTAACCAAACGCATTATATGTATAACTGTTTACATGTCTCTCTCTCTCTCTCTCTCGCTCTCTCACTCTCTCTCTCTCTCTCTCTCTCTCTCTCTCTGTCTCTCTCTCATACTTTATATCAAGTAGTTTGATAATTAGTCAGAAATGGGTGTGTCTTAACTAATTTATGCAGTAGGGTAAGGGTTAAACTCAAGAATACAAATTATTCTCAGGTTTAATAAAGTCTATGGTCTATGCATCAAGTAACCACGCCTATACAATTTTGACTCCCTTGCACCCCGCTTTCATACAGTAAAACTGGGGTTTACAGGGGTATACCTTATTTTTCTTTTTTTCTGCTCTAAAAATATAGATTGTGGGTACTCGTTAGAACCGCTTCGATAAGGCGGTTCTAACGAGTACCCACAATCTATATTTTGAGCAGAAATAATAAAAATAACACATTTTTTCTTCTGAACATTTTCGTGATTTCGGCGGTTAAGTATACAATGCATTTCTATAGGCGCGTTTTCTCATGTTTGATCTGTATTTAATCTGCGGTCAGACTAGGCATTGACCAGACTGTTGTGGTGAGCATGCTGATCTGAGCCTTTGCTAGATGCCAATATTATAAACAGAGGATCTCACATGAATCGAGCCTCTGACAAGGTTCATAAATTTCAACTGAAATGACCACGTAAGATTCGGTTTATCATAATAATAAGGATTTCAGATTTGAGCCAGCGCATGACAAAATCTACAAGAAGGCTTGAGCGACCAGCGAAGACTATGATCAGCATGCGCATACGCGCAGTCTGATCAGAGTCTTTGCTGATCGCATATACCTACTATAGGCTAATATCTATGCAAAGAGACGTAGGCAAAAGGTCTTGTCATAGTGGATGGGTGCGCAGGTTGACTTGAGTCTCTGCTGGTCGCACCGGTCTTATTGTAGGTTTTGTCATGCGCCGGCTCATTTGATTTTATCGTCGAATTATAAAGCAGATTGCGGAAGTGCGCACTTTCAGCATGGTGCATGTATGAGTGCGGTTTTCATCTGTTGTCTGTCACTGTTTCGTCAGTTGCCATGGTGACTAAGATCTGTGTCTGATGAAGCTTACCCGAATCTAATAAAATCTTGAATTTCTCCCAGATATGTTAGCCAAGGCCGGCCCCCGCCCATAGGGGGGTTGAAGAAAATAATGGGCTGCATGATGCTTCCACGCATGACTGAATCCGGCCCGCACACTAGTACTGGTAAACCGCTTAGAGGATCTAAGCCTGTCCAGGAACCGCGGTGCGAGGCGGACCGTCCATGCTAATAAACCCTATTGGTTTCATTGGGCGACATGGCTTGCGATGTCATTTCATCTCAATGTCGGGTAAAAGTCCCACAAAATTGGAAGCAACGTCTCCAAAATGACATTTACAGTGTTGACGGGGACGTTAAACCTCAAATTAAACAAAAACAAACAAACTAGAAAAGGCATTTTGACTGCCTCCATAACTACATAATCTGTCTGATTGATATAAAACTTGCAAAACTTTTGTTCTTTCTCAAAACCAGGGCTAGCGGGCCTTTGTAGTTCAATGGGATATATGTCTGACCGCGTAATTGTGACGTCACATCAACGTCGGTACAACGGCATGGCGTTTATGCAACGTCAAATCTACGTCGGTACATCTTGACGTTTATGCAACGTCATATATACGTCGGTGCAACGGCATGACGTTGCAACGACGATGATTTGACGTTGCCTCAGCGATGTGTGCCTGGTGGGACTAGTGATCGGGCGGTTGTGAGTTAAATTGATAACTGCGGATAAGGCAGCGGTTTCATCCAATAAGTCTCATTCGCACAGTCTCATTGGTACTGGTTAGAAGCGCCTACTTTACGAAAACACGCATATACAAATACATGGTCAACTTTACCGCCGAAAAAACGAATATTTGAAGATTATACTAAAATATGGATTGTAGGTACATGTACTTATTAGAACCGCCTTATCGAGGTGGTTCTAACGAGTACCCACAATCTATATTTAAGAGTAGAAATAAGAAAAATAAGGTTCACCCCGGTAAACCCAAGTTTTACTATATGAAAGCGGGGTTGAAAGGAGGCAAATTATATAGGCGTGTTTTCTTTTCTTCCAAAGGATAACCCTTTCTAGAACATATTTTACCCCTGTGAATCCCAGTTAAAGTATATAAAAGTGGGGTTCAAGGGGGTCAAAATTATGTAGGTGTGTGGAGTGAAAAATAAGAAAAAAATAACATATGGTTACCCCCTATTATCTGGGGATGTGAGATTGATAATGAAGTCATTTGCTACCGCCATTTTCTCTCTTCTGCTGATTCAAGAAGGGCAGTTGTCAGTTAATGGCAAAAGAATAAGCACTGTTCTGGTTAACCACTTAAAATTATTATAAGCCTGCCCAGGCAAAGTGTGGTTAGGTAAACTGAATGGCTTGATATGACTTAAATATTGTTTGCTGGACCAAAAAAAGGGTGGAGCCCACCGTGCTTAGTATATAGCCCAGTTCAATAACATGATTTACCTCCCCTGCCAAGTTTTACTCCCCTTGGTTATTGATCGCTTTTTCTACTTCCGGTGCGTATTGGTCAAACAAAGAATCACGAATGCCATAAAATGCACTGTCCTTCGGATCCGGACGTCAACTGTCAGAAGCATCATGTAAAGCGAGAATTATCCCCTGCGCAGGTTAAAGATCCCTTACAGGCTAGTTATGGTCAAATGTGACCAATTGCAAGATAGATAGATAGATAGATGGATGGATGGATGGATGGATACAGTCAGACAGACAGACAGACGGGTACCCTGGCAAACAGTGCAGGCCCAGATCAGACGCCGCAGAAGGCGGCGTCTGATCAGGGCCTCCACTGTTTGCTGAAAGTTTAGTCATTTTCCAAATAAATTTTGATGAAAACACAACCTGACACCCCTTAATTTTGAAATGAACTCTTGCTATATATAAGGAGGAAGATTCCATTTGATACAAAAAGGGTTAAGGAAGAAAATGCATTGGTTTGAACTCTGGTTAATTTGCGACACTTATATTCTTGCATGTGAGTTTTGTATGTCTGGACTGAATCAATAAAATATTTTACACGTTAGTAAAGTACTTTTGTCTCTGTTTTCAGTTGAGAGATTATTGTTCAGGAAATATTAATGTACATCTACAAAAAATCACCCTTCATATGCGCTAATTAATAATCAAAAAGGCAACCAGCAAATGTTCAGACTTGAGTCTGCTAATAAGGCATCATACAGTTCTGCAACGGAAGGTCAGATGGTTTTTCTATGGGTATTTGCCTACCTCGATCGGGTCGATGTGAGTAAAATAATTTTGAGGGGGGAGGGAGGAGTGGGTTTGTTTGGAGGGGGGTGGGGGGAAAGAGGGTGGGGCGGAGATGTTAAACCTCAACACAAACAAATAAAAGTAGAACAATTAACATGTTGACCACTATGGAGCATGTGAAGCTGACAATGGTT
This sequence comes from Lucinisca nassula, assembly GCA_963580285.1. Lineage (NCBI taxonomy): Eukaryota > Metazoa > Mollusca > Bivalvia > Lucinida > Lucinidae > Lucinisca > Lucinisca nassula. The sequence goes on along the minus strand of OY757013.1, from coordinate 109,782,158 downwards.
TGATCAACTTTTTACCCAGACCTTTTATTTTGAAAATTGTCAGATAGCAATCAAGCTGTTGCCAAACAAACTTTTCTGTTCCGGACTGTTCAACTTGGTTTTTGAGACGATTTATATACAATCGACCCAAAGCTATGAAGCGCAGCTAAATACATGTGACTTTCGCTGACTTGTCAGATATCCAGGTAACGGTTATTTATAGAAAATTAGCCACGCTATTCTTAGCGGCTATTCTTATCGAAGTGAGCTCAGAATGTGAGCAAGAGAGTAAACAAGTCCGTGAAATGACCACCCCTTAAAACCCACTTCATACAGAGAAAGCTGGTGTTTACGGGGGTATACATTATTTTTCTTATTTCTGCTCCAAGACATAGGTTGTGGGTACTCATTAGAACCGTCTCAATGAGGGCATGCTAACAAGCATCCACAACCTTTGTTTGTAGTATAAATATAAAAAATCAACATTTTCTTTAGAAAAGTAGCCATTTTGGAGATGTGAAATATTGCACTATGTTGCACGGGTGTAATGTACAGAGTCTGGACTGTAATCATTTATTGGTCTTGGCAAACAGTGTAGACCCAGAACGCGGCATCCGGTAAGGGTCTACACTTTTTACTTACTAAACTGGATTTGTAAGGGTTAAACGAAACACATTTTAAGTCTCAGTCCAGGACTATTCAGAGTATACCGCTTAGAAGATCTAAGCCTGTCCAGGAACCGCGGTGCGAGGCGGACCGTCCATGCTAATAAACCCTATTGGTTTCATTGGGCGACAGGGCTTGAGAAGTCATTTCATATCAATGTCGGGTAAAAGTCCCACAAAATTGGAAGCAAAGTCTCCAAAATGACCTTTACAGTGTTGACGGGGACGTTAAACCTCAAATCAAACAAAGAAAGAAAAGGACTATTCAGACAGTTTACCCACCAGTACTCTCAGTGCTTTGATTTTTGTTATAAATTTAGCTTAACCCCTGTACTGCTGAATATTTAAATATGCCACACCCCCTACTGATTATCAACCAATCAGATTATTTGATGCATTTTTTTTTGCAACAAATTAATAAACAGAATGTGAAACAATGAAGATCCTGATCAGATGGCTTCTGAAGAAGCCATCTGATCTGGATCTACATTGTTTGAAAGATAAGATATAGCCGGGCTCAGCAGAACAAAGGTTTCGGCACAGCAGGACAAGGGTTAACCTAAACCCTCATCCCGCTGCATAAGGGGGTGGGGGTTGGGAGCGGCAATGGTGGCGTGTATCTTGCGACACTGGGGCGTCCATCTGATATTGACTTACAGTTGGACAAGGCCTGCTGTCCTTGCAGCAGGTACTCTTCCATTCATTTTCCACTTTCTCCTCTGACCCTCACTTTCATCTCCTCTTCTATTTCTTCTATATCTCTTTTCTCCCTGTCTCTGGGAGACGACACAAAATGACCCAACAAGGGTTGACCTAAATCAATCAATCAATCAATCAATCAATCAATCAATCAATCAATCAATCATCCCGCTGCATAAATTAGTTAAGCCACACCCTTTCTGACTATAAATCAATCAAATTACTAAATATAATATTTCGGTTCCGTCGCCCCCCGCCCATCAGGGCTTGAAAAAATAGACTGGGATGCATGGTACTTCTACGCAGAGCTGAATCTGACCACGCACGAGTACTGGTAAACCGTTTAGAAGGACTAAGCCTGCCATGGCAAAGCGGTGTGAGTTAGATGGTCCAATGCATATAAGCCTTCTGGTTTCATTGGACGGCAGGGCTTGAGATGTCATTTCACCTCAATGTCGGGTAAAACCCCACAAAATTGTAAGCAACGTCACCAAAATGACCTAAATAGTGCTGACGGGGACGTTAAACCCCAATTCAAACAAACAAACAAATATATGGATTCCTTTCACGAACTGCGTGACAAAAAGTGTTGATCCTGATCAGATAGCTTCTTCAGAATCCATCCGATCTGGATCTGTACTGTTTTCGAAGGTACGGGTTGTCGTTTACAGCAGGATAATGGTTAAACTATTCAGACACCTAAATTTGTTCCAAAATAGGAACAAGGACACTTGACTTCCCGATTTTGTGTCTAAAAGTAGCTTGGTGAGTGGCAAACATTGAAGAGTGTGCGGCGTCTCATCTGGTTCTACACTGATTGCTGCAGTCTGTCTGTCCGCATTAGGAAAACACACCTATTCAAACCAATTGGAAACATTTTGCCTTCCAAAAAAAAATTCTGATATAAATCCTGATATTTAATATCTGCTCAAAACATAGAGATAAGAAAAATAATTTGTTACCCGGTAAACCCCAGTTTAACTATATAAAAGTGGGGTTCAAGCGGGTATATATTATAGGCGTGTTCTCGACATAGTAAATATGGTATATGCACATGTTTAGTAAATGGACAGTGGGAAAAGTACGGAACCCCGGAATGGACATGATTTTTTATAAGTTGTGCACAAGATAATATCTTGTGCGGACAACATAGTATCTGGTTCGCACAACTTAATATCTTGTTCGCAAAACATATTAAAATAAAATTTAAATGTCCCTTCCCGGGTTCCGGAAGGGTTAAAATTGTTTTTTTTTTTTTTTGTTTTTTTTTATGGAATGGTCTTAAGTATTGGGACAGGATAGGCCTAAGCAAACAGTGGATACATGTTTGTTTGTTTGATTTGAGGTTTAACGTCCCCGTCAGCACTGTATAGGTCATTTTGGAGACATTGCTTCACATTTTGTGGGACTTTTACCCGGCATTGAGATGAAATGACATCTCATGCACTGTCGCCCAATGAAACAAATAGGGTGTATAAGCATGGACGGTCCGACTCGCACCGCTTTGCCTGGACAGGCTTAGATCTTCTAAGCGGTTTACCAGCGCTCGTGTGCGGTCGGTTTCAGCTCTGCGTGAAAGCAAAATGCAGCCCATCTATTTCTTTTAGCCACGATGGGCGGGGGCAAGATGGATACATGTACCTTTAATTGTATAAAAATGTTGACAGGGTGCTGTTTCAGTTACATTTTTATCCCCTGACCCAATAGGTTCGCGGAATAAAGCAGTCAGTCTGGTGTTCGTCCGTCCGTCCTTCCATCTATACATCCGTCCGTCCACAGGCTTAACCTTGTGAAATGCGTCGCCATAACTACAATATACTTTGAGATATATTGATGGTACTTGGTATATGTGTACATGAGGTCAAGTTGACATGTCATGAGCAAGAACCACAACTCTTGGTGCACTGGTATTTTAGTTATCTCCCTGCCAATGTAACCTTGTGATCGCCATAACTCCACAACCTCTTGAGATATATTGTTGTAACCGTTTGTAGAGATGTACCCAAGGTCAAGAAGGTATGTTATGAGCAAGAACTACAACTCAAGGTGCAACGTTATTTTAGTTATTTACTCTGACAATATAACCTTGTGATTGCATTAACTGCAATACTCTTTGAGATATATTAATGGGCCGCCCTCGCCCATCGGGCCTAAGAGAAATAGATTGGGCTGCTTCCACGCAGAGCTTAAACCGATTGCACACGAGTACTGGTAAAACGCTTAGAAGGTCTAAGCCTGTCCGCAGGCAAAGTGGTGCGAGTCGGCCCGTCCATGCATATAAACGTATCGGTTTCATTCGGCGGCAGGGGTTGAGATGTCATCTCAACTCAAATCGGGTCAAAGTCCCACAAAATTGGTTGTTTGGTTGATTCAAGGTTTAACGTCCCCGTCAACACTGTAAAGGTCATTTTGGAGACGTTGCTTCCAATTGTTTTGGGCTTTTACCCGACACTGAAATGAAATGACATCTCAAGCCCTGTCGCCCAATGAAACCAATAGGGTTTATATGCATGAAACGGTCCAACTCGCACCACTTTGCCTGGGCAGGCTTAAACCCTCTAAGCAGTTTACCAGTACTCATGTGCGGTCGGTTTCAGCTCTGCGTGGAAGCATCATGCAGCCCATATATTTCTTCAAGCCCCGATGGGTGGAGGCGTCCAAAAAATTGGAAGCAGCGTCTCCAAAATGACCTAAATTGTGTTGACGGGGACGTTAAACCCTCAAATCAAACAAACAAACAACATACTGATTGGAGTTCATAAGATACTCCGTCTCGAGGTTAAGAAGGTGTGCCATGAATAAGAACCACAACTCTGGATGCCATGATCTCCCCTGACAATATAACCTTGCGATCACAATAACTCCAATACCCTTCAAGATATATTGATGGAACTTGGTGCAACTGTACACAAGGTTAAGAAGGTGTGTCATGAATAAGAACCACAACTCTGGATACCATGATCTCCCCTGACAATATAACCTTGCGATCACAATAACTCCAATACCCTTCAAGATATATTGATGGAACTTGGTGCAACTGTACACAAGGTTAAGAAGGTGTGTCATGAATAAGAACCACAGCTCTGGATGCCATGATCTCCCCTGACAATATAACCTTGCGATCACAATAACTCCAATACCCTTCAAGATATATTGATGGAACTTGGTGCAACTGTACACAAGGTTAAGAAGGTGTGCCATGAATAAGAACCACAACTCTGGATGCCATGATCTCCCCTGACAATATAGCCTTGCGATCACAATAACTCCAATACCCTTCAAGATATATTGATGGAACTTGGTGCAACTGTACACAAGGTTAAGAAAGTGTGCCATAAGCAAGAACCACAACTCTGTGTGCCATGGTATTTTAGTTATCCACCCTGACAATTTAACATTGTTATCGCAATACCTCCAATACCTTTCGAGATGGCATCTGTGTATTTGTATAGTTGAGGTTAAGAAGACATCGTGACCAAGAACTACAACTATGGCTGTCATGTTTGTTTTGTTATTGCCCCTACAAAACTATTTGACCACGTAATTTATGCATTTCACCTTATTTGCATTATCTGCTGGTTCCTAGTCTGAAGGTTATCAGCGTTAGAAAAACAGGTAACCAGATCCCACTGACCTTGAAAGGTCAGGGGGGTCTGGTTACCTGTTTTCCCAATATTGACAATGTGCAAGCTAGGAGCCAGCAACTAATGCAAACATGGTGAATATCTTGCATATGTCTTGATAGTTTGTTTGTATTGTGCTATAATGGTCCAGTAAACAGTGCACATTCTTTCGCCAGAAACTGACAACTGCCCTTCTTGAATCAGTGGAAGGGAGAGATTGACCGTACAAAAGATTTCATGATCAGTCTCCACGAAAGAATGTTGCCGACCCCGGCAGGTATCGAACCCGCGTTCTCCTGATCAGCAGTCAGACGCGCATCCGACTGCGCTACCGAGGCCAGCTATGTCTTGGTGGTATAAGCAGCAATATGGTTGAGGGTTAGCTAGTGTGTTTTAACCTCCTGCATTTGTAGAGTCTTCTGAATGCCATGGGGGATTTGCCATCTTTTCTTATGACTATTTTGTTGATATTTTACATTATTTAACCCTTATCTTTCTGAATATTCATTTAAGCCACACCCATTTCTGTCTATCAACCAATCAAATTACTTGATGTAATTTATTGCTACAAATTCATAAACTTCATGTCAAACAGTGTAGATCCTGATCAGATTCAGAAGCCATCTGATCTGGATCTACACTGTTTCCAAAGATAGGGGTTGTCGTGAACAGCATGATAAGAGTTAAGATATTAAGGCGTTTGGGAGGGGCTATCCTTTTTTCAGAAGACAAATCAAATATGGAAGGTATTTCAAAGAACATCACGAAAACACGCCTATATAATATTGACTCCCTTGAACCACACTTTTATATAGTAAACCTGAGGTTTACAGGGGTAAACGTTTTTGTTTTTTTTTTTTTCTTATTTCTGATCCAAAATAGAGATTAAGTGTACTCGTAAGAACTGCCTCGATCAAACTGGACATTTTATTTGATTCAAGGGCATTCCACAGGGCTCTGTTTCTCACGCAAACGCAGTTTCTGTTTATACAAAATGTCTATCATTAACTAACTCCGATTCCCAACACGTGCATGTTGCATTCCACACAAATAATGGTCAGACTGCCCACATAGCGAACACGAACAGAAATATGTATCCATATGACTAACGTTTTGTAGATCCAATTTTGATTTTATGTTAACTTGTACTTGCTTTACCACCATAACTCTGAGGACATAAACAACAGCGTCCAGTTGTCCAAAATTAACGACGTCGTTAATTAACATATCGTTAAAACTTCGATCATTAAATATGGAAAATATGCTAAATTTTTGGCTGAAAAATGTGAGCAGCTTTTGCAATCTCAAAAGCTGCTCATATTTTTTTTCAGCAAAAAAAAAATACCAAAATTTTCGATATTGTACTTTCTATAGAAGAGTTAACAATTTTGACCACTAACGAGCTCGTTAAGCAAACGATGCTTTGAACAACGGGCCCCAGATGTTACCTACGTAATGAAATACTTTCAAGGTTTAAATTGCACATTTAAAGAATGCAGTAAATTGAAATGGTTTCACATAAATCATCCTCGGTCTTACAGTATAATATATATAAACGTATGGCTATTGCATATTTCATTATTTTAAAAGGTAAACATTTCATTATTTAACTATATAAAAGCTTAGACTGTTTCAGAGCTGAAATTATTATAATAATAATTTATTATAATTCTTAAACACACTTACGAACCATGCAGCAGTAAATTGGTCATATGATAATCTTACTACTAACCATTTCGGTCATTTGTGTAACATACCTGTGTAATAAAAATGCATTTTTTACAGCCAAATGTCATTACTTGGACCATTGTATTATTATAATAATATAAGGTGAGAGTGTGGTATGAGTGGTTCATTTTGAATAATTAATTGTTTATGTTAACCCTGATAGTCTCCCCGGGGCTTCAGGGTAAATTATAACGGGGTAGAAGAAAATTTTGTTGATCTTTACCCTTTTTAAGGTTACAGGCTCCAGGAAAACATCAGTTTATGGCCCAAACTAGCTTGTATGCACCTTATATTTTGGTGACCTGAACCTAGTTTTCAAGGTCAAAAGGGTGCTTAATAGGTATTTATGGTGGGGGACATTGTTTAACTCTGAAAATATTTCTAGTGGTAAATGGTTGGAAATTTAAACTTGATATTTGATTAATAGATGAAATAAAACCTTCGTTACAATATTAATAAGGGGTATACTGACAGTATGGTAGAGGTTGTTAATTTAACGTATTCCATGGTGATCCCCCCGTGTGTGTACCTCTGGTCATCCAACCGCTGATTCAATGGTTTTAACATTGTTGGTCTTCGTCACACAAACACGCCTATATAATCCCCCCCCCCCCCCCACGATGAGGCGGTTCTAACGAGTACCCACAATCTATATTTTGAGCAGAAATAAGCTCTAAAATATAGATTGTGGGTACTCGTAAGAACCGCCTCATCGCTTTAAAATATAGATTGTGGGTACTCGTTAGAACCGCCACGATGAGGGGTTCTAACGAGTACCCACAATCTATATTTTGAGCAGAAATAAGATCAATATCACAATTTTTCACCTCAAAATTATCGTTTTTATCGGCGGTAAAAGTTTCAATGTATTTGTATAGGCGTGTTTTCGTGATGTTGACTAAGATACATGAAAGACTTTGCGGCCGTTAAAAGTCTCCCTGCCCTACACCATAGTGTAGTTTATATTCTCTTGTCCTTTGGGAACATTGATTCCATTGTGGAATTTTGAAAATATTTTAGCGTCACCGATGTGGGCTAATTGGCCGAAACTAGCTAGTCTGGCCCAGAAAACATGTACACAGATGTACTTCAACTTCAACTTCAACTTTATTTTTCAATCTCAGGTTTACAATTAAGCAAACAACATGAGAAATATATCAACATGCAATACTAACAGATACATGACAGCTTACAACAAATACAGTTTCCTTTGGTAGCTAGGTCTCCTAAACATGAAATGTAGTGGCATGGAAGCACACAGGTGTTAGTTTTAATTGTGCGCCCATCGGTCTTGATAGATATACGTTATACCGTTGAAACAACGTCGGGCAGTTTCAACTTCTTTAGTACTTTGATGGTACCAGGGAGTGTAATGCAACAGCCTTTCAATCCATTCATAAAAGTTCACCGGTCGACGTCATTATGTCTGAACACAGTAGTGCACGGGTTGCACGTGGTATTTATATCTAGTTCAAACAATACACAAAGTTTAGTGATACATTTAAGTGTAGAGAATGGGTTTTAAATTTCTTTATAAGAAGGTACGTCCACCTTAAACTATAGAAATATGCACTCAGATATAGCCCAAAACATATGAAAAGTTATAAAAGATTACTGTAACATTCTAAGTTGGCAAACACTGTCAAAGCAACTTCGAATCGACATCAAGTGAGCAGTTTTACGCTGATGTATTGTCAATAACAGAAACACGCCTATAGAAGTATAATTTTCTAATTTTAGACCCCGAAACCCGTCTTCATATAATAAAACTGGGATTCTGCTCGGGGACATTGCTCGATTGTGGGTACTCGTTAGAGCCGCCTCGCAAAGGTAGTTCTAACGAGTATCCACGATGTGTGGTTGGGGCGTATATGTTGAATATCGGATTTTTTGGGGGAATATTTTGCTAGCAAAATTCCGTATACATTTCAATAGGCGTGCTGCGATTCAAGGCCCCTCCGACAGTTTTGCCAATTTCATCGACGTAATGTGTATGGGCGGAAGAGACAAATTTTCTGCGGTTTTAGGTCCTTTTCAAGATTATGTCTCTTATTTTGGCTCTATTACAAGTACCAACATATTTCAAGATTGCAAATATGCTGCAGATCTTTGCGTCTCCCTGGTTTCCAAAGGTCAGTATCAATGGTTTTCATCTTTCGGACAATGTCACACCCACGTCGGCGCTCCCCGCCTCAAGGGAGCGACGGCGGAGATATGACATGTGATCTGACGAAATATATTTTAATTTTGTTTTGTTTTGGTTTTACGACCCTTTAGTATGACGAGTTTAATGCACCTTTTTGACCATACAATCAAACCAATTGCTTTATATGGCTCTGAAATTTGGGGCACAATAAACAATTATTCAAGAATTATAAATGAAGTGGACTACAGCATAGACAAATCTTTTTCAAACATTCCTTGTGATAAATTGCATGTTAAATTTTTAAAATACATTCTGAACACTCACAAGAAAGCTTCAAATGATGCTGTTTTGGGTGAACTTGGAAGGCATCCGCTTTATATAGATGTGATAATAAACAATTTGAAGTATTTTCAAAGACTTCTTTCATCTGATGCTGAACTGCTTAGACATGCCTTCAGCGAAAGTAAAACCCTTCACCAAATGAATAAAGTTGGGTTTCATCTATATATTTCGTAATGGAAAAGGTAGGGTTGTCTATAGACCAAATCAATTCTAAACCAGTGGTTTACTTACTTAAAAAATGCTTATTAAAGGTTTTAAAAACAGTTGGTCTGATAAGATGCAACAATGTGCTACTAGTCAAACTGGCAAACTTAGAACGTATGGTCTTTTCAAAACAACATTTGAAAAAGAGAAATATTTTATCTCTAATTCAGAATAAGGAAATAAGGAAACATTACACAAATTTTCGAATAAGTGCCAATAGACTTGAAATAGAGCATGGTCGTTACAAGAATGTACCAGTTAATTCAAGGCTTTGCAGATTTTGTACTTTAGAACAGATCGAAGATGAGATACATTTTCTCTTTCATTGCACGGTTACACTAATTTACGCAAACTATTTACTGATAACATGAATATAATAAGTAAAAATTATGAATTTTTGTTATATATATATATATATATATATATATATATATATATATATATATATATATATATATATATATATATATATATATATATATATATATATATATATATATATATATGAAAATCAAAGTAAAGCACGATACAGGCAATTAAATAGACAAATGAATTAGCGCACAAAAATCGGTCGCACCGCAACCGGGACTCGAACCACGGATCTCCTGCATTTGTGCGCTAATTCATTTGTCTATTTAATTGCCTGTATCGTGCTTTACTTTGATTTTCATATACTTACTCCGATTCAGTAGAACATTTGTAAATCTAATAAATAAATAGAATAAAATGTCCGCCGTCCGTAGGTTAAAAAAAGAACCGAAAATGATAGGGTCGCCTATGGCGGTAAATGAAAGGTTTCTAAATAGCGCTAATGACGTTAAAGGTTTATAAATGTTAAAATTGGCGTACAATGTCGGAAGGCCGCGGTGGTGTAATGGTTAGCACGTCTGCCCGGAATGCAGGAGATCCGTGGTTCGAGTCCCGGTTGCGGTGCGACCGATTTTTGTGCGCTAATTCATTTGTCTATATATATATATATATATTGTTTGGCAAGTCTAACATTTGACATATTGTTTGGCAAGTCTAACATTTGACAAGGACTCACGAATCCATATTATGTTCATACGTTGTTTAATGTTGTTTGTTGTTTACATGTTTTTACCCTCTTTTTAATCAGGTCAGTTTTTTCACATTGATTGTATGCCAGGAATGGCCAAAATTGGAAATAAATTCTATTCTATTCTGTACACGTCATATTTTCCTTCCTTCCAAAGGATAACCCTTTTATAGAACATATTGGATTAAAACTTTGATCAAAGCTTTGCTTTAAATGGCACCGCTGCGCCAGTGCTTAAAACGTATGCTATTAATTGACTATCCTGTATTGTTCAAAGGTCATCCGTATTAACACTGAGGCCATGTTTTTAATGGTGTCGGCCTCGGGCCAATACAGCAGACCTCGGACCTGTAACTGGGCCAATACTAATTACATTGAACTTGATTGATACCATCATTACGAAAACACGCCTATACAAATGCATTGTAAGCTTTACCGCCGAAAAATCGATATATCAACATGAAAAATTGTAATATTTTTCTTATTTCTGCTCAAAATATAGAATGTGGGTACTCGTTAGAACCGCCTCGCCGAGGCGGTTCTAACGAGTACCCACAATCTCTATTTTAGAGCAGAAATAAGAAAAATAAGGTTTATCCCTGTAAACCCCAGTTTTACTGTATAAAAGTGGGGTTCAATGGGGTAATAATAATAACTTTATTTCAAGAGGATAACATATATGGCACGTGTGCCAGTCTAACATATGGTCCGCATTGTTGCAATTATATGAGCATGTACGCATTGCTGAGTAAATTTCGGAACTGAAGTTGACATGAAAAGTACTTCTGCTTTGGTAACATACTTTTATTAAAACATAACACGGTACAGAGACGCATGTAACAAAAATCATGTTAAGGATCGCAATGGAATCATTACTGTCCGCGTCAGACTCAGCATTTCAGTACCTTAAAAAAAAAAAAATGGTGGGGCGAGGGGCGCGCGGCGGAAACCGATGTCCAAACAGCACGCCCTTTCAAAATTATATAGGCGTTTTTTCGTGATGAGAAGGTTCCGGTTTGTGCAAGTAACGTTTATAGATTTGACTGCATGGTACTCATCGAGGCGGTTCACGGCCAACGCCCATGGGGGCTTGAAGAAATATATGGGCTGCATGATGCTTCCACGCAGAGCTGAATCCGGCCCGCACACTAGTACTGGTAAACCGCCTGTCCAGGAACCGCGGTGCGAGGCGGACCGTCCATGCTAATAAACCCTATTGGTTTCATTGAGCGACAGGGCTTGAGATGTCATTTCATTTCAGTGTCGGGTAAAAGCCCAACACAATTGGAAGCAACGTCTCCAAAATGACCTTTACAGTGTTGACGGGAACGTTAAACCTCAAATCAAACAAACAAACAAAACTTATCGAGGCGGTTCTAACGAGTACCAACAATCTATATTTTAAAACAGAAATAAGAAAACTGTAAATCCCAATTTTACTGTATAAAAGTGGGGCTTAAGGATGTCAAAATTATATAGGCGTGTTTTCCTGATGATATTATTAACTGGCCCAACTGTGCCCATTAACATTGTCTTGGGGTTTTGAAAGTTTAAACCGTTTTGGGCAGCTTGGTGATACTGGTTCTGTGTAATTTCTGTACCACTTTCTAGGCATGAGAGCTGTTGTGCGACCTACTTCACACAAAACTGGTAACCTAATCACGCGAACAAGTCCGTGAATTGAACACCCCTAAACCCCAATTTATATAGAGAAGACTGTGACCCAAGGGGGTATACATTATTTTTCTTATTTCTGCTCCAATATATAGGTTGTTGGTACCCACAACCTATTTTTGCAGTAAAAATATGAAAAATATCATGGACTTTCATCAAAACAGTAGCCGTTTTGGAGATGTGAAAAAAATGCACAAGGCTTATGTCGTACGGATGTGGTATCGTAATGCGCATGTCAATCCCTCTCATAAGCTTGCTCCACTCATTCACAGGTTCAAAGTTATTGGTAAACCACAGTTACTTTATAAAACTGTTAATGGGGTCCAAAGCAGAAACCGTGTAAATCAAACAACCGTGTAATATCCAAAATTTGTATAGACTATATAATTTATGGTCATTTTTCTACATAATCTATATATTTTTGGGATCCATCTTGAAACCGTGTTATATCCAAAACCGCGTTATAATGAACTGTGTTATAATGAGGATGTGATGTATCTGTTTGGCTGTAATTCGGGCTAACATACGGAACCCGGGAAGGGACATGATTTTTTTAATAAGTTGTGCGCACAAGATAATATCTTGTGCAGACAAGATAGTATCTTGTTCGGACAACATGTTATCTTGTGCGCAAATCGGTAATCTCATTCTCGCTAGCACAGATTAATCCCCTATCATTTCTCATTTTATCAATCTCAGATTCTGTTACATGTATTCACGTGGACAACGGTAATCTCATTCTCTCTAGCACAGATTTATCCCATACCATTGCTCATTTTATCAATCTTAGCTTCTGTTATTCACGTGGACAGCGGTAATCTCATTCTCGCTAGCACAGATTAATCCCCTATCATTGCTCATTTTATCAATCTCAGCCTCTGTTATTCACGTGGACAGCGGTAATCTCATTCTCGCTAGCACAGATTAATCCCCTATCATTGCTCATTTTATCAATCTCAGCTTCTGTTATTCACGTGGACATCAGCACTGAAGAGCTACTTGTGCTTAGTAACTTTGTGATATTTTTTCTTACTTTTGCTGCAAATACGGATAGTTTAACGGCCCCGTCAACACAATTGTCGGTGAGTTTATCTAACCACACTTATCATGGGCAGACGGTTAACGAGTGAGTGAGTTAGTGTTTGAATTTTACGTCCCACCAACAGCTAAGGTCATACGGAGACGGAACCTCGGTTTTAAAGACTCATCCGAATGTCTGGAGAAGCCCGGGATCGATCCTGCGGCCACTGGTTCACAAGGCGAGTATCGTAACCACTACGTCACGGAGGCTTCTACGGTTAACCAGTACAGTGCATATTGATTCGCCAGAAACTGACAACTTTCTTCCTGAAATCAGCGGAAAGGAGCGTAGAAAATGATAAAACGCCCCGCCCATCGGGGCTTGACAAAATAGATGGGCTGCATGATGCTTCAACGCAGAGCTGAAACCGACCCGCACACGGGTACTGGTAAACCGCTTGGAGGATCTAAGCCTGCCCAAGCAAAGCGTTGCCAGGCGGCCCGTCCATGCTTATAAACCCTATTGGTATCATTGGGCGGCAGGGCTCGAGATGTCATTTCATCTCAATGTCGGTTAAAAGTCCCACAAAATTGGAAGCAACGTCTCCAAAATAACCTTTACAGTGTTGACGGGGACGTTAAACCTCAAATCAAACAAACAAAAACAAAACCAATGACATAAAAAAACGTCTTTGTGTCCGCGAAAGAATGTTGCCGGCAGGTATCGAACTCGCGACTCAGACGCGCATCCAACTGAACTACCGAGGTATACCAAATATGTGTATAGTCAGAAAATAAACAGACAAGAGAAAATGGAAATTGAAAGATTCTGCAATGTTTCAACCCCTGAATATCTACCTTCACTAAAGCTGGTTTAATGTAGTATGGCAAGCCAATTTACTTTTTGAGCCAGCGCACGACAAAACCTACAATAAGTCAAATGCGCCCAGCGAAGAGTAAGATCAGCCTGTGCATCCATATAGTCTAACCAGAGACTTCTCTTGCTGCATGAAGGAGCAATGGGCCCTCAGTTATCATTAGAGCGCACAGCGAAGACTCTGATCAGACTGCTGGGCACACAAGTCTTATTGTAGGTTTTGTCGTGCGCTGGCTCTTTATTATAAGCTGTAGATATCTTATTTATTATATAAGATATCTTATATGTGTAATATAGCTTATATAATAAATACGATACCTTATACTACACATAAGATATCTGGTATGTTATGTCAGATATTGTATATGCTATAAAAGATACCTTATTTAGTATATTAGAATATTATTTAAGAAGCCTCCGCGGTGTAGTGGTTATGTTACTCGTCTTATAAACTAGGGGTCGCAGGATCGACCCCGGGCTTCTACAGACTTTCGGACGAGTCTTTAAACCGAGGTCCCGTCTCCGTATGACCTTAGCTGTTGGTGAGACGTAAAACTCAAACACTATCTCATTCATTAGAGTGAGTGAGTGAGTTTTAGTTTTACGTCCCACCAACAGCTAAGGTCATACGGAGACGGGACCTCACTCATTAGAATCTTATTTTGCATATTAGATATCTGATATGTTTCGGTAAATAAGATGTCTTTATTGGCAAATCAGATATATTATGCAACATATTAGATATCGTATATGTTATAGAAGATATCTTATTTGACATATACGATATCTTATATTTCATATCAGATATCTGAATTGCAGAATTCAATAAAATATCTCACATAGGATATAAGATATCTACTTTAGGATATAAGATGTCTTATTTGTTATATCAGATAGCTTATATACTATATAAGATTTCTTATATCAGATATCTGATACAATGTATGAGATATCTATATTCCATAATAAATAGTAAAATTGCTTGCCATAGATGTCCCTGAGACACATCCACGTACATATACTTTACTAGTATGTAGATAATACTTTTAATCTGGGGGGGGGGGGGGTGGAAGCGGGAGCCATTTCTAGATTCTAAAAGCTTACTGGAACGGCACTGGGGACCCCCAGGGGCCGAAACTTGCTACTCTTACGGGGGTATACATTATTTGCCTTCGGCCCCCGCCCATCGGGGCTTGAAGAAATAGATGGGCTGCATGATGCTTCCTCGCAGAGCTGAACCCGATTGTACACGAGTACTGGTAAACCGCTCAGGGGATCTAAGCCTGCCCAGGCAAAGCGGTGTAAGTCGGACCATCCATGCTTATAAACCCTATTGGTTTCATTGGGCGACAGGTCTTGAGAAGTCATTTCATCTCAATATCTGGTAAAAGTCCCACAAAATTGGAAGCAACGTCTCCAAAATGATCTATACAGTGTTGACGGGGACGTTAAACCTCCAATCAAACAAACAATCATTACTGTAAATGAAATCAAAATCCATAGTTTTTGGGTCGACTGTTTATAAATCGACCCAAAATTATAAGGACAAAACCTCTATTTGTGCTGCAGTCCACGTGACTATCACTGATTTGTAGGAATTCCATGTAACCTATTTATAGAGTTTATCGCAGTGAGGTCAGCGTGTTGCGCAAAAGGGTTATCTGTAGAATCTTGACTGGAGTCATGGGTTGGGCTTGGCAAACACTGTAGACTCAGATCAGACGCCGCAGAGCGCGGTGTCTGATCAGGGTATACACTGTTTGCTTACAGTACAGGAATTTAAGGGTGGGACGCCGAAAAACACCACGTATGATCAGGGTCTGCTCTATTTTCTTTAAAACCGGAATTCTAGGGTTAAATGAATCAGTTAATATCACAGCCTAGGACTTTCTTCGACCTATACTCGGAGACAATCGACCCACCAGTACTCTCAGTGCTGTGATTTGATGACATGAGCAGCCGTGCACTACCTTGACTAACGATTTACGTCTTTAGCGGACAGTTGTCTTGTTTGAGTGAGAAAAAAAAATAAATGCTTTCAAGAGAGCGTTCATTCACCATGACAAATAAAACATGACGTTGTAACTCGAGTGGCCACATTAGGCACACGTTAACCTGTAAAAACAATTAGTGGAGCTAATTATGAATCAATCAAGATGACGTTAAATGGTCATATAACGGCTTGGATCGCGTCAAACGAAAAGTGTCTGACGTCATTGGAGTCTTGGTCGGAGACCATCTTTGGGGCTGTTCAAAAGTGGTCTTAAAGACCACTTTTGAACAGACCCAAAGGTGGTCTTGTTTGCGAACTTGCCCAAAGTGTGACTTAAATGCGTCAGCTGGGACAACGTTCTGTCGCCGCAGGTTCTTTTAGAACTTAAGCTTATTGTTTTCCTTTTTGCTATTTTAGACAATATATGTCCATTTAATTAATACAACAATTAACAATGCGCATACTTTTCAAAAGCGCGAAAAAAATCGAAATGAAAACAATGAACGTCCCTAGCAAAAACACGAAAACAGCACGAAAACATGGTCAACAGGAATTCTTATCCTCGCGCACTTCATAATTTTAGACAAAACAGGTAAAACGCGTACTTTTGTTTATCTTGATGAGCGGATAAGTCAGAGACATGTAAACATTATTTGGCATTTGTCTTCTGAATATAGTTGTAAGTGACAACGTTTATGACCCAGAAATGTTAATTTGGTTTAGCTGTGTGGTTGTAGAAATCCTCAAGGTTGCTATGAATATCATTAAAAGGAAAATTTAGTGATAATTTTGCATTTTAAAAAGGTTAGTTTAAAAAAGCTTTTTTTTATCCTTCAACGTTTGTTAACAAAAATAAAATGTATGCATTTGGAGAAATGTCTTTATGTTATTGAAATTCAGTTTGCGTGTTTATTTGTTTACCTAACGGGACACCGTGGCCTAACGGGTAAGAGCCCTCACTCCTAATCATTCATTAGACCTCTCAACGCTTTGTTTCGCTCCTAGCTCGGGCCACATGTCACGGTGATACACCAAGTTCTGCAAAGGAAGGTAAGGTGCTTTTCTCCGGGTACTCCGGTTTTCGCCCGACTCTGAATAACGATCGGCTCGATATAAATGAAATAATCTTGAATAGCCGCAAAACCAAAAAAAAAAAAAAAAAAAAAAAAATAAAATAAATAAATAAAAATAAATAATAATAATAATAAAAACTATTCGTTTAACTGTTAAGTTAACAAACCTATGACGTCCTAGAACGCTACACTTTCTGTGAGTGAAAAAATTCGCAAGGATTTGCCTTTTAATTAACACTCCAAAATAGCCATCAAAAGAGATGGCAAATCCCCCGACCAAAAAGCCAATTTGGCCTTCAGAAGATTATTCACAGTATAAAAATAAGAATGAATAATTAAATATAGACTTATCCGAAAGTGCACCAGAATTAAAATTCACTAGTTAGCCCACAATATGGGCCCCGTCAAGCGATTTTGGTACTTAACGCCTATGCGAGCAGCGAAGGTTCAGGCGAGCCTGCGCATCCGCGCAGTCTCGCCAGAACCTTCGCTGCTCGCTCATACAAGTAGTGAATCAAGAGGAACCTTCAGACAGAAAGCCATATCCCTGGCCCCTCTGAATGGCTGGGCATGCGCAGTTAAAATTTGTCATGACGGAATGCTCGAAGACACAAATTCGCTTGGCGGGGCTCATATATAGTTTGCAGTATCTGCAGGATGTTGTAATGTAATGTTTATTGAGACTATCTTCTCAACATGGTGAAGATCCAGGAGTTCCAATTTACAAAGTACTGGTACACTGAGTTGTGGTTCTTGTACATGAAGTGGTGCAGTGGTTACGCTACTCGCCTTGTAAACCAGGGATCGCAGGAAATGCATTTTCAATCTTCTATAGAATTGTGGCAATCTCAAAGGGTAATGGAGTTATGACCATAATAAGATTATATTGTCAGGGGAGATAATTAAAAAAGCCACGGCACTCAGAATTGTGGTTCTTATGCATGACACGTCTGCTTTACCTTATGTACATCTGTACAAAGTACCACCAATATGCCTCAAAGGATATTGGAGATATGGTGAACACAAGGTCGTCATACTGTTATATTGGCAGGGGAGATAACTCAAATACCCTATCACCAAGAGTTGTGGTTCTTGCACACGACACGCTTTCTATACCTTGTATCCTATTGTGCCAGTTCCATCAATATCTCTCAAAGGTTATGAGTTATGACCATCACAAGAGTATTTGAGTAATGACCATCACAAGGTTACATTGTCAGGGGTGATATTTAAAAAACCAGGGCACCCAGAGTCGTGGTTTTTACACATGACACACCTGCTAAACATCTTGCACAACTGTACCAAGTACCATCAATATATCTCAAAGAGTTGTAATTCTTGCGCATGACACGCCTGATTAACCTTATGCATATCTGTACAAAGTACCATCAATATGTCTCAAAGGGTATTGGAGATGTGGTGAACACAAGGGGGTCATACTGTTATATTGGAAGGGGAGATAACTCAAATACACCATCACCCAGAGTTGTGGTTCTTAGGTTTGACACGCAGTCTTAACCCTGTATCCAATAGTGCCAAGTACCATCAATATATTCCAAAGAGTATTAAAGTTATGGCCATCACAAGGTTAAATTGTCAGGGGAGATACATGTAACTAAAAATGCAGGACACCCAGAGTCGTGATTCTTGCAAATGACACACCTGCTTAACTTCTTGTACAACTGTACCAAGTACCATCAATATATCTCAAAGGGTATTGGAGCTATGGCCATCACAAGGTTATATTGTCAGGGGAGATAATTAAAAAAAAGGGCACCCAGAGTCGTGGTTCTTGCACATGACACACCTGCTAAATATATTGTGCAACTGTACCAAGTACCATAAATATATCTCAAAGATTATTGGAAATATGGCCTTCACAAGGCAGTGATCTGTTAAACATGGCACCCAGAGTTGTGGTTCTTGTACATGACACGCCGTCTCAGCCTTGTGAACAATTGTGCCTGGTACCATCAATATGTCTTAATGGGTATTGGAGTTATGGCCGTCATTCTATTTTGTTTTGTTTGATTCGATGTTTAACGTCCCCCGTCAACACTGTATAGGTCATTCTGGAGACGTTCCTTCCAATTTTGCGGGACTTAAACCCGACATTGAGAAGAAAGGACATTTCAAGCCATGTCGCCCAATGAAACCAATAGGGTTTATAAGAATGGACCGCTTTGCCTGGGCATGTTTAGATCATCTAAGCGGTTTACCAGTACTCGTGTGCGGTCGGTTTCAGCTCTGCTTAGCAGCATCATGCAGCCCCAGCTGTGCGTGACAGCATCATGCATCCCATCTATTTCTTCAAGCCCCAATGGGCGGGGCCGAAGTCATTCTATTTAGTTGGTAGGGGAGATAACTAAATGATCTTTTGCACCCAGAGTTGTAGTTCTTGTGCATGGCACGCCGTCTCAGCCGTTTGAACAATTGTACCCAGTACCATCAATGAATCTCAAAGGGTATTGAAGTTATGGCCATCACAAGGCTGCGTCTACGGACAGACGGACGGACGGACAGAAGTGGCTAGGTGTCGGCATATTGACTACTTAAGCGGCAAATTCTCTTAAGCGGCAAGCCACCTAAGAGACAATTTTTGCCACTTAAGTACCAAAATAACGGAATAAAGTCCATTTGGACTCACGAATATATACTTAAGTGTCAAACTGTCCAAATTTTTTGCCCCCTAAATGTCGTTTCGTTGGTGCGGACGGACGCAAGGTTGATCGCTTTATCCCCTAACGTATTCGGTCGGGGGATAAAAAGGCACCCGAAATCATTGTGTTTTCTTGCATGGTATAAGAATCTTATATAGGTGTGAAGGGTGGATGGAAAAAATCCGTCCCGAGGACCGCTGTCCGGCACCACGAGGCTTGCCGAGTGATGCCGAACAGTGATCCCGAGAAACGGATTTTTCTATCCACCCCTCACATCCATATAAGATTCTTTTTCTTGCACACCTAACATTTCCTAGCGCGGATTTTTTGAATTGCATTCAAGAATGTATAGTGACGTCAAGTAACGTGCTGTGACGTCAAGCTTAACGACGACGCATAAGAGGTCGTATTCAACTAGTGCATTTATCAAACACGCGAGAATAATCGATTTTGGGAAAGAGCACCAGGTTTAGAACAGAATTTCTATCCCAAGCTAAAACTATGGGTTTCCTAATCTGGTGTGCAAGAAATATATTTCCACACAGTGTTGTCTTAGCTAGAGCAAGCAAAATACAGTAATGATCCTAAGTATTTGGGTAGGCCTGAGCAAGCAGCGCAGATCAGGCTGCTCCTGATGGATTTTTATGGTATAGTGTAAACACCGATGTCTGCTTTACCT
This sequence comes from Lucinisca nassula, assembly GCA_963580285.1. Taxonomy (NCBI): domain Eukaryota; kingdom Metazoa; phylum Mollusca; class Bivalvia; order Lucinida; family Lucinidae; genus Lucinisca; species Lucinisca nassula. Next base: position 109,761,739 of record OY757013.1, on the reverse strand, counting down.
CGTTCTTGAGTAGCTAGGCAATATCTTCCATGACTGTAGATATATAGTAAAATTCATACATTAAGACCACCTTTAGACTGTTCAAAAGTGGTCTTTAGCCCACTTTTGAACCGTCCCAAAGGTCGTTTCTTATTTGAAGACACTGGTTTAGAAAACACAAACCTTCTCAATAAGCTTTTGAAGGCAGATTTAGTCTTAATTTTAGGTGGTCCTAATAACGAAATTTTACTACATATCTCCAATAATTAAATACGTTTCTGACTTTTCACTTCTGTGGTGTTTTCCTTGCTTCCAAAGGATAACCCTTTTATAGAACATATTTATCTTGAAACTGTATCTTGTGTGTGTACTTATCAGAATCTTCTCGATGAGGCGATTCTAAAGAATAAACACACACATACCTTTATATGGAAGCAATTCGAAACGGGTATCTCGATTATGCCTCGTGATCTGGAACTATGAGATACCCTCAGTGATTATGCCTCCTGATCTGGAGCTATGAGATACCCTCAGTGACTATGCCTCCTGACCCGGAGCTATAGGTCACCCTCAGTGACTATGCCTCCTGACCCGGAGCTATAGGTCACCCTCAATGATTATGGATCCTGACCTGGAGCTATGAGATACCTTCAGTGACTATGCCTCCTGACCCGGAGCTATAGGTCACCTTCAATGATTATGCCTCATGATCTGGAGCTATGAGTTACCCTCAGCGACTATGCCTCCTGACCCGGAGCTATAGGTCACCCTCAGTGACTATGCCTCCTGACCCGGAGCTATAGGTCACCCTCAATGATTATGGATCCTGACCTGGAGCTATGAGATACCTTCAGTGACTATGCCTCCTGACCCGGAGCTATAGGTCACCTTCAATGATTATGCCTCATGATCTGGAGCTATGAGTTACCCTCAGTGACTATGCCTCCTGACCCGGAGCTATAGGTCACCCTCAATGATTATGGATCCTGACCTGGAGCTATGAGATACCTTCAGTGACTATGCCTCCTGACCTGGAGCTATAGGTCACCTTCAATGATTATGCCTCATGACCTGGAGCTATGAGTTATCCTAAGTGATTATGCCTCCTCACCTGGGGCTATGAGTTACCCTCAGTGATTATGCCTCCTGACCTGGAGCTTTGAGATACCCTCAGTGTTTATGCCTCCTGACCTGGAGCTATGAGATACCCTCAGTGACTATGCCTCCTGACCTGGAGCTATGAGTTATCCTCAGTAACTATGCCTCCTGACCTGGAGCTATGAGTTATCCTCAGTGACTATGCTTCCTGACCTGGAGCTATAGGTCACCCTCAATGATTATGCCTCCTGACCTGGAGCTATGAGTTACCCTCAGCGACTTTGCCTCCTGACCTGGAGCTATAGGTCACCCTTTATGATTATGCCTCCTGACCTGGAGCTATGAGTTACCCTCAGTGATAATGCCTCCTGACGCGGAGGTATAGGTCACCCTCAATTATTCTGCCTCCTGACCTGGAGCTATGAGTTACCATCAGCGAATATGACTCCTGACCCGTAGCTATAGGTCACCCTCAGTGATAATGCCTCCTGACGCGGAGGTATAGGTCACCCTCAATGATTATGCCTCCTGACCTGGAGCTATGAGTTACCCTCAGCGACTTTGCCTCCTGACCCGGAGCTATAGGTCACCCTTTATGATTATGCCTCCCGACCTGGAGCTATGAGTTACCCTCAGTGATAATGCCTCCTGACGCGGAGGTATAGGTCACCCTCAATTACTATGCCTCCTGAGCTATGAGTTACCATAAGCGAATATGGCTCCTGACCCGGAGTTATAGGTCACCCTCAATGATTATGGCTCCTGACCTGGAACTATGAGATATCCTCAGTGATAATGCCTCCTGACCTGGAGTTATGGGTTACCCTCAGCGATTATGCCTACTGACCCTGAGCTATGAGTTACCCTTAATGACTATGCCTCCTGACCCGGAGCTGTGGGTTACACTCAGTGATTATGTCTCCTGACCTGGAGCTATGGGTTACCCTCAGAGATTATGCTTTCTGACCTGGAGCTATGAGTTACCCTCAGTGATTATGTCTGCTGACCTGAAGCCGTGATTGTGCCTCCTGACCTGGAGCTATGAGTTACCCTCAGTGACTATGCCTCTTGACCTGGAGCTATGGGTTACCCTCAGCGATAATGCCTCCTGACCCGGAGCTATGATTTACACCTCAGTGACTATGTCTCCTGACCTGGAGCTACGGATTAGCCTCAGTGACTATGCCTCCTGACCTGTAACCATAGGTTACCCTCAGTGACCATGCCTCCTGACCTGGAGTTATGGGTTACCCTCAGTGACTATGCCTCCTGACCTGGAGCTATGGGTTACCCCCAGTGATATTGCCTCCGGATTACTCTCAGCGATTATGCTAACTGACCATAAGCTATGAGTAAACCCTCAGTAATAATGCTTCCTGACCTGGAGTTATGGGTTACCCTCAGTGACTATGCCTCCTGACCTGGAGCTATGAGTTACCTCAGCGATTTATCCTCCTGACCTGGAGCTATGGGTTACCCCCAGTGATAATGCCTCCGGAATACTCTCAGCGATTATGCTTACTGACCATAAGCTATGAGTAACCCTCAGTAATAATGCTTCCTGACCTGGAGCTATGCGTTACTCTCAGTGACTATGCGAGTTACTCTCAGTGACTATGCATACTACTCATAAAGTGATTGGTTACCTCAGTGATAATGCCCGCTAGCCCGGAGCTACGTGTTGTCCTCAGCGATTATGCCTCCTGACCCGGAGCTTTGTGTTCCCCCCTGTGATTATGGCTCTTGACCTGGAGCCGTGATTATGCCTCCTGACCAGTAGCTAAGGGCTATCCTCAGAGATTATTGCTCCAGACCTGGAGCTATGAGTTATCCTCAGTGACTATGCCTCCTGAACCGGGGTTGTGGGTTACCCTCAGTGATTATGTCTACTGACCTGGAGCTATGGGTTACCCTCAGAGATTATGCCTGCTGACCTGGAGTTATGAGTGTCCCTCAGTGATAATGCCTCTTGACCTGAAGCTAGCACTTACCCTCAATGATAATGCCTCCTAACCTGTAGCTATGAGTTATCCTCAGAGATTATGCCTCCTGACTGGAGCTATGTGTTACCCTCAGAGATTATGCCTGCTGACCTGGAGCTATGAGTTACCCTCAGTGATAATGCCTCCTGACCTGGAGCTATGGGTTACCCTCAGAGATTATGCCTCCTGACTGGAGCTATGTGTTACCCTCAGAGATTATGCCTGCTGACCTGGAGCTATGAGTTACCCTCAGTGATTATGCCTCCTGACCTGAAGCTATGTGTTACCCTCAGTGATTATGCCTCCTAACCTGGAGCCGTGATTATGCCTCCTGACCACGAGCAATGAGTTACCCTCATTGACTATGTCTCCTGACATGGAGCTATATGTTACGCTCAGTGACTTTCCCCCCTGACCTGGAGATATGGATTACCCTCAGCGATTATGTCTCCCGACCCGGAGCTATGAGTTACCCTCATAGACTATGCCTCCTGACTTGGAACTACGGGTTACCCTCAGTGACTATGCCTCCTGACCTGAAGCTATGGGTTTCCCTCAGTGACTATGCCTCCTGACCTTGAGCTATCGGTTACCCTCAGTGACTATTCCTCCTGACCTGGAGCTAAGATTACCCCAGCGATCAATCCTCCTGACTTGGCGCTATGGGTTACCCTCAGTAATCATGCCTCCTGATGTGGAGCCTCGATTATGCCTCCTGACCTGTAGCTATGAGTTATCCTCAGTGACTATGCCTCCTGACATGGAGCTATGAATCAGAGTTACCCTCAGTAATCATGCCTCCTGACCAGGAGCCTGGATTATGCCTCCTGACCTGTAGCTATGAGTTATCCTCAGTGACTATTCCTCCTGACCTGGAGCTATGAGTCAGAATTCAGTGACTATGCCTCCTGACCTGGAGGTGTGGGTTACCCTCAGTGATAATGCATCCTGGCCCGGAGCTATGTGTTACCCTCAGCGATTATGCTCTTGACCCGGAGCTATGTGTTACCCTCCGTGATTATGCCTACTGATCTGGAGCTATGAGATACCCTCAGTGACTATGCATCCTGACCCGGAGCTATAGGTTACCCTCAGTGACTATGCCTCCTGACCCGGAGCTATAGGTCACCCTCAATGAGTTTTCCTCAATGATAATGCCTCCTGACCTGGAGCTATGAGTTGCCCTCAGTGAGAATGCCTCCTGACCTGGAGCTATGGGTTACCCTCAATGATAATGCCTCCTGACCTGGAGCTATGAGTTGCCCTCAGTGATTATGCCTCCTGACCTGGAGCTATGAGTTGTCCTCAGTGATTATGCCTCCTGACCTGGAGCTATGTATTACCCTCAATAATAATGCCTCATGACCTGGAGCTTTGAGTTTCCCTCAATGATTATGCCTCCTGACCTGGAGCTATGAGGTACCCTCAGTGAGTATGCCTCCTGACCTTGAGCTATGAGATTCCCTCAGTGATTATGCCTCCTGACCTGGAGCTATGAGTTGCCCTCAGTGATTATGCCTCCTGACCTGGAGCTATGTGTTGCCCTCAATGATTATGCCTCATGACCTGGAGCTATGTGTTGCCCTCAGTGATTATGCCTCATGACCTGGAGCTATGTGTTGCCCTCAATGATGATGCCTCATAACCTGGAGCTATGTGTTGCCCTCAGTTATTATGCCTCCTGACCTGGAGCTATGTGTTGCCCTCAGTTATTATGCCTCATGACCTGGAGCTATGAGTTTCCCTCAGTGATTATGCCTCATGACCTGGAGCTATGTGTTGCCCTCAGTGATTAAGCCACCTGACCTGGAGATATGAGTTTCCCTTAGTGACTATGCCTCCTGACCTGGAGCTATGAGATACCCTCAGTGACTATGCCTCCTGACCCGGAGCTATAGGTCACCCTCAATGAGTTTTCCTCAATGATAATGCCTCCTGACCTGGAGCTATGTATTACCCTCAATGATAATGCCTCCTGACCTGGAGCTATGTATTACCCTCAATGATAATGCCTCCTGACCTGGAGCTATGTATTACCCTCAATGATAATGCCTCCTGACCTGGAGCTATGTATTACCCTCAATGATAATGCCTCATGACCTGGAGCTTTGAGTTTCCCTCAATGATTATGCCTCCTGACCTGGAGCTTTGAGTTTCCCTCAATGATAATGCCTCATGACCTGGAGCTTTGAGTTTCCCTTAATGATAATGCCTCATGACCTGGAGCTTTGAGTTTCCCTCAATGATTATGCCTCATGACCTGGAGCTTTGAGTTTCCCTCAATGATAATGCCTCCTGACCTGGAGCTATGTATTACCCTCAATGATAATGCCTCCTGACCTGGAGCTATGTATTACCCTCAATGATAATGCCTCATGACCTGGAGCTTTGAGTTTCCCTCAGTGACTATGCCTCCTGACCTGGAGCTATGAGGTACCCTCAGTGATTATGCCTCCTGACCTGGAGCTATGAGTTTTCCTCAATGATTATGCCTCCTGACTTGGAGCTATGTATTACCCTCAATGATAATGCCTCATGACCTGGAGCTTTGAGTTTCCCTCAATGATTAAGCCGCCTGACCTGGAGATATGATTTTCCCTTAGTGATTATGCCTCCTGACCTGGAGCTATGAGGTACCCTCAGTGAGTATGCCTCCTGACCTTGAGGTATGAGTTTCCCTCAGTGATTATGCCTCCTGACCTGGAGCTATGAGGTACCATCAGTGAGTATGCCTCCTGACCTTGAGGTATGAGTTTCCCTCAGTGATTATGCCTCCTGACCTGGAGCTATGTGTTGCCCTCAGTGATTATGCCTCCTGACCTGGAGCTATGTGTTGCCCTCAGTGATTATGCCTCCTGATCTGGAGCTATGAGTTTCCCTCAGTGACTATGCCTTCTGACCTGGAGCTATGAGATAACCTCAGTGATTATGCCTCCTGACCTGGAGCTATGTGTTACCCTCAATAATTCTGCCTCCTGGCCTGGAGCTATGAGTTACCCTCAGTGGTTTCGCCTCCTGACCTGGAGCTATCACTTACCCTCAATGATTATGCCTCCTGACCTTGAGCTTTAGGTTAATCTCCGTGACACCAACAAAAGTAGTCTCAAACTAATTTTCATGGCCTCAAAGGCTTTCGATCGATTGGAGTTCCACTATGTTTTAATACATGAGTGCACCGCAAAGACTCTGGTTTACGCAGGCTGATCATTGTCTCCACTGTGAGCTATGTAAATGCTCGTTGGTCCAAAAATTCTTCATGCAGTCAAGGGCTGGTTGGATGAGGCAAAGGTGACGTGTATTTTGCGTCCCTTGGGCGTCCAAGGCATCTGCTATTGGCTTTCAGTTTGGCAGGGCCCGCTGTCCTTGCAACAGATAAGGGTAGAGAGGGGTGGGGTGGGTGTTGTTATTTCTTCTACACTTCCATTCGTTTTCCTCTTTCTCCTCTGTCTCTCACTTCCACATCATCTACTATGTCTTCTATCGCTTTTCTACCTTTCTTTGGGAGACGACAGTTACCGACAAGAGTTGAAGTGTCGCTGGACGCAAAACAATTTAACCCTTGACCTGCTGAATATTTAAATATGCCACACCCACCACTGCTTATCAACCAATCAGATTTCTTGATGCAAATCATTGCAACAGATTCATAATCTGAGTGACAAACGATGGGTAAATCTTCATGCAGTTAAGGAACGCCGTTTCTGCTGGAAACATAGATTGTGGAGGCTTGCTAGAACCGCCTCGTTGAGGCAGTCCTGTAACGGATATTGATATATTCCACAACCACAGTCTTGCTGGAGAAGCCGGCTCTATTAAAGTTTGTCTTAAGGGGAATTGATACACCTACAGGGGAGGCAACTCCTGCCAAAGTATTTTGTCTCCCATGTCAACAGGGGTCAATTCTTTCATTCGTCCCCTTATTCCTGTCTGGCTGGGATGCGACTACGACATACGATCGGAAATCCGACGTCATCAGCAGCACTGCTTTTATTCAACAATTGCATTATTTTGTGCAAACAGTACCGGCATACGATATTATTTTCAAAACAAAACTTACGAAACAAACGTGCATTAAAATGGGGATAACTGAATTGCACATCTTCATTCAAGTCCGGTATTAAGGCCAAAAGTAGCCTTTTAAGGCCACTTTTTAACAGTCTTACTAGAGGACATTGGGCAAGGAAAATAAACCGAAAGCTTTCAAATATGTGTTTAAAAGAATACTTATGCTATGGTCACAAAGATCGGCCGGTATCCGTGGATAGGGGGTAATCGGGAGTACGCCGCTGGTTTTGGCCTTTTTCCCGACATCGGTCAAAAAATTTGTCACACATCATTTACATAAATGGCCGTCCGAAGACCGTCTGGTAATCGTACGGCGTCCATTTCCAAACGGAAATTTTTTGCGGGGCGGCGCGGCAGTGAATACCGACCGAACATCTAATACTAATCGGCCGATTATCCGATGATGTCCGGGCGATAATCGGCCTTTTCACCGGACATCGTACGAGTATCGTCCGAGTATCCCACGGACAACGAACGATGCTTGTACCAGACCCGGCCGAATGTAGGGCGATTGTCGGGCGGTGTGATGGCCGATGGCTACGTCATCGGTCAAGAGGTATATTATGGCCGCCCTACCTGGCTGGTAAAAACGGGGGTTTATATAGTCCGTCCGATGCTCGGCCGATGTCCGGTTCTAGCCGGCCGGTGACCGGCCGATGTCTGTAACATAAAATTTTTACATGTAAAATTTGTTTCACTAAGCATACTTACCATGTTATGTATTATTTGCTTTAGTCTATTACCCACCATCAGAAAAAATTGACAGTCTGGACTGAGTACCGTTCTTACCGTGCTCCTTAACGCTGATCGTGCTAATAGTCACGTATAGCCCGGATGCACGCATGCGCAAATGATTCATAATTTTTCTTCCCAAGTATAAATATATATTAATAAGATATATATATTTGAAGGAAGAGGGGAGGGAGGTAGGGCCCTCTGTTACATAACATGGTAAGTATGCTTAGTGAAACAAATTTTACATGTAAAAATTTTATTTCACGTTACGCATATTACCATGTTATGTATTATTTGCTTCAGAATCAAAATATTGGAGGGAGGTTCCTTCCCTAATTCTCAGTCCAAACTGGCAATAATACTTCCAGGAACAAATACAGAAGATCTTAGAAGAACCATGATGTGAAGCATCTTTAGGTTAAGATCTTAAGATGTGCAGGATATTAATGTGAAGGGAACTTCTAATATCCTCCATCTTTCTTCCTGGAAGTGGCTGTTCAATACTCTCCAATTACCTTTAAGTTCTGGTGACATTGGCAACGAGAAGCATTCTTGTGGATTTATAGTTCTTCACGGGCAGGAACCGGAACTTCGGTCCCCCCCACCACTTTTTGGGCTACCACTAATGAGCCCAGATCTTTTAGGTTTGCTTGTTGTACACTAAAGTCCCTTAGGTAGAACTTAGCAAAGGTTGAAGAACTTGACCAAACAGCTGCCTTAATGACTTCATCAAGGGGAATGAAGTTAAAATAAGCCCAAGAAGCTGAAAGAGCTCTTAACTCATGTGCTCTGGGTTTCAATAAAGGCATGTTTCTATTGGAAATGGATTTGTAAGCCTTTTTGATAGTGAACTTGACCCAAGAGGAAATAGTAGACTTATTGATGTCATGGTTTCCTTTAGTGGGTATGAAGAGTCTAGTTCTAGTACCTCTGATAGACTTAGTCCTTTTGAGATATAATTTGACTGCTCTGACAGGACATAATAGCCTATTAAAAACATTGTTTCTACAACTGTTAGAAAGTCTTGGAATATGGATAGAATCTGGGGCTTTAGAAGGAAGCTGATTCTTCGCTAAAAAGCCTACTTGAGTTCTAACAGTTAGAGAACCATCAACTGAACTGAATCTGAGATGTTCTTTGTCCATGGTGGCCATGGTGAGGAGAAATGCTGTTTTCATTGATAAATGAATCAAAGATGCTGCATTTAATGGTTCATAAGGTTCTTTACAAAGGAACGTAAGAACAAAAGCAAGGTCCCATTTAGGGGCCAGAGGTCTATTTACTGGTCTTTGCGTTTGAAATGACTTGATCAGTTCTGAAAGGACAGGATCATTTCCTATGTCAAAGTAAGAACTGAATTTTAAGGTATTAGATATCATAGATCTGTAACCTTTGATAGTGCTGACTTGACAATTTTTATCCTTAAAAAGATATATGAGAAAATCAGCAATTATATCTGGAGTGGCCTTGCTAGGATTGATTTTCCTCTTATCTGCCCAACTGGCAAAAATTTGCCATCTTGAATTATAGACTTGTCTCGTGGAAGCTCTTCTTGCCTTAGAGACATGGTCTGCAACTTCTCTTGAAAACTTCTTATTTCTAATGGATCGTTTGATAATTCCCATGCGTGAAGTGCAAGAAGTTGAGTGTTTTGATGTAGAAATTTTCCTTGCAGCTGTTCCAGAAGATCTGGAGTGTAAGGAAGAATTATTGGTTGAGATACTAGCAGATTTAGCAGTTCTGGGAACCAAGATCTGTTTGGCCACAGAGGTGCTATTAGAACAATTCTGCATTGAGACTGACGTATTTTGTTCAGCACACTCGGTATCAGATGAAATGGAGGGAAAGCATAAGCGTGAATGTGATTCCAGTTCATCGTTAGAGCATCTATTGCTAGGGCTTTTTCGTCTGGTATCGGTGACACGTATAGAGGAAGTCTGTGATTGAGACGTGTTGCAAAAAGATCTATGTTGGGAAATCTGGTCATGTGAAAAATTGCATTGGCAATGCTTTGATTGAGAGACCATTCTGTGGAAATCGGTTTGTTTATTCTGGATAATCGATCTGCCAGAATGTTGAATTTCCCGGGAATGTGTCTCATTGTGAGTCTGATCTTGTTTTGAAGACACCAATTGAGTAGATTCCAAACTTCTAGACAGAGATATGGGGAATGAGTTCCTCCCTGTCGAGAAAGGTAAGAAATTACAGTGGTGTTGTCTGAGGACACTAGCACAGTTGATTGTGAAATGTGATGAAGTGATTCCTTCAGAGCAAGTGAAATTGCTATCATTTCTAGAAGATTGATATGGAGTTGAGATTGTTTTTGAGTCTATACTCCATGAAATAGTATTCCTTCTGGTTCCAGATGAGCTCCCCAACCCGACAGACTGGCATCTGTGAACAACTGGTGAGAATGAGAGGAGATCCTGATTGGAACTCCTTGGTTGTATATATGATGACTGTTCCACCAAGCAAGATGATGACGAATATTGTGTGTGATCTTGATTGGATGACAAAGAGGAAGTTTGTGAGGTCTCCATTGAGCTAACAGTGACATTTGCAGAGGGCGAAGATGAAGTCTGCCTAGTTCTACAAAGTCTGCTGCTGCATTGAGCTTTCCCAGAAGAGACAGAAACTGTCTGGCAGAAACTGTCTTTAGCTGAAGGAACAGATTTATTAACTGAAGTAGTGGTGGAATTCTGTCCTTTGGAACTCTCACTAAGTTTTGTAGAGTGTGAAATTCCATCCCTATGAACACAAAGTCTTGTGATGGGATTAGATCCGATTTGTCGAGATTTATTATCAGGCCTAGAGCCGTGATCAGGTGAACGATGAATTGTCTGTGTTGCAACAGAATCTGACGATTTTGATTCCTTGACAGCCAATCGTCTAGATATGGAAAGAGGGAAATAGCTTTCGTGTGAAGGTGGGAAGCTATTGTCGTCATGAGCTGAGTGAAAACAAAAGGACTGGTTGACAGCCCGAATGGGAGAGCTCTGAATTGAAATATCTTGTTGTTTATTGTGAAACGAAGATATTTGCGAGATGCTGGATGTATCAGGACATGCAAATAAGCATCCGTCAGATCTAACGAAAATGCCCAATCTTTGGGTTGAATGGAGTTTCTGACTTTTCTTTGAGTCTCCATTTTGAAGCCTTGTGTCAGGACATAATGATTCAGAGTTGACAGGTCTATTATCAATCTGAGCTTTCCATTCTTTTTTGGAACCAGAAATATCCTCGAATAAAATCCTGGTGATTCCGGAAATATTTCCTCCACTGCCCTCTTTTGGAGGAGATTGTTGACCTCTTCTGCCAGTTCTGGTCTTCGAGACTGGTGAAAGAAGATAGGATGGTTTGAAAGAGGTGGAAGTTCTTTGAATGGGATTTTGTAACCTCTTTTTATGATAGAAAGGACCCATTGGTTTGATGTTATGTTTTGCCAATAATGGGCAAAATGGGCCAACCTTCCTCCAACCGGAATCATGGTTTGAGGATGGAGCAGTGGAGATGGAACTTCATTGTCTTGAACTGTTAGAGGCCCCTCTACGGGAGGGGACACCTCTAACAGACTTGCCAAAACCCCTAGAATAACCAGTACCGCCCCTGGAAGGACCAGAGGATCTGCTGGGCTGAATTTTCTGTTGGTCCCTTCTTGGTCTGGACGTTTGAGATTTAGAATGGGGTTTTTTGAAATCAGATCTTCTGTTCTGTGAATTGACAGAAGAACCAGATGACTGTTGATTTCTGTTTTGAGAAGTTACAGTCCTGGAAATGAGATTGCTTGTCAAAGTCTCAGTATTTTCTTTATATATCTCATCGATCTTGCCAGCAAACAGAGATTCAGAGATAACAGGAGCAGACCTAAGTCGAATTTTTGCGAGATCCGACAAAGACTTAGGAGCTGAACGAATAGCTGCTTCTCTTCTTGCCTGTTGAACTTCAACAGTAAGATATGAGGCAAGAGAAACAGAATGGTTAATTGACATGGCGAGTGACTCGAGGATTCTTTTGAGCATCGGAGGATCCAACTTTTCCAGACATAGACTCTTATATGCAGCGTAAGAGAAAATGTCTGCATGCGAAAGAATCTGTAGAAGATTTCTCAGTTGGCTTTCAAAGGAATTCAAGTTTTGGACAGGAATGGGTGTAGTGCCAGAAAGTGACAAATTCAGCTTATTGGCGTCCTGATCAAGAGGAACCTCCTTAGAAATCGGTACATTATTGTTGTGAGATTGGTAGAATTTGGTTCTAACTAAAGAATTCATGTCTTTTCTCTGAACCACCCAATCTTCAGGAGTATGATCTTTCTTAATCTGATCTTGTATGAAATTCATAGTGTTCACCAATAATTGAGACTGAGGAAGAGAGACTGAAGGCGATTCTTCCTTTGCAATGTCTTCCTCGATACTGGATTTTGGTTTGGGAATCGAAGATGAGGAAGAGTGTTCTTTTCTAGGGAACTTTTCTTCCGGGAGTAATTTATAGATTTCTTCAATGACTTGAGGAAATTTTATTCCAACAGAAGTTTCGTTTTCCTCACCAGAAGATGGAGAACGAGAGGCTCTAATAGTGTTGTGAGTATCATTCTCCACATCAAAATCATTATTCCTAACCCTAATAGATAATTCTCGAGATGTATCATGTAGGGCAGGAGAAGAATGTTGACGTTTATGGTGCAAAACGGGAGATCCAGTGGATTGAGTCATAGTCACAGATTTCCTTTTTTGAGAAACAACTCTCGATTTATGACCCTTGGGACTACGAGAGTACGAACTAGATGAAGATCTATGTCTTTTGTGAGATCTTTTGTAAGAGTGTGGTGATCGTGATCGATGTAGACGTTTCCTCCTATGATGGTAATGTGGAGACGTCGATGATGATGAAGATAAAGAAGAAGAATATCTTTTTCTCTTATCAGATTTGTGTTTGTGTCTCCGTGATTTCTTTGTATGAGAACGAGATCTCCTGTTCTGAATAGAATTTGAATGAGATCTCGACCTCGAACGTGAGGTAGAGATAAATAAGGAACGAACTAGTGGAGGAGTATGTTTTCTACCCCTTTGAGAGTCCCTAGAGGTCGTGGCTCTATGACGGGAATTATTTATTAATGACCGATCATTATTTGAATGATTTTCCGGTTCATTAATAAGAACACTGTTGCTACTGGTGTTATGTGGTGTGGAGGAACGATTTTCCGTGAAACCTCTGCTATGTCCGGATCTGTTCTGACTATTTCTATGGTGTCCAGATCTGTCCGGCTGTCCGGTTTTGGTCGAATGTCCGGGACTGTCCGGTCGTCCGGAGTTGGCCGATTGTTTGCGTCCGGTCTTGTCCGTTTGTCCGGTGCCGGGAAATGATCTATTCGGGGTCTTATCCTTATGTCCGGTGCCCTGTGATGAATGTCCGGTGTTTCGGTCGGTACCGGAAAATATCTCAGTAGTGGACCTGTCCGGACGTCCGGTATCCAGTAAAAGTCCGGTGTCCTGTTGGGAATGTCCCGGGACATTTTGTCCGGAAGAGGTCTTAGACTCGACCTTCTTGGATGGTCCACGGTCCGGTCTATTGAGCGAGAGTGTAGCACCCGAATGGTGGCTGTTACTCTGCCCAGATGACCGATCCAAACCACTCAGTTGTGGGCCTATAGCCGCCGAACGTGAAGTGGAGGATCTGAGCTGATCACATGGACCCTGTTGATCGTCTGTACCAGAGAACTCGCCGTAAGAATCATAGATTTCTTCTGAGTCGGTAGCTTGAGTCTTTTGGCTGGATCTGCTAGAGAAGCCCGACTTTTTACCAGAAGAGGAGACTTTTCTTTTCGCCATCTTCTCCTTGTAGGTTCTGCGAGAATCAACTAAATTCCAGCGATCGAGAGACCAATCGATACAGAATTTGCAGTTATTGAACCTGGAACATAAAGCACAGGAAATACATGTAGGATGTGTGTCCCAATGAGCTTTAAAATGACCGCATAAGCCTTTGATTTGAGGCATGTAGCGAGAGAAGAATACGGCGAAAATTGACAAAATAGTAATGAGGAAATTATTTCCGAACGTAAGATATGATCGAAAAGAAAACAAAGAAAAAGGAAATCTTTGCCGAAGATCTTTGTTAACAAACAAAGACAAATCGATCATGGAAATCGGAAAATAAAGCACAAATTTCCGAAATAAATGAATAAATATGAAATAGAAGGTGGGTAACGAATATGGATGTACGAAAAAATACGATTACGACTTCGATAATGAAGGATGATTCCAGATTTTAAAATCGAATCTTCTTCAGTGATGTCTATCGTACACCATCAGAAAAATTATGAATCATTTGCGCATGCGTGCATCCGGGCTATACGTGACTATTAGCACGATCAGCGTTAAGGAGCACGGTAAGAACGGTACTCAGTCCAGACTGTCAATTTTTTCTGATGGTGGGTAATAGACTAAAGCAAATAATACATAACATGGTAATATGCGTAACGTGAAACATATTGTCCATACAGGTTCAAGCCAATCGGACATCAGTGGGTTACTTTCCAATGTGTAAACAGACATCTGCCGGATATCGGCCCATGTCCGGTCCCAAAAATTTCTCCTCTGAGGTAATATACACCGGCCAATAACCGCTCGATTCCCGGCCGGATATCGGACGATACTTAAACGATGTGTGAAGGATATGTGGCCGATTATAAAAATGTACGGGACATCGGAGAAATTTTAACTTCTTCGAGCACCCGATGCTGCCTGAGAGCCCCTGGTGTCCGGCCGGGAACCAGGCTAAATTGGCTAAAAATCATGCCGGGAGTACATCCTAAGCCTAATCGGAAGGGGCTGAGACCAAATCATTATACCTGGGTTACATTTGGCTTCGGGCGCCGTACGATTTATTTGTCTACGATTTTCCTTACGATTTTTAGAAATTGTTGGAGGCTACCGGCTACGATTTATGTTACATTGTATACGGACATCGTGCGATTTCTTGTACGGGTTTTGGGTGACACGCTGGTTCAAAATCGTTTGGGGACCGTATGGGTACCGCACCGATGCCGTGCGGAAATCTTACGGACATCGTGCGGTCTCCGCAGCTCCGTACGGCAAGCGTACGGGGCCCGTGTGGCGTCCGTACGGTTGCCTCGCGGAGATCTTACGATAACAGAACGATCGTCTTGTAGTTTTGAGCTCATTCTGTGTACCAAGCGAGTACAACTTCACGTTTCAATATTCCACCCACAAAAGGAGGGAAAGGAAAGACATCTAAGAATACGAATACGCTTGCTATTAACCCTTGACCTGCTGAATATTTAAATATGTCACACCCACTACCTATTATCAACCGATCAGATTACTTGATGCAAATTATTGCGACAAATTCATAAAATGAATGACAAACAAAGAAGATCCTGATCAGATGGCTTCTTCTTTGAGAAGTGCCTAGCTACCTCCCTCCAGTCATCAGGAGTCGTCGGCATCGCCAGCACATCATCTTTATACTCATCGACGATGGCGGGGCACACCTCGGGAACCAGAAAAGTTATGGTACTGTGTGACACTCTGAAGCTGAACGCCAAACTTCGATAAGAGTCGCCAGTGGCAAGGAACCTCAGCGTAATTGCTAGCCTAGCCTAGTCGACAGTCCTGGTGATTTGAGATTCTGGGAGTCAATCTGTCTAGTATTTCCCGGAACATGGACGGTTCGATTCTTAGGAAGGTTTTGAAGACGCCGTACGACACTCGCATCAATTCCTGCATAAGCGTGTCGTTGCATCCTAGAGTGACCCTTCCTAGCGACCAAGGTTGAACCCAAACCACCCTCTGCCTGCGTCCTTGTCTTGCTTCTTGCTCTTCCAGGATAGCCAGGGCTGCAATTATTGCCTGTTCCCTTCTTATATTCTGCCTCAGTTGCAGCTGTTAGCCTGAGCCATCTTCGATAGTAACAACTCTTGAAATAAAATGAAAAGTTGTAAATGACCACTATATACCCATCTGGAAGTGAAGATCATTCGCACAGCAACCAAATAACCGTACGGTCCCCGTAAGGTAGCCACAAGAAGACCGCACGATGTCGGTGCGATTTTACAAACACCGTGCGGCAACCTTGCGATATCCACACGGGGACAAGACGGGCACCGTACAGTCATCCCGAGAGCCTACGATCATCCTACGATTGTTTAAGACTAATTTCCAGCAAAAATCTTGCGGCCCCCCCCCCCCCCCCCCGCACGATCATCGCACGATGTCGGTGCAGTTTCCGTGCGATGCCCTTGCGGTGATCGTGCGATTCTTTCTATGGGCTACGGGCTTGTGAATTTTAAAATTTGTCAAAGTGCGGAGTTATACCAAATCGTAAAAGATGCGGCGCTGGTAGAAATTCGTAGGAACCCGCAAATGTTACGATAATCGTACGGTCGCAGTGAGGCGCCCATACGGAAATGGAATTACGGGCGCCGAACGGACGCCGTCAACCATTTGTAACCTAAGCATTAGAAAGAATATAACGAAATTTTCAACAGAAAGCAAGTCATCACCAAAACAGGTCTATATTATTTTGACACCATCAAACCCCATTTTTATATAGTAAAACTGGAGTTTACAGGGGTATACTTTGCTGTCCTTATTTCGGCTCAAAACATAGTTTGTGGGTACTCGCCGAGGTGGTCCTATCGAGTTCCCACAATCTATATTTGGAGCAGAAATATAGCAGTAATTTTTACCTGAACATTTTCAATTTTTAGTCGTAAAACTTGCATTTTTTTTAGTAGGCGTGTTTTTGTAATGGACATTTGTACAGCCATTGAGGCACAATCTCAGTCTTAATTGATACCGTTTCTGTTTTATTTCAAGGAGTCCTGAGAGAACAAATGTAGAGTTTTTCATCTGTTTTACCTCTACGAGACGAGAGCGGAATGGCGAGAAACGTCATACTTACACTTATGACGTCAGCGCTAATTTTGCAGCTCTTCCCAGCCAATGCACAGGTAGGTATTCCGTTCAGTCCTTTGGTACCCTGTGATATTCTTGCAGATAAATATGTGGCCGCTCCCACATGGAAAATACAGTTTCCTAGGTATGGAGCCTATAGGCAACGTCGCATCAACGTTGATGTGAACGTCATAAGCAGTATCGCATCAACGTCGATGTAATGTCAGGCATCGACTTTGCATATACGTATAATAGACACTAATGCGACGTATGTCGGTCATGGCAGTGATATTGCACCCATCTGAAAGTAGTTTAGGTCGTAGTACCAAAGCGTTAATCCAAAATCACTGATCCATAGACAAATGGCAAATATCCATGTTCAGATCAACAGACATGGACTCCAGAAGAGTGCAATCAGGCGTCATTTATTTTGTTTTGTCTGTTTGAATTGAGGTTTAACGGCGACGGCCCCGTCAATACTATTTAGGTCATTTTGGAGACGCTGCTTCCGGTTTTGTTAGACTTTTATCCGAGGCGAGGAGATGAACTGTCATCTCACCCATTGCCAGAAGCCTCCGTGGTGTGGTGGTTATGCTACTCGCCTTGTAAACCAGGGGTCGCAGGATCGATCTCGGGCTTCCCCAGACTTTCGGATGAGTCTTTAAACCGAGGTCCCGTCACCGTATGACCTTAGCTGTTGGTGAGACGTAAAACTCAAACTCTCACTCAGCCATTGCCGCCAAAAACTAACCAAAAGTCAAGACCGAGGTCCCGTCACCGTATGACCTTAGCTGTTGGTGAGACGTAAAACTCAAACTCACTCACTCAGCCATTGCCGCCCAAAACTAACCAAAAGTCAAGATCATGAAGATGAGATTTTGTGAATTTAACCCATATATGACAATGGACACTTCAAGCTTATAAGTTTAGAGTGGTCCATTTTCAATTATAGGGGTGTCAGGTTTGTGTTGTACAAAAATGTATACTCTTTGAGCAAAACATGTAGACTGAGGTCAGAAGTCACGTTCTGTGGCGTCTGATCTGGATCTATCCTGTTTGTTAACGTCCCAAAAATGAACCACTAGGCATATATGGGTTAATGACAATCAGTCACGTGCAAAAAAAAAACAAACAAAAAAAACACAACAATTTCCTGGATAAGCTCTTGACAGGATGCGTCCTGAACGGAAACTTAGATCTTTTCGTTTAACTTTTTTTTCAATACAACAGTGTAGACCATGATAAGACGCCGCGTTCTGTGGGGTCTAATCTGAATCTACACAATTTGCAGAACCCAACACATGACTACATTTAGGAGATAACTGTATTCAAAATTGTCATTTTGGGAAGTGAATCGGCGGAAATTTCGTTGTACGGCGACGAAACAGCGGATCGTTAAAACGGAATTGGCACCGTAAAACCGCCGAAAATAATTGGCGGTTTTACGGTCGGAAATTTCGTTGTACGGCGACGGTACAGTGGATCCGTAAAACGGAATTTGCACTGTACATCACGTGAACAAGTCCGTGAAATGAAGACCCCCCCTAAACCCCACTTTATATAGAGAAAACTGGGGTTTACGGGGGTAAACATTATTTTTCTTATTTCTGCTCCAAGACATAGGTTGTGGGTACTCGTTAGAACCGCCTCAATGAGGCGGTTCTAACGAGCACCCACAACCTATGTTTGCAGTATAAATAAGAAAAATATCAAGGAAAATATCAAGGATTTTTATCAGAAAAGTAGCCAGTTTGGAGATGTGAAAAATGCACTGTGTCGCACGGGTGTGTTATCGTAATGAAAACCGCCGAGGATAATCGGCGGTTTTACGGTCGGAAATTTCGCCGATTTACCTTTTCCATCGGGGCTTGAAGAAATAGATGGGCTGCATGATGCGTCCGCGTAGAGCTGAAACCGACCCGCACACGAGTACTGGTAAACCGCTTAGAGGACATAAGCCTGCCCAGGTAATGCGGTGCGAGTCGGCCCGTCCATGCTTATAAACCTTATTGGTTTCATTGGGCGGCAGGGCTTGAGATGTCATTTCATCTCAATGTCGGGTAAAATATCACGCGAAATTGGAAGCAACGTCTGTAAAATGACCTTTACAGTGTTGACGGGGACGTTAAACTTCCAATCAAACAAACAAAGACACTCACCAATACAGTTATCCTCATGCGCTTATTCGGTTGCTTTCTAAAAACAAGTCTGCTATTTTGCTCAAGGCGGCAAGCGCTCTGAGCTGCGTAAGCCCCGGTCCCACAGACCTTGCGACTGCGATGCGACCTCTCTGCAACTGATTTCGTTGCAACTGGCCCGCGACCTTTGCAACTGTTGCAACTAAATTTGCTCCGTAAATGTGATCGCCGACCCGTCGCCGACCGGTCGCCGAACAATCGGCGATTAATGTTGCCCAAAGTCGGCGATTGATCAGCGACTTGTCGCCGAAGAATCGCCGTATGATCGGCGACTGACTTGCAACAAGTGAAACATGATCGGGGACTAGTCGGCGATCAATCGGCGACTCTTCAGAGACTGGATAAAACCGATCGGCGACTTGTCGGAGACTTTTTTTGCGCTTTTTTTTTTTTTTGACACAGACAAAAATAAACTAAATTTTCGACTGCTGAGAGTTTTCTCTGGGCTGCTGCAAGTCCTCGTCAGTCGAAATTGGCGACCGAGCCTTGCCTACCGTTTTATTCGGCTGCGCCGCCGTTTTCTTTTGCCCGCCTCTCCGAACCATGTTGCCTCTTTGAAAGCTGTCGTCGAAATGATGCTAGGATGTTAACAGTTTTTTATTGTAGTTGGCGCTATAATCGTTCGGTGGTTTTAACACCTTTTTACAGCTTATCGGCGACCAGTTGCAGACCAATCGCAGATCAACCACCGACTTATCAGTGATCAATCTCCGATCGATCGGCGACCCATCGCCGAACAGTTGCCGAGTGATCGCCGATAGGTCGTGGATCGATCGCGGATCAGTCGGCGATCGGTCTGTGACCAGTCTCCGATAAGTTGCAATAGGGTTGCTAGAATTTACAGCCAAATTTGCATAAATTCGGTCGGGGATTGATCGGTGACTGTTCGGCGATCGATCGGAGATTGGTCTGCGACGTCTAAAAAACCATTGCAACTAGTCTGCGATCAAAATCAGTCGCAGCCAGTCTTTTGTGCATGCACAAAAGACGATCGGCGACTAAATTTGATCGGCGACCTACCCGCGACCTTGCTGCAACCTTTATAAAACCTCCGTGCGACTTCTGAAACCGCTCCGCGATTGCCATTTTTTTTAGTCGCAGAAAGGTCGCATCGCGGTCGCAAGCTCTGTGGGACCGGGGTTTAAAACTATGTGCCAGCCAATGGAAAGGGACGGTGCGAAATAAGTCACATGTACATCAGCATGTATAACTATTGCGCTTTATAGCTTGTATTTTGGTCGCTTGACAAGCAGTCTATGTGTTCGCTGTATGCACAAATCCGAACAAATGCTTTCGTTTGTTGCAAGATACGTTATCTGAATATGCATACTTGCATAAGCATAATTCCGCTATTAAGACCACCTAAAATTTATTCTGCTTTTAAAAGCATATTCAGTAGGTTGCAATTATTCTTTACTTGTGTTTTCTGAAAAACTGTCCTCTGTCCTTTAGTATGAGACCATCTGTGGGACTGTTCAAAAGTGATCTTAAAAATCCCTTTTGAACATTCCCAAAGCGGTCTTAATATAGGAATTTGACTCTATAATGTGGTGATATTTGTACACGATTTCAACCCATATCCTGCTGAATATATTAATATAGGACACGCATTTCTGTCTATGAACTTAACATAATGTATTCTTTCAAATTGGTAAACTGGATACATGTATCTTGATCATATGGTCATCTGATCTGGATCTACACTGTTTGAAAAGGTAGAGGGGTTTGTGTTCAGCGGGATACGGGTTAATACCAGAATGCACTGGTTAATCCGAGCCCATTACGAAACCACGCCTATTCATATACATTGTAAATTTTACCGCCGGAAGAAAGAAAATTTTAAGATGAAAAATTGTGATATTTTTTTTTATTTCGGCTCAAATTATAGATTGTGGGTACTCGTTGGAACCGCCTCGATGAGGCGGTTCCAACGAGTACCCACAATCTATAGTTTAGAGCAGAAATAAGCAAAATAATGTTTACCCCTGTAAACCCCAGTTTTACTATATAAAAGTGGGGTTCAAGGGGATCAAAATTATATAGGCGTGTTTTAGTGATGCTTCGCTCAGTGGACAAACGTGTCTGAAGATCTGTTTTTCTCCTGCTGAATAAATTAATTTAACCACACCCATTTCTGACTTTATTAGCCAATCAAAATACTTGTTGCGATTAAGTCCTGTGAGTGCACAAACTGAATGACAAACGGTGTAGATCCTGATCTGAGGGCTTCCACTTGATCTACCGTGCAAAACTGGGTTCAGCAGCACCACGAGACTAGCGTGATTTCGATGTGGCTCACATTTTATTTGACAAGGTCTGCCCTAAAGCCGGAAGAAGGCAAAAATAAATAACATTACTGTAAGTTAATAACCTAGAAAGGTGTTATATTTATGATAATATGCGGTCTTAAATTACTTATTAAAATAGTCTTAAAGTGACAAACCTGCGAACAAAACAAGTATTTTCTCTAAGGTTTACTTATATTGTACCGTTACGTCGAGTTTGTTTGTCGTTAATTGTAATTAATGACAAAATGCTTGTGATTTTATGAGGTTTCTAAATATACATCTT
This sequence comes from Lucinisca nassula, assembly GCA_963580285.1. Lineage (NCBI taxonomy): Eukaryota > Metazoa > Mollusca > Bivalvia > Lucinida > Lucinidae > Lucinisca > Lucinisca nassula. The sequence continues at coordinate 109,740,196 of OY757013.1, read as the reverse complement.
ACAAAACATAACTGAAAATCCGATGTCATGTAATTTCCCGTTTGCACGTTTTAATTAATTAGTTATATCCGATTATTGTTTGAGTTGAGGTTTAACGTCCCCGTCAAGGATATTTACTTTTTTTAGATGAATACCAAAAATATTTCATCGAGTGTGTTGAAAATTCTGATGTTTTCAACATTCGAGATGAAATATTTTGATATTAATCGAAAAAAGTAAATTTTCTTTTTATTTTATAATATTTTTGGACACTTACTGTAATTGATCACACAATTTTTGACTTGGCTATGATGTCACAACTGTCAGTTTCAAAACATAAACAGATCGCCATTTTGAATACAGCATTTTTACAGTACAAAGAGTGCTTTTCAAGGTATTTTACTATTTTACACATTTTTTTTGTAGATAACATATAGGCGAGCTTTGGCGAGAAAAGTAGTCCGGGCTGCTACTGTGAAATAACATGATCATGTTGCCGTCATGATATTATTTTCACACTGAAAATAACATTTAATATATTTTCACACTGTGGAAATATCACTTTTATTTGTTTCAGATATGCGTTGATTTCACTGCTATGTATAATAAAGGTCATTTTAGAGACGTTGCTTCCAATATTGTGGGATTTTTACCCGACATCGAGATGAAATGACATCTCGAGCCCTGTCGCCCAATGAAACCAATAGGGTTTATAAGCCTGGACGGTCCGACTCGCAACGCTTTGCCTGGGCAGGCTTAGATCCTCTAAGCGGTTTACTAGTTCTCGTGTGCAGTCGGTTTCAGCTCTGCGTGGAAGCATCATACAGCCCATCTATTTCTTCAAGCCCCGATTGGCGGGGGCGACCCAAATGGGAAAGAAATACTTATCTCACTTGCCTTATAACTCACACACGGGTATATGATAAAAAAAGAAATATGTCACGTGCAAAATGAACTTTGATTATATAAGACATCCTCCTATGTTTTGAGCAGAAATAAGAAATAAATAACATATCCCTCCGTAAAATCCCAGTTGTACTACTTTGTACATGTATATAAAACTGGGGTTAAAGGGGGTCAAACTTCTATGGGCGTGTTTTCGTGATGACATGTCGGTCTCATGGTGCTGAACAGTGATTTTGAGTTTTCCATCAACTCTAACGCTCATGCAAAAACTAAAGACAGTTTGTGTATCGTTTAGCCGTTGAAAATGACATTAGTTTTCTAACTTTAAGCATGTAAAAAGTCGAACGACGTTAAAAGTAGGTCGATAGGTAAAATAATGAAGGAATAGTTAAATCATATTTTATGCAGTGGGCAAACAGTGCTTTGTATCAATACGGTAAAATTGTAAATTGCGGTAAGATTAACCGAAAATGATAAAAAAAAAAAAAAAAAAAAATGTTTACTGACTTGAATAGCCAGTGCTTCTAAAGGACACGAATGCATTATTCTAACACAGCACGCCTGTATTAGCAATGGAAAAGAACTGTGATTTATTCTAAAATATTTACATTTCCAGTGTAGGGGAGACCGGGGCTAGTTGGTCCGAAAATTACATTTTTTCAAATGCTGACAAATATTCATTAGCTTGTAATACTTTTACATTATGCAACTAGTATAATCTCCAACTTATTTCATAGTTTCAGTCCGGAAAATGACAGATTCTGACAAATATTGCCGTTTTCCAAGACGAGGTAAAACGGACCAACTTACCCCACTATCGGGGTAAGTTGGTCCGAGCCGCGGGGTAAGTTGGACTGACTGGGATTCAACGAGAAAATCAGGAAGTAATGTTGGGTCGATAAATACCACTTTTGACAAAAGATCTGAGAAATTACGTGGCTCCAGTAACAATGCCCTACACAAATTCCTCAGATGATCAGCCAGCTGTGCATTTTGTTAGTTATTTTTCTCTAAACCGCCGATTTGATTGGAACCCCCCATTTAAATGCCTTACCGTAGAGTAGACCGGGGCTAGTTGGTCCTAAGGTTATGATTTGTCTTCAACGGCTGGGGCTCATATCTATTTCTCAGAACCATTTTGGTACTATGTAACTTGTTCAATAATTTGCTGCTGTCTTTCATTCAGAAAATGCCAGGTTCCGATAAATACAAATGTTTTTTCGACGGCCCAACTTACCCCGTCGCGAATGGACTCACTTACCCCGACCCTAGCGCCTGGTAGATCTTCACAAATGATAGGAACGGAGTCATTGAATTTAGAAACACCAAATACACTCATATGAATACTTTAGAAAATGAGCTTTCAGGAAAAGTATAACATCTGCATGTTATTTGTTTCACACAAAAAGACAAACAGATGATTCCAAGTGTGATAAAGTCACTTTTGTGGTACAAAATCAGTTTTTGTTCTCTAAGATTTTTACGCCTTTTTTGATCGCCATCTAATTTTCTTCAGAAAGTGTATCATGATCAAGCATTCCATCGCGCCATATCATTTTGCATGACCCTTCTCAGTTCAGAGAAATTGTGCTAGGACCAACTTGCCCCACGGACCAACTAGCCCCGGTCTCCCGTAAATTCTAATATAAACCTATAGAAAACAATGCAGTTAATATTTCCATGAACGCATCGAATCACATGATTTTCAATGACGTCAAGTGACGTCATTCTAAACCATTGTCCTCTATGGGCGTCAACGCTGCTCCGCTCTTTGTAGAAAAACAGCGTGCAAAAGTTTTTAAGCTTTAAAAGCGTGTCCTATAAGCATTTTTTCGCCCAGTGATGAGTGGCAAATAATGTAAATATAAAAATAAACTTATTTTTCTGCTTTTCATGAAAGTATGAACGACAGCGGGTCGCTAGAAAAGTTTATGTGAACCCATTTGGGGTTCATTTACTTTGCACGCGACCCACTGCGTTCATACTTCCATGAACTGCAAAAAAATAAATTTCATTTTTTAAATAAATCGCAGTGAAGAACAGCGTTACGCGAACATCCGCCGTTTCATGACGTCATTCCTAGATGCGATGTACTCGCATTTCTCGCACTGAAAACGTTCCCAAGGACAACAACAACATTGCCGATTTTCAGCTCTATAGAGTATGTGAATAATCTATCAAGTTATAGACAAATCACTCGCGCTGTGCGCCCGTTATTTGATTTTCTTTACAACTGATCTCCAAACGGTGATTTATTACTCATCAAGTCACAGCTAAAGCTGATCTATTTCTTAAATTGCAATTTCTTGATTGCAGTTTGGACGTTGCTTTATAACAGGACGCCTTGATAATGTTTGATAAGGTGAATAAGATTAACAGGGTGATATAGAGGACCCGCGTTATAACGACATATAACGTTATAACGACAAAACTTGTTATAATGACAATTTCAATGGAATAAATTCTTAGCTCAAGGTTTAGCCTCGATTTCGAGCGGCTTCGGCTTCCCTTTGGTTGGAAATACCCATCATGAAAGATTCTTGTAATTTACGTCTCCAAGAAACAAATGTTATAGATATTTGTTAGAATCGCCTCGATCCAAGAAACAAATGTTATAGATATTTGTTAGAATCGCCTCATCGAGGCGATTCTAACAAATGCCTATAACATTTGTTTCTTGGAGTAATGCTGTGGAAAGAAACTTTTATAACCTATCATAATTCTAACTGGGATTCTTAACAACGGCAAATTCATTATAACGATAAGGAACAAATACTTTCGTTATAACGCGCGTCCTCTGTTTAAGAATTTTTATACCATCTGCAAATGTCAACATAAATATTGTTTGTTGCCCGTTAGAAACGCCTCATCGAGACGGAAAATTTATTGTTGTCCTGAAGAAACGCCTTACCGATGCGGCTCTTAACGAGTAACCAAAACCAATGTAGACATGTACCTTTGTATACGCCACATTTTTCTATGTATAAAGTGAGATCTTCAAGGGTGTCCATGGACGTCTTATACCTACCTAGTGCTGCAGCGTCGGGCTGTTTACGGCATTGAACTGGGTCAACGGTTTTGCGCCCGGAAGTAGGAAGACAGTCAGAAAGAAGTGAAAAATGTATGTGACAATCTGAAGTGACAAAAATCTGTGTCAACTACAAACACCATTTGTTTAGTCTCAAGTATAATTAATAATTTGCAACATTTAATTTATCACGCGGCTGATAAAAATTATAGCATCTTGTTCCTAAATACATATAAATATATATGTTTGACATAGTTATTTTTTTATAAATCGGACCTAGTATGGGACAGTTCATCGGTAGCAAAAAAAGTTACATATGAATAAATGTACATCACGCAAACATGTGTATATTATTTTGACCCCTTTAAACCCCACTTTTATATAGTGAAACTAGGGATTACAGGGGTAAACCTTATTTTTCTTATTACTGATCTAAAACATAGATTGTGGTTACTCGATAGAACCGCCTCGATGAGGCGGTTCTAACGCGTACTAACAATCTATATTTTGAGCAGCAATAAGAAAAATATTACAATTTTTCATATTAAAATTTTCGTTTTTGCGGCGGTAAAATTTAAAATGTATTTGTATAGGCGTGTTTTCGTAATGAATGTAGACGACTCGGACGGGGATCGAACGCGGGTCACCAAAGTGAAAAGTAAACATAATGCGACGTCGCTTTAAGGTTAGTTTTGTTTGTTTGATTTGAGGTTTAACGTCCCCGTCAACACTGTAAAGGTCATTTTGGAGACGTTGCGTCCAATTCTGTGGGACTTTTACCCGACATTGAGATGAAATGACATCTCAAGCTTTAAGGTTAGACTACACCATGATATCAAACTTTTCTGCATTTTTTCACAATTTACATTTTCTAAATTCTTTTTCTATATTATATCATATGTCAAAAGCCTGACTTTCTGTCTTTTTTAATAAGCTTGCAATTTTAACCCTTATCTTACTGAATATTCATTTAAGCCACACCCATTTCTGTCTATCAACCAATCAAATTACTTGATGTAATTTATTGTTACAAATTCATAAACTGAATGCCAAACAGTGTAGATCCTGATCAGATGGCTTCTTCAGAAGCCATCTGATCTGGATCTACACTGTTTGCAAAGATAGGGATTGTCGTGAACAGCAAGATAAGGGTTAAGAAATCTAAAATTAACTGCAAATCTGAGATTTGGTTTTGTTAGTTTATCTGAGCACGAAGTACTCAATGTGAGCTATTGTGATCACTTTTTGTCCGTCGTCCGTCCGTCCGACCGTTCGTTCGTCCGTCAACAATTTCTTCAAATGATATCTCCTCCGAAATAATAATTTCACAGGAATATTCCTGTACTGGCCTCTACCGGAATTGTTAACATGGTTCCGATCAGCTGAACAAAATGGCCACCAGAGGCAAAAATAGATAAACCTTTAAATGACATCTCCTCCCAGGTTAATGGTCCATTTTCAAAATACTTTCACAGGAATGTTACTTGGGCGACTCTCAACCGAAATTGCTAAACAGTTCGCATCCGTTGAACAAACTGGCCACCAGACCTAAAAATAGAAGAAAACCCCTAAGAAAACCCTTTAAATGACATCTCCTCCCAGGGTAATGGTCCGATTTCAAAATAATTTCACAGGAAAATTTCTAGGGTGAACCTCTACCAAAACTGCTGAAGTGGTTCCGCTCGGCTAAAAATGGCCACTAGATAAAAATAATAATAAAAAAACCTTTACACGACATCTTTTCCTAGGCTAATAGTCCGATTTCAAAATAATTTCCAACGAATATTCTTTGGGCGACCCTCTTGCAGAATTAATAAAATGGTATCGACAAAATAGCCACTAGAGCTAAAAATAGAAAAACAGCCTTAGAAAAACCTTTAAACGACATCTCCTCCCTGTTCAAAATAATTTCATAGAAATGTTCCTCTGGTGACCTTCTACCAAAATTGTTAAAATGGTTCCGCGCTGAACAAAATGACCACTAGGGTTTAATGTAGAAAACCCTTAAAATCCTAGTGATATATGCTCCTGGGGTAATGGTCCTATTTCTAAATGCACGGGAATATTCATTGGGTAACCCTCTACCAAAATTGCTAAAACGGTTCCGCCAAGCTTAATAAAATGGCCACCAGATAAAAAAAAATATATATATATAAAAAAGCTTAAACACAAAAAAACTTTAAACAACTTCTCCTAGGCTGATAGTCAGATTTCGAAATAATTTCACAGTAATGTTCCTGGGGCGACCCTCTACCAGAATTGCTAAAATGGTTCTGCTCTGCTGAACAGAATGGCCGCCAGAGCTAAAAAAAAAAAAAAAAAAAAAAAAAAACTTTAAATGACATCAGCTCCTAGACTAATGATCTGATTTCAAAAAAAATTCACAGAACTGATCCTATGATGACCCTTTACCAAAATTGGTAAAACAGTTCCACTTCGCTCAATAAATATGCCCACCAGAGTTGAAAATAGAAAAAAAAAATCTTTAAAGGACATCTCCTCCTAGGTTAAAAATTCTATTTCATTTTTTTTTTTCACAGAAACGTCCTTTGTTTACCCTCTACCAATATTGCTATAATGGTTCCACTTCTCTGAAGAAAATGGCATCCAGAGCTAAAAATAGAAAAAAAAAACACCCCTAAATGACATATCTACCTAGGTCAATGATGCAGTTTCAAACCCAATTCACGGAAATGTTTGTCTTTTATTTTTGTACCAAAATTGATTAGCTAAGGTCTGTTCCATGTAAAAGCCCGTCTCAAAGTAGGTATTATTGCATTGATGTTTGCTTAAATTGCTGAAATGCGTTTGCTCTGCTGAACAAAACGTCGATATGACTGCAGTGGGGAAGATAGAAAAATCTTCAAAAAACATCTTCTCCTAGGCCAATGGCTCGGTTTCAAAATAACTTGACTGATCTTCAAAGAAGATCTTCTCCTAGGCCAAAGGCTCGGTTTCAAAATAAGTTGACTGATCTTCAAATGGCATCTTCTTCTAGGCCAATGGCTCGGTTTCAAAATAACTTGACTGATCTTCAAAGAACATCTTCTCCTAGGCCAATGGCTCGGTTTCAAAATAACTTGACTGATCTTCAAAGAAGATCTTCTCCTAGGCCAATGGCTCGGTTTCAAAATAACTTGGCTGATCTTCAAAGGACATCTTCTCCTAGGCCAATGGCTCGGTTTCAAAATAACTTGACTTATCTTCAAATAACATCTTCTCCTAGGCCAATGGCTCGGTTTCAAAATAACTTGACTGATCTTCAAAGAACATCTTCTCCTAGGCCAATGGCTCGGTTTCAAAGTAACTTGACTGATCTTCAAATAACATCTTCTCCTAGGCCAATGGCTCGGTTTCAAAATAACTTGACTGATCTTCAAAGAAGATCTTCTCCTAGGCCAATGGCTCGGTTTCAAAATAACTTGACTGATCTTCAAAGGACATCTTCTCCTAGGCCAATGGCTCGGTTTCAAAATAACTTGACTGATCTTCAAATGACATCTTCTCCTAGGTCAATGGCTTGGTTTCAAAATAACTTGACTGATCTTCAAATAACATCTTCTCCTAGGCCAATGGCTCGGTTTCAAAATAACTTGACTGATCTTAAAAGAACATCTTCTCCTAGGCCAATGGCTCGGTTTCAAAGTAACTTGACTGATCTTCAAAGAACATCTTCTCCTAGGCCAAGCGCTCGGTTTCAAAATAACTTGATTGATCTTCAAAGAAGATCTTCTCTTAGGCCAATGGCTCGGTTTCAAAATAACTTGACTGATCTTCAAAGAACATCTTCTCCTAGGCCAATGGCTCGGTTTCAAAATAACTTGACTGATCTTCAAATGACATCTTCTCCTAGGCCAATGGCTCGGTTTCAAAATAACTTGACTGATCTTCAAAGAACATCTTCCCTTAGGCCAATGGCTCGGTTTCAAAATAACTTGACTGATCTCCAAATAACATCTTCTCCTAGGCCAATGGCTCGGTTTCAAAATAACTTGACTTATCTTCAAAGAACATCTTCTCCTAGGCCAATGGCTCGATTTCAAAGTAACTTGACTGATCTTCAAAGAACATCTTCTCCTAGGCCAATGGCTCGGTTTCAAAATAACTTGACTGATCTTCAAATGACATCTTCTCCTAGGCCAATGGCTCGGTTTCAAAATAACTTGACTGATCTTCAAAGAACATCTTCCCTTAGGCCAATGGCTCGGTTTCAAAATAACTTGACTGATCTTCAAATAACATCTTCTCCTAGGCCAATGGCTCGGTTTCAAAATAACTTGACTTATCTTCAAAGAACATCTTCTCCTAGGCCAATGGCTCGGTTTCAAAATAAGTTGACTGATCTTCAAATGACATCTTCTCCTAGGTCAATGGCTTGGTTTCAAAATAACTTGACTGATCTTCAAAGAACATCTTCTCCTAGGCCAATGGCTCGGTTTCAAAATAACTTGACGGATCTTCAAAGAACATCTTCTCCTAGGCCAATGGCTCGGTTTCAAAATAAGTTGACTGATCTTCAAATGACATCTTCTCCTAGGTCAATGGCTTGGTTTCAAAATAACTTGACTGATCTTCAAAGAAGATCTTCTCTTAGGCAAATGGCTCGGTTTCAAAATAACTTGACGGATCTTCAAAGAACATCTTCTCCTAGGCCAATGGCTCGGTTTCAAAATAACTTGACTGATCTTCAAATGACATCTTCTCCTAGGCCAATGGCTCGGTTTCAAAATAACTTGACTGATCTTCAAAGAACATCTTCCCTTAGGCCAATGGCTCGGTTTCAAAATAACTTGACTGATCTCCAAATAACATCTTCTCCTAGGCCAATGGCTCGGTTTCAAAATAACTTGACTTATCTTCAAAGAACATCTTCTCCTAGGCCAATGGCTCGATTTCAAAGTAACTTGACTGATCTTCAAAGAACATCTTCTCCTAGGCCAATGGCTCGGTTTCAAAATAACTTGACTGATCTTCAAATGACATCTTCTCCTAGGCCAATGGCTCGGTTTCAAAATAACTTGACTGATCTTCAAAGAACATCTTCCCTTAGGCCAATGGCTCGGTTTCAAAATAACTTGACTGATCTTCAAATAACATCTTCTCCTAGGCCAATGGCTCGGTTTCAAAATAACTTGACTTATCTTCAAAGAACATCTTCTCCTAGGCCAATGGCTCGGTTTCAAAATAAGTTGACTGATCTTCAAATGACATCTTCTCCTAGGTCAATGGCTTGGTTTCAAAATAACTTGACTGATCTTCAAAGAAGATCTTCTCTTAGGCAAATGGCTCGGTTTCAAAATAACTTGACGGATCTTCAAAGAACATCTTCTCCTAGGCCAATGGCTCGGTTTCAAAATAACTTGACTGATATTCAAATAACAGCTTCTCCTAGGCCAATGGCTCGGTTTCAAAATAACTTGACTGATCTTCAAATGACATCTTCTCCTAGGCAAATGGCTCGGTTTCAAAATAACTTGACTGATCTTTAAAGAACATCTTCACCTAGGCCAATGGCTCGGTTTCAAAATAACTTGACTGATCTTCAAATAACATTTTCTCCTAGGCCAATGGCTCGGTTTCAAAATAACTTGACTGAAATGTTCCTAAGGTGACCCTCTACCAAAAGTGCTGAAGTGGTTCTGCTCCTATGTACAAAATGGCTGTCAGAGCTAAATATTTAGAAAATAAAAAAAGGCAACGAAAATGTTAGTTGAGCGAATTAGGTCCATCATGGACCCCTTGTTTCAAATTAGTGTGCTTAGGCCATTTAACTGTTGGAACACATTAGATATTGTACATTAAAGACTAGACAAAGCCTTGGTTAATCGCCATAAAACCCCCATGGTTCATCTTCAATAAATGTTTAAGTCTGTAACAAGGTGTGTAGCGATTATGCACTCATTCAGCCTCATGGGCAATCATTTACCTGTCAGCAGTTGATGAATGTCTATGAGAAGAAAATGAAAACTTTGAGCAAAATACATATTTAATGAATCAATACACACCAAGAAAAATATTGATGGTTTTTTTTTTTTTGTGAATGTTGGTTGATAAATTGGGCAAAGGGGCTGCTGTATCAAGCCAGTCAATCTTTTTTGAAATAGCTTTAATGGACAGCAGACGTTTTTAAGCTTTTCTTAAAAAAATATGAAAATTCTGTGTAAGTGCCTGTCTTCAAAGTGATTCAGTTTCTTAAATTAGTGCCTACATTACATAATATTTGGCGCAAATATTTTTTGAAGTCACAGCTTGATAAATATATCACAGAATTTTGATATCTCATTCCATTAGGGATAAAATTATACTTTTGTTCAGAATGACCAATTAATTTCGTTCCAGAAAATACAAATTACAAAATATTGTTTTTGAACAAGGTTATAATTTGGGATATTTTATTGAAGAACATGTACTTTTGATGCCTATCCAGGGAAAATGGCCCTTTTTAAGCAAACGGTAAAAAAATTATAATATTAATAAATAATAATAATAATAATGAATCCAAAAATGTAAACACTCATTTTCGTTTACTTTTCAGTCAATAACATCAATACAACGTTATTTTACAATAAATAAAATACCTTATATTAAATTTCAGTTTCGTAGCTTTAATTCGATTTATCTGAGAGTGTAATAACGCCATGTAATAATTTTTGATAATCCACTAGTGGATTAAATATGCAAATTAGCTAGATACATTCCGTAACGTTAAATGTACGACGTCCTTAACGACGTCGCGTTTACTAATGGCGGAATATTGATATTTTTGTAAACAATCGTGAATAAAATGCGTTTTAAATGTCATATGATAAATAGAATCTTGCATTCGTGCACATGTATTATTGAATTTATTAAACTCGTAGAGGAAAAGGGATAAAATGCTCGGCAAAGCCTCGTTTAATAAATTCAAAAACACATGAACCCTCATGTAAGATCCTCTATATATAACATGATAGGATTGAGGATTTGGATTTTAAGGCTGAGAAAGAATCATTAAAAGATGACCACTGTCCCTAGGTATAGTCTATCCTTAAACCCGGCTTTGCACCCGGTAAAGTTTTTCTTTATTTTTATGCACCTTTTACATTTATATACAGTCAACCCTCTTTATACCGACATTCGTTATAACGACAAAACTCGTTATAACGGCAATTTGAATGGAATGGCTACTTAGCTAAAGGCTTTACATCGGTTCCGAGCGACGTGGGCTTCCCTCGGGTTCGAGTCCTTATGCTATGGTCACAAAGATCGGCCGGTATCCAGGAATAGGGGGTATTCGGGAGTACACCGCTGGTTTTGGCCTTTTTCCGACATCGGACAACGCCGGTCAAAAAATTTGTCACACATCATTTACATAAATGACACCGTCCGGAGGCCGTGCGGAGGCCGTCCGAAGACCGTCTGGTAAGCGTACGGTGTCTGTTTCCAAAGAGAAATTGTTTGGGGGCTGGCGAGGCAGTGAATACCGACCGAACATCTAATACTAATCGGTCGATTATCCTATGATGTCCGGGCGATAACGGGCCTATTCCCCGGACATCGTCCGATTATCGCCCGAGTATCCTACGGACAACGAACGATGCTTCTACCAGGCCCGGCCGAATGTCGGGCGATTGTGTGATGTTGTACACGGCGACTGACGTGGGTTAATATAGTCCGCCCGATGCCCGGCCGTTGTCCGGTTCTAGCCGGCTGGTGACCGGCCGATGCCAGTAACATAACTGGTGCACACCGGTTCAAGCCGATCGGACATCGGTGGGTTACTTTCCAATGTGTAAACAGACATCGGCCCGTGTCCGGTCCCAAAATTTTCTCCTCTGAGGCTACATACACCGGCCGATTACCGCTCGATTACCGGCCGGATATCGGACGATACTTAAACGATGTGTGAAGGATATGTGGCCGATTATGAAAATGTGCGGGACACCGGAGAAATTTTAACTTCGAGTTAAAACTCTTCGGGCACCTCCCCGATGCTGCCTGAGAGCCACGGCCGCCGGCCGGCCATGTCTGGTGTCCGGCCGGGAACCAGGCCGAAATGGCTAAAACTCATGCCGCGAGTACACCCTAAGCCTAATCGGAAAAGGTTGTGACCAAAGCATAAGTCATGAAAGGATCATGTACATGTAACCTAATACTCCAAGAAACACATTTTATAGATATTTGTTAAAGGCGATTCTAAAGAATGTCTATAACATTTGTTTCTCGGAGTAACAATGGTGAAACGGCCTTTATTACCTATCATACTCCTAACTGGGATTCTTTACAACGGCAAATTCTTTACAACGGTACAATAATAGGGAACTATAACGGTACAATAATAGGGAAATATAACGGTACAATAATAGGGAAATATAACGGTACAATAATAGGGAACTATAACGGTACAATAATAGGGAACTATAACGGTACAATAATAGGGAACTATAACGGTACAATAATAGGGAACTATAACGGTACAATAATAGGGAACAAATACTGCCGTTATAACGAGGGTCCTCTGTCCATATATTACACACAAATATCTGAATGAGCGCGGCACCGCTTCGAAATGTTTAGAAGACACATTGTACAAAGGAAAATCGAGTGAATGGGTCCATAAAATATCCCGTTTTAAACATAAACAACAAGGAAAGGTGTGTTTTTTTCTACGACATAATTCATCTTTTGAGACATTGATTGTATGTTATTGATAGGATTGTCTCAGCGAGGTGATTCAATAGAGCAATCACAATCTATATTTATTACAATTAAATAAATCCACATGACCAGATAAAGTTAATAATAAGATCTTGAATCTTAACTACGCCCTTAACTATACCGCTCTGCGACCTGTTTATTTTAATGCCCCCCCCCCACGAGAATCTTTGATTCGGGGGGCATATAGTATTTGCCCTGTCTGTCTGTCTGTTTGTTCGTCTGTCTGTCCACTGTCTGTTTGTTTGTCTGTCTGTCCGTCCCAAAAACGTTAACCTTGATCATAACCTCAAAAGAAGTTGACCTAGCACCATGAAACTTCACACACTTATTCGCCACCACAAGGGCTACATTCTGAGCAAGGGCCATAACTCTGTTGTCATTTCTGGCTGAATTATCTCCCCTGGAAATTGTGTAAAAACTCAGAAATTGTCTCCCACGGGGGACATTGGTCACCTATAGTGACAGCTCTTGTTTTACTATGTCTAATGGTACCTTCCTCGACCTGTGGACAGAGGCGAATGTTACGCCTCTGCACAAAAAGACGACCCCTCCAGTGTTTCTAACTACTGGCCTATCTCTCCGTTAAATGCAGTATGCAAAATTCCATAAGCATATGTTTAACTTTTTTCTCGGCCAACATGCAATTACATGTCTACAATCTGGGTTTGTTCGTGACGACTCCACCGTAAACCAACTAGTTGACATTTATAATACTTTTTACAAGACTCAAGGCAAAGATGTAAGGGCAATTTTCTGTGACGTTAGCAACGCTCTCGACAGGGTATGGCACAGAGGCCTTCTTTACAAACTAAAACAAGCAGGCATTGATACAACACTTTTACAATGGCTAGTTAGTTACGTATCAAATAGGAAACAAAGGGTAGTTATCCCCGGCGCCTGTTCCGACTGGGTTTCTATAGAAGCTGGTGTACCTCAAGGCTGAATCATGGGACCAATCTTGTTCTATGTTTATTAATGACATAGTTCTAGCGATTAATTCTAACGTTCGTCTTTTTGCTGATGATACCAGCTTATGCTTGATAGTGAAAGACCATAATGAGGCAGCTTAACTCTGATTTAGAAGCCATCCATCGGTGGGCAGAACGGTGATTAGTCAAGTTCATTCCGTCAGAGTCAGAAGCTCTCCTTATTTCAAGGAAAACTAACAGACCAAATCATCCTTAACTTGTTTTGAATGATGAATCAATTAAAGATGTGACCAGTAATAAGCATTTTGGTATATTTCTTTCTAACAATGAAACATGGCACGAACATATCGATTATATAACATCTAAGGCCTGGACTAAAATTAATATCATGCGAAAGTTGAAATTTATTCTTGAAAGTCAATCCTTGGAAACTATTAACCTATCTTTTTTAAGACTTGTCTTAGAATACGCCGATGTTGTGTGGGAAAATTGCTCAAAATATGAAAAGTATTCTTTTGGAAAAGTTCAACTTGAAGCCGCCATGACTACTAAATTAGTATCGGTAGAACTATTGTATCAGGAAACGGGGTGGTAAACTTTGGAACAACGGCGGCAACTCACAAAATTTGTTTAATTTACAAAATGTCATCTGGTCTGTCCCCTAATTACTTAAGTTCATTAATTCCTCCTATTTTTGGACGATACAACTCCCTATAATCTACGAGATTGTAATAAAATAAGACCCGCTATGGCCAGGAAACAGCTATATTTCAGATCCTTTCATCCTGTTAGTATAAGGTTATGGAAGGATACATTTCCTGATGTCAAAGAATCTACTTCAGTAGCGAGCTTGAAATCTAGTCTCAGTTAAAATAAGCATTTATCTTATGACGTCGCGTCTGAGAGTGTAATAACGTCATGTAATAAATTCGAAAATCCACTAGTTGACTTAATATGCAAATTAGTAAGATACACCCCGTAACGTTACATGTACTACGTCCATAACGACGTCGCGTTTACTAATGGCGGAATAGTGACATTTTTTTTATATAAAACAATCGTGAATAAAACGCCTTTAAAATGGCCTATGATAAATAGAATCTTGCATTCGTGCTCATGTATTATTGAATTCATTAAATTCGTTGAGGAAAATGGGTAAAATGCTCGACAAAACCTCGCATTTTATCCCTTTTCCCCAACTTGTTTAATAAATTCAATAATAGATGAACACTCATGTAAGATCCTCTATAAACCGTCGAAGTATTATCATACGGACAAAAAAGATTTTACAGCACACTAGACTAAGAACAAGCTGCAGTATTTTAAAACACCGTCTATTTTCGATAAATATTTTTGGTGCCACACATTGCATATGCATAGCCATCGAAACAACCCAACATTTTTTTCTTAGAATGCCAAAGTTGCGATCACGAAAGAACTGCCTCATAGAATAGATAGTCTAAGCCCTATTTGAACTCCAAACCTGAAATCCATTGTTTACTGTGATAATAGTTCCCTTTCATGATTACTTTTACCTTTTTTTCATTCTTAACCCTTTTTGTACCAAATGGAATCTTCCTCCTTATATAAAGCACGATTCCATTTCAAAATTTAGGGGTGTCAGACTGTGTTTTCTTCAAAATTGATTAGGAAAATGGCTGAACTTTTTGCAAAAAGTGTAGGCCCTGATCAGACGCCGCGTTGTGCGGCGTCTGATCTTGGCCTGCACTGTTTGCCAAGGTACCCCTTTAGGGGTTTCTGGTACTGAATGGGTTAATAAAGTCTGAATGTCATAGCTATATTATTCCTAATCCCCGTGATTGTTCATATCTACAAATTTGGTTTAACCAAATGTCAATTTTATGTATGTTATCACTGTAATGAATATACGAGTTAGTTCAGAACATTGTTTAAAATGACGTTATTTCGCAATGACGTTCTGACACCATCATTTTTGTTTTTATCATTTTATAAATGCTACGTTCAGGGCGACAACGTAACGTCACTCAGCTTAACGAAAACAAAGGAAGGAACTAATGAAAGTTCAAAACCCATGTTCACACACCACGTGACTTTTATGATTTAAACATTGGTTTTGTTGTTTCAACACAGCTTCTGGCCGAGTAAAGAGTAGATTCAAACAGCTAGGTTCATATGATTTTAGTCACATTTCCAACTTCAGTTTGAATACTACGACCAGCGAAGACTTAGATCAGTCTGTGCATGAAGCTGGTCTGGTCAGTATTTTTGCTTTTAAGCTCACCCGAGTAAAAAGTGCACATGATATTGGGATCGGACAACGTCCGTCGTGCGTCGTCCTTCGTGCGTGGTGCCTCGTGCGTCGTGAAGCGTCAACAATTTGCTTGAAATGCTAACTCCTTTTATACCCTTTGGCCAACTGTTGCTTAGGTGACCCCCTACAAAAATAGCTCAAATTATTCTGCTCCAATTAACAAGATGGCTTTTAGTGAAAAAAAAAATCTTTAAACGGCAACTCCTATACCCTAAAGCCAATTTCATTCAAATTTCACAGGAATGGAGTTTAGGTGACTGTCTATCAAAACAGCTAAAAAGGTTTCGTTCCGATGAGCAAAATGGCCACCAGAGCTAAAAAATAGAAATACGTCAACAATTTGCTATAAAAGCCAACTCCGCCTAAACCCTTGGGCCAAATGTCAATCAAACTTCACAGGAATCTTGCTTAGATGACCCTCCACCAAAATTGCTAAATCGTTCTACTCGGATGTCATTGAACAATATAACCACCAGCGCTAAAAATTAAAAAATCTGTTAACGACAAGTCCTCCTATACCAATGGGCCACTTTCATTCAATTTCATAAGAACTGAGATTAGGCGATCCTTTACCAAAAACCTAAAACGTTTCCGCTTCGATGAGCAAAATGGCCGCAAGAACTAAACCCTTAGGCCAGTTTGATTCAATTTGTACAGAAATGTTGCTTAGATCGCTCTCTACAAATAGTTAAAACCGTTCTGCTCATATGAGCAAGATGACCACCCCTATCAAAATACGTTAAATAAAGGTTTTGCTCCGATGAGCAAAATGGTCACCAGAGCTAATTACAGAAAAACGTTAACAATTTGCTTAAAAAATCCTCCTAAACCCTTTAGCCAATTGCATAGATGACCCTCTACCAAAATTGCTAAATAGGTCTGCTCCGGTGAACAAGATGACCCCAAGAGCTGAAAAGTAGAACCAAAAAAATCTGTTAACGACAACTTGTTCTATACTATTGGGCCAATTCCATTCAAACTTTATTAGAATGGGGATTAGGTGATCCTCTACAAAAAAGCTAAAGCGATTCCGCTTCGATGAGCAAACTGGCTGCCAGAGCAGAGGAAAGAAAAAACGTCAACAATTTGCTTTAAAAGCCAACTCCTCCTAAACCCTTTGGGCAAGCTTGATGCAAGCTTCACAGAAATGTTACCTAGATCGTTCTCTACCAAAATAGCTAAACTCGTTCTTCTCAGAAGAACAAGATGGTCACCAAAGCTAAAAATATAAAAACTCTATAAACGACTTCTCCTTCCATAACTCTGGGTCAATTTCGTTCACACTGCACATGAATGTTACTAAGGTGACCTCTATTGACTTAGTTAAAACCGTCCCGCTCCGATGAACAAGATGACACCTGAACTAAAAAAAGAAAAAAAAAACTGCTAAAAAGCCAACTCCCCTTAAACCCTCGAGCCAATTTCTTTCAAACTTCACGAGAATGTTGCTTAGGTGACCTACTACCACAAAAAAACCTGAAACGGCTCCGCTCCAATTAGCCAAAAGGCTTCCAAAGCTAAAATAGAATGCCAACCACTCCGGGCTGATTTGATTCAAGCTTTGCAGGAATGTTGCTTAGATCGCTGTCTATCAAAACAGCTAAAATCGTTCCGCTCCGATGAACAAGATGGCCACCAAAGCTAAAAATTGAAATATTTTTAAACGACTTCTTCTCCCATACCCCTAAGTCAGTTTCCTTCAAACTTCACAGGAATGTTGCTTTGGTTGTCATCTCTTAAAAGATTTAGAACCTTTCCGTTCCGATGAACAAGATGGCACGAAGGGCTAAAAATAGAAATAAGGCTGTGTGATAAGATTGCCTATCTGTAAACTCTTGGCTTAGGTTTTGAGAGCCAGAGCTAACACAATAATACTCGGCTTCTGCACAGGGTATACATTGTTTTCTTAAATAATTGAATTATGGGTGAAACGAAAAAGTCTAACTCTCAGTTCAGGACAACTTACCAAGTCCAGTGCTGTCAGTGCTTTGATTCGAATGTAAAAAAGGGTGAACAATAATCAAAGTATACTTATCAGTGCTTTACCCTTAATCGGTTAAGAACATGATTACTTGTTTAAGGAATAGAAGTACTTAAAAGATTGTGTATAAACAAGCTAGTGGTATACGATTTAGGCAGAGTAGAAGTAAAACAAAGATCAGGAATCGATACAATGTACTTACTCCACCCATCAAATACACCAAAGGGAAAGAAACACAAACATGAAGCGACCAGACCATGATGGAAACCTAAACTAAGAAAGACCATAAGGATAGTTACTTTCCCACAAAAATGGCCATATGGCCAGCCAAAATAAAAAGAGACAAAATACACACAGTAAGTAACAAACAATAACATAAATAAACCGCCACAGAAGAACCGCCTATGAACGGTCAGTGGAAAGATTTCCACCGGGGCGCTTAAATCCTACCGAATGCTTAAACACCCATTAAGAATGAAAAACTATTAGAGCGACATCCAAACTAAAAATGCAAGCATTCTATTTTGCCATTAGCGTCGGATTTGTTACGTAATGTCATCCAGAAGCACATGAATATCTTCATCTAAGCTACATCACCTACTTCGTACATATATGCTAAACTGATTATTGTATGGTGATTTTGAGCCAAAATCTGTTGAGAACTCTTGAGAACACAATTTGGTGATATTCTTTGTATTTTATTTGATTGTGTAGTTTAGATAGTATGTCATCTTTCCCAAGCAAACGACGCGTTAAAGACCTTTTTTTGTTTCCAATGATTGATAAATCGCGCAGGAAAATGACAAAAATGCTCACAATATGTACCAAAACCCATTAATAAAGCATAGTATTTCAAAATAAAGTAACTTGTTTTAACTGCTATGAAAATAGTGTTAAACTATACCAGAAAAAGACAGAGAGCAACATAAAACGAAAGAAACGTGCCTTAAATGAATGAATAGTGTGTTGATGCAGTTAAAATTCTATAAGCCAACGGAAGCCTCCGTGGTGTAGTGGTTACGCTACTCGCCTAGTAAACCAGGGGTCGCAGGATCGATCCCGGGCTGTTGATGGGACGTAAAACTCAAACACTCACTCACTCACTCTATAAGCCAAATTGATATTACCATTAATTCTTGCCTTCCCAAATGTGAACAAGTTTCAGAATACGCCTCCAACAATGCTATCGGGTACATCCTTAGCCAGCCAGTTGGGTGCATCAAATAAAAAAACAGTTATTGCACACATAGTACGCAGCCTTCGTGGTTTTGAGTCAAAATGATCGATCAAAGAATATGAAGGTTCAGCATTCATCTTATCACCCGTATTGAGTAAACACTACACTCTGATGTATGTACTGAACATATTAGCTTAACATGGTTACAGAAAGTCTAGTTAGCGTCTGGTTCTGCTGCAAAAGGGCCACTGAGACTACAAGAATACAAATTCAAAACAGCGCATCGTCCTGGGATCCAAAACCAATACGCAGGTACGTTGTCGAGGCTATGACATGGTAGTAAACGGATACACGACAATACCTTGAACGAGGGTCGGGATGACATCGAGATACCTGTCTCACTAAAACCTCAACACTCAAAGACAGTAGCCTGTGGTTTAAACACACCTAGTTAAACAGAATCAAAAGCAACCGACACGAAATGCTATACAGTGGTAACTTTTGCGCATCCGCCTTAGGTAAAAAAACGTGTCTGCTCTTTCTACGGATTTCTACGGATTACCTTTGATTCGGCGACCAGAACTAGCATCTAAAATTGACACTGAGCCATTACTGTGGGTCTCAGACTTAAAATAGAAGTGATGGCAATGATCGGGTTCCGACACAATTAACCCACAGCTCCCATCAGAGACACCAAAGGGAAAGAAACACAGACATAAAACAACTAGACCCTTATGGAACATCAATGATGGCGGAAAGCCAAAAGGACAGTCACTTTCCCACCAAAATGGCCAATTGGCTATCCAAAACAAAATAATATAAGCGATACACACACTCAAAGACAAATTATAGCAAAATAAACCCCGACAGAAGAATCGCCTTGGAACGCTCGATGAAACGAAATCCACTTTGGGGGCTTAAATCGATTTTACGTGGCCACAATCCTCGCCCTTAAAGTCGGTTTGTCCAGAATTAAGTCCATAGTTAAATGCTCTTGTACACGCCATTCTTTCAGATGGTGATGTAAAAGTGGTAGAGATAGTTTTCGAGTCTAAAATTTATGTAGTTGTTGACAATCGCCTTTATCACTTCACAACGTTGCGCCCAAGGGGTGTGTTAAAACCGTATCAGTGGAAGCTTCAACTAGCTGTTCCGGCACAGCTAAGAGAGGATGTACATTTGTATTATCATAACGTGCAAGGTCTTTCGCCAATGAACGTTTAAATGCATTACAATACTCAAAATTTAATTGAACAGGTAAAACTTGATCTTAACAATCCTATTCCAGAAACAAGAGTGGCTACAAAAATATGTTCTGAAAAAGGGTTATCCTTTGGAAGCGAGGAATACACCATAGAACTGAAAAATATCGAGTGTGTATGTTTTCTAGGCCAGACTAGCTAGTTTCGGCCAATTAGACCTCATCAGTGACCCTCAGATATTGTCAAAATTCCACAATGGAATCATTTACCCCAATGGACAAGAAAATATAAACAACACTATGATGTAGAGCAGGGAGACATGGAAGACATAGATATTAAAGCATCTATGGAACGAATGGACTATTTTTTTCTTATTCAAAATGCGTATCACCAGTTATATTCTGGATTTGCAAGGCAAACTATGTCCAGTTTTAATAACACATTAAGAACTACCTTAAGCTATTCAAAATACATGTATACATACAATGTTGCTTATTCACGAGAAGTCCATCTCTTACACAATGTATCGACATATTTTATCATGTGTTTCAGAAATAACTGAAGTAGTTTTGTTTTGAAAAAAAAAACGTATAATTATGGCAATAGTAGTGAGTCTAATCCAAGCTGGGCAGTTTTTCAACCGGTCTTCCCTCATGCTGTTATACCAACAACACCTTTTCTCACGATTTCACTTACATTTTCATATACACACATACACTTTTCGGTCTGCTTACAATTTGTATAGTTCTATACAAACTCATTCATAAAGCTGGACCTTCTCTTATAGTTGACATCACAAAGGGTAAGGAATGCTTTATTATGCATTTATTTTTATATATCCAAGACTGACATTTTCGTGCCACAATACTATTTAAGGTACTGAATTTGCATCGCATAGTTTATGCCACTCTAATTTCGACTGGTATAATATTGAAGTGATTTCTTGGCACAATCAGTATAGTACTTTGACCTCCACTCTAGTGTATGCATCTCGCCTTGGAAAAATAGAAGTGAAGGCAATGCTCAGGAATCGATACAATTAACCCAAAACTGCCATCAGAGACACAAAAAGGGAAGAAGCACAGACACAGAACAACTAGACCCTAATGTAAACATCAATATCGGACAATCACTTTCCCATAAAAAATGGCCAATTATGAGACACACAAACACCCAAAGACGTACCATAACAAAATAAACCGCGACAGAAGAACCGCCCTGGAACGGTCAGTGAAACGAATCCCACTGGGGGAGGGGGGGGGGGGCTAAATCGATTTTACGTGGCCACAATCCTCGCCCCTTTCTTCCGTCGCGATTTGGACAGATAATTTTTTCAGTCCGCATGAAAAAAAATATTCAGTCCGCATGAAAAACCGAAGCGAATTAAACAACCAGGAACCGACACAACCATCCCACAGCCCCCACCAGAGACACCAAAGGGAAAGAAGCACAGAAATAAAACAACTATACCCTACTGGAATCATCAATAGCGGAAAGCCTGAAGGACAGTTACTTTCCCACAAAATGGCCAATTGGCTATCCAAAACAAAATGATTTAAGCGATACACACTCAAAGACAAACCATAACAAAAATAAATCGCGACAGAAGACCTGCCTTGGAACGGTCAGTGAAACGAATTCCACTGGCTGGGTGGGGGTGCTTAAATCGATTCAGCGTGGCCACAATCCTCGCCCTTATTTCCGTCGCGATTTAGACAAATAATATGTTCAGTCCGCATGAAGGCCTCCTGACTCATCAGTGCAACACCTTGAACAGCTTACGATATATGTAAAGCACTTCTTGATATCCCAACTGTGGGCATATTATCACAAATTTGTATGTCCACAACATTTTGCGACCTTAAGTGTTTGATATCAGTAGGTGACGAAGACAGCTAAACATATAAAATTATTTTTAATAATCATAATCCAGTAATTAGTTTAAAGCTTCATTTAGCACAATATTTTCTATATCCCCGCTACTTGGAAATTTGTCATAGTGGCCTATTATTCTGTTCAAAACTTTGGTTAACACTCCATGGGCAGGGGTTGAATCATGTTATGTTTTAAAAAACGCTGCACTTGCACAGCTGTGAAGATAACGATAAAAAACAAAATGTATCGACTACAATGGTTGCAGATATTCCAGATCACCAAAATCAACAACTCTAGATGACGAAAACAATATGGATTTTCATATCGTGACGTTTCGATGAAAAGTGTAAATATTCTGCAGTGTATACCCAGTTAACTCGTATATTATGATTTTATTTTCATCCTTTATTTTATGTTAGTAGTGATACAGGTACATGTAAATCCGTTAAGCGATAGCGTAACTTTTTCGAGCAATACAGAAGTGTACTACGACCGTTTAATCAATCACAGTGTTTCAAATAAAGAGAATATAAAATTGTTAAACTGATATATAGAGTTTATTACTCAGTCAATTTTAAACACGCAATTTATAAACCGAGGGTGGTTGAACATCTGATATAGAAACGAGTTCACTTTCGCACGAGTTTCTGTTTCGGATGTTGAACCTCCCGAGGTTTATAAAACCCGTATTCAACATGGACTTAGTTAGTTAACCCTATATCACACGCATTTCGATAGAGCTGATGGATTATTTTGCATCTAATTTACTCTTAACATAAAGTCAATGCAAACGACAGAGGGTGCAGTGACATTTTAGCTAGCTGAAACAAAATCTGTATATACGCCATCTTAAAAGCGCTTTCTATTGTACAGAATGAAAATAGAAGAAAATTATTGTGGTGATAAAAATGCGAGAGTACAAAATTATGCCTAATTCAGTGGTTGTGTCCTTGTAATACTCATTTAAACGCTGCATCCGAGTCAAACGTAATAGATTCTGAAAGATGTTTACATCTGCTGAGGCACCGTTGATGTGACGTTACGAACAACGCGTCAACGTGAATTACACTTTCCCGCGTCTAAATATAACGAATGCATTGGAAAAGTAGGACCGGCTACAGGGAAATATTTCCTCTTCCCAGGAATAGGTAATTATCATTTTTAATTCATTGAGAAATCGTGTATTTCTTCGCTATGCGTGTAATATATAGGGTTTATTACTCAGCCCATTTTAAAAATGTGAATTATAAACCGTGGGAGGTTGAACATCCGATCAAGAAACGAGTGCGCTTGCTTATCGGATGTTCACCATCCCGAGGTTTATAAATCCCATATCTTAAATGGGCTGAGTCAATAATCTGTATATTACATGCTTTTGATAGAGCTGATGGATCACTTTGCACCTACTTTTATGTACAGTTTCCTCTTAACATACAGTCCATGCAAAAGATAGTGGACGCAGAGACACATAATCTGACTGAAACAAAAATTGTATAGACGCCATCTTCAAAGCGCTTCCTATTGTAATCAGTGGAAATAGTGGAAATAAAGTTATAACCATTTAATAAAGCACCACAGTGTGATTATTTCTTCATATAGCAATGTCATTGTTCAAGGTTTAATCGATCCTCTGTCACCGGCTTGAGCTTAAGATCAGCAAATTTTACAGTTAAACGAAACAGCCCCTCCCGAAAACATGCCTATTTAATTCTGACCCCATTGAACTCCACTATTTTAAAATAAAGCTGGGGTTTACAGGGGTAAACCTTATTTTTTTCTTTCTCCTCTAAAATATAGACTGTCGACACCCGTTAGAAATGTGAAAAAAAAATCACAATATGTTATCTTAAAACCTTTTTTTGGCGGTAAAATTAACAATGTACATTGTATTTGTATTGGCGTGTTTTCCGAATGGGGACTATTTTTCCAGCTGAGAGACAATTGACCCACCAGAGCTGGCAGTGCTTTGATTTGACATTATAGGAATGAATTTCATTTCGATGGAGTTCACTATAGAAATGATAAACCGTTCCAACTTTGTCACCGAAATGTGAAAATTTCACCAAAATGGAAAATTTTTGGAATTCTTAAGAATGAACTTAACAATGGCCACGGCGGAACGGTTATTCAGTTAGAAGCTGCCATCTTTGAAAAGAAACCCAAACGATAAAAAACCTTCAAGTCTTTAAATCAAGTATATTTATCTTCTAACTACGTTCTTAATAGTTTCTTACCTTAAATCGAGCGACGATGACATCCCTTCTTATACGAGCCCCGCCAAGCGAATTTGTGTCTTCGAGCATTCCGTCATGACAAATTTTAACTGCGCATGCCCAGCCATTCAGAGGGGCCAGGGATATGGCTTTCTGTCTGAAGGTTCCTCTTGATTCACTGCTTGTATGAGCGAGCAGCGAGGTTCTGGTGAGACTGCGCGGATGCGCAGGCTCGTCTGAACCTTCGCTGCTCGCACAGGCAATAAGTACCAAAATCGCTTGACGGGCCCCAATTACAATGACGTAACGCGCGGATTCTGAACGTGCTCTTTCACGTTAAGTTATAATACTACCTGTCGCTGTGTGAAATAGTTCTAAGATTCTTACTCATGGAATTTATCGAAGTATAAAACTTTTATTTCAACCAGTCAAATCACTCGAAATGTACTTAAAGTCATTTATTCTTAGACAGTAGGATACACCATGTGTTCATAATTGTTTTATTGCCCCCTGTGATATACTGTCTATAGCAGATCAAAGGCAGCCTTTAATAGGGTGATAAGTAGCTCCTGTTGAATCCCCTGCCTGAGGCACTAAAAGGGAAAATCAATAAGGTACACTGTAGTTAACAGTTA
The DNA here is from genome assembly GCA_963580285.1 of Lucinisca nassula. Lineage (NCBI taxonomy): Eukaryota > Metazoa > Mollusca > Bivalvia > Lucinida > Lucinidae > Lucinisca > Lucinisca nassula. The sequence goes on along the minus strand of OY757013.1, from coordinate 109,715,281 downwards.
GTTAATTATGATTTTTCCCAAGAAGGCCCCTTACCTGTTGCAGACAGAAGACTTCTCTATAGTCAGCACTGAGGGCTACATAATATTATGTAATGAAATGATAGTCCTCAATAATCAAGAATAAATGCCTTTAATGATTGAGAATGTGAACTATTTATAATTGAATATAGGGGTTTCCTTGATATCATTGACCCCAGCAACTTCCTAGGCCCATCGGAGTCTAACTGTTGGTTTTCTTTTGCTCCAGCATTTCAGTGGTTTCTTGCTGTCGAGTCCTCACCGTTGTCTCACCTCTGTGGTTCTTTGATTATTTGTGTTCACGGAGATGTTTCACTGATGAGTTAGGAGGCCTTCATGCGGACTGAACAAATCATTTTTCTAAATGGCGACGGAAGTAAGGGCGAGGATTGTGGCCACGTAAAATCGATTTAAGCCCCCCAGTGGAAATCTTTCCACTGACCGTTCCAAGGCGGTTCTTCTGTGGCGATTTATTTATGTTGTTGTTTGTTACTTACTGTGTGTATCACTTGTGTCTTCTTATTTTGGATGGCCATATGGCCATTTTGTGTGAAAGTAACTGTCCTTATGGCCTTCCTTTGTTTAGGCTTCCATTATGGTCTGGTCGCTTAATGTTTGTGTTTCTTTCCCTTTGGTGTCTTTGAAGGGTGGAATAAGTTAATTGTATCGATTCCTGATCTTTGTTTTACTTCTACTTCACCCTTTCACATGTAATTGGAATCAATTAACAAATACATACTCGTACACTTTTATACCAATGCGAAATAACATCATTTATGGGTCTGAAAAACTGACATTGTTTTGCTAATATTATCTGACAATTATGTTACCCCACCATGGGGGTCATATTGATTTTAGCGCGGATCCCGTATGCGCCGGTGTTTGCGTCGGCAACAACGACGTCCATAACGAAAATATATTGGTAAAATTTTACCATCAAGAAATGAAATTTTCCATGTAAAATCCTAATATTTTTCATATATCTGTCCAATACAGATTATGGATACTCGTTAGAACCGCATCGGCGAGGCGGTTCTAACGAGTAGCCACAATCATTCGAGCAGAAATGAGAAAAATAATGTATACCCCTGTAAACCTCAGTGTAACCATATAAAAGTGAGGTTTGAAGGGGAATGGCATATGTCCATCAATAGGATGATGAAAAACAAAGATTTTGATGTCCTCGACCTCAAGTCCAGGGTCACAGGCTCCCCAAAACTGTCAAAGCTTGGCGAAAACGGCTGCTTATCGCCCTATATTATGAATAAATCTGAGAAATGTTGTCAAATTTCATCCACTATATCACTGTACCGTACCAACAAAGTTTTGATTCGATTTCGTTGACCATTATCTTATTTTCAAGATCACAGACTCTCTTAAACTGTCAAATTTGGACCAAAACAGCTTACTTGCACACTGTCTCTTGAATGAATTCATAACTTGTGATCACACTTGGCACATTATATCATTGCAACCAACCGACGGTTTGAATATATTTTATGATCTTGACCTAGTTTAAGATTTTTTGTGTTTTGCTTGTCTGCACCGTCTCTTGAAACGATGGAAGGATTCTGGAAAAAACAACTCGGTAACGCATATCATAGCAACGTAACAAAGACTTGTTTCTACTTAAATGACTTTGACCTCATTTTAAGGTCAAATACTGTCGAACATTGATGGCTCCTGGCTCTAACACCATTGGGACCATGCAATTTGTTCGAGACAGCGGTAGTTCGAGACATGCAGATCCATTACAAAAACATGCCTATACAAATACACTGAAAGCTTTACCTCCGACAAAAAAATCGATTTTTAAGATAAAAATTGTGATATTTTTCTTATTTCTGCTCAAATATATATAATATGGGTACTCGTTAGAACCGCCTAGTCGAGTACCCACAATCTATACTTTTGAGGAAAAATAAGAACATTAATGTCTACCTCTGTAAACCCCAGTTTTTCTAATGGGGTTTAAGGGGGTCTAAATTATATAGGCGTGTCTTCGTGATGTTATTAGTACCATATAAGGAGGCATAATGGAGATAATTGTGGAATATCTTTTCGGTGTTCTATATTATATATGCATGTTATGTATATGATTCTAATAAGTACACATAACACACAACCGCAAGATAAAAGAAGAAAATCTCCCTAAATTATGTCTATTTTATATTTTGAAGAATTCCCTGCGGACTCAAGAACGACTTCGACTCTTCCATGGTAAACGAGCCATCGCGGTTCGAGCCATTGAAGTTCTACTGTAGTCATTTGGGCTATATTTATGTTGGAGTCGGGAATATAGTCTTCTGATTTCTTTCCATTTCAGATTCGAACTGACGTGGCAACAGACAGACAAATTCACAACCTTGAAACAGAGCTTTCAAAGTTACGTATGTTACACAATGAAGGGAAAGCTAAACTCCGTCTTTTAGAAGAGGAAGTACAACACTACCAGTCAGTTAGTACTAAATTAAGAACTGTACAATCTAACATGTTATTGGTCACCTTTGAATAATAGACACACCCATATCCAACCTGGAGATAAATATAATTATGAACTTTGGTGAAATCACTCATAGAAATCCCATTTGTGCGCTTTACACGGAAACTGCACAAATGCAGTTTACACAATGATCCCACATATGTAGTTTACTCGGAAGTGCCACATATATGGCCAATATACTGCCGGACTCGCGGACAATCTTGGCAGAAACCAGTGCTAAGCAATGTGAATAACGTTTTTTTTCTTAAAGTCACAGCACTTGATGCTCGCTTGGATAGAGCATCACTGGTTTGAAATCTATAGTAAATTGTTTTGTATATATACTTTTTCTGTTTCCCTTTTTTTCATCTTTGTTTCTCATAAACAAGTTTTATGCAGTCAAGTGTTATGTGCTTGATAATGATGAAGAAATTCCTCCTCTCGATCTTATGTCTGATGCTCTGCCAGTGGTTCACAGCGCCCCAAATATGCAGTCTACACAGAAATCCCAAAGAAACAGAAATTCATCATACCTGTGTATGTAGTTTACACTTCGAACCAGGCTCGAAAAGAGAAGACATTTGAGACACAAAGTTCTGCAACGGAAGGCCATGTGGTAATTCTACGGGTATCCCGTTTTCGCCCAGCACTGATCAACGATCGACCCAAAACAAAGTGATTTGAGGTCTAACGTCTCCATCAACACTGTATAGGTCATTTTGGAGACGTTGCTTCCCAATTTTGTTGGACTTCTACCCGACACTGAGATGAAATGACATCTCAAGCCCTGTCGCCCAAGGGTTTATAGCATGGACTGTCCGACTCGCACCGCTTTGCCTGGGCAGGCTTAGATCCTCTAAGCGGTTTGCCAGTCCTCGTGTGCAGTCGGTTTCAGCTCTGCGTGGAAGCATCATGCAGCCCATCTATTTCTTCGAGCCTCAATGGGCGGGGGCCTGAAATAATCTTGCAGAAGCCGTAAAGCCAAAACCTGCACTGAAATTCCATATATTTGCAGTTAAAACAAAACCCCACACTATTTAGTCTATTTACACGAAAATCCGTGTATGCAGTTTACACATAAATCAAATATGCAGAAATCCCACATGTTTGTTTGTTTAAATTGAGGTTTAACATTGTTCAGGGCACTTTGGAGACGTTGCCTTCAAGTTTGTGGGACTCACTTTATAGAGAAAACTGGGGTTTCCGGGGGTATACATTATTTTTCTTATTTCTGCTCCAAACCATAGGTTGTGGGCACTCGTTAGAACCGGTTCTAACGAGCACCCACAGCCTATGTTAGCAGTATAAATAAGAAAAATATCAAGGAATTTTCATCAGAAAAATAGCCGTTTTTGAAGAGGTGAAAAATGCACTATGTCGCATCGGCATTAGTGAGGGGGTTCTAACGAGCTCCGACAAATAAGGTTTTGAGTAGAAAAAAGAAAGTTATTATTAAATGTTATTTGAATTAAAAATATAACATTTAATGTTTTTAGTAAAAGGCTTATTATTTTATGGACATGTCGGAACGATCACATTTATGTTTACATGTAATTGTTTTGTTTTCTCTTTTTTTTTTTTCCTGTTTCTTGTTGACAGCCTATATTTCTTCTTTATCAAGGCTATTTGGGATTTCCAGATTTTTCAGGGACTTGGGCTAGTCTGCGATACATTGGAAAAACATCGGCAGCTGTTCAGAAAAGATACAGGCACAGTCGCGAAGCTCAGCAAGGCAATCAACCCCAAGGTTTCTGGTATCCAAGCGAACTCGGTGGTAACATTGGTAACACCACTAGGCAACACTATTTGGGTTCAGATAACGGTACATTATAGCACATCCGAAACTCATGAAGTCATTTGGGCCTATAATATACTTGGTCACATGATTCCAGTAAAAGGTAAAATTCCTTCCTTCCTTCCTTCCTTCCTTCCTTCCTTCCTTCCTTCCTTCCTTCCTTCCTAGTCGAGTTTCAGTGGCTCACAAATACCTTTGGGACCTTGAAAATTTGTACAAGACAGCAGTATTTCCACTTTCTATAAAATAATGGAAATAATGCGTTCCAAGGCGGTTCATCTTTCGCGGTTTAATTTTGTTATTACTTGTCTTTGAGTGTGTGTATCGCTTATTTTATTTTGTTTCGGTTAGCCAATTGGCCCTTTTGTGGGAAAGTGACTGTTCTTTTGGCTTTCCGCTGTTGATGTTTCCATAAAGGTCTGGTTGTTTCATGTTTGTGTTTCTTTCCCTTTGGTGTCTCTGGTGAGAGCTGTGGGTTGAGTGTATCTATTCCTGATCCTTGCCTTCACTTCTATTTTAAAAATAGATCCAGATTTTATTTCTGTGCAAAAGTTTTTGTATGTAAATTTTAATTGTTGACTTGGTTCACTCACCATCAATGTCTGTTATGAAATAACGTATAGACCTGCACACAGCCGTATTTTTCTATAAAAGTACAGTAAAATTTCCTCTATTAAGACCACCTAAAATTAAGACTAATTCTGCTATTAAAAGCTCGTTTTAAGGGTGCACTTAATCTTTCTTTCTGTTTTCTGCTCACATTGGCCTCTGCTCAAGGACCACCTTTGGGACTGTTCAAAAGTGGTCTTTAAGACCACTTTTGAACAGTACCAAAGGTGGTCTTAATATAGGAATTTTACTGTATTTTATACTTATTAGATGAATTTTGGGTAAAACATTTATTACTAAACCTATTAGTCACCTTACAGTTCTTACATCTAAAAGCTGTTCGTGTTTGAATTTCTATTTTAAAATTTATTTATCCATTCGTTCCTTTTGCCTTCAGCAACTCTTGTATCTCTTGACTGTAACGACATAGTGTGAATAAAACAAAGACACCGTGTTCTGTTTGATTTGCGCTAAGATATTCTGGGCACGTAACATACTATGACCTTCTTTACATTACAAATATACGCCAATTTAATTCTGACCCCATCGAACCCCACTTTTATACAGTAAAATTGTGATTTACAGTGTTAAGGCGGTTCTAACGGGTTCCTACAATCTATATTTTGAGCAGAAATAGGCAAACTATCACAGTTTTACATCTTAAAATTATCTTTTTCTCGGTGGTAAAATTTACAATGTATTTACATGTATATAGGCGAGTTTTCGTATTAATCAAATAGGTCAGACCATAAGAGAAGTGATAATATTATTTACAATGTATTTGTATAGGCGAGTTTGATGTAATGGCCATAACAGAAGTGATATTATCATTTACAATGTATTTGTATAGGCGAGTTTGATGTAATGGCCATAACAGAAGTGATATTATCATTTACAATGTATTTGTATAGGCGAGTTTGATGTAATGGCCATAACAGAAGTGATATTATCATTTACAATGTATTCGTATAGGCGAGTTTGATGTAATGGCCATAAGAGGAGTGAAATTATTTTATACAATGTATTTGAATAGGCGAGTTTGATGTAATGGCCATTAGAGAAGTGATATTATCGCCCAATGGACAAAAATATTCCTTTGTTTGACATCTTGCGTCACTGGGGAGTCCCACTGATATTGACTTACAGTTGGGCGAGGCCTGCTGTCTATGCAGCAGGTAAGGGTAGTGGGGTAGTTGTTACGAGTATTTCTTCTGTGTTTAAACACTTCCATTCATTTTCTCCTTTCTCCTCTGTCCCTCACATTCATCTATTTTACCATCTCCTATCTACGAGTATTTTCTCCCTTTCTCTGGGAGACGACACAAAAAGACCCACAAGGGCTGACGTGTCGTTAAAACCAAACCAATCAATCAATCAAACCTTTGTGTGGCAGTGTGTGATTTCTGTGTCTCAAACTGCTATATTACCCTCAGGTGTATTAGCTATCTCAGTATGTCAATTATTGCTTTGAAACTTTTTTTTACACCAAACTGTCCTTTCCTATGCCATCAGGGAGACACTTAATCTATTTCTCCTTGACGTACATTTTATTTTGTCCGCACAAGATAATATGTTGTCCGCACAAGATAATATGTTGTCCGAACAAGATAATATCTTGTCCGCTCAAGCTATTATCTTGTTCGCACAACATAATAATAAAAAGAATTCGTGTCCCTTCCCGGGTTCCGTACATTTTTGACTACCATATACATTGTAGTAGAAATCATAAAATGGTTTTCATTTCTTTATGTTTTAAAACTCACTGAAAAAATGTTTAAACAACCTTTTGTAGGAGATAGGAATGATACATATTTTGCTCCGTTACATGTGGTTAAATTGTAATTTTTTCATATTGTTTTTCTGTATTCTTGGAAAGCCTGATGTTAATAGCTTTACAAACATTTTACCATTCAGAAGTTAATTGGTGAGAAAAATAATTAATGCTGTGGTTTAGACCCTGACAAGGAAATATCAGGCTTGATTTTATGCCAAAAGACTGGCCTGAAATTTCTTGGTCTCAGTCTTAACTACATTTTAGATTTCAACATTTTCGAATATGTACTATGTGAGCTCGGCCCCCGCCCACCGGGGCTTGAAGAAATAGATGGGCTGCATGATACTTCCACGCAGAGCTGAAACCGACCCGCACACGAGTACTGGTAAACAGCTTAGAGGATCTAAGCCTGCCCAGGCGAAGCGGTGCGAGTCGGCCCGTCCATGCTTATAAACCCTATTGATTTCATTGGGCGGCAGGGCTTGAGATGTCATTTCATCTCAATGTCGGGTAAAATGCTCACAAAATTGGACACAGAGCCTCCAAAATGACCTTTACAGTGTTGACGGGGACGTTAAGCCGCAAATCAAACAAACAAACAAACGTACTATGTGAGCCAGGGCTTAACATTTCCTACAATTTACATGTGCGCTCAGAGAAGACTCAGATCAGCGTGCAAATCTGTACAGTCTGATCAGAGTCTATGTTGTGCGCTCTAAGCATAGCTAAAAACCCAATGCTTCTTCATACGGCAAAAGAAATCTCTGGTCAGACTATATGGGTGAGCAGGCTGATCTGATTCTTCGCTGGGCGCACATGTAAAATATCAGGAAATGCTGTGAAGATACACCAGGGTCGCAGGATCGATCCCGGGCTTCGCCAGACTTTCGGATGAGTCTTAAAACCGAGGTCCGGTCTCCGTATTACCTTAGCGGTTGGTGAGACATAAAATTCAAAACTCATGTGAAGACACAGTTTTGATCGCAGACTTGAAAGAAGGACGCTAATCACGACAATTGTCGTCTGCTTTATCGTCTGCCGGTTACTTCACGATTCATTTTTGCAAAGAGTGTGGACACAGATCAGACTGCTCCTCTAGGAGCAGTCTGATCTGGGCCCACACTGTTTGCCTGTATGCATTTTTTAAAAAAAAAATTCAAGAAGATTCTGTAGACGACATAAGCAGACGACATTTTCAGATATAGTTTTTCTCGGCATTTTAAGGGCTAAGGTAGATTCATGAAAAACACTATTACATTGTAGTTGTAGTTGCATTTAAATAAATTGAATGTAAAGTGTCTTTTTTCTAGCGTCAGCTACAATGATATTTTTGTTTTCCAGAAAACGATCCATTTGCCTATATGATACGTGGAAAGAATGGGGAAAGCTTAAGGACCACGTTATATATGGATATAAAGCATCTAATCGACATTGAATACCTTTACGTGAAGATCTTGTCGGAGTTTTCTGAAGTCACGATTCTTTTCAATAAAACCGCGATTCTTCTCGGAAGAAGTATAGTATTGTCATCCGTGCAATTTCAAGATGGTGAACCTTTACCAGAAGTTTTAGTTATTGACCCTGGCCAGAATGCCACGATCAGTACAAGCGTTTATACGAATTTGAGCGAATTAGCGTCCTTTGTAAACTTCATTGGAATCGATTCTTCGGTAGAGCCTAATCGACTATTGGACCTTCAGGATGCCGATAATCGATTGTCTAATAAATTGGAGAAGATAACTCATGGCTTCTCCTGGCAAATTTCTGTTGATAAATCGCTTGTTGAGCGTGGTGGAATGTTGTCTGTTAGACTAGTAGAGCAGATGGTATATGGCCCAGTTCTTCAGGTGCATGTGGGCAAAACTATATATCTCATACCAGGCGGACTGAGTAGGCAGATGGCGCCCTTTCCAGAAAACAGTCTCGGCTTATTATCTCTTTACAGGAACACCGGGCAAGTCATTGTGGCAAAGCCACCTCTCAGTACGATCTGGTGTTATGCATTCGGAAACCCTGCACCCCGGACTTCTATTGTCAAGTTTGAGGCAGACGGATCTAGAAAGAAATTAAAGGGCCATGTTTTTAGCATAGGACGGTATGATTCTGCCGAAGTGGTCTTACTGAAAAATATTACAACAGAGGATGAAGGCCAGTATTTATGTGAAGCATCAAACGGGTTGAACATTGCGTCCGAGCCACTGTATGTTCGTGTTTTACCTTAGTTATAAATTTGAGCCAGCGCACGACAAAACCTTCAATAAGACATGTGCGTCCAGCGAACACTCGGATCAGCCTGCGCATCCGCGCAGTCTGATCAGAGTCTACGTTGTGCGCTCTCTAAGGTAGCTGAGGGCCCAATGCTCCATTATGCAGCAAGCGAAGTCTCTGGTTAGACTACATGGATGCCCAGGCTGATCTGATTCTTCGCTGGTTGCACATATAAATTGTATGAAATGCTGTGCCCCGGCTCAGTTTTAATTTGGCGCAGGCGCCGAGTGTTGTTGCATTGTTTCAGGAAAGCGGTGCAGTTCAAACGAAATAAACCTGATTTTGAAATAGTGATTTTCATAAAAGACTATCCTTTAAAGAAAGTATCTTAGAAGCAAATCCTTTATTTGAAGATTACAGTCAAACCTGTATTAAGCAAGTTGGGGATACGAAAACATGATTGCTTAACAGAGGTTCATTTTATGGGGACAAATCCCTCTTTGAAGAGTAAGTTTTATTAGCTCACCAGAGCCGAAGGCTCCGGGGGAGCTTTAAGGATAGGCAGTTGTCCGTCGTCGTCTGCGTCGTCTGCGTCGTCGTCGTCGTCGTCGTCTGCGTCTGCGTCTGCGTCGTCAACACTTTCAAACGACATCTCCTCTGAAGCCACTGGGCCGATTCAGCCCAAATTTCATCTGTAGCATCCTTGGGTTGGGGGATTGAAAGTTTGTGTTTTTTATGAAATTCGGCTCATTGCTTTGGTTGCTATGGCAACTTAGAGTTTCCATAGACTTATAATGGGGAAAATTGAAAAATGGCATTTACTGCCAAGCCACTGCAGATATTTTGACAAAACTTTCATAGAAATATTCCTTAGGCAATCTACTATCTGCCATATGATTTTAGGCCTTCTGCCCATTTTTGTTGGTTGCCATGGAAACCAAAATAAAAAAATAGACAAAAAATACTTAAAAAATCATCTCCTCAGAAACCGTATGCTCTATGAGGCTGAAAGTTTATGGAAATATTCACCATATTTGCCTTTACAGGTTTTGTGTTTTTTATGTAATTCGGCTCTTTAGTTTGGTTGCTATGGCAACTTAGATTTTCCATAGACTTATAATGGGGAAAATTGAAAAATGGCATTAACTACAAAGCCTTTGTAGATATTTTGACAAAACTTTCATAGAAATTTTCCTTTAGTAAACTCCCTCAGCCATATGCTTTTATGTCAACCTGGGGGTCCAGTAGGTTGTGCCAGGGCCATGCCCCGCCCCCAGTACTTCATAAAATGACTTATATCTCAGAAACCTTACAGATCCCCACCCCTAAACCATATATATTCTTGTTCCTATTGATTAGACGCATTCAGTGACACCAACCTGGAGGTCCTCCGGGATGTGCCGAGGCCATGCCCCACCCCCTCCACTTCATAAAAGGCCCAATATCTCGGAAACCATTCAGATCCCCACCCCTGAACCCTATATACTCTTGTTCCTTATGATAAGACGCATTCAGTGACATCAAACTGGGGGTCCCCGGGATGCGCCGGGGCCATGTCCCGCCCCTCCATTTCATAAAAGGCCCAATATCTCGGAAACCTTACAGATCCCCACCCCTAAACCATATATATTCTTGCTCCTTATGATAAGACGCATTCATTGACCCCAAATTGGGGGTCTTCCGGGGTGCGCCGGAGCCATGCCCCACCCCTTCACTTCACAAAAGGCCATATATCTCAGAAACTATTCAGATCCCCACCCCTAAACCATATATGTTCTTGTTCATTATGATGAGACACATTCAGTGACACCAACCTGGGGGTCCCCAGGGATGTGCTGGGGCCATGCCCCACCCCCTCCATTTCATAATATCACAATATCTCGGAAACCTTACAGATCCCCACCCCTAAACCATATATATTCTTGTACCTTATGATAAGACACTTTCATTGACACCAACCTGGGGGTCTCCCTGGGCCTTGCCCCACCCCTGCACTTCACAAAAGGCCTTTTTATCTCAGAAACTGTTCAGATCCCCACCCCTAAACCATATATATTCATCTTCCTTATGATAAGGCACATTCATTGACACCAGCTTGTGAGTGCCCGGGCCTTGCTCCACCGCTTGACTTCTTTAAAAGCCACATATCTCAGAAATAGTTTAGATCCCCACCCCTAAACCATATATATTCTTGTTCCTTATGATAAGACTCATTCAGTCACACCAACTGGGGGGTCTCTTTGTGCTGAGGCAATGTGCCCCGCCCTTCCACTTCATAAAAGGCCATATATTTCAGAAACCATTCAAATCCCCACCCCATATTCATATATGTTCTTGTTCCTTATTTTTAGCACACCTACTGTAGGGGTGTCCGCAGGGGCCAGTCCTCTCCTTTCCACTTCATGAAAGGATATCTTGGAAACCGTTCAGATTCCCACCCCTAAACCATATATATACTTGGTCCTGATGATGAGACACATTTAGGGACAACAATCTTGGGCTTTCCTGGGAACGACAGGGCATGCTCCAACCCCTCCACTTATATCTCCAGCCATGCAGATCCCCACTGCTAAACCATATATATTCTTGTTCTTTGTGATAAGACACATTTAGTGATACCAACCAGGGCTCCATTGGTTCCATGCCCCACCCCCTCTACTTCATAAAAGGCCTAATGTTTCATATACTGAGTCCACATTGATGCTCATTTGGATATGGGGGTTCATTTGGCAGATTAAAATGATATCATGTTAAAATACATGGCTGCAATTTGGCAGTGCCCACCTGAGCTCTGGTGAGCATAGTGGCCCATGGGCCTCTTGTCTGTGTTACTGTTAAAAATCCTAACCAGCATTGCATAATACAGGTTCATTTTATGGGGACAAATACTTTCCTTGGAGAGCACAGCTAAACCTGTATTAAGCATCACCAGGTGGGAAGGGAAAACTTGATCGCTTGATACAATTAATTTTATGGGAACAAATACTTTCACTGAAGAGTACATTTTAAACTGTGTAAGCAAGCGCCTGTTGGGTAGTCAAAATGTGATTGCTGGTTTATTTGACGGGAAAAATATTTTACTTAAGCCTGTGTTAAGCTTTATCAAAAAATCAAAAACTTGGGCCTTCTTGTTTCAGACGAGAAGGTGTTTAAATATTTTTGCTATGTAAGTCTATGTAAAACCGGTGAGTCCTGGGTCAGGGCCATTTTTGACCACAGGGCTATGATTTGAATTATCTAGTATAGGTCACCCACATGAAGCTTCAAGCAAAATATCAAAACCCTGGGCCTTGTGGTTTCACATAAGAATTTTTTTAAGGTTTTCCATATATGTCTATGTAAACGCCGGTGGGGACCGGGGGTTGGGGGTCACCTTTGGCCTCGGGGCTATAATTTGAACAAAATAGTAGAGGTCCACCAGATGAAGCACCATACCAAATATCAAAGACATGGGCCTTCTGGCTTCAAATATGAAGACTTTTAAAGGTTTTCCATATATAAGTCGAAGTAAAACCAGGGCCATTTTTGACTCAATAGCTATAATTTAAACAATCTTGGTAGAGGCCTTCTAGATGAATCTTCACACCAAATATCAAAGACCTGGGCATTGTTGTTTCAGAAGATTTCTTAAAAGTTTCCCTATATACCAAAGGGCTCCGTCGCGGGGGCATTTTTGGCGATAGGGCTATAGTTTGAACGATTATGGTAGAGGTATACTAGACGAAGCTAAACACCAAATATCAAAGACCTGGGCCATGCGGTTTCAGAGAAGAAGAATTTTTAAAAAGATGTTTCCTATATAAGTCATTGTAAAACAAAAGGGCCTTGGGGCGGGGGCAGTTTCGGTCACGGGGTTATAATTTGAACAATCTTGATAGAGATCCACTAGACACAGCTTCATACCAAATAGCAAACTCTTGAGCCTTCTGGTTTCGAACAAGAAGATTTTTAAAGGTTTTCCCTATACATGTATAAGTCAATGTAAAACAAAAGGGCCCAAGAGCGGGGGCATTTTTGGCCCCAGGGCTACAATTTAAACAATCTTGATAGAGGTTTACTAGATGAAGCTTCACACCAAATATCAAAGGCCTAGCAGTTTCAGAGAAGAAGATTTTTAAAGACCTTTTCTATATAAGTCAATGTTGGGACCAAAGGGCCCCAAGGGCGGAAGCTTTTTTGGCGCAAGGGCTATAATTTGGCTATAATTCGAACAATCTTGGTAAAGGTCTACTAGATGAAGCTACACACCAAATATCAAAGATCTGGGCCTTGTGGTTGCAGAGGAGAAGATTTTTAGATGCTTCCTATATACGTCAATGTAAAACCAGAAAGGCCCCGGTGAGGGGGCATTTTTTGCCCAAGGGCTATAATAAATTTGAACAATCTTCATAGAGGTCCACAAGACGAAGCTTCATACCAAATATCAAACACCTGAGCCTTCTGGTTTCAGACAGAAAGATGTTTAATATGAGCCTATGTAAAACAAAATGGCATTGAGGCGGGGACATTTTTGCCCCCAAGGCTATAATTTAAACAATATTGATAGCGGTCCACAAGACGAAGCTCATACCAAATATCAAACACCTGAGCCTTCTCGTTTCAGACAAGAAGTTTTTAATTGTTTTCCCTATGTAAGGCTATGCAATTTCAAAGGGCCCCGGGCGGGGGGGGGGGCATTTTTTGCCACAGAGCTATGACCCCAGGGCTACAATTTGAACAATCTTGGTAGAGGTCTGGGCACTAGACGAAGCTACACACCAAATATCAAAGACCTGGGCCTTGCGGTATCAGAGGAGAAGACTTTTAAAGTAGAAGTAAAACAAAGATCAGGAATCGAAACAATTAACTTACTTAAAAGAGTTTTCCTATATAAAGTAGAAGTAAAACAAAGATCAGGAATCGATACAATTAACTTACTACACCCATCAAAGACACCAAAGGGAAAGAAACACACACATTAAGCAGTCTCTGAAAAAACAAAGGGCCCCGGGGCGGGGCTATTTTTGGCCCCATAGCTATAGTTAGAGGCCCACAAGACGAAGCTTCATACTAAATAACAAACACCTGAGCCTTTTGGTTTCAGACAAGAAGATTTTTAAAGATTTTCCCTATAAAAGTATATGTACCACGAAAGGGGCCCGGGCGGGGGGGGGGTCATTTATAGCCACAGTGCTTCAATTTGAACAATCTTGATAGAGGTTCACTTAGTCTAGATGAAGCTTCACACCAAATATGAATGACCTGGGCCATGCAGTTTCAGAGTAGAAGATGTTTTTAAAGATTGTTTCTATATTTATAAGTCAATGTAAAACCAAAAGACCCTAAGAGCGGGGGCATTTTTGGCACCAGGGATATAACTTGAACAATCTTGGTAGAGGTCTACTAGATGAAGCTACACACTAAATTTCAAAGACCTGGGCCTTGCGGTTTCAGTGGAGACGATTTTTTTTTTAAATTTGTCCTATATAAGTCAATGTAACAAGTCACAAGACGAAGCAAAATATCAAATATCAAACACCTGAGCCTTCTGGTTTCAGACAAGAAGATTTTTAAAGGTTTCCCCTATATAAGCCTATGTGAAACCAAAGGGCCCAGAGGCGGGGGCATTTTTGGCCCAAGGGCTATAATTTGAAAAATCTTGTTAGATGTCCACGAGACGAAGCTTCGTACAAAGCCCGCGGCTGGGGCAATTTTGCCCAGAGGCTATACTTTGAACAATTTTGGTAGAGGTCCACTAGACGAAGCTACACACCAAATATCAAAGACCTGGGTATTGCGGTTTCAGTGGAGAAGACTTTTTAAGATTTTTCCTATAAAAGTCAATGTAAAACCAAAAGGCCCCGCGTCGGGGTCATTTTTGGCGAAAGGAATGTAATTAGAACAATCTTGGTAGAGGTCCCACTAGATAGATGAAGGTACACACAAAAAATCCCGCCCCCGCCCATAGGGGCTTGAAGAAATATATGGGCTGCACGATGCCTCCACGCAGAGCTGAATCCGGCCCGCACACTAGTACTGGTAAACCGCTTAGAGGATCTAAGCCTGCCCAGAAACCGCGGTGCGAGGCGGACCGTCCATGCTAATAAACCCTATTGGTTTCATTGGGCGACAGGGCTTGAGATGTCATTTCATCTCAATGTCGGGTAAAAGTCCCACAAAATTGGAAGCAACGTCTCCAAAATGACCTTTACAGTGTTGACGGGGACGTTAAACCTCAAATCAAACAAACAAACAAACACATAAAAAATCAAAGACCTGAGCCTTGTGGTTTCAGAGGAGAAGATTTTTTAAGATTTTTCCAATATAAATAGATCTAAATAAATGAAGGATATTTAGTTGTTTTTTTTTAAATGTCATCTAGTTTCTTTCTCGCCGCCGCCCATCGGGGCTTGAAGAAAATAGATGGGCTGCATGATGCTTCCACGCAGAGCTGAGTCGGCCCGTCCATGCTTATAAACCCTATTGGTTTCATTGGGCGGCAGGGCTTGAGATGTCATTTCATCTCAATGTCGGGTAAAAGTCCCACAAAATTGGAAGCAACGTCTCCAAAATGACCTTTACAGTGTTGACGGGGACGTTAAACCTCAAATCAAACAAACAAACAAACACACAAAATATCAAAGACCTGAGCCTTGTGGTTTCAGAGGAGAAGATTTTTTAAGATTTTTCCTATATAAGTATATGTACCACGAAAGGGCACCGGGGCGGGGGGCATTTTTAGTCACAGTGCTACAATTTTAACAATCTTGATAGAGGTCACACTATCAACTTCACACCAAATATGAAAGGCCTGGGCCTAGCAGTTTCAGAGTAGAAGATATTTTTAAAGATTGTTTCTATATAAGTCAATGTAAAACCCAAAGGCCCTAAGAGCGGGGGCATTTTTGGCACCAGGGCTATAACTTGAACAATCTTGGTAGAGGTCTACTAGATAAAGCTTCACACTAAATATCAAAGACCTGGGCATTGCGGTTTCAGTGGAGAAGATTTTTTAAAGAATTTTCCTATAAAAGTCAATGTAAAACCAAAGGGCCCCACGTCGGGGTCATTTTTGGCGAAAGGGATGTAATTAGAACAATCTTGGTAGAGGTCCACTAGATAGATGAAGGTACACACAAAATATCAAAGACCTGGGCCTTGTGGTTTCGGGGGAGAAAATTTTTTCCTATATGAGTCAATGTAAAGCTAAAGGGGCCCGGGGCGGGGGCATTTTTTGCCCCAGGGTATAATTTGAACAGTCTTGATAGAGGTCCACAAGACGAAGCTTCATATCAAATATCAAACACCTGAGTCTTCTGGTTTCAGACAAGAAGACTTTTAAAGGTTTTCCCTATATAAATCAATGTAAAGGGCCACAGGGCGGGGGCATTTTTGGAATGGTTTCTGAGATATGAGGCCCTTTTATGGAGTGGAGGGGAGAGCAATGGCTCCTGTAGACCGCCAAGTTGGTGTGACTGAATATGACTAATGATAAGAAACAAGAATATATGTGATAATGGGTTGGGGATAACAATGGTGTCTGAGATATATGGCCTTTTATGAAGTGAATGAGTGGGATATGGCCTCTGCATATTGCCCTCCCAGGCTGCGTCTTATCATAAGGGTTTGTTTGTTTGATTTGAGATTTCACGTCCCCGTCAACAATGTATAGGTCATTTTGGAGACATTGCTTCCAATTTTGTGGGACTTTTACCCGACATTGAGATGAAATGACATCTCAAGCCCTGCCACCCAATGAAACCAATGGGGTTTATATGCATGGACGGTCCAACTCGCACCACATTTACTGGGCATGAACCTCTAAGCGGTTTACCAGTACTCACGTGCGGTTGGTTTCAGCTCTGCGTGGAAGCATCATGCAGCCCATCTATTTCTTCAAGCCCCGATGGGCGGGGGCGGTCTTATCATAAGGAACATGAATTCATGCATTAGAGGTGGGGATCAGAACGATTTCTGAGATATATGACATTTTATGAAGACGATGGGTGGGGCATGGGCCGGGACATGGTCCGGGGCACACCAGGGTACCCCCAGGTTGGAGTTACTGAATGCGTCTTATCATAAGGAAAAAGAAAATATACATATGGTTTAGGGATGGGACTCAGAACAGTTTCTCAGATATATGGCCTTTTTGTGAAGTGGAGGTGTGTGGCATGGCCCTGAGGCACCCCAGGAGACCCCTAGTTTGGTAATGCAAGTCTCGCTACTTTGGACATCTCCTTCCTGATGCCCGGGACTTCCGTGGAGTGTTGGCCATGTTTGCTGATGTTGGCTCGGTTGGGGACGCCTATAAGTCCGCGGGTGGGCGTCTCTTACCTGATGCCCCCAGTTGACCTGACTCACGAGCTACGTCGGTCGGAGTGTGCTCGGAGGGGAATGTGCTGTGTTTGCCGGGTCTTGTCCATCACCCGTTTCGGTTCCAGAACTTAGGTGTTGAGACACACTGATGAAGATTAAATATCAGAAAGGCCTCTGTGTCACTAAATTTGGTATAGTTTCGCCTTAATTAGTATAACTGAATGTGTCTTATCATAAGTAACAATAATTTATATGGTTTAATTATAGGTGGGGATCTGAAAGGTTTCTGAGATATTGGGCCTTTTACGATTTGTTTGATTTGAGGTTTAACGTCCCCGTCAACACAGTAAAGGTCATTTTGGAGCCGTCGCTTCCAATTTTGTGGGACTTTTACCCGACAGATGAAATGACATCTCAAGCCCTGCCGCCCAAAGAAACCAATAGGGTTTATAAGCATGGACGGGCCGACTCGCACCGCTTTGCCTGGGCATGCTTAGATCCTCTAAGCGGTTTACCAGTACTCATGTGCGTGGGCCTTTTTCGAAGTGGCCGGAATAGGGCATGGCCCAGGCACATCCCAGGGGACCCCTAGGTTGGTGTCTTATCATAAGGAACCAAAATATATATGGTTTAGGGGTGGGAATCTGAATGGTTTCTGAGACATATGGCCTTTTTTGAATAGGAGGGGGTGGGGCATGGCCACAGCACACCCTGGGGGGCACACCCTGGGGGAGCACCATGTGCGTGGGCCTTTTTCGAAGTGGCCGGGATAGGGCATGGCCCAGGCACATCCCAGGGGACCCCGAGGTTTGTGACTGAATGCGTCTTATCATAAGGAACCAAAATATATATGGTTTAGGGGTGGGGACCCGAATGGTTTCTGAGACATATGGCCTTTTTTGAAGTGGAGGGGGTGGGGCATGGCCACAGCACACCCTGGGGGAGCACCAGCTAGGTTGGCATACAAGCATATTCCTGAAAGAAGTTTACTCAAGGTATATGTCTATAAGTTTTATCAAAATAACTGCAATGGCTCAGCAGAAAAATGTCATTTTTCGATTTTCCCCATTTTAACTCTATGGAACTCTTTAAGCCACCATAGCCACCAAACTAATGAGCCGATTTTCATTAAAAACACAAACCTTTAAGCCGCTACCGCAAGGACGCTAAATATAAAAGTTGGGTCAAATCGGCCCCGAGGCTTCAGAGATGCGACTTGAAAATGTTGACGACAACGATGTAGGCGAGGGACAACTGCCAATCCTATATGCTCCCCTGCCGCCTTTGGCTTTGATGAGCTTGAATGTATGTTCTTTGAACAAACAGTGTATACCTATGATAGACACCACATTCTGCGGCATCTGATCAGGGTGTACACTGTTTGCAAATGTCCCACCAAAGGGGGTTAAATTCTTGAGACACCAAAATTACATCATATGCAATTTATTTATGGGCGTTTATTTA
This sequence comes from Lucinisca nassula, assembly GCA_963580285.1. Taxonomy (NCBI): domain Eukaryota; kingdom Metazoa; phylum Mollusca; class Bivalvia; order Lucinida; family Lucinidae; genus Lucinisca; species Lucinisca nassula. The sequence continues at coordinate 109,696,633 of OY757013.1, read as the reverse complement.
TTTTATGAATATCCACTAACAAACAGGATTATACCTTATATTCTTTAGAAGTATTTATTTATTTATTTGATTGATTCTATTTATATTTGAGGTTCTAACAGTTGTCCAAAAATTAGGTCTTTTTTCTTTGATAATAATTATCCCTTGTTAGACCATGGCTGAACCCTACATATTTCAGAAGTAATTAATCACATGTATTATTTATTTACTTATTTATTTTTATTCGTTTATTAATAAAAAGCTAAAATTACTTATAATTTCATTCCATTTATTTATTTTAGCAAGTAACTATTGATAAACATCTTTATGAGTTATGGCTTTATATATATCCGCTAAAAACCTGTTTTAAAAGCCAAATAATACCATATATAACTGATAATTTAATACTTCATTTTTTTATCTTATTTGAGTTGATTTATATCAATTTATAACTTGCAGAATGTTTTCATTTGCATGTATTCAGTTAAATATATACTTTCAATATCTTAGCTGGCTGTGAATAGAGAATTCGCTCTTGACAGCCGGCTGTCGATAGCGAACATTCGCTATCGCCAGCCGGCTGTGAATAGCCACTTCCTATTTTAATATGAAATAAAGGCATTGCCTTTTGAGCAAACACACTCAAATATCGAGGAGCGTGATAGCTCAGTGGTTAGTGCACTTGCCTCTGATGCTAGAGGCACCCGGTTCGATTACCGGAGGGGGTGATTGTTTCGGTGTCTGAACACGCTCCATTTGCATCATTTGCAGGGATGAAGGGATGAATGCCAAAAAGTGCACCGTCCTTCGGATCGGGCAGTGATTCTTGAAAAAATGACCCCATTTTGAATATACCCTGTCGCTAATGTTTGTCCCTTTATGGTGGCTAAACAACGCAGTCTATGGGTGTAAATAAGCCATATAAGCCAAGCGGCATATTCAGGAACGTACGTCCGATTCTAAAAAAAATGCCTTCTAGTACGATTACTGAGTTAGCACCATTAATATACCAGTGGGGTATGCGTTTTTGCCATGTCACAAGGCATGGTTACAAACTGAAGTGCAAATATCTAACCTTTTATTGTTTAGATGGAATGGGATTGCAATTGCAGTTCAACGATACCATGCTTAGGAAACAATTAGCAGAATTTAAAGACTTATTGCATTCAGTGTCTGGACACAATGCCGCAAAAATAGGGTGTCGCTAAAACAGCACTCACCTACCGTAACGGATCCATATCTGGTCACAGTGTGCAGACAGGAATAATTCTCTGCTTATAACTATGACTATATCCCACCAAAGGACTGTTCTGATAAATATACTATTAAGTGTTTGATCTTCTTTCGAAATAAACATAATATGAAATCTGAAAGTGGATAATTAATTTGTCACTTTTCAGAGCCTCACCTCCGTGACGGTGCTTTCAAAAGGTCAGTGGATGGAAAGGAACACCTTAAGCTAATTGCCAAATATTTTGCATAAGATTGTACTGACATGAAACATAATATTGACCATTGGTCCAACAACAACGGTTTGGTTGATAGAAAACAAACTGTCCTCCACCTCCGTAACGTAAAAACCTAAGCCGATATAGGTATCGGAACATCTTTGTGTGCATCGAGTGCTATTTGTGCTAGCAATATCAAATCACTAAAGCAAACCATTGGATTTTGCTCTAGCTACAGACTGTGGGGAGAAATCTAGCTTTACGGAAGAGATGTTACGGAGGTGAGCTAAAATGTTACGGAGGCGAGCAATTTTAGAAGTGAGCGTTACTTGTTCAGACAATCAGTAGCCCAACGAAGTGTTGTTTGTTGGCAAAAGTTATGAGTTTAACTTCATAAATATACCCATTGGGTTAGCATAGACTGTTGGGTGAAACAGACACATGGGCTCACAAATATAAACTCTCCTCCGTAACGAGCATGTTTTACTGTCAAAAACTCAAAAGCTATTGAAATGGTGTGGGAAAAATGTTGGGTCAAATGTTAAAATGTGGAAATAAACGGAACGAAAGCATATCAGTCGAAATTCAATAAGGTTCATTTTTCTACCTTTTTCGTTTCATAATTGGGTCATTTTTTCAAGAATCACTGCGGGACGTTACCGGTATTACACGGTTACTGTGTAGGCTTTCAACCTGGAGTGTATGTAATGTACACCTGCGCGTAATGGTCAAATGTGACCGATCGCAGTATAAGTAGAAAGAAAGAAATTAAACCCTTAAGTAGCAAATGGTGGTGTACGACATCAAAACACCGATAATGCTAGTGTGGTAGCTAAGTGGTTAGTGCACTTGCCTCTGATGCTAGAGGCCCCCGGTTCGACCCCCACCCCCAACAACGACAATAAAGGTTGGTATTTGAACATGTTCCATTGGCATCATGTGTAGGGATAAATACCACAAAGTGCACTGCCCTTCTGCTCGGGACGTTAATTGGAGGTCCCCTGTTGTGCAGGGAGAATCATCTCCTATCCTTACCGTAATATCATGATTATAGCGAAGGCGTTCGTTCTGCAAATCCCGAGTGTATGTACACTTACGAGTAATTGTCAAATGTGGTATATCGCAATAATAGAAGATAGATACATAGATAGTCATGCAAAAAAGTTCTTGGTAAACCGCCTGAATATGTCATGTGGGCATACTTTACATTTCTAATATCTAATACTAAGCAAAATACGGACCGTCCATGCTAATAAACCCTATTGGTTTCATTGGGCGACAGGGCTTGAGATGTCATTTCATCTCAATGTCGGGTAAAAGTCCCACAAAATTGGAAGTAACGTCTCCAAAATGACCTTTACAGTGTTGACGGGGACGTTAAACCTCAAATCAAACAAACAAACTAAGCAAAATAAGGGGAGTCATTGACACCGTTTTGCTATGGTATTTGCACTGTTTTGGCAATATTTTCTATGTATTCCGCTACTGAGGCCATTGTAGCTTGTTTGCCAGACCAAATGAACGGATTTCGAAAGAGGCGGTCGTGTGAAGGCCAGCTGAATCTGCACAAAGTCTAAGACCTTGCAGCAGAAACTGTTGAAAGTCAACAGATAGACACCGTCGCTCTTGACTTTAGCAAGGTGTTCGACAAAGTTCCATATGAATGGCTTGAGCACTGTCAAGCTCAGGGGCTAACCAGACCTGGTCAAAGGCAAATTTTCCACGATTGCCCTAGCTGTATCCAATGTTCCTCAAGGTGGCATGCTCAGACCTTTGTTGTTCTGCCCATACATAAATGACCTATCACAGAAATTCAGTCCCATTTTGATGTAACTGTAAAAAGGCAAAAAGCAGCCTGGTGTTTCTTTGGAAGGTAGACAACCAGCTGGTCTGAATATGTTAAAACATGATGGTAGAGACCATGATTAGACTTATCCTGGATTATCCCACGTCACTATTGGACCCACATATTATATCCAGAAGGTGCAACGACGAGCAACTCGATTTGTCAGTGGTGACTACCACACAACCAACATTACCTCCCGAGTGATGCAACACCTAGGCCTGCAAACTTACCAGCATTGACAGCAAGATGCGGTGCATGATCTATCTCTGGACCAAGTGGATATTCATGGTTGCAGTTTCTCCGACCCGCAAGCAACGAAAAGTAGAGGATACCCCCTGGGTAAATGGTACATCTTCTGTCAGCCCCACTCCCACCTTCATCGCCACGGGAATCAGACTTAAGGACCAACTTCCAATGAGTATTGTCACATCAGGGATCCTTGAGGGCTTCAAGAGGGATCGTGCAAGTCTACCCTAAACTACGTAAAACTGATTTTTCTGTGTTTTTCAAAGGTTTAATTTCTTCTGTTGTGAGACAAAGGTGACGTGTATCTTGCATCACTGGGGAGTTCAAATGATATTGTCTTAAAGGCAAGGGCTGCTGTCCTTACCGCAGGTAGGGGCAGAGGCGTGTGTGGTTGTGTGAGGTGTGTGTATGTGGGGGGGGGGGGTTGTTATTTCTTCGGTTTCTGTACTTCATTCAGATTCCCCCTTTCTCCCCTATCCCTCCCTCTCTTATCCTCTACTACCTCTTCTAACTCCTTTTGTCCCTTTCTCCGGGAGATGACACAAAATGACCCACCAGGGTTAACGCATCGTTAAACCCAAAACAATTGTTTGAGATTCACCTCCGCCTCGCCATAGTCTGAGTATAACAATGCTCCAGTGTTGGTCCTGTGTGCACTTCATTGGAAGAATTAAAATAGATAGGGTGACTCAAAGTTAGTTTGCAGCATGGACACTTTAACGTATCCTGAAGCACTAGCGAATTGCTATGGAATTTTGGGGCTCATCATCACTTTGTAACATTTGGGAAGGTAAAAATCCAACAGGTAGCCAGATAGCTCATTGTGTCTCTTAATATTTCCAGAGCTTTCATTTATTACTCCTGAGTAATAGTTTGTGAAAAGTTTTAATTTCTTGGCCAGACGAGAAGCGCTTTCCACCCTACCAAGAAGCTCCGGTAAATGCTTCGGTAAATGCTCCGGTAATTCGTTGTTCCGGTAATTCGCGGTGCTTGGTTTTACCGGCTAAACGTTTCGGCTCAGTGTGGTACGTTTCAGTTCATATAAACCCTTGACGAAGTTTCGAAACTTTCCCGCGATTAAACTTCAGCGTTGATGGAACGGTCTTCGAAAAGAGCTTTTTAAAATTATTTCGACGCTTTTTTGTGTTTCTGTTGTAATGGGACTTGACTCCTTTTGGTGTTGAGAAGCGATTTTTGGATGTGAATACAATTCTCATGGACTCTGTAAAGATGGCGGATTATCGCGAGAAATTGAACGAGATTCCAGGCGAGATTTGGGTGCCTAAGTATGTTGTTCCAGCCTCTCTACATTAAAGCAAACACTTCGTGTGTTTGCTATAAACCCTTTTTGTTTCAGGGCTTGAGATGTCATTTCATAAAACTGGAGTGGAAGCAACTTCTCTAAATTGACCTACTGGTAAATAATGTTGACGGGGAGGTCATTAAACCCCAAATCAATCAGAAATCAAAAATCGAGCTCCTGGGCTACAGCATGACAGTGGACACCTGCATAGAATGCTCACGATAGCATTAGGTAATATACTGAAAAATTAGTCAACAGTAGAATTTTAATACTTTCACGCTAGCATGCTGAAGCAATATGGTAGTTCAGTGGTTAGTGCACTTGCCTCTCATGCTGGAGCCCCCCCCCCCACACACACACACACACACTAGAAATGAAAATCACTACCTTAAGCCTCCCTACCATGTCTACTGTCGTCAAATTGCCAATTTATTTGGAAACCACTTTACTTAACGACATCTTTTCTAGAGGCCCCCGGCTCGATTTCCGAAAATTGTTGCGTCTGAACATGACCCACTGGCATCATCTACAGACTTCTGAGATGAATGCCACAAAGTGCACCATCCTTAATAGGAGGCGCCTGTGCAAGGAGAAACCATCCCCGTGTAGGGGTGAAACGATTCATGGAAATCGTATCCTATCATGATACTTTTGCTAACGATACGCATATCGTATCGCGGGGCTAATATCGTGATACCTGACAATACGCCCAAAAGTAAATGACAGCTTTAACATATTTCAAGACCATTTTCATTACACATTACAAAGATCTAAATTGTTACTGAGATACATTGCTCACTTCTTTGACAAATATGGGTATCTTATAGAGGCTTTGTTACACAAGACTGAACTCTGAGATGGTTTTGAGCCAGTTTTCCAAGAGTTTTAAAATTTTCGAGCTGTGATTTATAGTCCGGGATTTGAGACCAGATTTCGAAAAATTTAATGCACCCAAAATTCTCACGCTTTGTTTGTGCTGTTTCATTGAGATAGAAGCCTAACCTATGTGACATGTGATTATTTAGCAAATCTGGTGGGGAAAAGGTGTTGAAAACTCTATGAGTTTACACCCACCCCCATGCGAATGGAATGGTTGGATTAAGTTTAGTTTGGTGTAGCTTGCGCTTACAACTGAATGTTGATTTATTGCATCAGCCAAAATATTTGTCAATACTCGAAGATACCAAAATTCATGATATGACGTAACTACATCCGGTGTTACCATAAATTTTGACCATTGGAATTTTACCCCCAGAAATTTGGTAAATTTTACACTATTTTTGCGCTAAAGGATTTTTAGTATTTTTTGAAACAATTTCTTTTTCGTCAGTATGCAGGACGGTTATTTTTGCACATGCATGTGAAACTTGATGAATCTGTGTCAATCTGGGCATGAACAAGGGACTCAGATACCTATGGACCGTTTTGCTGTTTTTTCAATCTGTGTCACAGATCGTGATAAAAAACCCATATTAAAACATACATAAAATAAATTATTTTACTGGCTGGTCACAGATGTATCATAACAGGGGCCAACAGATATATTTTTGAAAAATTAATGATGACCATTTCCTTCTGTTTTTTTTTACTTATTGAGGTAAATATACTTCATCAATCATATTTGTCAGCGATGAACTATCAAGTGATTCTTTAAACTGGTGACTTGAATTTATCAACATTTAATAAATGCATTGTATATTTCAAGATTCATTATCCAAAGTTTCCAGTTTAGGCTGAAGGCTCCCAAACTAACATCGACATTATTATATTTTAAACACGTAAATGTTACTGGCCACTACAAGGTCTCTATTGAAATCTTACTGGATACCTTATTATCTGGTAAGTCGCACGAATAACCGATCTTTAATGTAATGTAAAACCCCTTAAACATTCTTCCTTCTTCCCTTTCCCCTGAGTATTGGTACAACCTGTAAATGTGCATCTTAAGATGTTACCTCCACTTACTTTCTACCTTTTCATTGGACAACCTGCCTTCGATAACCTTGTCCCTCTATTCGCCATTAGCTCTTAATTATCCTGTGTCTCTTGTCACTCTATATAAAGTTGGGTTCAGAGGTCTTAATTTCACGGACTTGTTCATGTGATGCACTGATTAACCTGTTCTTCGTCTACTTTTATACTAGTTCCTTTAACTGATTTTTGTCCCATATATTGATTGTTTTGGGTTTTAAGGCACGTCCACCCTTGTTGGTTATTTTGTGTTCTCTCCCAGAGAAAAGCGATAGAAGAGATAGTAGAACAGATGAAAGTGAGGGACAGAATAGAAAGAGGAAAATAAATATATAAGCGCAGAAACAGAAGAAATAACAGTATTCCCCCTCTACCATTATCTGCTGCAAGAACAGCAGGTCTTGTGCAGCTGTAAGTCAATATCAGTTGGTCGCCCTATTGACGCAAGGTAAACATCACCTTTGCCTCAACCAATCACCCCAATAGTCCCATACAGATTTGCCAAAAGGGCCTTCTGTGTCAAGCCATCAGGAGTTATCATCATTTGACAAACAGAGTGTAGGCAAATAATCAGGAACCAATACAAAATACCTCGCACCTCCCATTCAAAACACCAAAATGAAACGTCACGAATGAAAAGCCAGAAGGACAGTTATCTCCCCACATGGCCAAACAGCTATCCAAAATAAAAACGGCATTAGCAATATATACATCTTAAAGACCAACTATAAAATAAGAAACCACAACAGAAGGACGGCATTGGAATGGGGTCAGTAAGAAGTTTTACGGATTTTGGGGTTTGGGGTGGACACTTTAATTGATTTAAGGTGGCCTCAATCCTCACTCTTGGTTGTCTTGGTTAAAATCCATTAGTTGTTCAGTCTGCATGATGGATTTCTAGCTCATCAATGCAACATCTCCGCGAACATAAAATCAAACGAATAAGGGGATGAGACAACGACGATGACTCAACAGCATGGAATAGCTAGAATGTTGCAGCAAAGGAAACCCATAGTTAGGCTCCTGTTAGCCCTACCAGAGACAGAGCATCAAGCACCTACCTTCAGTCGTTCTGGCGGAAATGCATTCGTACTTATGAAGGAGTTGAATGAAAAGTTAACTTACTTGAGGTTGACACCATATATGTGTCACCGATCATCGGTTCATCATTGGATCAGACAGGAGTACACAAGAATACACAAGATGAGACGAAATCTGTGTTTAATGACGTAACAACGATTCATCAGGAAAGCTATGGATACATGGTGCATCTGAAAATATATCAATATTTTCATATAATAACAATCATGTACTTAGAATGTAAAACGTATACAACGTTTCACGATAAGACCAAAATGGCGAATGCCTTGAAGCATAAATGGCAAAATGACATACAAAATATCAGATTGTTGTGAATATGAATCCCAACATAGGCAATACATCAACGTTGCTTTGTCTTGCAGTGTCACGATATATTCATGTACAAATGAGCTTTCCTAATACATATATTGCATGAAATGATGATACAAAATAAAGTAAAGACAATGTAAATGACATACCTGAAAATATATCAATATTTTCATATAATAACAATCATGTACTTAGAATGTAAAACGTATACAACGTTTCACGATAAGACCAAAATGGCGAATGCATTGAAGCATAGAGTTCAAGCATGCAAATTAGATGTGTAAGTGCCTTTAACGGTACATGCATTGTTAGTAGGTAGGACTATTTATATAAAAGATGGACACTTAAGCAGCGAAGTATATTGGGGTGGAATAGAAACAAACGCTTAAACACTTCACAACTTTATTAACCTATCAAACTTCGATCTATGACACACACCCCTACTTTCAGAAAATGTCGTCCCGACATTTACAAAATTGATTGAATCATTTAACCGAGATGAAATCAAATGCTTGAAACGATAACTTCACTGTGCAATATCTACGGACTTATGCTTGCCCTCTTCAGGCAAAACACAAAACCGCTCTCAACAGCAGCTGAATCCATAAAAGCAGCTCATCATTAAAAGTGGATATGGTGATAAAACAATGTGATCATCTGAAGCTTTGCTGCTGCTGCTGCTTATGATGATGATGATGATGATAATGATACTGATGATGATAATGATGTTGATGATGATGATACTGATGATGATGATGATAATGATGTTGGTGATGATGATGATGTGGATTTTAAAAATGGTACCTCTAAACAACACAAAATTTCCTTACCATTCTCTATGATCTGGCTATGTGTCAAGAAACTCATTTCAACTACTCTTACAGGTTTACAACATCTTCTGGCCTCACTGTAAATGTAAATGGTCTATGACTCACCTGTAACCTGTCTGGTTTTCTTCTTCTCCGTTGTGATCTTCTCACAAGCGGACACCTCCTTTCTCCTTGATTATGATGTTCATCTGGGGTATGTCTTCTGTTTTGCTGCCGCCTGCGAGCTGGTATAACGTATCTTGGAGCTGGGGTCCGTTTATTATCTTCTTGGTCATCTGAAGTAGATTCTGATTCAGTCTCTGACTCTGTTTCTTCCTGTACCACTTCAGGTTGCTTACCTGATACAGCTTCCGTTAGGGTTTCCTCTGGAAAAGGTATACCTTGAAAGGGCAATAACATATTTCTATGAAGCATCTTTGGCTTCGAGTTGCTACCCTCTTTCTGAACAGAGTAAACTGGTATATCTGGCATAGGTTGACTAAGCACTATATATGTACATGGTTCCCATATGTCAGCCAGTTTGTGCTTCCCTCTTATCCCTACATTCCTTACTAGGACGCGATCTCCAGCTTCGATTGTGGCATTTCTAACTTTCTGATCATAATAATATTTATATTTTGCTCCTTTCTTCTTAGCTTCTTCTGTTGCCTTTTTATATGCAAACTTGAGTCTGTCTTTCAGTTTATCGGTATAATCTTTGTGGCTTTTCTGATCTTCTTGCCCTAATCCCAGGAAAGCGTCGATAGCAAGACGTGGGTGGCGCCCGAACATTAAGAAGTACGGGGAAAAACCTGTGGATTCATGGACAGCTGCGTTATAGGCATGTGTCAATGTGGACACATTCGCGGCCCTGTCTCCTTTCTTATCCTCAGGTAATGTTCCTAACATATTTAGCAACGTCTTGTTGAATCTTTCTACCATCCCATTCCCCATGGGATGGTAGGGCGTTGTCCTGGTCTTGGTGATGCCTGCTAGGCTGCAAAGATTCTTGATTGTCTTGGACTCGAAGTTAGCACCTTTATCACTGTGAAGCTTTGATGGAAATCCGTAATGGATGAAATATTTCTCAAAAAGGGCTTTTGCTGTTGTATGAGCTGTTTGATTTCGAGTAGGTATTGCTTGCGCGTAGCGGCTAAAATGATCTGTTATCACAAGTATGTTTTCATATCCTCCCTTAGATCTTTCGAGGGTAAGATAATCGATACAGACTAGTTCCATTGGGGCTGTAGATGTTATGTTAACTAGTTCGGTAGCTTTCACTGGTGCGGCCTTCCTTCTAATACATCTGCCACAAGTTTGAACTTTCTCCTTGATATAACGGTTCATTCCAGGCCAAAAGAATCGTTGCCGAATCAGCGATATCGTTCTATCGCGACCTTGATGGCCTAGGTCATCATGGTATGCCTGGAAGATTATGTTTCTCAGTGGTGGTGGAAGCACTAATTGATCCACTGTTTCCTCATTGATCTTGATCGTGCGGTAGAGTACGCCTTCTTTCAGTTTAAGGTCATCCCAGCTGAGCAAATACCTCCGGTCGATTCCAAACTTCTCAGCTTGCAAGGCTGCTGGTTTCTTGTCTAAGATTATGTGGTCCATGATGAACTTGATGTTAGTATCTCCTGTTTGTGCTTTTAACCAGTCCTGTTTTGATAATGCCGTTGCTTTCAATGTATCTGTAGGTATGACTTCACCTGTTTCAATTCCTTCCTCGGGATTCATAACTGTTTCAATCAAAGGTGCTGATTCTGCTAACATTGAACTATTGATAGCCTTAAGGACCTCTGGGAAAGGCATTCTGTTCTCTCGTTCTTGCTTCCTCGACAATCCATCGGCGTCCAAATTTTGCTTTCCACTGCGATAACTGATTGAGCAGTTATAGTTAGACAGCTCAGCTAACCATCGCTGACCAGTAGCGTCCAATTTGGCGGTCGTAAACACATATGTCAGAGGATTATTATCCGTCACAACTTCAAATTCGGTACCGTACAGATAGTCGTGAAACTTTTCTGTTACGGCCCATTTGAGAGCAAGGAATTCAAGTTTATGTGCCGGATAATTCTTCTCTGACACCTTTAAGCTCCTACTGGCGTAAGCGACCACTCTTTCCTTTCCGTTCTGATTTTGGTACAGAACAGCACCAAGCCCTGTAGTAGATGCATCCGTGTGCAGCTTAAACGGCAAGGTATAATCGGCGTAAGCGAGGACTGGTGGACTAGTGAGCTTTTCCTTTAATATTTCAAACGCTTCCTGCTGTTTTTCTTCCCAAATGAATGGGGACTTCTTCAACTTGGACTTTGTCTTTTTTCCATTTCCGCTTGTGCAGTGGCCAATCAGAAGATCATTGAGGGGTCTTGCAATCTTTGCGTAGTTCTTAATGAACTTTCTATAGTATCCGGTGAAACCAAGAAAAGCACGAACGTCTTTCACTGATTTTGGAACCGCCCATGTCTTTATGGCTTCTGTTTTCTCGGGATCTGTTTCAATTCCATCCTCGGATACTACATGTCCTAAGTAGGTCACTTTTGATCTTAGAAACTCACATTTGGATGCTTTAAGTTTCAAGTTATGTTGGGCTAAGCGGGAAAAAACGGCTTCCAACCGCTCAAGATGTTCATCAACCGTTGACGAGAAAATAATTATATCGTCAAGGTAGATGAGACAGTCCCTTAAGTTCACCTCGCCCATGCAATGCTCCATCAACCTCTGGAACGTTGCTGGAGCATTACAAAGGCCAAAGGGCATGCGGTTGAACTCGTAAAAGCCCATGGTTCCTACTTGAAACGCTGTTTTCTGTTTATCCTCCTCCTTGATCTCCACTTGCCAATAGCCGCTTCTCAAGTCCAATTTGGTGAAATACTTTGCACCAGCTAGCAAATGAAGCGTGTCATCGACTCTTGGGATTGCATAGGCATCTTTGATGGTTTTGTTGTTTAATTTCCTAAAGTCCACACAGAATCTTATTGTTCCGTCCTTTTTTCTAACTATTACCACATTGGAAGAGTATGGACTGGTACTAGGTCTTATCGCACCTGCTTCTATCATCTCTTTCAAGTGTTCACGGACTTCATGAAATATTGCTGGTGGAATTCTGCGGTGTGGCTCTTTAAATGGCACCTCATCACTCAACTTGATTTCATGCTTAACTATATTGCAATTTCCGAGATCTGTTATTCCTTTGGAGAAAATACTCCGCCACTTCAATAAGAATTCTGCAACCCTTTCCTTTTGATCTGGTGCTAAGTTGGTGCCTTCAAAATCAAGCTTCTTCAGAAATTCTTTGTCATCCTGAACCTCTTCTGTCTTTTTAACATGCTGTTGTTTTATATTAACAGTCTCGTTTCCTCGTGATGCTGGGTCGATGTTTCTTAACACTTTGACCTCATGTAATTCACATAGATCTGATTTTGGTCTGATATTGACTACTTTGGCAGACATGTTGAAAAGTCTAACTTGAACTCTTTGATAATTTCCTTTCTTATCCAACGAAAGAACACGGGGACAAACGCCAACTCTGCTTGATGCACCCTGTGTTTGCTCCGTAACAACTGCCTCGACACTGCCTTTCTTTCTAACTAATCCAGGTAATGTGATAGTTTGCATTGGTTGTATTTTAACCTCGGTCTTGCTTGTTGACTTTACGATTCCAACATTACTGCGTTGCAAAGATACAAAGGCATTATTCCACACTTCTGGTACTTGCGTTTCATCTCTTTGTTGACAAAGGTGTCTAAACCCGTCAATAACATTAGTGCCGACAATAACAGGTACTTCTATGTTATATTCGGTTGACGGTACTATCAGAGCACCCTTTTCAACAACATCCTCTCCTAAGAATGGCGCTCGTATTTCACACAGAATAAAGCCTATGTACGGAATCGTGTGTCCTCCGGCTCCTTGCACTTTTAGATTTAACTCCTCTATAGAGAAAAGCTCTGGCTTTGGATTCATAACTTTGTAAAACTCTTCAGAGATCGTTGTTATTTGAGAGCCGCTGTCAACCAATGCCTTTGTCTCAATTCCATTCAACTCTATAATTGATTCGTTGCTCCTTCCAACAACTTTTTCAAACCAATTGATTTTCTTGGAGCTTTGTTGGCGCCTGTCCCCAGTCTGCCCCTCGACGGAGACGCCTACCAGTTTAAATCTTTGGGCTTTGTTTCGTCTTGACATTTTGCCCCTGATTCTTTTGTATCTTGGTTTCCATTTCTGTATTGTCTACCAAATGGTCTTGGTTGCCTCTGACACTTTTTGTTCAATTCCTTTATTTCTAGTTCCATAGCATTGAACTTCTCATATAGCAGATCAAGTTTGGATGTTTCAGAGTTTTCTTTCATTTTCGAGATATTTCTATCTGTGTTAACAGGCTGATGTTGAACACTCGCGTTTAATTTCATTTCATTTTCCTCCTCTCTTACACTCCTCAAGAGTTCTTGATAATCGTCTGTGTTATAGAAGTGTATTCTTGTCGCATTTTTCAGTCTTTCACTTCTCAATCCTTTCCAAAATCTATTTTTTAACATCTTATTCACTGCCTCTTGCTTTATGTAACCTTTGTCAACAGCATTTTTAATGATCTCTTCAAGTCTTAATCCCCATGCAACAACATTTTCACTTTGTTTTTGAGTTGCTGTATAAAATTCCTGCATCATGCTTTCACCGCTTGCCACATTTCCAAACACTCTCTCCAACCTCTGCATTATTTCATTTATATTTGCAGTGGTACCGGAGGATATTAGAACTTGCTTTGCTTGGCCTATTAAGGACTTGCGTATAGCCTGAGCAATAGCTTGATTAGAATGTACACCCTCCTTCAAAGTACACTGCACTTCATATCTCCATTCTTCAAAACTACTCTCCTTTCTTTGCTTTGGCTCATCACCAGAGAAAGTTGAAAATTTTGGATAAAATGTGGCTTTATCCTGTGGGAATGCGTCCGTTCCCCTGTCTATCATATTACTATCTCCTTGACTATCAGTTTTAAGGATTGATGTCAACAAAACTTCTTTGTCTAAAGTCCTAGGTTTAAAGGAATCCTGACCTTCGGATAATATCTGTGTATTCTTATCTGCACAATTATCCTCAGACCTTTCAATTTCTTCCTGTTCAGGTATTTGTCGTTGCTCTCCTTTGAAGTCAAGACTTCGATTTACATATTCAGCTTTTTCTATCTCCTCTTCTCGTCTTCTAAGTTTCTTTCTCTTTTCCTCTAACTCTTTCTCTCTCAAAACCATTTCTTCTTCACAGTGATCCATATTCATGAATCTGCTTTGCACAGCTGTTTGATATTTCAACTTCTGTTCTCTTTTATCAAGCTCTATCTCTTTAAGTCTTAGTTCCTCCTCTTTAGCTTTCATAGCAGAAAGTCGATTCTTCTGTCTCCTTAATCTATCCAACTGATCAGGCATGATCCAATCATCAATTTCCACCTCCGTGTCTGACGCCTCCTGAACAAATTTCTGGTCGGATATATGATGTTCATTCTCATGTCGTTCCTGTCTTTCTCTCTCTATTGTACGTAGCGGTAACTGCCTGTCATCTGATAGCCTTATTCCTGACTTTATGCCAGACAATAATTGCTGATCGTATCCCATTTCTCTATCACCTGTGTCATCTTTCCGATACCCTATATTAGGATTGCGATATACACTTGCACTACTTGCACTATACCCATGATATTCCATTGGTGAATAGGTTCTGTCTGCTTTGTCTTTAATAAATGTTAGATTTGCTGACTTTTCTACCTTTGATCTAGGATCACTATTATACTCAGCTTCGTTTGTATGTGTTCCTGTTCCTTTCAAACTATCTCTTTCATATTTCTGACCATGTGACATTTCCCTCACTGCATTATATCTTTGAGGTACATTATCTGTTTCTCCTGTTACTTTATAATCTGTATCAGTTCGGGTATCCGTTCTATCTCTGCTTAAATAGTCCAAGTTCGTATCCCCTTGTGGTACATAATTATACGCAGCTATCTCTGTAGCATCATGTTCCTGTCTAATCTTAAGACTAGTTCTCCTTAGTTGACCTAATCTTTCATCAAGATACTTTATTTCTTTGTCAACTAGCTCAAGCATATCCTGGTTTTCATTTCCTGTTCTTCTTATACGGGAGGTCTCTGAATGTCTCTCTCTGTCACTATACTTTTCTTCTACATCACGAGTAACTCCCCTATTAATTACTATTGGCTCTTTAACAGGTTCCATTCGAAACATGGCTTGTTTCTGTTTGGTCTTGAGATTCTTCTCTCCCTCATAATCTACTTTCCTTGGATCGATTTTTCTTCTAGGTCCTTTATCACCCACCGATTCACTTTGTCGACCTACATATTCTCTCCTATCACTTTCTGTTCTGTAAGGGATATCGCGCCTATCCAACTCTCTTTGCAATCTTAGCCTTTCTTCTGCAATTCTTTGAACCTGTCCATCGCTAACTGTTCTCAATTGATCTGTCTTTCTATGATCCGTAACAACTTTTGCTACTGATCCCATACTCTGAGCCATATCTTGCCTCTCAAAAACACTATCCTCTTCCAAGCTTGAACCTAATTCAAACGTTTCTCCAACAATCCTCGGTGCTAAATCTTCATCGTCCAAACGTCTTTCATAATCCAACCCATGCCCGTAGACATGTCCTTGTTCTGGCTGTTCGACTGAGCGAGCAGAAACAGATTGAACACCTGGTTCTCGTAACTGCTGCTCTTCCAATTGTGGTGATATTTCTAATCTGCTCCTAATTATCTGTGCTCGAGGTACCCGAGGCTCATATGCGACATTCTCACGTTCTGCCCTTCTCCTTTGAGTGTCCATTACATAGGCATCCCTCTGCAATCTCAACTGAGCTAAGTCTTGTTCTAATAACAATCGTCTTTCCTCTTCATCCCTTATTCTGGTTCGCCTTAATCTTCTTTCCTCACGATCATAATCTCGCAGATTTCTATCCATATTTCGTGTCTACACAACGAGCTTATTATAAACTCAATTTTATGAAACTTTTCTATACTTTCTGCTTCACTATGTTACTATCCGTTCATGTAAAAAAAAAATCCTCCGTGATTGCCGCTTTAATATCTTTCTTTATCACGTTTCAACAAATAAAACTTGTTTGATGGTGGTACACAGCACTGAATAAAGCTTCCAACAAATATTTTAACTAAACAAACTATCCTTCAAGAAGACACGCCTCCGGTTCAGATTTTACTTATCCTAATTGCAATAATTTATGACACAATGGCATCCTTTAATACAAGCTTTAAAGCTGGTGTATACAGAAACATTTTGTCTGTATTCAACTATTTCATTCACTACTTTTTAATGCCCCTGGTAGCAGGAGTTTGGGGCCCCTGTAACAAAAACCTGTATTAACGAAGCTTGTACCTGGAACATAAACGACAAACTATACGATGCTGTTAAACATCGTAAATATACAGACTAAGTCTGAATAGAAGATAAGACTAGAATGCGTCTACTAGCATTCTCAGAATCTCGTATCATTCACAACAGGACTTCTTACAAGGTTTACTATCCTGCAAGAAATAGAAAAGTTTCAGTTGTCGTCATTGGTCACATATACAACACCAAAGTCAACTCATCCGAAAGGTACGGTTGAACACTGTGTGAAATTTCTGAAACGGAAGAAAATGAACAAGTGTTGTCTATAAATAGAATCTTACACCAAAGTCAAATCATCCGAAAGGTACTGTTAAACACTGTGTGAATTTTCGGAATCTGAAAGAAAAGTAACCGTTTTCATATACGTATATACATATATGCAACAACAGTCAAAATATTCATACTATACGGTTGGACACAGTGAGAAATTTCTGAAACTGAAAGACAATGAACAAGCAATGTCTATAAAAAGAATGTTACAACAAAGTCAAATCATCCGAAAGGTACGGTTGAACACTGTGTGAATTTTCGGAATCTGAAAGAAAATTAACCGTTTTCATATAAGTATGTACATATATGCAACAACAGTCAAAATATTCATACTATACGGTTGGACACAGTGAGAAATTTCTGAAACTAAAAGACAATGAACAAGCAGTGTCTATAAAAAGAATGTTACAACAAAGTCAAAATACCTGCAACAATGGTTGAACACTATAAATGGCCGAAAATTAACGTTCTTTATCGACAGCATATATGCAGAACGAAAGACAAAATTTCCGGTTTGTACAGTTGTGCGGTTGAACACCGTGTCAAAATTTCCTTAACTGTCCGAAAATTAACGATTGTCATCGAAACTTAAGTATGCGGAACGAAGTTCACAATGTCCGGATTGTTGATTCGTGCGGTGAAGCACCGTGTTAATTTTTCCGTCAGTTTACGGTAATTAACGAAATCTGACGAAAAATTTATTCACACGTGGACGCACACCTGATCAATTTTTATAAGACGCGCAAACATCTTCAGATGGGACAATTCTATAGTTGGTCTGATGATTACTCTTCTTTTTTTTTTTTTAATATATTTTTCTAACAATTTGTGACTAAAACTATTTTAGCAAAAGTGGAAATTGAGAAAAAAAATAAAATAAAATGAAATAAAAAAAAAATGTCATGACGGTGATTCGAACGCGTGCTCAACACAGTTACCGATCTCTGGCTATCGCTTTATCCCCTGAGCCACGGGGGACTTTACTATGTTTGTATTATATCTAGTATTTAATCTTGACTATTGTTTGACCGGACGCAGATTCAGCTATGGTAGATTATTTTTCGAAATTTACAAGACATTTACTTTGTTTGATACTTAATAATATGGGGGCTGGAACTAATTTAAGCAGGACTGTTAGTATAAAGATATTTGTGAGGCGGGTGCTGGAACTGATTTAAGCAGGACTGTTAGTATAGAGATATTTGTGAGGCGTATTGCGATTAGTTCAAGTGCCTATAATACATAATGAGTGAAAACAGGTACACAGGTACAATCGAATGATTCCTTAGCACTTCTACACAAACATATGCCCGTCGTACATATATGTCGAACTAAATGCACATTATTACACTCGATCGATGACAGATCTTTTGCCCATACCATTCTCCCAATTGAATTGAACTGTCAACAATCGTGTGTAACAAATTGACACATGAGGCATTTGAACATGTTGTGGGTACTTGATGGAAAAAGATGACAGATGATAATGATGGCTTGTAAATGATACAAAAGTCATAAAAAGATGATAATGACACTGCAAGAATAATGAAATTCTTACCTATTCATACTAAATTCCCTATGATATCCATAATAACACAACACAAAACACTACCATAAAATAGTCAGATATATAAAATGACTAAATGTGTTCATAGTAAATGTTCACATCCTCAAGCTGTTGTCCGGAATCATGTCTTCTGTCTGCATCGATGGAAAGCGAAGATTAATTCCTATACACGCGAACACACGACAGACGTAAATGGGCCCTTCAAAACACGTGTTCCTAAACACAAGCTTGTTTACAATATTCATACCCGGGTTGACGTCATCCAAAGTGTCGACATTTCATTGGAGCGCGCACACCTTGTAATGAATATTAATGAGCTAAGAGCACATGATATGTTTATATTCATGGTATCACGTTATAAATAGACTATGTTGACATCCTGATAAACAAATAATCCTGTGTATTGATAGAATATTCTTCTGTCGTTGAAATGAGATATGTCCATTCATCCAATGTCACACTGGCCACCAAAATTTGTCATCGATCATCGGTTCATCATTGGATCAGACAGGAGTACACAAGAATACACAAGATGAGACGAAATCTGTGTTTAATGACGTAACAACGATTCATCAGGAAAGCTATGGATACATGGTGCATCTGAAAATATATCAATATTTTCATATAATAACAATCATGTACTTAGAATGTAAAACGTATACAACGTTTCACGATAAGACCAAAATGGCGAATGCCTTGAAGCATAAATGGCAAAATGACATACAAAATATCAGATTGTTGTGAATATGAATCCCAACATAGGCAATACATCAACGTTGCTTTGTCTTGCAGTGTCACGATATATTCATGTACAAATGAGCTTTCCTAATACATATATTGCATGAAATGATGATACAAAATAAAGTAAAGACAATGTAAATGACATACCTGAAAATATATCAATATTTTCATATAATAACAATCATGTACTTAGAATGTAAAACGTATACAACGTTTCACGATAAGACCAAAATGGCGAATGCATTGAAGCATAGAGTTCAAGCATGCAAATTAGATGTGTAAGTGCCTTTAACGGTACATGCATTGTTAGTAGGTAGGACTATTTATATAAAAGATGGACACTTAAGCAGCGAAGTATATTGGGGTGGAATAGAAACAAACGCTTAAACACTTCACAACTTTATTAACCTATCAAACTTCGATCTATGACATATGTCAGATATTTTGAACAGGGGCTATGTTTAGCATAATAAATGTAATTATTCCTTTGTAAATCAAGCTTCTTCTTCTACACTTTTGTCAAGAAGGATGGGAACATCGGGTTCAACACAGACTCTCGACAGACCTTATCTGCATTTTCATGTAACTTGGTCACCACAATTTGCGCATCTTTGCCAAAAGATCACCCAAAACCAGAGTCATTCAATCAGCAAATAAGCTGAAGTATATCAAATCCGCAGTGGGATGCTGATTTAAATTTAGTAAAATATCTTTTTCGCAGCAAATTAATGGTACCTATAAAACATTTATGTAAAATCGTCGTTCTACCATGCAAATACTATATAATGTTAGACAAATTTCGCAGACCTTCAGTCAAAAGGAGGCTGGATTGTTCAGAGGCGTAAACTGATTAAAATACGTCTTCCTTCAATTATGAAATACTGGACGAAATTCTGCCAACCCTTTGAAAAAAAAAGACTGAAATAGGGTCGCGTTGTTAAATTCACTGAGCAATGTTGTCTTTCAGAGGTATTGCTGTCATGTTAATTTCATACCGAACTGCCACTGGCTATCGAATAAATGGTTTATGAAGGCTGGAGAATGCAGCTAAGCAATAAGCGCAATTAGTAAAGAAGAAAACTGTGGCTGCTGTATCATGACAACGCCAATTAAATATGGTTTGTGCTTGCCACCCAGCTTACGCGACTTTTAATAACTAACATGAACACAAAGATATAAACAAGCAGCCCATGGGAAACTACGCTCACCAGAGCTCAAATGGGCATAAATTATCCCAGGCTTAGTGGCCATTTATTTTAATCGACCATAATGGTTTAGTAGAGGCCAATCGCATGACCATTGCTGCCAAATTATTTTTAAATCAACCATTGTTTTTTGTTGCCGTCACATACATTATGGTCAGCTTTCAACAATCTCAGCAGGTCTAAAGTCCAAAATGTTGCATACCAAGGTCTTGTATTTCCTGAGGTGCAAAATTCCAAATCACTTTTGGCCCATTAGCGTCGTTGACAGTTGGCGTCGTTGTCGCATCTCCTTATTGGTGTGACAATCACACAGATCTCTCAAACAAAATTTGATTTCTCGACCACACTGATGCAGTATATGTAATTTGGTATCAGTTAGCAGAGTAGTTTTTTAAAAGAATAGAAATATGTAATCTTATGGCCCCGGATCATTTAGCTGGCTGCAAATATCAACTCTGATGTCATAAGCTGAAACAGAACCAGAAAATCCTGTGTTTGCCATACAAAACCCTAAGTGACCGTATGTGACCTTGACGTAAGGAAGGTCAAGGTCAACCAAATGTCATCATTTGAACAAATGTGAAAGGGAACGGGTCCCAAATATTGTGTATCAAGTTTCAAGGTCATCGGTCTATTGGTTCATGAGAACGGGCGATTTCAAACGTTTTTACCATATATGGGCATGGTGGACATTTTGATCATGTGACCCAGACATTCAGAATATATGTTTGTTCTTCCACCCCATAACGGCTTCACATGTAATTTGGTTCCAATCGGCTTAGTCGTTTCAGCGTAGATGTCGTTTGGATTTGTTTGGATGTTAAAATGCGAAAAGAGGGTAGGTACATTTATCTCCCCTTTTTATGTCTTTTTCCCCACTTTTTTGATTTTCTAACTCCATTTTCAAGATGCTGAGAGACCTCTCCATAAATTCATACCATAGTCAAGTGTGAGAAAATAAGGTGCATTAAACTCCTTAAATACGTGCTACGAATTTCAAATCCCCGACTATTAAGCATGAAAGTAGTATCGTGATATGTTTCGTATCGTGTGGCAAGTATTGGAATATGTATGGTAACCGTATCGTATCATGGGATGACTTATAAGAATCTTATATGGGTGTGAGGGGTGGATGGAAAAATCCGTCCCGAGGGACACTGTCCGGCATCACGAGGCTTGCCGAGTTATGCCGGACAGTGATCCCGAGGGACGGATTTTTCTATCCACCCCTCACACCCATATTGAATTCTTTTTCTTGCATACCTTCCATTTCTTAAAGCGGATTTTTAATGCTGCAGTCACTTTGGTTACCAACGTCCGCCATATTGTGTTGACACTGCAGGAATGTTTAGGCACGTTGCTGTGACGTCAACCTTAACGGCGGCGCATACGAGGTCGTATTCAACCAGTACATTTATCAAACACGCGGGAATATTCGATTTTGGGTCGGAACACCAGGGTCAGAACATAAATTTCTATTCCAGGGTAAAATCGCAGATTTCCTTGTCTGGTGTGCAAGAATATAGGGATCAACCATGGTTTTTCATGCATTAACATTCGCTGAGTCCCGAGGAAGCTGTTTGAACATAAGGCCGCTAGGGATCCGGCAAATGTTAATGCAATGAAATAACTATGGATGATCGTTGTTCTTGCATAACTTACGATTCCGAAAGCAAATTTTTACGAAAACGCCCATAAGCTCCATTTAAATTCCATATAAACTCTTCAAATGCGACAGGCAAACCAAAATGGCGGCCAGTTCAGAACGTTGTTTACAATGACGTTGTCATGCAGTAACCCTCTGACGTCATCATAGAACACTAAAACGCTACGTTCAGGGCGATAACGTTGCGTCGCACAACGTAACGTAAACAAAGCAAGGCCCGTCTTGGGTTATCAAAAGCTCAAAATCTGTGTTCAAACAGCACGCGAAGTTCATGATTTGAACATGGTTTTTGCTGTTTGAGCACGGCTTTCGGTCCATTTGACAACGGCTTCAAACAGCCATGCGCATAGGTATTTATGCAAGAAGTATCGTTACAGCCCTAACCTGTGCAGGTAAAAGATCCCTACCGTTAATTACAATTACATGCTTACTGTATGGGTTTTCATCCTGCAAATCTGGAGTGACTGTAATGTACACTTGGCGAAAATGCCCGCGAGGGCGTAGGCACAGGTGCTTGGCCTATGATTCACCCTGTGTTTGCTCCGTAACAACTGCCTCGACACTGCCTTTCTTTCTAACTAATCCAGGTAATGTGATAGTTTGCATTGGTTGTATTTTAACCTCGGTCTTGCTTGTTGACTTTACGATTCCAACATTACTGCGTTGCAAAGATACAAAGGCATTATTCCACACTTCTGGTACTTGCGTTTCATCTCTTTGTTGACAAAGGTGTCTAAACCCGTCAATAACATTAGTGCCGACAATAACAGGTACTTCTATGTTATATTCGGTTGACGGTACTATCAGAGCACCCTTTTCAACAACATCCTCTCCTAAGAATGGCGCTCGTATTTCACACAGAATAAAGCCTATGTACGGAATCGTGTGTCCTCCGGCTCCTTGCACTTTTAGATTTAACTCCTCTATAGAGAAAAGCTCTGGCTTTGGATTCATAACTTTGTAAAACTCTTCAGAGATCGTTGTTATTTGAGAGCCGCTGTCAACCAATGCCTTTGTCTCAATTCCATTCAACTCTATAATTGATTCGTTGCTCCTTCCAACAACTTTTTCAAACCAATTGATTTTCTTGGAGCTTTGTTGGCGCCTGTCCCCAGTCTGCCCCTCGACGGAGACGCCTACCAGTTTAAATCTTTGGGCTTTGTTTCGTCTTGACATTTTGCCCCTGATTCTTTTGTATCTTGGTTTCCATTTCTGTATTGTCTACCAAATGGTCTTGGTTGCCTCTGACACTTTTTGTTCAATTCCTTTATTTCTAGTTCCATAGCATTGAACTTCTCATATAGCAGATCAAGTTTGGATGTTTCAGAGTTTTCTTTCATTTTCGAGATATTTCTATCTGTGTTAACAGGCTGATGTTGAACACTCGCGTTTAATTTCATTTCATTTTCCTCCTCTCTTACACTCCTCAAGAGTTCTTGATAATCGTCTGTGTTATAGAAGTGTATTCTTGTCGCATTTTTCAGTCTTTCACTTCTCAATCCTTTCCAAAATCTATTTTTTAACATCTTATTCACTGCCTCTTGCTTTATGTAACCTTTGTCAACAGCATTTTTAATGATCTCTTCAAGTCTTAATCCCCATGCAACAACATTTTCACTTTGTTTTTGAGTTGCTGTATAAAATTCCTGCATCATGCTTTCACCGCTTGCCACATTTCCAAACACTCTCTCCAACCTCTGCATTATTTCATTTATATTTGCAGTGGTACCGGAGGATATTAGAACTTGCTTTGCTTGGCCTATTAAGGACTTGCGTATAGCCTGAGCAATAGCTTGATTAGAATGTACACCCTCCTTCAAAGTACACTGCACTTCATATCTCCATTCTTCAAAACTACTCTCCTTTCTTTGCTTTGGCTCATCACCAGAGAAAGTTGAAAATTTTGGATAAAATGTGGCTTTATCCTGTGGGAATGCGTCCGTTCCCCTGTCTATCATATTACTATCTCCTTGACTATCAGTTTTAAGGATTGATGTCAACAAAACTTCTTTGTCTAAAGTCCTAGGTTTAAAGGAATCCTGACCTTCGGATAATATCTGTGTATTCTTATCTGCACAATTATCCTCAGACCTTTCAATTTCTTCCTGTTCAGGTATTTGTCGTTGCTCTCCTTTGAAGTCAAGACTTCGATTTACATATTCAGCTTTTTCTATCTCCTCTTCTCGTCTTCTAAGTTTCTTTCTCTTTTCCTCTAACTCTTTCTCTCTCAAAACCATTTCTTCTTCACAGTGATCCATATTCATGAATCTGCTTTGCACAGCTGTTTGATATTTCAACTTCTGTTCTCTTTTATCAAGCTCTATCTCTTTAAGTCTTAGTTCCTCCTCTTTAGCTTTCATAGCAGAAAGTCGATTCTTCTGTCTCCTTAATCTATCCAACTGATCAGGCATGATCCAATCATCAATTTCCACCTCCGTGTCTGACGCCTCCTGAACAAATTTCTGGTCGGATATATGATGTTCATTCTCATGTCGTTCCTGTCTTTCTCTCTCTATTGTACGTAGCGGTAACTGCCTGTCATCTGATAGCCTTATTCCTGACTTTATGCCAGACAATAATTGCTGATCGTATCCCATTTCTCTATCACCTGTGTCATCTTTCCGATACCCTATATTAGGATTGCGATATACACTTGCACTACTTGCACTATACCCATGATATTCCATTGGTGAATAGGTTCTGTCTGCTTTGTCTTTAATAAATGTTAGATTTGCTGACTTTTCTACCTTTGATCTAGGATCACTATTATACTCAGCTTCGTTTGTATGTGTTCCTGTTCCTTTCAAACTATCTCTTTCATATTTCTGACCATGTGACATTTCCCTCACTGCATTATATCTTTGAGGTACATTATCTGTTTCTCCTGTTACTTTATAATCTGTATCAGTTCGGGTATCCGTTCTATCTCTGCTTAAATAGTCCAAGTTCGTATCCCCTTGTGGTACATAATTATACGCAGCTATCTCTGTAGCATCATGTTCCTGTCTAATCTTAAGACTAGTTCTCCTTAGTTGACCTAATCTTTCATCAAGATACTTTATTTCTTTGTCAACTAGCTCAAGCATATCCTGGTTTTCATTTCCTGTTCTTCTTATACGGGAGGTCTCTGAATGTCTCTCTCTGTCACTATACTTTTCTTCTACATCACGAGTAACTCCCCTATTAATTACTATTGGCTCTTTAACAGGTTCCATTCGAAACATGGCTTGTTTCTGTTTGGTCTTGAGATTCTTCTCTCCCTCATAATCTACTTTCCTTGGATCGATTTTTCTTCTAGGTCCTTTATCACCCACCGATTCACTTTGTCGACCTACATATTCTCTCCTATCACTTTCTGTTCTGTAAGGGATATCGCGCCTATCCAACTCTCTTTGCAATCTTAGCCTTTCTTCTGCAATTCTTTGAACCTGTCCATCGCTAACTGTTCTCAATTGATCTGTCTTTCTATGATCCGTAACAACTTTTGCTACTGATCCCATACTCTGAGCCATATCTTGCCTCTCAAAAACACTATCCTCTTCCAAGCTTGAACCTAATTCAAACGTTTCTCCAACAATCCTCGGTGCTAAATCTTCATCGTCCAAACGTCTTTCATAATCCAACCCATGCCCGTAGACATGTCCTTGTTCTGGCTGTTCGACTGAGCGAGCAGAAACAGATTGAACACCTGGTTCTCGTAACTGCTGCTCTTCCAATTGTGGTGATATTTCTAATCTGCTCCTAATTATCTGTGCTCGAGGTACCCGAGGCTCATATGCGACATTCTCACGTTCTGCCCTTCTCCTTTGAGTGTCCATTACATAGGCATCCCTCTGCAATCTCAACTGAGCTAAGTCTTGTTCTAATAACAATCGTCTTTCCTCTTCATCCCTTATTCTGGTTCGCCTTAATCTTCTTTCCTCACGATCATAATCTCGCAGATTTCTATCCATATTTCGTGTCTACACAACGAGCTTATTATAAACTCAATTTTATGAAACTTTTCTATACTTTCTGCTTCACTATGTTACTATCCGTTCATGTAAAAAAAAAATCCTCCGTGATTGCCGCTTTAATATCTTTCTTTATCACGTTTCAACAAATAAAACTTGTTTGATGGTGGTACACAGCACTGAATAAAGCTTCCAACAAATATTTTAACTAAACAAACTATCCTTCAAGAAGACACGCCTCCGGTTCAGATTTTACTTATCCTAATTGCAATAATTTATGACACAATGGCATCCTTTAATACAAGCTTTAAAGCTGGTGTATACAGAAACATTTTGTCTGTATTCAACTATTTCATTCACTACTTTTTAATGCCCCTGGTAGCAGGAGTTTGGGGCCCCTGTAACAAAAACCTGTATTAACGAAGCTTGTACCTGGAACATAAACGACAAACTATACGATGCTGTTAAACATCGTAAATATACAGACTAAGTCTGAATAGAAGATAAGACTAGAATGCGTCTACTAGCATTCTCAGAATCTCGTATCATTCACAACAGGACTTCTTACAAGGTTTACTATCCTGCAAGAAATAGAAAAGTTTCAGTTGTCGTCATTGGTCACATATACAACACCAAAGTCAACTCATCCGAAAGGTACGGTTGAACACTGTGTGAAATTTCTGAAACGGAAGAAAATGAACAAGTGTTGTCTATAAATAGAATCTTACACCAAAGTCAAATCATCCGAAAGGTACTGTTAAACACTGTGTGAATTTTCGGAATCTGAAAGAAAAGTAACCGTTTTCATATACGTATATACATATATGCAACAACAGTCAAAATATTCATACTATACGGTTGGACACAGTGAGAAATTTCTGAAACTGAAAGACAATGAACAAGCAATGTCTATAAAAAGAATGTTACAACAAAGTCAAATCATCCGAAAGGTACGGTTGAACACTGTGTGAATTTTCGGAATCTGAAAGAAAATTAACCGTTTTCATATAAGTATGTACATATATGCAACAACAGTCAAAATATTCATACTATACGGTTGGACACAGTGAGAAATTTCTGAAACTAAAAGACAATGAACAAGCAGTGTCTATAAAAAGAATGTTACAACAAAGTCAAAATACCTGCAACAATGGTTGAACACTATAAATGGCCGAAAATTAACGTTCTTTATCGACAGCATATATGCAGAACGAAAGACAAAATTTCCGGTTTGTACAGTTGTGCGGTTGAACACCGTGTCAAAATTTCCTTAACTGTCCGAAAATTAACGATTGTCATCGAAACTTAAGTATGCGGAACGAAGTTCACAATGTCCGGATTGTTGATTCGTGCGGTGAAGCACCGTGTTAATTTTTCCGTCAGTTTACGGTAATTAACGAAATCTGACGAAAAATTTATTCACACGTGGACGCACACCTGATCAATTTTTATAAGACGCGCAAACATCTTCAGATGGGACAATTCTATAGTTGGTCTGATGATTACTCTTCTTTTTTTTTTTTTAATATATTTTTCTAACAATTTGTGACTAAAACTATTTTAGCAAAAGTGGAAATTGAGAAAAAAAATAAAATAAAATGAAATAAAAAAAAAAATGTCATGACGGTGATTCGAACGCGTGCTCAACACAGTTACCGATCTCTGGCTATCGCTTTATCCCCTGAGCCACGGGGGACTTTACTATGTTTGTATTATATCTAGTATTTAATCTTGACTATTGTTTGACCGGACGCAGATTCAGCTATGGTAGATTATTTTTCGAAATTTACAAGACATTTACTTTGTTTGATACTTAATAATATGGGGGCTGGAACTAATTTAAGCAGGACTGTTAGTATAAAGATATTTGTGAGGCGGGTGCTGGAACTGATTTAAGCAGGACTGTTAGTATAGAGATATTTGTGAGGCGTATTGCGATTAGTTCAAGTGCCTATAATACATAATGAGTGAAAACAGGTACACAGGTACAATCGAATGATTCCTTAGCACTTCTACACAAACATATGCCCGTCGTACATATATGTCGAACTAAATGCACATTATTACACTCGATCGATGACAGATCTTTTGCCCATACCATTCTCCCAATTGAATTGAACTGTCAACAATCGTGTGTAACAAATTGACACATGAGGCATTTGAACATGTTGTGGGTACTTGATGGAAAAAGATGACAGATGATAATGATGGCTTGTAAATGATACAAAAGTCATAAAAAGATGATAATGACACTGCAAGAATAATGAAATTCTTACCTATTCATACTAAATTCCCTATGATATCCATAATAACACAACACAAAACACTACCATAAAATAGTCAGATATATAAAATGACTAAATGTGTTCATAGTAAATGTTCACATCCTCAAGCTGTTGTCCGGAATCATGTCTTCTGTCTGCATCGATGGAAAGCGAAGATTAATTCCTATACACGCGAACACACGACAGACGTAAATGGGCCCTTCAAAACACGTGTTCCTAAACACAAGCTTGTTTACAATATTCATACCCGGGTTGACGTCATCCAAAGTGTCGACATTTCATTGGAGCGCGCACACCTTGTAATGAATATTAATGAGCTAAGAGCACATGATATGTTTATATTCATGGTATCACGTTATAAATAGACTATGTTGACATCCTGATAAACAAATAATCCTGTGTATTGATAGAATATTCTTCTGTCGTTGAAATGAGATATGTCCATTCATCCAATGTCACACTGGCCACCAAAATTTGTCACCGATCATCGGTTCATCATTGGATCAGACAGGAGTACACAAGAATACACAAGATGAGACGAAATCTGTGTTTAATGACGTAACAACGATTCATCAGGAAAGCTATGGATACATGGTGCATCTGAAAATATATCAATATTTTCATATAATAACAATCATGTACTTAGAATGTAAAACGTATACAACGTTTCACGATAAGACCAAAATGGCGAATGCCTTGAAGCATAAATGGCAAAATGACATACAAAATATCAGATTGTTGTGAATATGAATCCCAACATAGGCAATACATCAACGTTGCTTTGTCTTGCAGTGTCACGATATATTCATGTACAAATGAGCTTTCCTAATACATATATTGCATGAAATGATGATACAAAATAAAGTAAAGACAATGTAAATGACATACCTGAAAATATATCAATATTTTCATATAATAACAATCATGTACTTAGAATGTAAAACGTATACAACGTTTCACGATAAGACCAAAATGGCGAATGCATTGAAGCATAGAGTTCAAGCATGCAAATTAGATGTGTAAGTGCCTTTAACGGTACATGCATTGTTAGTAGGTAGGACTATTTATATAAAAGATGGACACTTAAGCAGCGAAGTATATTGGGGTGGAATAGAAACAAACGCTTAAACACTTCACAACTTTATTAACCTATCAAACTTCGATCTATGACATATGTCAGATATTTTGAACAGGGGCTATGTTTAGCATAATAAATGTAATTATTCCTTTGTAAATCAAGCTTCTTCTTCTACACTTTTGTCAAGAAGGATGGGAACATCGGGTTCAACACAGACTCTCGACAGACCTTATCTGCATTTTCATGTAACTTGGTCACCACAATTTGCGCATCTTTGCCAAAAGATCACCCAAAACCAGAGTCATTCAATCAGCAAATAAGCTGAAGTATATCAAATCCGCAGTGGGATGCTGATTTAAATTTAGTAAAATATCTTTTTCGCAGCAAATTAATGGTACCTATAAAACATTTATGTAAAATCGTCGTTCTACCATGCAAATACTATATAATGTTAGACAAATTTCGCAGACCTTCAGTCAAAAGGAGGCTGGATTGTTCAGAGGCGTAAACTGATTAAAATACGTCTTCCTTCAATTATGAAATACTGGACGAAATTCTGCCAACCCTTTGAAAAAAAAAGACTGAAATAGGGTCGCGTTGTTAAATTCACTGAGCAATGTTGTCTTTCAGAGGTATTGCTGTCATGTTAATTTCATACCGAACTGCCACTGGCTATCGAATAAATGGTTTATGAAGGCTGGAGAATGCAGCTAAGCAATAAGCGCAATTAGTAAAGAAGAAAACTGTGGCTGCTGTATCATGACAACGCCAATTAAATATGGTTTGTGCTTGCCACCCAGCTTACGCGACTTTTAATAACTAACATGAACACAAAGATATAAACAAGCAGCCCATGGGAAACTACGCTCACCAGAGCTCAAATGGGCATAAATTATCCCAGGCTTAGTGGCCATTTATTTTAATCGACCATAATGGTTTAGTAGAGGCCAATCGCATGACCATTGCTGCCAAATTATTTTTAAATCAACCATTGTTTTTTGTTGCCGTCACATACATTATGGTCAGCTTTCAACAATCTCAGCAGGTCTAAAGTCCAAAATGTTGCATACCAAGGTCTTGTATTTCCTGAGGTGCAAAATTCCAAATCACTTTTGGCCCATTAGCGTCGTTGACAGTTGGCGTCGTTGTCGCATCTCCTTATTGGTGTGACAATCACACAGATCTCTCAAACAAAATTTGATTTCTCGACCACACTGATGCAGTATATGTAATTTGGTATCAGTTAGCAGAGTAGTTTTTTAAAAGAATAGAAATATGTAATCTTATGGCCCCGGATCATTTAGCTGGCTGCAAATATCAACTCTGATGTCATAAGCTGAAACAGAACCAGAAAATCCTGTGTTTGCCATACAAAACCCTAAGTGACCGTATGTGACCTTGACGTAAGGAAGGTCAAGGTCAACCAAATGTCATCATTTGAACAAATGTGAAAGGGAACGGGTCCCAAATATTGTGTATCAAGTTTCAAGGTCATCGGTCTATTGGTTCATGAGAACGGGCGATTTCAAACGTTTTTACCATATATGGGCATGGTGGACATTTTGATCATGTGACCCAGACATTCAGAATATATGTTTGTTCTTCCACCCCATAACGGCTTCACATGTAATTTGGTTCCAATCGGCTTAGTCGTTTCAGCGTAGATGTCGTTTGGATTTGTTTGGATGTTAAAATGCGAAAAGAGGGTAGGTACATTTATCTCCCCTTTTTATGTCTTTTTCCCCACTTTTTTGATTTTCTAACTCCATTTTCAAGATGCTGAGAGACCTCTCCATAAATTCATACCATAGTCAAGTGTGAGAAAATAAGGTGCATTAAACTCCTTAAATACGTGCTACGAATTTCAAATCCCCGACTATTAAGCATGAAAGTAGTATCGTGATATGTTTCGTATCGTGTGGCAAGTATTGGAATATGTATGGTAACCGTATCGTATCATGGGATGACTTATAAGAATCTTATATGGGTGTGAGGGGTGGATGGAAAAATCCGTCCCGAGGGACACTGTCCGGCATCACGAGGCTTGCCGAGTTATGCCGGACAGTGATCCCGAGGGACGGATTTTTCTATCCACCCCTCACACCCATATTGAATTCTTTTTCTTGCATACCTTCCATTTCTTAAAGCGGATTTTTAATGCTGCAGTCACTTTGGTTACCAACGTCCGCCATATTGTGTTGACACTGCAGGAATGTTTAGGCACGTTGCTGTGACGTCAACCTTAACGGCGGCGCATACGAGGTCGTATTCAACCAGTACATTTATCAAACACGCGGGAATATTCGATTTTGGGTCGGAACACCAGGGTCAGAACATAAATTTCTATTCCAGGGTAAAATCGCAGATTTCCTTGTCTGGTGTGCAAGAATATAGGGATCAACCATGGTTTTTCATGCATTAACATTCGCTGAGTCCCGAGGAAGCTGTTTGAACATAAGGCCGCTAGGGATCCGGCAAATGTTAATGCAATGAAATAACTATGGATGATCGTTGTTCTTGCATAACTTACGATTCCGAAAGCAAATTTTTACGAAAACGCCCATAAGCTCCATTTAAATTCCATATAAACTCTTCAAATGCGACAGGCAAACCAAAATGGCGGCCAGTTCAGAACGTTGTTTACAATGACGTTGTCATGCAGTAACCCTCTGACGTCATCATAGAACACTAAAACGCTACGTTCAGGGCGATAACGTTGCGTCGCACAACGTAACGTAAACAAAGCAAGGCCCGTCTTGGGTTATCAAAAGCTCAAAATCTGTGTTCAAACAGCACGCGAAGTTCATGATTTGAACATGGTTTTTGCTGTTTGAGCACGGCTTTCGGTCCATTTGACAACGGCTTCAAACAGCCATGCGCATAGGTATTTATGCAAGAAGTATCGTTACAGCCCTAACCTGTGCAGGTAAAAGATCCCTACCGTTAATTACAATTACATGCTTACTGTATGGGTTTTCATCCTGCAAATCTGGAGTGACTGTAATGTACACTTGGCGAAAATGCCCGCGAGGGCGTAGGCACAGGTGCTTGGCCTATGATTTGCCCGAAAAACATGTGGAATGTGTATAAGCCCCACAAGTTTTTTTTTCGGGGGGGGGGGGGGCAAATCAACACAAGTCAAGCACAGAAAGCGGCGTCTGATCAAGATCGTCCTTATTTGCTTTAAACCTAAATGAAACAGTTCAAATCACAATCCATGACTATCATAGAGACAGTCGACCCACCAGTTCTCTCAGTGCTTGATTGTACCCTCAATGTATAGTTATATATGTAGGACTCAGATCGTGGGTTGGTCCCTGATCGTGGGCCGATTTCCAAATCGTGGGCCGATATCTTAACGGGGCCGATTACAACAATGTAATCCAACGATTTGGGGAAAACATTATCGGCCCTAGATGTGCTATACAAACGGCCCACGATTTGGAAATCGGCCCACGATCTGGGACCGGCCCTCGATCTAAGTCCTACATGTATATATGGGACCTCCTCAATTTTGGGGGTTCAGGTCCAATGTTGGGGGTAAAAAACCGTCTGCAGAGGGTAAATGGGAATGCTGACTGAAAAAACGACATATATTTTATATGGGCCAGCAAATGACAAAATCTACAAGGCTCGAGCGACCATCGAAGACTCAGATCAGCCTGTACATTCGCACAAACTGATCTGAGTCTTCGCTGATCGCATGTACATGTATAGGCTAGTAATGGCTATGCAAAGAGACATAAGCAAAAGGTCTTGTCATAGTGCATGGGTGCAAGTGCAGGTTGATTTGAGTCTCTGCTGGTCGCACCGGTCTTATTGTATGTTTTGTCACGCGCTGGTTCATATATATAATATAGGGGGGGGGGGGGGGGGGGGGGGGGAAAGCACAACATTTTCTATACTTGGTATGTGCACCCAGCGAAGAATCAAATCAGCCTGTGCATCCATATAAAGCCCGTAGCTATCCTTACGAGAGCACAACGAAGCCTCATCAGACTGCGCCGATGCGCAGGCTGATCTGAGTCTTTGCTGGGCGCACATGTAAATTACAGGACATGTTAATAATAATAATACCCAACCGTACGCACATACAGCAGGAAGAGCCTCATCGGAAGTAGGAATATGGAAGATAAAAAATCTATATGAATCCCAGAAACGATGTCATTTTGTCTTTTGTGTTGATTTGCCAATACTGAGTATGCTACTCGTTAGTGATCTCATATCTATAAGAATCCTAGTTTTATAGACTGACATGAAAGGAACATAACGAAAACACACCTATACGTATAGATACATGTAACTATACGTATACATGTACTGCCGAAAAAAAGAAAGTTTTAAGAAGAAAATTTGTGATATTTTTCTTATTTCTGTTCAAAATATAAATTGTGGGTACACGTTAGAACCGCCTCATCGGGGCGGTTCTAACGAGTACCAACAATCTATATTTTAGAGCATAAACAACAAAAAATGTTTTACCTCTGTAAAACCCTGTTTTGCTATATAAATGTGGGGTTCTGAACTTCAAGGGGGGTCAGAATTATAAGCGTGTTTTCGCGTTGAATAAGGTGAAGATATCTAACCAAGCTATTTTTATTAGAATTATTAACAGCCCAACTATAGTCTTTCAAAATGCAGTGAGAATTGACTGCACTTTTAATTTTAGACTCGTCCGTGTTTTAGGTAAATCGCCTTTAGATGGAATTTTACGTTTGGCGATTAACCACCTGGCAACGACTTCTACATAATGCCGTTGTCAAAAACTTATTTACATTTTTAAAATATACATATTGAAAACGATATCCGAAACCTGCTTCCCCTAAAACATGGATTGGTTTTGTCACGTTTAAACTATGAACTCTCAAAGGTCGTTGATAAACTATACTATCGGTTATCTAAACTTTTCTCAAAGGACATGGATTGTAAACATTGAAACATGATGATATCAACGTCATTTTATCTCATAATGTGACTGTTTAAGACCAGGGAATTTTCATTTCGACATAATGACTCAAGGGACGAGCATTTGGATGAAAAAAAAGAAGATAAAAATGATTTTATCTGATTCCCAAGGGCAAGCCAACATCTAATCTCTGAGTTCTACCAGTGACAGTCTTGAAAAAAGAAAGTGTTTTTTTCAAAGTATTCTTTCCGAGCCATCAATAGCTTAAAAGTTTGATTACGCCTTCTTCCGACATAAGGTAAGTCAATCCCAAATATCGAGCGATGCTTCAAAAGTCACGCGTTATTGAAAAGTGACAACAAATCTGCTATTATTTTTAACAACAGCATTGCATTCTGGTGCCTGATGTTGAAACTGTGACGTTTATGTTCCCGGATTAATTTGAAAGTAAAACCGCTGCTAAAATAATCGTTTAGCCTGGTTATGGGATGAGGGTCTTTATCGCATTGGGGTGGGGAGCAAAGGCGATAGCGAGCCTGCGCACAAGCGAAGTCGCGCCCGCCAGAGCCTCATTGCTCGCAAATTCTGAGGTTTGATACTTTCAAGAAATCATCAACTCAGCCATTAATTGGCTGGACTTGCACATATGGTGAACTAAAACTGGAAAATGCTTTGGTCCTTTTGTCATTTGTTGGCTCAATCGAGAACAATCTTAATCTCAAAATACATGTATTGTCAAAATTATGGATGCTGGATTGATTGGGGTTTGATTGGCGCAGGCTGATCTGAGAGAAGCCTATCTCAAATATCCCTTTCTCTTGTTGCGGCCAAATTTATCTGAAAGTTCCATATAAACATAGCGAACATTGGGGATCCACTACTGACTGGCATAAGCTGATTATCTGTCGAATCACATTACAAAACGGTGGTAAAATATACTTTGTTCCGTTCTTCTTTCTTTTTCTTTTAATTCATTAATTTTTAACTTCTGATCTAAAAATCATCAAAATATCCAAAGACTTTCTAGAAATCATTAATTGCAATCACATATCAGAATCAATTACTGGCAACACATCACGTGAACAAATCCGTGAAATAAAGACCCCCTAAACCCCACTTTATATAGAGAAAACTGGGGTTTACGGGGGTAAAAATTATTTTCCTTATTTCTGCTCCAGACATAGGTTGTGGGTACTCTTTAAAACCGCCTCAATGAGGCGGTTCTAACGAGCACCAAAAACCTATGTTTAGATCAGAAATAAGGAAAATATCACAAATTTTCATCAGAAAAAGTACCTTTTTGAAGTCTGAAAAATGCACTATATCACAAGGATGTGTTATCGTAATGACGTCAAAAGACATTCGTATATCAGGACCTGTGATGTTGTAAGCTAACCCCTAGCTCTAACCAAAAAGGTAAACTTACCTTCACAAACATCAACACATTCAGCTGTCGAAATAATGGAATAGGAAAGGACATTCCAATCTCTAATGGTTCTGGAATAGAACGATTCTTTATAAATGTCAGTTCTTGCAGTAAGGGTCTGAAACGCCAATGAATGGTGATTTCTACCGTGCCTAGCTGGGGAACAGTGCCAACTGTTGGAATGCGGGCATCACCCTTTAGACCTTTGTATAAAATGATGAGCCTGATGTCTTTTCTCCTTTTCTGGAGCGACTCCCATTTTAATTTTCCAAGTATTCCAGTTATGTTCCAAGTTTTAAAGCAGTAATTGCCTGTGACAAATCTAGCAGCTCTATTCTGAACTTGTTAAGGACC
The DNA here is from genome assembly GCA_963580285.1 of Lucinisca nassula. Classification (NCBI taxonomy): domain Eukaryota; kingdom Metazoa; phylum Mollusca; class Bivalvia; order Lucinida; family Lucinidae; genus Lucinisca; species Lucinisca nassula. Next base: position 109,660,755 of record OY757013.1, on the reverse strand, counting down.
ACTCCACTTGGGTCCCAGAAACAAATACCATATTACAAGACCGGGCGAACAAGACCTTTATGCTGCCTCTTTTACACCCTGAGGGCACTGATGAAGATTTAGACTCAGGAAACCCAGCGTTCTATTTGCCTTAATGCACATGTTGCTTATATGAGTATTCCATCTCAAGTTGTGTGTGATTGCAACTCCAAGGTATTGAATGGACCGTTCCCTCTAAAGTGTAAGAAGCCTCAATTCCATTTAGTTCTCATCCTAGTTATCTGCGAAATATTGCATTTAACTGGCTGAAATCTCATGTTCCATTTTCGTGCCCAACATCCTATTCTATCTAGGCCATTCTGAAGTTTCAGTGAGTCCTCTGTATCTCTAATTTGCTGGTAGCAAATACAGTCGTCAATGTAAGTGGAAATACAATTGATGTATAGGGAGAACAATAGCGGACCAAAAATAGTCCCTTGTAGCACTCCAGAGTGAGTGAGTGTTTCAGTTTTACATCCCACCAACAGCTAAGGTCATACGGAGACGGGTAGCACTCCAGACAAAACTGGAGCCCGAAGATTTACCGTTAATAACAACGCCTTGTTTTCTGTAGCAAAGAAAGGAATCTATCTATTTGAGAGTCTTTCCCCCACCCCCAATTCCATAACCAAATAAGGCCTAAAATAAGAGTGTTTCCGCTAACCCGACCGACACTGATCCAGACCCCCCCCCCCCGACTCTACTATTTTATCAGCAAAATAAACATTAAAACACCGACCCTACCATTTTCAATTTCCAACCCTAACCAGTGTCGTCTTTGCATTTACCCATAGTAATGTTGCGTTTTCAGTACATTTTTGTATTTTGGCATTTAGTATCTTCCAATTTACAGAGCTAACTTTTTGAGCATCTAAAACTAATTATGATAACCAGTGCAAGTCTCAACATGACAATTTTCTTAACAAAACCATGTAAAAAAAAAAAAACACATAAAAATACAGGTCCGACCCTGTTTTTTTTTCGGGAGAAAAAATACAATTATTGAAAAAAGTTGCTCCTACCTATCGACCAATTTATTTTCAGCATGTTAGCGGAAACACAGCTATTTTTTATGCCTAACTTAGATTTAAGTAGTTCATGAGGTGGGGTGTCAAAAACCTTTTCGAAGTCCAGAATAAATGTGTCCACCTGCCCCCCTTTGTCCAAAATTTTGCCCAGTCATTAACAACTGTGCTCAGCTAAGTTTCACTAGTATGCGTTTTCCTAAATGCATGTTGTCTGTCTGACAAAAGTTTATTTTCATCCAAGTGGGCCATGGTGTTTGAGCAGACTATATAACACATGTCAGAGACACAGGGCGATAAATCCGTACAAGAACCTTATCTCCCTTTTTTGAAGAGTGGACAAATGTTCTCTAGGAGCCATTCTTTGGGGATTTCACCCGTATTAAGAGACTGTTGAAACAGGTGTGTAAAAACTGGACCTAACTCATTTGGTAGTTCCTTCAGGACTGAGCTTTTGTGACTGTGAGATGTCCGGCGTCGTCCGTCGTCCACCGTCCGTAAACTTTTATTGTTAACACTCTGGAGGCCACAGTTTTGGTCTAATCATGACCAGACATGGTCAGAATAATTATCATGACAATATTTCGGTTAAGTTTGAATATGGGCCATAACGTAAGTCAAAAGATCAAATCATAGAAAAACCTTGTTTACACTCTAGAGGCCACTATTTCGACCCGATCATCATCCAACTTGCTGAGAATGATCATCTCGACAGTATCTAGGTCAAGATTGAAATTGGGTCATGTGGGGTCTAAAAGTAGGTCAGTAGGTCAATCATAGAAAAACCTTATTAACACTCTGGAGGCCACAGTTTTGGTCCAATCATCATCAAACTTGCTCAGAATGATAGCTTGACAATGTCTCGGTCAAGTTTGAATATGGGTAATGTCGGGTCAAAAAGTAGGTCAGTAGGTCAGACACTCAGGGAAAGTGTGGATAGGTATATAGACCGACTCAAAAATGACCTAATTAGTGTTGACTGGGCCGTTAAAACTCTAATACAAACAAACAAACACGTGATATTTTTGACCTGAGGAGATTAAATTGTCTGCTCTGCCCAGGGAAACTGTAGATAGGTAAACTGACCGACTCAAAAATGACCAAAAATAGTGTTGATTGGGCCGTTAAACTCCAAAACAAACAAATCAATGTAATGTAAGATATTTAAAACAAAACTAGGTAGATAAAAATTCCCTTTTTATTTGAGTCTAGGCTAATAATTACAGGATTTTTTTATAAGATCTGTCACCAGACAGTGCACTTTGTTTGGCTTTAACCCTTTTTGTACCAAATGGAATCTTCCTCCTTATATATATCAGGAGTCCATTTCAAAATTTAGGGGTGTCAGGTTGTGTTTTCTTCAAAATTTATTTGGAAAATGGCGGAAAGTTTTGCAAACAGTGTAGGCCCTGATCAGAACGCGGCGTCTGATCTGAGCCTGCGCTGTTTGTCAATTGCCCGTTTTGGGGTTTCTGGTACAAAATGGCTAAATGTATTTTTCAAAGTCTGTGTTTTTGGTCAGATAAAGTTACCCAATCTTTTGGATAAACACCTTTTTTATAACAATGTTTATTATGACAAAGCTTTACATATAACAAAGTTTGAAGTCTGCCCCCAAAAACCGAAAATGTATAATTATATAAAAAACATATACCATATATGGTCATTTTTATATAATCTTTATATTTTTGTTTCGATATATTTTGGACACTGTTGCTTAATCAACACTGGTTGGGCTTTGGACTTCAACACTTGTGTTAAAAGAGGTTGCAGTGTAACATTTGCTTAAGTATATACAGTAGAACTTCGATGGCTCTAACACCAATGGCTCGTCGACCATGGATGAGTCGAGCCCATTCTTGAGCCCCTAGACGAAATCCTCTACATAAGAAATAGTGGGGGATAATTAAGGAGATTTTAGTCTTTTATCTTGCAAATGCATGCTGTGTGTACTCATAAGAATCGCCTCGATGAGGCGATTCTAATGAGTGCACACAGCATACATTTTCATAATAGAACACCGAAAAGATGTCTAAAAATATCTGGTTATGCCTCCTGACAGTAACCTTAGTGGCTCGAACTACCGCTGTCTCGAACAGATTTCCATGGTCCCAAAGGGGTTCGAGCCATCGAAGTTCGACTGTATAGCAAAATGCCATAATTCTTCTGTCACTTATTTTCTCTCTCCTTTTCTTCCTCTCCATCACGTGAGCAGGTCCGTGAAATGAAGACCCCCTAAACCCCACTTTATATAGAGAAAACAGGGGTTTACGGGGGTAAACATTATTTTTCTTATTTCTGCTCCAAGACATACGTTGTGGGTACTCGTTAGAACCGCCTCAATGATGCGGTTCTAACGAGCACCCACAACCTATGTTTGCAGTATAAATAAGAAAAATATCAAGGATTTTCATCAGAAAAGTAGCCAATTTGGAGATGTGAAAAAATGCAGTGTGTGGCACGGGTGTGTTATCGTAATACCGCCTTCCTGTCTGTATTCTTTTGCTGTCTCCTCGGTGTTTCTTTCGTTGTAGCTTTCAGACAAGCCCTGCAATTAAAAAAAAAAGCAGAAATTATAAACAATTCAAATGGAAATGACATGAAGTAAACTTTTTAAAAGAACTGAAACAAACATACCGTAATGATCCTAAGTATTGGGCCAGATATGTCTATGCAAACGATCCCTGCTCCTGAAGGAGCAGTCTGATCAGGGTCTACACTATTTCCCATTCCGTATCCACCTTCAGGAATCCTTGATGGATTGTGATACAAATTTTCATTTTTGGAGAATTACAGCAAGTCCTCGTGGTATTCAATTTTTTTTAGTATTTTTACGGTATTATTAGAAAGCAAATTTTATAAGAATTCTTGCAAATTATTACGAGACATTACGCAAACACGCTTATACAAATATATTGCCACCTTTATCGGCGAAAAAATGAAATTTTTAGGATGAAAAATTGTGATATTTTTCTTATTTCTGTTCTCATATGTAGATTGTGGGCACTCGTTAGAACCGCCTCATCGAGGCGGTTCTAACGTCTAAATATGAGAACAGAAATAAGAAAAAGATATTTTTCTTATTTCTGTTCTCATATGTAGATTTTGGGCACTCGTTAGAACTGCCTCATCGAGGCGGTTCTAACGAGTACCCACAATCTAAATATGAGAACAGAAATAAGAAAAATAAGGTTTACACCCGGAAACCCCAGTTTTACTATATAAAAGTGGGGTTCAAGGGGGTCAAAATTATATAGGCGTGTTTTCGTCATGTGTGTCAAGTTTTGCAATAGAAAGTTTAGTGTTTTGTTTGGGTTCCAGTTTTTGCCTACCTCTTAACAGCTGGTTAGTTTGAAGCAAAATAATCATTACGAAAACACGCCTATACAAATACATTGCCACCTTTATCGCCGAAAAAATGAAAATTTTAGGATGAAAAATTGTGATATTTTTCTTATTTCTGCTCAAAACATCGAGGCGGTTCTAACGTGTACCCACAATCTACATTTTAGAGCAGAAATAAGAAAAATAATATTTACCCCTGTAAACCCCAATTTTTACCATATAAAAGTAGGGTTCAAGGGGGTCAAAATTGCATAGGTGTGTTTTCGTGAAGTTGAATGGTTGTTAACCAACAATAAAGAACTGGAAACATGGATGACATTGTGGCTTTTCTGTATCAGTCTACAGAAGACTGTGCTTTTTTATTCAGACAAGCTATTTCTGGCCATAACATGACCTTTTTGAGGAGTTTGTGACCTTGAAAATGAGTTCAGTGTGAAAAAAACTTATCAAGTCTTTGATAGGTTGCAATAGAATAAGGTTTAAGTTTGACTACACTTCTTAAAGTTGAGGAGATTTAAAGTGTGCAGACAAACCATCTGTGGTTGAAACGTGTGTTTCATCGGAGTCTAACTGTTGGTTTTCTTTTGCTCCAGCATTTCAGTGGTTTCTTGCTGTCGAGTCCTCGCCGTTGTTTCATCTCTGTGGTTGTGTGATTATTTGTGTTCAAGGAGATATTGCACTGATGAGTTAGGAGGCCTTCATGCGGACTGAACAAATTATTTGTCTAAATCGCGACGGAAGTAAGGGCGAGGATTGTGGCCACATAAAATCGATTTAAACCCCCAAGTGGAATTCGTTTCCGCTGACCGTTCCAAGGCGGTTCTTCTGTCGCGGTTTAGTTTTGTTACGGTTTGTCTTTGGGTCGCTTATTTTATTTTGGATAGCCTATTGACCATTTTGTCGGAAAGTAACTGTCCTTTTGGCTTTCCGCTATTGATGTTTCCATTAGGTCTTTTGTTTCATGTTGTGTTTCTTTCCCTATGGTGTCTCTGGTGGGAGCTGTGGGTGGATTGTATCGATTCCCGATCATTGCCTCCGCTTCTATTTTAGATCTTCTAAGCGTTTTACCAGTACTCGTCTGGTCAGTTTCAGCTCTGTATGGAAGCAACATGCAGCCCATTAATCTATTTCTCTTATCCCCAATGGGAGTATGGGGGCCAGACTGAAAGGACATACTTACATGTTTAGAATTTGATATCCTGTTCTCTTTTTTTTTTCGAAACACGTGTTCTAGACTTTGGAGTCAGCGTACATGTAGTTGTAATTGTTTTACACTTTCATCCCTGAGTTTCTAGTCTGGCATTTACAATCTTTTAATTGGGACTGCGTGTCCGTCCATTCCTGTAGAGTTAGATTTTAACAAAAATCATTAACAGATTGATAAACTGCATAGATGTTGATGAGTCAACTCATTATGAGCCATCTCATCTGGTTCTACACTTTTTCTATAGATATATTTACTGGTCTAAAGGGTTGAAAGGGTCAGTGTTAAGGTACCTGTACTGAAGTAACTGATACAGTAAGTTTTATTTTCTGTGTATAAATATATATATATATATTTTTTTTGGTTTGGGTTTTTCGGCCCTTTCAAGATTATTTCACTCATATCGAGCCGATCGTTAATCAGAGGTGGGCGAAAACCGGAGTACCCTGAGAAAAACCACCTGAACTTCCGCTGCAGAACTTAGCGTCTCACACGTGGCCCGAGCGAGGCTCGAAACTACGGCGGTGAGAGACCTAATGACTAAGAGTCAGCGCTCTTATCCACTAGGCCACGGAGGCCAGTTATGTGTATAAATTATATTTGGTAATAAAACCAACTGGTCTAAAGGGTTGAAAGGGTCAATGTTAAGGTACATGTACTGAAGTAACTGATACAGTAAGTTTTATATTATCTGTGTATAGATTATATTTGGTAATAAAACCAACAACAGAAAGCTAGGAATGGGAGAATTATCATGGGGCAGAATTCAATGAAATAATTTTTTATACAGGTAAACTAGATCTACATAAATGAAGGATATTTAGTTTGTTTTTTTTAAATGTCATCTAGTTTCTTTCTCGCCCCCACCCATCGGGGCTTGAAGAAAATAGATGGGCTGCATGATGCTTCCACGCAGAGCTGAGTCGGCCCGTCCATGCTTATAAACCCTATTGGTTTCATTGGGCGGCAGGGCTTGAGATGTCATTTCATCTCAATGTTGGGTAAAAGTCCCACAAAATTGGAAGCAACGTCTCCAAAATGTCCTTTACAGTGTTGACGGAGACGTTAAACCTCAAATCAAACAAACAAAATCATCTAGTTTCTGATCAGAACTAAACATTTTGAATAAGAATTGGCAAATATATACGGAACCCGGGAAGGAACATGATTTTTTTAATATATTTTGTGTACAAGAGAATAAGTTGTGCGAACAGGTTATTATCTGGTCCGCACAAGATAATATCTTGCCCGCACTACATAGATCTTATCTTGTTCACACAACTTCCCAAAATCTATGTTGTGCAAACAAGATAATATCTTGTTCGCACAACTTAATATCTTGTTCGCACAACATATTATAAAAAATCATGTCCCTTCCCGGGTTCCGTAAATATATCCCTCTTTTAAATTCAGAACATTAGACTGCATTCTAATACCTATTCATAATTCCATACATACCATTAACTTTCATTTTATATATCGTGCCTGTTTTGCCCCCGCCCATCGGGGCTTGGAAAAATAGATTGGGCTGCACGTTACTTCCATGCAGAGCTGAAACTGACCGCACATGAGTACTGGTAAACCGCTTAATTTGACAGACTAAGCCTGTCCAGGGAAAGTGGTGCGCCAGTCAGACCGTCCAGTGCATATAAACCCTATTGTTTTCAATGGGCGGCAGGTGTTAAGATGTCATTTCATCTTAATATCCGGTAAAAGTCCCACAAAACTGGATGCAACGTCTCCAAAATGACCTTAATAGTGTTGGCGGGGATGTTACTCCTCAACCAACCAAACAAACAACTGAGCCGGTTAAAAAAAATTACCCTGAATTTTACATTTTACATCAATATAAATTTATCTTCAGTGCCAGTTCTTGTGTAATGTACACCCCTGTAATGTACACCCCTCTAAACCTCAGTTTATATGGAGAAAACTGTGGTTTACAGCTAAGGGTGTTTATTATATGACGTCGCGTCTGAGAATGTAATAACGTCATGTTATTTTTTTTTGTTTGGGTTTTACGGCCCTTTCAAGATTATTTCACTCATATCGAGCCGATCGTCAATCATAGGTGGGCGAAAACCGGAGTACCCGGAGAAAAACCACCTGACCTTCCGTTGCAGAACTTGGCGTCTCACACGTGACCCGAGGGAGGCTCGAACTCACGGCGGTGAGAGACCTAATGACTAAGAGTCAGCGCTCTTATCCATTAGGCCTCGGAGGCCCGTTAACGTCATGTAATAAATTCGATAACCCACTAGTGGATTAAATATGCAAATTAGTTAAATACGCCTCGTAACGTTACATGTACGACGTCGCGTTTACTAATGGCGGACAATTGACATATTTGTTGAAAAATCGTGCATTAAATGCAATTTAATGTCATATGATAGATAGAATCTTGCATTCGTGTTCATGCATTATTGAATTTATTAAACTCGTTGATTTGTTTGATTTGAGGTTTAACGTCCCCGTCAACACTGTAAAGGTCATTTTGGAGACGTTGCTTCCAATTTTGTGGGACTTTTACCCGACATTGATATGAAATGACATCTCAAGCCCTGTCGCCCAATGAAACCAATAGGGTTTATTAGCATGGACGATGCGCCTCGCACCGCGATTCCTGGACAGGCTTAGATCCTCTAAGCAGTTTACCAGTGCTAGTGTGCGGGCCGGATTCAGCTCTGCCTGGAAGCATCATGCAGCCCATATATTTCTTCAAGCCCCTATGGGCGGGGGATTATTAAACTCGTTGAGGAAAATGCCTAAAATGCTCGGCATAGCCTCGCATTTTATCCCTTTTCCTCAACTCGTTTAATAAATTCAATTATACATGAACACTCATGTAAGATCCTCTAAATATAACATTACTGTTTTTATTTCTGCTGCAAGACATAGGTTTTCGGTACTTTTTAGAACTGCCTCAATGAGGTGGTTTTAACAAGCACCCACAACCTATATTTGGAGTTAAAATAAAAAAAAAAAATGCACATTTTCATTAGAAATATTACCATTGTAGAGAAATGAAAGAGTCCTACAGATGTCATAGCAATTTGCATTGCACAAACAAAGAAAAAAAAAGACTTCAGCAGGGTTGATACCCCAGAATTACAAATTAATGCATCTTAGCATCATTTCTACTAGTTTTGTCTATTCTCACAAGCCCACAAAAATTGTCCCCACACAAACCCAACTTTATACAGATTAAAATATGGCTTAAATGGTTAGCAATATTACTTTTCCTGTAACAGCGTGAAAGTACTAATTGCAGGTATCACTATGAGACAATTTGAATAGTTACCGGCATTTATTGGGTCGATTGCTTGTCAACCCAAAGTTACAAATTGTAAATGCTCCTCAGTGCTAAAGTCCACGTGACTATCACTGTCTTATCGGAATAAAGGTTATTTTAGAAGATCAGGGTGTTGCGTAAGATGATAATCTATAGAATCTGAAATGGGCTTGGCAGACAGTGTGGACCCAGATCAGACGCCGCATTCTGCAGCGACTGATCAGGGTCTAAATCGATTGCGAAGAAAGAAAATTAGAATTTTAAGGGTTAAACGGAACAGTTTAGTCCAGGGCTACTTTCCCAGCTTATTCTCAGATACAGTCGACCCCCGAGTACTCGATCAGTGCTTTGATCTGCAGTGAAATCAATGCGTATCTGAAATAAATAAAAATGACAATTTCGCACTGAAAATATATGATATAGCAGCCCGGACTACTTTATTTTTCTCGCCAAAATTCATAACTTATCGATAAAATAATTCTGTAAAATACCTTGAAAGGCACCCCTTTGTCTGTAAAATTGCTGTATTCAAAATGGCGATCTGTTTATGGACTATTGTGACATCACAACCAGGTCAAAATTGTGACGTACGAAAAGATTGATCAATTACCGTAGATAACCTTATTAAAATACTAATTCTTTTTTCGGTGGATACCAAACGTATTTTATCTTGTGTGTTTTCACTCTAAACATTACATTAACATGCCTTTTCAGTGCGAATTTTCAAGCATTTACAAACATTGTTTGGAGATTTTTTTCTTTAATATTGGTTCTTGATTGATTGATTTGTTAAAGTTTAACATCCTCGTCAACACTGTATAGGTCATTTTGGAGACGTTGCTTCCAATTTTGTGGGACTCTTACCCAACACTGAGATAAAATGACATCTCAAGCCCTGTCGCCCAATGAAACCAATAGAATTTATAAGCATGAACAGTCTGATTGGGTAGGCTTAAATCCTCTAAGCTATGATAGATTATGCATGCTAATTAAAACCACCCAATTGCAGCCTTTTTAATTCAAGTGCCAGAAATATCTACGTTTATGAGCAGTAAAAAGAAAGGTTAAGTTTACCACTGTAACCCCCACTTTTCTCTGGATGCATGCAGTGAAATTCACAATTGGGGTATTCATTGCTTGGTTCATTAAAATATCTGAAACACTGCACATTTTAACTGTGAAAAAAGATACAATTCCCCTTATCCTGCGGCCCCCGCCCATCATGGCTTGAAGAAATAGATGGGCTGCATGATGCTTCCACGCAGAGCTGAAACCGACCGCACATGAGTACTGGTAAACCACTTTGAGGTTCTAAGCCTGCCTAGGAAAAGTGGTGTGAGTCGGACCATCCATGCATACAAACCCTAATGGTTTCATTGCGTGGCAGGGCTTGAGAAGTCATTTCATCTCAATGTCGGGTAAAAATCCCACAAAATGACCTGTACAGTGTTGACGGGGACTTTTAACCTCAAATCAAACAAACAAAACAAAGCTCCCTTATCCTGCTGAACAAATTAGTTTAGCCATATCTGCCAATCGATTTGTATAATATTATGTAAACATCCATAAAGCAAACTGAATGACAAGCAGTGTAGATCCTAATCAGACCTGATCTGAAATTACACTGTTTGCAAAGGCTCCACCCCAATATTGGGTCCATGGCAAAGATAACCTGAGGGGTAATTGTGATCAGTGGGTAGGGTTAAAGAGTCAGATAAAGTTGCCCAGAGATTCTTGTTCTGCCTACTCTACTCTGAAAGCATTAGTTACATCACTGGAGGAAACTGTAACATTTGATCCATAGTTACAAGCTAAAAATGTTGACGTAGGCCCAAAGTTTGTCCAACATTATACATAAAAGTGTCGTTTTTTTTTTCATTTTTTGAGAATGTTGGGCCAACATTACACAATTTTTTTTTGTTTGTTTTTGCATTTTTTTAATGTTTGGGCAGTGTTGGACCAGAATCATACACAATAGTCTTATTTTTGCATTTTTTGGAGAATGTTGGACCAAATTCATACACAATAGTGTTATTTTTGCATCATTTGGGAGAATGCTGGGCCAACGTTGGACCAATGTCATACATAAGTGATATTGTTGCAAACTCCTCAGAACGTTGGGCCAACATCAAATACAAAAGTGTTTGTTTTTTTTTTTGTTTTTTTTTTTTGCATTTTTTTGGAATGTTGGACCAGCTCCATACTTAAAAAAGTGTTATTTTTGCATTTGTTTGAAAATGTTGGGCCAACTTCACACACAGAAGTGTCATTTTTGCATTTTTTTGTGTACGTTGAGCCAACGTTGGGCCAATGTTGGGCCAACAAAATAGAAAAATGTTAAAGATTTGTATAATTTATGTAATTTTTGTAATGTTGGCCCAACATCATGCCAACTAATTCATAATATGGGAGACTTCTAAAAAGGTGGCAAGTTTGATGTGATCGTTGGCCCAACGTTGTGCCAGTGTTAGACCACCAACGGACAACCATCAACCAACGGTACAACCAAAAGTCCACCATATGCCAACGTTGGCCCAACGTTGTGCCAACGTTAGACCACCAACGGACAACCATCAACCAACGGTACAACCAAAAGTCAACCATATGCCAACGTTGGCCCAACGTTGTGCCAATGTTAGACCACCAACGGACAACCATCAATCAACGGTACAACCAAAAGTCCACCATATGCCAACGTTGGCCCAACGTTGTGCCAATGTTAGACCACCAACGGACAACCATCAACCAACGGTACAACCAAAAGTCAACCATATGCCAACGTTGGCCCAACGTTGTGCCAATGTTAGACCACCAACGGACAACCATCAACCAACGGTACAAGCAAAAGTCAACCATATGCCAACGTTGGCCCAACGTTGTGCCAATGTTAGACCACCAACGGCACCATCAACCAACGGTACAACCAAAAGTCAACCATATGCCAACGTTGGCCCAACGTTGTGCCAATGTTAGACCACCAACGGACAACCATCAACCAACGGTACAAGCAAAAGTCAACCATATGCCAACGTTGGCCCAACGTTGTGCCAATGTTAGACCACCAACGGCACCATCAACCAACGGTACAACCAAAAGTCAACCATATGCCAACATTGTGTCAATGTTAGACCACCAACGGACAACCATCAACCAACGGTACAACCAAAAGTCAACCATATGCCAACGTTGGGCCAACTTATATAACAACCCCAATTTGTTTATCTTTAGAATGAGTCCTTATGAGGTCTGTCAGTCAATTTTGTATGTTCTGTTCTGTTCGGTTATTTATTGTTCACTACAACTTGTTATGACGGTTTCTATGTATACAAGTCGCTGATTGGTCAGTTTTTATGCTCTATTAATTCTTGTGAGAGTTGATTAACTCAGTATTAGCTATTGCTGATTGTGATTTTCTATAGCCAGATATTGATACCTCCTTTATTTCTATTAGAGTTACCATAATGGTTCATAGAGAATGAAGTCTGAATAGTTAGACTGAGCCCGTTCATCTCCGTTTGGTGCACTAGGATTGTCAAAGGGAACGTTTGTAAGTTCTGAACAGTTAGATCCTTTTGAAGCAAAGAATACACCAAATAAACGAAAATAGCAGACTCGGTATTATTGAGTCTGTTCATGACCAGTACTGAAATGTGCAACACCGGCCACGCCCTCTAGCACCGGCTTAAGCAGAACCCATTTTCAAAATGATTCTAAATGAACTCAATGATCCCAAAGGACCAGAAAATATAATCTGCACTATGATGGATGTACGGGGAGACTTTTTACGGCCGCCACACGGCACAGCACCAGCTGCAGTGAAGATAAATAGGTTCTGAATAGTTAGATCCTTTGGAAGCAAAAATACACCAAATAAACGAAAATAGCAGTCTCGGTTTTATTGAGTCTGTTCATGACCAGTACTGAAATGTGCAACACCGGCCACGCCCTCTAGCACCGGCTTAAGCAGAACGCTATTTTCAAAATGATTCTAAATGAACTGAGTGATCCCAAAGGACCAGAAAATATAATCTGCGCTATGATGGATGTACGGGAAGACTTTTTACGGCCGCCACACGGCACAGCACCAGCTGCAGTGAAGATAAATAAGTTCTGAATCGTTAGATCCTTTGGAAGCAAAGAATACACCAAATAAACGATAATAGCAGACTCGGTTTTATTGAGTCTGTTCATGACCAGTACTGAAATGTGCAACTGCGGCCACGCCCTCTAGCACCGGCTTTAGCAGAACTCTGTTTTCAAAATGATTCGTAGTGAACTCAATGATCCCAAAGGACCAGAAAATATAATCTACACTATGATTGATGTACGGGAAGACTTTTTACGGCCGCCACACGGCACAGCACCAGCAGCAGTGAAGATAAATAAGTTCTGAATAGTTAGATCCTTTGTAAGCAAAGAATACACCAAATAAACGATAATAGCAGACTCGGTTTTATTGAGTCTGTTCATGACCAGTACTGAAATGTGCAACTGCGGCCACGCCCTCTAGCACCGGCTTTAGCAGAACTCTATTTTCAAAATGATTCGAAATGAACTCAATGATCCCAAAGGACCAGAAAAGACTTCTTCCTCAAGAAAGAAAACATAGTGACATACGAGTCAGCTCTGTATTTTCAAAGGAAACTTTTGTAATATGTTCTATTAAAGGGTTATCCTTTGGAAGCAAGGACTACACCACAGAAGTGAAAAATATGGAGTGTACATGTTTTCTGGGCCAGACTAGCTAGTTTCGGCCAATTAGGCCTCATCAGTGACCCTCAGATATTTTCAAAATTCCACAATGGAATCAATGATCCCAAAGGACAAGAAAATATAATCTACACTATGATGTAGGGCAGGGAGACGTTTTACCGCCGCCACACATTCCCACACACCAGCTGTAGTGAAGTAAAATATGTTCTATTAAAGGGTTATCCTTTGGAAGCAAGGACTACACCACAGAAGTGAAAAATATGGAGTGTACATGTTTTCTGGGCCAGACTAGCTAGTTTCGGCCAATTAGGCCTCATCAGTGACCCTCAGATATTTTCAAAATTCCACAATGGAATCAATGATCCCAAAGGACAAGAAAATATAATCTACACTATGATGTAGGGCAGGGAGACGTTTTACCGCCGCCACACATTCCCACACACCAGCTGTAGTGAAGTAAAATATGTTCTATTAAAGGGTTATCCTTTGGAAGCAAGGACTACACCACAGAAGTGAAAAATATGGAGTGTACATGTAAGACTTTTTCCTCAAGAAAAAAAAAAAAAAAAACAATTTTGAAGGAATGTTTCTAGGTGACACTGAAAATTTTCCACTGAACATGATAGCCACCAGAAAAAAAAAATAATATAACCCTTAAAATGACTTAAGTTCCTTAACAGCTAAATAGATTTTGAAATTATTCCACGGAAATGTTCCTTGGGTCACTGTCATCAAAATTGCTCAAACCCTCCACACCTACTTATACCTACCATAAGGATCAGGTGAGCGATTAGGTGAGCGATCGATCCTTAGCCCCCGCCCATCGGGGCTTGAAGAAATAGATGGGCTGCATGATGCTCGACGCGGAGCTGAAACGGAATCGAGACAATTCATCGACAAGACAATTCATCGTCACAGTTTTTGGAGACAAATCATCGACACAATTGAAAACAACTCATCGACACTTTTTGAAGACAATTCATCGACACATTATTTTGTTGAAATTATACACAAGCTGATAAAATGAAAACAATGTTTTGAAAATAAAATGATCTATTATCACGTTTATGGTTAAAATAACGAATTTAGAAAAAAAAAATATATTATATATTTTGACTTATTGACCATTTTAACCGCAATAATTTGCCTCGTCTGATATGATGTCGCAAAAAAAGGTGACTGTCGGGGGGCTGTCTCAAAGTAATTGAGGATAGCAGGATAGCTTTTAGGATGCTGATTGCTATGTATTTACAATATTGTGGCTTTCAACTGCTATAAAGATGTGAGGATATATTATTCCTTGCTCGATCCTTAAAGGGAACATCTTTCAGTATCAGCCGAGATTAACCGTCAGAAATAATAAACGCCCGAATGTCGTTATGGCCAAAATTTAAAGATGCACGGAGAAACCCCGCTAACCAAGTCAGCATTGTTTACCCAGCTAAACTAATAACAAATGGCATGGTTGCAGATGATCTTTTTCCTGATTGGAACGAAGTTCTCAGAGGAAGTAGAATCACCTCTACACAAGGGAACGTCACTAACGTTACTCAGAGCCAAACGTACGCTTCTGTATTAAATTCTACGGGATCCCAGCAAAGAAATGTGCAGTCTAGTACTTGTGAATCACATGAAGCAATGGACACACATGGCTCAGATAAAGCAATCCACCCTCTCGGATTGCTTGTGAAAGATCACCTAGTTGCGGGTACATCTGATAATCGATACTCGGAAAATGTTTGTATTATATCAAATGATGACGATGAGCGTGACTGCGCGCATGCGCAGGATCAGATAGATCCGCCCAGTGAATCCGAAACCGGGTTAGCTTCAAGTAACCTGCTAGTTGATACTGCGCCACCTACACCACAATCATATGCTGTACCAATAAACGATGATCAGAACACGAAATCAAACGTTGATTTTGATAAAACCAGCATTTGGCATAAACCAAATAACACAAACTCTCATTTAACACTGCCTAAGGAAACAGGCCATCATAACAGTGATTTTTACCTGTCACCCTCTGCGCTGGCGGATTCACTGCTTAAATCAACACGCGAAGAACGGATAACAAACTCAAATATCGTAGTAGAAAATACGATTTTAGGCGAGTCGCGTATGACCCGCAGTCAGTCGTCGTCTGGGGGAGCATCGCGTACATCTGGCAGAAATCAACAACGCTCTCTTAGCAAACAGCGCTTCGTAAAATCATCGTTCCAGAATGCGGGTAAAAAGCAAAATGATGACAAAACGGAACATTCAAGATAGGAACGCGCGGGGTGACAAGTAATACTTCGCATATAAATATCCGTGAATCTGTGTTTGGTTGTCTAAATGTCTGTGGGTTAAAATGGCGTTTGAATTTTCCCGACTTTTTAGAAACCCTGTCACACTTTGATATTTTCTGTGTTACCGAAAAAAACTTGACGATACAGATGTAATCTCATTTCCAGGTTACACTTTTCTATCCCAAGAGCGTAAACAAAAATCCCTTCGTAAATCTGGCGGGATAGGCATATTCCATAAAAGCCATTTAAACCAAAAAATTAAAAAGATACCAACTGATTCAGATTATATACTATGGATGAAATTGGATAAATCAATATTCCAAATCGAAGAAGATCTTATTCTTGGGGCTTTATAAATCCCACCGGCCCAGTCACGTTTTCTAAATGAACACGAATATTTAAACCTGGAAATGGAGATTACCTCTATGTGTTGTAATATGTTCTATAAAAGGGTTATCCTTTGGAAGCAAGGAATACACTACAGAAGTGAAAAATATGGAGTGTACATGTTTTCTGGGCCAGACTAGCTAGTTTCGGCCAATAAGGCCTCATCAGTGACCCTCAAATATTTTCAAAATTCCACAATGGAATCAATGATCCCAAAGGACAAGAAAATATAATCTACACTATGATGTAGGGCAGGGAGACGTTTTACCCCCGCCACACATTCCCACACACCAGCTGTAGTGAAGTTAAATATGTTCTATAAAAGGGTTATCCTTTGGAAGCAAGGAATACACTACAGAAGTGAAAAATATGGAGTGTACATGTTTTCTGGGCCAGACTAGCTAGTTTCGGCCAATAAGGCCTCATCAGTGACCCTCAAATATTTCCAAAATTCCACAATGGAATCGATGATCCCAAAGGACAAGAAAATATAATCTACACTATGATATAGGGCAGGGAGACGTTTTACCGCCGCCACACATTCCCACACAGCAGCTGTAGTGAAGTTAAATATGTTCTATAAAAGGGTTATCCCTTGGAAGCAAGGAATACACTACAGAAGTGAAAAAATATGGAGTGTACATGTTTTCTGGGCCAGACTAGCTAGTTTCGGCCAATAAGGCCTCATCAATGACCCTCAAATATTTTCAAAATTCCACAATGGAATCAATGATCCCAAAGGACAAGAAAATATAATCTACACTATGATGTAGGGCAGGGAGACGTTTTACCGCCGCCACACATTCCCACACACCAGCTGTAGTGAAGTTAAATATGTTCTATAAAAGGGTTATCCTTTGGAAGCAAGGAATACACTACAGAAGTGAAAAATATGGAGTGTACATGTTTTCTGGGCAAGACTAGCTAGTTTCGGCCAATAAGGCCTCATCAGTGACCCTCAAACATTTTCAAAATTCCACAATGGAATCAATGATCCCAAAGGACAAGAAAATATAATCTACACTTCATTTGTCTTCATTTGTTTGTCTATCAGGTGATATGAATGCTAGGACATCCGAGTTGGGCGATTTCACAACTGCAGGCACAACTATAGCCGACATCTTAAATTTTGACCAAGACACGTTAAACTTCTACAATCAGTCGGACGAATTAACAAAGTTAAATATAAACAAGAAACGTATATATATATAAAGGCAAAAATACTAACAATAATGGTTACAGACTTACTGATATTTGCATTAATTATAATTTGTTTATCTTAAACGGCTGGTTCGGCAAGAACAAAAATGAAGGAAAATGTATCTTTTGCAATCAATCTTTGATAGATTATACAATCTGTTATGTTGCGTGCCTGAAATTGCACGACCCGCAGAAAAAGCAACCGACTGAAGTCGGTTGATTTCTAAGAGTGCCCTAAAATCACCGTGTCATTCTGTCATTCGGTCACTCTGTCAGTCTGTCAGTCTGTCCGTCCGTAACCCGTTTGTGAAAATTGGTGATAGTGACTTAATCGCTTGGAATATTTAAACAATTTTTGGCATACTGATAGATATCAATGAGATCTAACCAATGAACTTGCGAAATATTACATTCCATTTAGTATAGCCTCGCCGAGGCGAAAATGTGAAAATTTTCGAACTGCTTCTCCTCGGAAACCGTTGGCCGATTGAAGTCAAATTTCATATGGATCCTCTATGGGATGGGGGCAACCAAAATTTGCTCATGGGGTCCAGGTCAAATGACCAAAATGGCCGCCAAGCTATATATGGTCTGTCTGTCTGTCCGTCCGTAACCCGTTTATGAAAATTGGTAATAGTGACTTAACCGCTTGGAATATTTAAACAATTTTTGGCATACTGTTAGATATCAATGAGATCTAACCAATGAACTTGCGAAATATTACATTCCATTTAGTATAGCCTCGCCGAGGCGAAAAATGTGAAAATTTTCGAACTGCTTCTCCTCGGAAACCGTTGGGCCGATTGAAGTCATATTTCATAAGGAGCCTCTATGGGATAGGAAAACCAAAATTTGCTCATGGGGTCCAGGTCACATGACCAACTGGGTAGATTTTACACGAAACTTGATTAATAGCATCTGGGGCGTAGGCCCATCATAAATTGCTAAAATGGTGACCCTGGGTGACCTTGACCTTCTTTGGGTCCGTCCGTAACCCGTTTGTGAAAATTGGTGATAGTGACTTAACGGCTTGGAATATTTAAACAATTTTTGGCATACTGATAGATATCAATGAGATCTAACCAATGAACTTACGAAATATAACATTCAATTTAGTAAAGCCTCGCCGAGCGACAAATGTGAAAATTTTCGAACTGCTTCTCCTCGGAAACCGTTGGGCCGATTGAAATTAAATTTCATATGAAGTTCTATGGGATGGGGAAAACCAAAATTTGCTCATGGGGTCCAGGTCACATGACCAATATAGCCGCCAAGCCATATATGGTCTTTCTGTCTGTCCGTCCGTAACCCGTTTGTGAAAATTGGTGATAGTGACTTAACCGCTTGGAATATTTAAACAATTTTTGGCATACGGGTAGATATCAAAGAGATCTTAGCAAAGAACTTGCGAAATATTACATTCCATTTACTATAGCCTCGCCGAGGCGAAAAATGTAAAATTTTCGAACTGCTTCTCCTCGGAAACCGTTAGGTCGATTGAAGTCAAATTTTATACGGAGCCTCAATGGGATGGGGGAAACCAAAATTTGCTCATTGGGTCCAGGTCACATGACCAAAATGGCCGCCAAGCCATATATGGTAAAAACCCTTCAAAAAAATAGTCTTCTCCAGAACCACTGGGCAAATTTCCACGAAACTTGATAAATAGCATCTGGGACGTAGGCCCATCATAAATTGCTAAAATGGTGACCCTGGGTTGACCTTGACCTTCTTGGTGCCTAGGTCAAACTTTGACACATATGCTTTTGTATTGGAAAAGTGAGAATGCATTTTATCCTGCAAACGATTCAGAATACAGTACAAAAGTATAAGATATATTTTTGCTCCTTACGATAAGGCGCATTTATTGGGGGAACCGTTTTAGGTCCAGGTCACATGACCAAAATAGCCGCAATACCAATAAATGGTAACATTCATAAAGCTTAAAGCATCCGGCGGGTCGTGCACTTCAGCTGAAGCACTGGTTATTACTTAATTTTGAAGTCATCGTTACGGATTCCCTTTATAGTGATGGTTTCGCTCTACTTAAGTAGTCAGTTACCACCGATCCTCATTTGGCAAGTGCCCCAAAACAGACCTTAAATAAAAGTACACCATATAGGAAATGGGATTATCGGTATGCCGACAAGTATAGATTCACTTTTCCGGTTGAAATAGGAAATGATCTTTCTTATGATATACAGCCTACGAAAATAAGCATAAATAACGCCACAAACACTCTAGCTACAACCATGACAGAAACAGTCAAAATCTGCTTCCCCGTTAAACAATCTAAATCAAATATGCCTCATGATATGCCTTGGTTTGGTCCCCAATGTCGCGAGGCACGTAATAATTACATGCAGGCAAGGAAAGCATACAGAAGGTCAAGAAATAATCAAGCATATTTAAGACTTCAACATACGTAGTAGCAAAACTTATAAAAAAACTCATGAATTTCCATATTTCTAGGTACAAATACAAGAACGCAAATAAGCTCAGAAATATACAATCGTCAAACCTTAAAGAATTTTGGCGCTACCTTAATAGCATCAAACGACAAACAAAAACACCAGCCCCTCCTCTTCAAACGTTTTATGATTTTTTAAGGACATTAACACATCTAAAGACAACGCAGATTTCGATCTTCATAATTCTAAATTCAACATCGATGATACCAATCAAATTCTCAATGAAAATATATGTGAAAGTGAAATATCTTTAGTAGTTAAAGGGCTTAAATCGGGTAAAGCGTCAGGCCATGATGGAATAGTAAATGAATATATATAATCCATTGAACTACGTTATTACCCTTATACATTATTCAATACTATCTTGGATTCTGGAATCTTACCAGACTCTTGGCTGGAAGGTAAAATTTGCCCAATATATAAAAACAAGGGAGCCCAATCAGACCCTGAAAACTATCGCCCCATTACTGTGCTTAGCTGTCTTGGCAAATTATTTACATCTATTCTAAATAACAGGCTAACAAAATTTCTTAATACTTTCGACTTACTTAATGAAAACCAGGCCGGTTTCCGTAAAGGATACTCTACAGCAGATCACATTTTCACGTTGAATGCATTAATAGAACTTTTAAAAGCTAAACGGAATCAAAGCGCCAAAGGCACTGAAATGACAGATTCTATGAGAAAATAAAAAAAAACTGTGAAAACTTACAGACAACCTTTCTAAAAAGATCTTAAAATTTAGAAAAGTAGTTCTGCAAATTCCATTGTATGATATGTTTGCAGATGTCTATACACCGGTGGTATCATGAAATGCCATTCGATGTTTCAAATTTTGGAAAGAGACTATTTACTCTTTCAAATCCAAACATTAAAATTCAAGTTTTAACAATGCTACTGTCAATTACTTACTTTTTTGTCTGGTCGGTTGTGGATACCTTCCCACAAAAGATACTCTATTTTTCACAAAGAGATCGGGGGAGAAAGGCTGGTCAGTCCAGTACATGAATTCCATTGGCTTGACATTTTTGAGTAAGAACAGCACTATAAACCCGCGCGTAATCCTGCTGGATTAGATATCCCGGACTCTGAGCGTAAACAAATAAATGGAACCACGTGAGGCCGACGCACTTGACTGATGTAACGTC
This sequence comes from Lucinisca nassula, assembly GCA_963580285.1. Classification (NCBI taxonomy): domain Eukaryota; kingdom Metazoa; phylum Mollusca; class Bivalvia; order Lucinida; family Lucinidae; genus Lucinisca; species Lucinisca nassula. The sequence goes on along the minus strand of OY757013.1, from coordinate 109,639,661 downwards.
TCGCTGTTCAGTTAACGTTTCAGCCATGATCTTGAATGTTCTTAATGTCGCTAGCTACATGCAGTAGCTCGACATACCATTTCGCTTAAATTCCATCCGATATGTCATGCTCTATTACGAACGCGTCGCCTCGGCATACCTTACACCTATATGTCGAAACATCCCGAAACGACAATCGGTTTGAATCACGCTGAAGTGCGATGTGTCACTGAAACGCATATCACGCGAGTCGCTTGGACGCCAATATACATGTACGTATTTCATGCACCGGCGTAAGTGTTCCGTACTGTGTCGACGTCTTAATTTTGGTCACGACAGGGACGTCTAGCTCTCAAAAGTGCATCGCACAAGGGCGACGAACAGTGTCAGTGCTTATTAGTCGGTAGTTGAGTGTGTGTGTGTGTGGATTCGGGTTTCACGTCGCTTTCAACAATTTTCCAGTCATATCACGACGCTGTCTGGTTGCGAAAGGGAGCTCAATGTTCAGTTTTATAGTGCTGCCTCGCCGTTCCCCGGAGCGGACACTCTACCAACTGAGCTATCGGGGCCGGTAGTCGGTAGTCGAAACCCTTTGTTTATCTACAGGTACAGTGTAGCAGATGCCGGCGGAAATCAGCTTCGCATATGCGTCTGTCGGATGAATCGATCTTGACGTACTGACGTCGGTCTTCCGCTACGTCGACGTCCACTAGCGTCTTCTGTTGATAGTAAGATGTCGCTCCAACAGACAAATAGATCACACACATGTGACACCCAAAATCAGAGTCAACGCCAACGCCATCCGCTTTCCGACCAGCTTCTTCCTGTCTATTAGAAGCCTCCGTGGTGTAGTGTTTATGCTACTCGCCTTGTAAACCAGGGATCGCAGGATCGATCCCGGACTTCTCCAGACTTTCGGATGTGTCTTTAAACCGAGGTATCGTCTCCGCATGACCTTAGCTGTTGGTGGGACGTAAAACTCAAACACTCACTCTAACTGTCCAAGGTTTAATGAAAATGTTGTAAGATGCTTTATGAGAACAAAATACAATTTCTTCTTTTCTAGGCACGACCTTACATCACACATCAAAAGTTTGATCCTGAACATGTGGTTTCTATCAGTGCTGGTGTGAAGGTGGTACACAGGATCGTTGGCCCCCGCCCATCGGGGCTTAAAGAAATAGATGGGCTGCATGATGCTTTCACGCAGAGCTGAAACAGACCCGCACACGAGTACTGGTAATCTGCTTAGAGGATCTAAGCCTGCCAAGGCAAAGCGGTGCAAGTCGGACCGTCCATGCATATAAACCCTATTGGTTTCATTGGGCAGCAGGGCTTGAAATGTCATTTTATCTCAGTGTCGGGTAAAAGTCCCACAAAAATGGAAGCAACGTCTCCAAAATGACTTATACAGTGTTGACGGGGACGTTAAACCTCAAATCAAACAAAACAAAACACAGGGTCGTGGATGGACTGGTAACCATACGTCACGGTTGATTGATTTAACCTTTTTAGCTTAAGGGCATGGTGCCTAAGCGTGTTGTAATCATGTAATCGTTTTGGTTTCAGAATCAAAGCACCGAAAGTGTTGGGGGTGTAGGTTGGGTGTGAAAGCCCTGGGCTGAGATAAAACTGTTTAATTTGACTCAGAAATTCCAAACAAATAGTGAAGATTTTGATAAGAAGCGCGTCCTGAAGCGTCCGAACTTGGTCTACACTGTTTGCCAAGCTCACACTATGAGTCACGGATGATCCTCTTCAGTCTTATGGAATACCCTGATCTCACTGCGGCTATTTTCTGCAAGAAAAAGATTATTCTGAGAAGTCAGTGACAGTCACGTAGACGTTAGCTCTGAACCGCTTTTTTATTAGTAACTTCGGGTCGAATGCCAAACAATCAACCCAAACATAGCCGGGTCGTTTGTCAGTCTTGGGTGCATGTAAGTGTTATATGTAAAATCTGCACTTGAATAAACTGTTCGATCTGGCAAACAATGTAGACTAAGATCAAACGCCACAGAACACGGTACTGATCTTGTTCTGCATTTTTTGCCTGAGTTACTAACATCTTAAGTTTATACGGATCAGTCCAAGGCCTCGTTCATGACCAGCCTGCATTTAGAGACAATCGGAATGAGTGTTGTCAGTGCTTTGATTTATTCAACGCCTTGAGTTTCTGGAGTGTACTCTTCCATCACTGAAGTTGGGCTCGTCCATTCTGCTAAATATGGCACCTAGAAATATATCACAGGACCTTCACTGTTTGCATAGGTATCTGTACCATATTCCAGGGTTGAAAGGGACAGTCTCTCGCAAAGACTGATATACACCTAGTTGAAACTGACCTAGACTTGACCTCGAATGTCGAAAAACCCATTAATATTCTGGTCTGCAGCTGACCGGCTGGTCTTTAAGGATTAAATATTGACAGCACTGTTAGAAAACAGTGTAAAACCTGAACAGACGTCTGAGCAGACGCCGCATTGATCTCGCATGATGCAGTTGATTCATATGAAATGCTGAATCTATTCTCTGAAAGGTAAGATAAAATCGTCATGTCGTCTGCGTCAAAAGTTTGTATTGCGATTAAAGGATGTACAATTTTGATAACTATGCCAAACCGGACTACATTTTGGCGGACTCATATTTCTTTGTCGGTCAAAGCCGGAAGAAAGTCGTAAGGAAGCCGAAACTACTCTACAACACGCAGGATAGCTAGAAACGACAGATAGAATCTGTCATTAAAAACTGTACTGCGCCTTTATTGTTTTTTCAAAGGCCTTTGATTCTGTTTGGCGTATAGGGTTGTGGAAAAAAATTACTTGATACTTATGTAAATGGAAAATTTTTACGTCTCGTACATAATATGTATGACGGAATTAAATCTAGCGTCTCTGTTAATGGTAAAAACTCGGACTTTTTTGCATGCGTCTGTTGAGTCAGACAGGGTGAAAACCTTTTCCCCCTACTATTTCGATATATTTAAATGATCTTGAATCATATTTGTTAGACTTAGGTCAATCCGGGGTAACGATCGACATTAACGATGATGATATTATTATTTATTTAAGAATATTCACATTACTATACGCAGATGATACGGTTCTGATGGCAGATAGCCGGGAGAGCTACAGAGTTGCTTATCTTACTTTACCAAATATTGTCAGGAGTGGAAATTAGAAATTAACACGAAAAAAAAAAAAACACACTAAAATTCTGATCTTTGGGGCATGTCGAAGGCCAACATGCATTTCAATATCAACAATGTCAACATCGAAGTTGTAGATAAATGCAGATACCTCGGGATTTTCTTTCCTCAGTCCGGCAGTTTCCTTAATGCCAGAAAACATATTGTCCAACAAGCCAAGAAAGTCATGACCCTCCTATTTATAAGAATTAATAATTTAGACATACCTTTAAACCTACAACTAAAATTATTTGTCCATACAATTTTACCAATCTTAACCTATGCTTGTGAAGTGTGGCGCAATGAAAATTTGGACATGATCGAAAAGGTTCATAATGATTTTCTCCGCAAAATTACATTAGCTAGAAAAAATACCCCGCTCTACATGATATACGGTGAACATGGACGCTACCCGCTAGAAATAATTGTCAAAACTAGAATAGTAGGCTTTTGGAATAGACTCATTTACAGTTTGTTTGTTTGATTTGAGGTTTAACGTCCCCGTCAACACTGTAAAGGTCATTTTGGAGACGTTGCTTCCAATTTTGTGGGACTTTTACCCGACATTGAGCTGAATTGACGTCTCAAGCCCGACTCATTCACAGTAATGATTTTAAACTTTCATTACTATTCATTCAGGAGCCTGGTGACTCGTATATGTGTATTATTACCCATGTCGGCAATTGTAAAAAATAATAATAATAATAATAATAATAATAATCACAAAGAATACAGGTGCATATGTGAGTAAGTGTGTAAATAAGTGGTCATATGTATAAAAATGTATGCTCACTGAACATTAGTGGCCATCTCCTGTAAGGTTTGTGAGGCGGGCTTGCCTTCACACACAGTTATAGAACATATTCTCCAAATGGATACAGTTTACGAAAAATATTTTTCACCAAATAGGACGGCCAGACTTATGGATCCTTCAACAAAACGTTCACTCACGGTCACTTAGTTGTGTCGCCAAGAAATTACTTATTGACCAGTTCATACAGTCCTGGCAAGGGCATATTAAGAAAGCCATATTATGTTAATCGCCCAAGTATGTTAAAATTTGTAGAGTTACTCATTAGCAAGAACACAACAATCATTAAAAATTATGCCGCTTTGTGGATACAGTGTTCCGACAGTTCCATTAACATATTTCGCATTGGTGACGTTTCGTCCATAAAATAGTCACAAAATTTCATTAAACAACAACAACAAAAACAACAACAATAATAATAATAATAATAATAATAATAATAATAATAAATAATAATAATAACAATACAACAGCAACAACAATAACAAGAACAAAACAGCATTCGATTGGTATATATGTCTTGTCTACCGTTTACGGTCAACGGGGATACAGACAAGACTGCGATTCCTCGTGGTCTTGTAGTCCTTTTCAAGTGGTCTACTGGGATGGTGCAATGCTGCCTTAATTTTCAGGACTCATGACGCTTTTTGCGGCGGGTAGATCACATCGCACCGGGTCGAGCTTACCCCAACCCCCGTTGGCGCGGATTCAACTGACAAATATCACGATAACACTCCCGTGCGACACAAAAAGTATGATATTTCTCATACTTATGCTCCGGGTGTGGGTTGTTGGTGCTCGTTGGAACCGCCTATGTTCCAAAGGATACCCGCGGCCTATGACTCGGGGCGGGAATGGGAAGTATAAGATGTACCCCTTAGGGGAAGGGTCGTAACTAATGTTGAGAGAACTTGTGACCCAACCCCATTGCACACACATATATATGTAATAGTTGCAATAAAATATGTTTATAAATACCCCTGTAAACCTTGGTTTTCTCTATACGAACTGGAGTTTGGAGGGGTGTTCCTGGCATTGACTTGACAACCTGATGACTCGTATATGTGTATTATTACCCATGTCGGCAACTGTAAAATAATAATAATAATAATAATAATAATAATAATAATAATAATCACTAAGAAAACAGGTGCATATGTGAGTAAATGTGTAAATAAGTGGTCATATGTATAAAAACGTATGCTCACTGAACATTAGTGGCCTCCCCCTGCGTAAGGTTTGTGAGGCGGGCTTGCCTTCACATACAGTGCTCGCGAGTGCTATAAAAATTCCTTGAAATAGCTCTCAAATCTGATCAAACCCGATATTCAAATATTCTTTTGTTGTATGTGAAATGTTTACAAGAAATCCTGTTGGGCACATGACGTTTGGGTGGCGTCACATCGGCGTCGATTCGACATCTTGATGTTGTGTCGTTGTTGGTGAGGCATCGTGTACGCGTTATTTGCAAAACATTTAGTTTTTACTAATTTATTTTAGTTCGATTGCGATGAAAGCTTCAAGCTTATTGAATCGCTCTCGAACACTCATTCCGGTTGTTTTCACGCGCGCGCGAGAGAGGCAGTGGCTTTTAACCAGGGTGGTGTGGAGCAGTGTCATTACGTGTCTTGCCAAAGGACACACCTCGATACCGGTGGCCGGTTCGAACGCACAACCTCTCGATCATAAGTGCGATCATAAGTCGAATGTTGAGAGAATGTACATTTTTGCCACAAATTTGTCATGTAAATACTAGACATCTATGCCCTTTCTTTAATAATTAATATAATGTCATTCTCTTCTTCCTTTCCCTTGTACTTTCGTTTTCGCAACCGAAGGAAGAAGGGTATACTGGCGCGTATTTTGTGCATCTCTCTCTCTCTCTCTCTCTCTCTCTCTCTCTCTCTCTCTCTCTCTCTCCTTGGTACCCAAAATGTTTACTAAGTAGATTATGCACCCTCCAAAATATACTACTGCTGTCGGTGAAATATGAACAGTAATGACTAAATGTTACATGTCCACAATAAATCCTACTGGACATATGACGTTTGGGCAACGTTGCGCCGGCGTCGATTCAGCGCCCTGACGTGGTATCAACGTTGGTGCGGCGTTGCTTGCACGTTATCTGCGAATAACAGTGTAAATGTATATTAATGTCGGGGAAAAAAAAGAAATTTTCGTTGTTTTAGGTACAATATACAATGTAATACCAGATATCTGTCTATTTATTTATATTTTTGTTTTCTTACTATCTAACTGTTTTAAGGTATTATTATTATTTATTTATTTGTTTATTGATTCATTTATTTTTAGCTCACCTGAGCACGAAGTGCTCATGGTGAGCTATTGTGATCGGTCAATGTCCGTCGTCTGTCGTCCGTCGTGCGTCGTGTGTCGTGCGGCGTCAACAATTTGCTTTAAATACTAACTCCTCCTTAAGCCTTGAGCCAATTTCAATAAAACTTTATAGGAATATTGCTTAGGTGACCCTCTACAAAAATTTCTTAAACAGTTCCGCTCCGCTGAACAAGATGGCAACCAGAGCTAAAAATAGAAACATATTTAAACAACAACTTCTCCTGTACCTTTAGGCCAATATCATTCAAACTTTATTGGAATGTTTCTTAGGTGACCCTCTACCAAAATAGCTAAAACGGTTCCGCTCCGGTAAACAAAATGGCCACCAGGGCTAAAAATAGAAAATTCTTCCAACGACAACTCCTCCTGTACCCTTGGGCCAAATTAATTTAAACTTCATAGGAATGTTGCTTATGTGACCCTCTACTAAAATAGCTAAACGGGCATTGCTCCGATGAGCAAAATGGCCACCAAAGCTATAAATAGAAAAATATCGTAAATTTGCTTCAAACGCAAACTCCTCCTCAACATTGGACCAATTTGATTCAAACTTCACAGGAATGTTGCCCAAGTGACTCCCTACCAAAATAGCTAAAATGGTTATGTTCCGACAAACAAGATGGTCGCTAGAGCTAAAAATAGAAAAAAAAAATCTTTAAACGACAAAATCTCCTTTACCCTTGGGCCAATTTCATTTTACATTCATAGGAATGTTGCTTTGGTGATCATCTACCAAAATAGCTAAAAGGGTTCTGCTCTGATGAGCAAAATGGCCACCATAGCTAAAAAGAGAAAAACTTTGTAAATTTGTGTCAAACAAACTCCTCCAAAACACTTGGGCTAATTTGATTAAAATTTCACAGGAATATAATGTAGGTGACTTCCTATACAAATAACTAAACCCATTCCGCTCAGACAAACAAGATGGCCACCAGAGCTAAAAAAAAGAAAAGAAATCTTTAAACGACAATTCGTCCTCAACCATTGGGCCAATTTCATTCAAACTTCATAGAAGTGTTGCTTATGTGACCCTTTACCAAAAAAGCTAAAACGGTTCCACTCCGGTGAATAAAATGGCCGCCAGAGCTAAAAAAAGAAAATTATTTAAACGACAACTTCTCCTTGTACCCTTGGGCCAAATTAATTCAAACTTCATAGGAATGTTGCGTAGGTGACCCTCTACTAAAATAGCTAAAACGGTATTGCTCCAATGAGCAAAATAGCCGCCGTAGCTAAAAATAGAAAAAACATTGTAAATTTGCTTCAAACGCAAACTCCTCCTCAACCCTGGGCCAATTTGATTCAAACTTCACAGGAATGTTGCCCAAGTAACTCCCTACCAAAATAGCTAAAATGGATATAATCCGACAAACAAGATGGCCGCTAGAGCTAAAAATAGAAAAAAAAAACTTTAAAGGACAACTCCTCCTGTACCCTTGGGCCAATTTCATTCAAACTTCATAGGAATGTTGCTTAGGTGACCATCTACCAAAATAGCTAAAAGGGTTCTGCTCTGATGAGCAAAATGGCCACCATAGCTAAAAAGAGAAAAACTTTGTAAATTTGTGTCAAACAAACTCCCCCAAAACACTTGGGCCAATTCGATTCAAACTTCACAGGAATGTTATTTGGGTGACTCCCTACCAAAAAAGCTAAAATCTTTCCACTCTGACAAAGAAGATGACCGCCAGAGCTAAAAATAGAAAAAAAAAATCTTTGAACAACAACTCCTCCTGTACCCTTTGGCCCATTTCATTCAAGCTTCATAGGAATGTTGCTTAGCTGACCCTCTACCATATTAGCTAAAATGATCCTGCTCCGATGAACAAAATGACCACCAGACTTAAAAATAGAATTTGCTTCAAACGCAAACTTCTCCTAAACTGTTAGGCCAATTTGATTTAAACTTCACAGGAATTTTGCCCAGGTGACTATCTACCAAAATAGTTCTGCTAAACAAGATGGCCACCGGGGCTAAAAAATCTTCAAACGACAACTCATCCTGTACCCTGTTGCCAATTACATTCAACTTTCATAGGAATATTGCTTGGATGACTCACTACCAAAATAGCTATAGTGGTCCGATGAATAATATGGCCACCAGAGCTCAAAATAGAAAAACATTGTAAATTTGCTTCAAATGCGAATTCTTCCAAAACCCTTGGGTCAATTTGATTCAAACGTCAAAGGAATGTTGCCTAGGTGACACCCTACCAAAATAGCTCAGATCGTTCCACCCTGATGAACAAGATGGCCACCAGAGCTAAAATTAGAATGTACTAGAGACAATGACATTCAGGTGAGCGAATCAGGGCCCTCTGGGCCCTCTTGTTTTATCAAAATGTTCACAAGAAACCCTACTGGACACATGACGTTTGCGCAACGTTGCGCCGGCGTCGAGTCAGCGCTCAGACGTTTTTTTACAATTACTATTATTATCATCATGCTACTCTCTTCTCCCTTGTACTTTCGTTTTCGTTATCTGAGGGAGAAGGGTATCATGCCGTGTATATTTGCATCTCTCTCTCTCTCTCTCTCTCTCTCTCTCTCTCTCTCTGTCTGGATAAATAAAACAACATAAATAAAAAAGAACTACCTGGGGCCAGTTTCATCAAAGCATTTGCGACGTATTTTCGTCTTAAAAAGATCGTACGAAGTTCTTACGACAAAAATCCTGTTTCATCAAATGTTAAAGATCTGCGATGTTCGCACATTTTGTCGTAATTCTGTGATGAATATTTAGACATCGCATTAAACTTTGGACATGTCACGTCCATACGGGCAGCATAGGTTAAAGCTCTTGAGTAACATTGTTGAAAGGGTGGTACGTAATATACCATTTCGCTTACCTTCGCAGATTACGCCCATTAGTTATATAAGCCCATGCAATGAAGACCCTCGAAACTGACCCATTTTGTATAATCTTTAGTTTGGGTTTGGGGTGGGGGTTTCTTAGTTGTTTTTAGAGACCGAGGGTACTCATAAGAAGCGCCCCTTGATTACTGATTCACCGGTTAGAATGTAAAAGCCTGCCAAAGAAAAGTGGTGCGAGTGGGACCGCTCCTTACCTAGCGGTTTCTTTGGTCGGTAGGGTTTATAATGTCACTTTATCTCAATGCCGGGTAAAAGCCCCACAAAATCGGAAGCAGCGTCTTCAAAATGGCCTAAAATATATGTACAATGACGGGGACTTAAGAACCAACGCGTTCAGGTAGTTTCTAACGATTACCCACAATCTGCGATTAGATTTTTGATTAAAATGAAGACTCAGTGTATCTCAAATTAACACATCAAACAAGAATTGTCAATACGACACATATGCCCCCGCCCAGGGACCATCCTCACCGAGAAAAAGCATGTTGCCAAAAAAAAAAAGATAAAAAAAACCCCTATTGCTCGGATGGAAAACTGTCGGCGTAGATGTGGGTAATGGTGTTTAAATATTGGAAAAAGTGTGTATCATCATACCAGATATGAACAAAATCCATTAAACAATAAATTACCAAATGTGACATTGACTTTGACTATTTGGTTTCCTGCCCTTGTTAGATGTCGTTTATGTCGAGCCGTTCATTAATCAGATTCGGGCGAAAACTAAACGGAGTAGTCGGAGAAACGACCTGTATCTTTCGTCATTTCAAATACGAACTAAATCCATTAAATGGGTTGGGAAATGAGTTCTTATTAAAAAAACGTTGACACTAAAATTCTGAGTCTGTGACCTTGACCTTGAGGCCATGGGCATTGGCGCGATTATGCTGAAAATTATGAGTCTGTGACCTTGACCTTGAGGCCATGGGCACTGGCGCGGGTATGCTGAATAAAACTTGTATATCTATCATTGTACCAAATAAAAACCAAATCCATTATATGATTTTACAACTAATTTCAACATTTAAAGTTTTCTAAGTCCATAACTTGACCTAGAGTTCATAGGTAAGGGCCATTGTATTGCTGAATAAACTTTTTACATAATTATACAAACAATCACCATTCCATCATATAGTCTGGAAAATATGAGGTCTTAAAAGTTTAGGTTCTTCCTGGTACAATGCTTTAACCTGAGGTTACAGGATCACGTATGTACACTCCGTGCGGAAGGACGTACGTACATAGGCGTACCTTCGTATGTACGAAAACATTGAATGTTGACGGCGTGGGGAGGGGATCGTTGTCTTGCGTACTGTCATTTCGTCTATGTGCAGGCAATTGTATAATTGTGTATACATGTATCTATAGAATTTAAAATCAGTGATGCTGTAGTATCTATACTGTATATGTTGCAAATGAACTGAATTTATTTTTCATTGAAAGGCTGGACGGTCGGTTGGTTGGTTGATTTGAGGTTTAACGTCCCCTTCAACACTGTATAGGTCATTTCGGAGACGTTGCTTCCGATTTTGTGGGACTTTTACCCGACACCGAGATGAAATGACATCTCAAGCCCGGTCGCCCAATGAAACCAATAGGGTTTATTAAACGTCACTCAGGTGGTATCTGGGAATGCGTGGCGGCCGTAAAACGTCTCCTTACCCTACATGATAGTGTAGTTTATATTTTCTTGTCCTTTGGGATCATTGATTCCATTGGGGAATTCTGAAAATATTTAAGGGTCACTGATTATTCCTAATTGGCCGAAACGAGCTAGTCTGGCCCAGAAAACGTGTACACTTCATATTTTCAAGTTCAGTGGTGTATTCCTTGCTTCCAAAGGATATCCCCTTTATAGAACATATTTATACGCATGGACGGACCGACTCTTACCGCTTTGCCTGGGCAGGCTCGTGTGCGGTCGGTTTCAGCTCTGCGTGAAAGCATCATCCAGCCCATTTGTTTCTTCAAGCCCCGATGGGCGGGGGCCGAAAGAAAGGCTGGACGGCCTGACAGACGAACAGTCAATAAAAAATATTTGTTATAGACCTGTCACCATTGCCAACGACAAACCGGAACTGAAAACTGATATACGTAAAATACGAACACTTACAGATGCTACGTCAGGTAACGTTATATGCGGCATCCTTATTAAACAACGTCATGCATTGACAAATTGTGGTAAAATCGTGCATAAATTGTGTTTTAAGTTCTTTCGATAAATTGAATCTTGTATTCATGCTCTTGCATTTCTGAATTTATTAAAATGAGCGTGAAAAAGTAATAAAATGCTCTGCGAAGTCTCACTTTATCAAATATTATAAACAACTCAACAATACACGTGCACTCATCCTGAAGAACCGCTATCCCCACCTCCACCCCACCTCGCCGCCCCGCATTTACTGACAAACGCGCTCGTAAAAGGTTTATTATGACAACGTTAAATCAACGCTTGTCTGACGTCACGACGTCCGCAAAACAGACCAACCCACCAGTGTTACAGTGGGAAATGGGTCCAGATAATTAATATCTGTATCTTACGACAATGAAATTGAAACACAAGTTTGAAACAACGTAGAATCAACGTTGAATCACGTTGATTAAACGTTGCTCGTACTGAATATACATCTAGGTCCACCAGACCAATAATCTTAAAACGTGTTATCTACTTAACACGGCTATTTCAAGACGGCACGTGATTACGCATGTGGCAATTAGTGGCCCTGTTTAAGCGCATTTTCAAAATTGCGACATATTTTAGTGAGATGCAAATTTAGCTCTTACGAACACTTTACGATGTTTTGATGAAACTTACGTACGCAGTTCTTTAAAAAGTGCGTACGCACAACTTGAGATTAATCGTACAATGTTTATTGATGAAACTGGCCTCTGGAATAGACGTCTAGGTGTAAAATATCCAAATGTTGCGTCTGACAGGTAGCACACACTATCAACTGCATGGGATGCACTTGGGGCCAGTTTCATCAATAAACATCGTACGATTAATCTTGACGAGCGTACGCACATGTACGTATGTGATCATGTAACCTCTTGTTAAGGCATTGTACCAGGAGGAACCTAAACTTTTAAGAGCTCATATTTTAAAGACCATATGATGGAAATGTGATGGTATGTATAGGTCAAAAGGTTTATTCAGCAATACACTGGCCCTTACCTATGACACGCCTACGGAACGATAGAATGCGTAACCATTGGTTAAGAACGTGAAGCAATTAGAGCGACATCCGGTTAGGAATTAGATCGCTAAAAAAGGTAAAGAAACTGTGGAGTTTCTGTGTTTCATAAGTTATATAATTTTTACGAGGAAGTTATTTAAAAAACGGGGAATTACATTCAGGAGCCCATTGATATCGGCATCTTTGGAGTAAATACCAAATCCCGTACTTCACACATTTTGGCTAAATTTAGTTTCTCCTGCTGAAGGTGAACTCAAGCCTTCGAAAACGAGTGGTTTTTCGAGGTGTTTGTTGCCTTTTATTTATTACTGCGCTTTGCTACAAGTTCAGCGTATTAACATGCACACACAATAAACATACATGGTTATATGTGTTGTGGATATTTTGCTTGTCAATGCAGCACTAGCGAGAAATCACCACGGAAAAGGTCGAAAATGGTTGGTTACGCATTAGATCTATAGAAATGATAACAAAACTTGCATCTATAAAGCGGATCTGTTTTCATCTCCACGGCCCCAGAATCACCCGCACCTTGTTCTACGGAACCATTTTTAGCCAACCTGATAAGCAGTGCGCTATTGATTCGATAATGACATAGTATTACTTCGTCTTGATTAACATGATTAAGAATACATGGTGTGTCATTCTTGCGCTGTTTGTATTAATAAGAAGTTGGTTTTAGACAATATCTTTATCTTATCGTTTTGACAGTTAGCATAGAACTCACGGGATCTCCGATCTGGGTTATCGATCATGATACAGACATATATTTTGGGGGCATGCGCAGTCCCAGGAGTAGGATATTCCGGCTACCTATTTGCTTTGCAGAGGCGAGCTAAAACAAATACGCCTTTCTTTTGCGTTACTATGCCTTTTTTCGCATTACTACGCCTTTTGATTCGCGTAAAAACGCCTTTGATTCGCATCACTGCGCCTTTCTTTTGCGATACTACGTCTTTCTTTTGCATAAGTATGCACTTTTTCGCGTTACTACGCCTTGTTTTTGCGTTACTACGCCTTTTTTGCGTAGCTTCGCCTTCTGATTGGCGTTACTGCGTCTTTTGTTTTGCGTTTCTACGCCTTTGTTGCGTTATTACGTCTTTTGTGTCGCGTTACTACGCCTTTACGGTATTTTATTTTCTCCTACATAAGCCAAATAGGCTTTCGTATCTGCAGTGTTAACGATCTTACCCTTAGCCTTTCACGCCTGAGTTTCTTAAACGGGTTCTCTCCATTTTTTTTATTTTGGGCGATTCTTGTTAATAGGGGATTTAGTCAAATTCATTTACAGGATGGCGAACAGCTTTGATTCTCGGATGAGACGGTTCATTAATGGCGTCCCATCCGGATATAGATTTAATCGCCATTACAAAGCGTAAGCTGGCCATTTTGTTTTCTACAAAAGCAAGTAATGACCTCTTATTTATGAATCGGCGCGTCATTCGGTCAGATAAGCATGATACCCAGACATTTAATGGTCTTGTCCAGAAAAGTATTTTTCATCATAGCTTGCTTTCTCTGGTGATTTTAACACAATACAGAAATCATATGTAGACCACCTTTTATTGTAGTAAGCTGCTGGCATTTAATTAGGCAGCAACTGGTTTGATTTTCTCCTCTGGTTATCGAATGCTCAACCAGACGATCTAATGCTTAACCAGCAAATTTTGGCAGATGAGGAGTTCTTCGCAGAAATTAAAACTCCAAAACCTGTTTTATTTCATATTAGTCAATTACCGGACCATTGATAAAACAAACACAGCGTAAAAGTCCGTGAAAATCATTCGGTACTATGATTCTGGAGACTGTAAATGTTTCCATAAAATACTATGTCATTATCGAATCAATAGCGCACTGCTTATCAGGTTGGCTAAAAATGGTTCCGTAGAACAAGGTGCGTGTGATTCTGGGGCCGTGGAGATGAAAACAGATCCGCTTTATAGATGCAAGTTTTGTTATCATTTCTATAGATCTAATGCGTAACCAACCATTTTCGACCTTTTCCGTGGTGATTTCTCGCTATGGCTGCATTGACAAGCAAAATATCCACAACACATTTAACCATATATGTTTGTTGTGTGTGCATGTTAATACGCTGAACTTGTAGCAAAGCGCAGTAATAAATAAAAGGCAACAAACACCTCGAAAAACCACTCGTTTTCTAAGGCTTGAGTTCACCTTCAGCAGGAGAAACTGAATCTAGCCAAAATGTGTGAAGTACGGGATTTGGTATTTACTCCAAAGATGCCGATATCAATGGGCTCCTGAATGTAATTCCCCGTTTTTTAAATAACTTCCTCGTAAAAATTATATAACTTATGAAACACAGAAACTGCACAGTTTCTTTACCTTTTTTAGCGATCTAATTCCTAACCGGATGTCGCTCTAATTGCTCCACGTTCTTAACCAATGGTTACGCATTGTATCGTTCCGTAGGCGTGTATGACTTCTAGGTCAAGATATGGCCTTAAAAACATTAAATGTTGAAATTGTTTAAGAGCTCGTATTTTTAAAATCATATAATGGATTTGGTTCATATGACCTCAATGTCAAGGTCTAGGACTCATAGTTTTCAACAAAATCGCGCCCATGCCCATGACCTCAAGGTCAAGGTCAGAGACTCAGAATGTCCAGAGCTCACATTTCTCAACCAATTTAATGAATTTAGTTTGTATTTGGTATGACGAAAGATACGGGTCGTTTCCCCGGTTACTCCGTTTCGTTTTCGTCCAAATCTGATTAACGATCGGCTCGAAATAAAAGAATTAATCTTGAAAGGGCCGTAAAACCCAAACTGAAGGTCAATTTCATAGACTTACGAGGCCTTCAAGCGGACTGAACAAACCATCGGTCTAAATCGCGACGGAAGTTAGGGCTATGATTGTGGCCACTTAAAATCGGTTTAAGCCCCCCCCCCCCCCCCCCCCCCCCCCAGTGGAATTCGTTTCACTGCACTGACCGTTCCAAGGCGGTTCTTTTGTCGTGGTTTATTTTTGTTATGGTGTGTCTTTGAGTGTGTGTATCGCTTATATTATTTTGCTTTGAATAGACAATTTGCCATTTTGTGGGAAAGTAACTGTCATTTTGGCTTTCCGCTAGTGATGTTTCAATTAGGGTCTAGTTGTTTCATGTTTGTGTTTCTTTCCCTTGTGGTCTCTGATGGGAGCTGTGTGTTAATTGTATCGATTCCTGATCATTGCCTTCACTTCTATTTACTAATATATTTTTTATGGATTTGAGTAGTATTGGCGTCGGTTGGGCGCCACGGACTGCGCATGCGCGGGGATGACGTCACGACGCGTCGGCGCGGCAGCCATATTGGATGACCTCGGAATAACTTTGGCGCCATGGACTGCGCATGCGTGGGGATGGCGTCGCGGCGCGTCAGCCCTATTTGATGACCTTTGCCACGTCTCTATTGTTTGGTGAAGCCACTAAAATTTAAACAAAAGGTCAACCCAGCTGCTCCGTGACCTCGGAATAAAAATCCGTTTCTATTGTTCGTAGAAGGCACTAAAAATTGAAAACAAAAGTCTGGTCAGTAACAGTATCCCTCTAAGAGTCTTTACGGATTTGGTTCATATGTGGGTAAGGATACACACTTTTTCCAAGATTTAAACGACATTACTCACACCTACGCCGATGTTCTCAAGGATAGTTTTCCAGCCGAGCAATGCGGTCTTTTTTATGTGTGGTTGCGGGGTGGGTGGGGTTGGTTGTTGGGGTGGGGGGCATGCTTTTTTGGTGAGGATGGTCCCTGGGCGGGCGCATCTCTGTCGTAATCACAATTCTAGTTTTATGGGTCGATTTGAGGTACACTGAGTCTTCATTTTAATCACAAGTCAAATCGCAGATTGTGGGTAATCGTTAGAACTACTTGAACGCGTTGGTTCTTTTGTTTGCATTGGGATTTTAAGCCCCCGCCAGCCGTTGGTACAATGTACATGTACATGTACTTAGGTCATTTTGGAGACGCTGCTTTAGATTTTGTGGGATTTTGAGGTGAAGTGATTATAAACCCTACCGACAGGGTTTTAGGAGCGGTCCCACTCTCACCACTTTTCTTGGGCAGGCTTTTACATTCTAAGCGGTTAACCAGTAATCAAGTTTGGTTGGTTTTAGCTGACCACGGAAGCACTATGTCACCAAGCATCGATTGTCGAAAGCCAGCGTCGGTTCTAGGTTATACCATGAAATATAAATTGTGGATACTCGTAAGCACAACAACCACAAAGATGCGCTTCTAACGAGTACCCCCGATCTCTATTAAAAACAAAACAAAACAAAAAAAAAAAAAAAAAAAAAGAAAAAAAGAAAAATATAAGAAAACCCCAAACCCGAACCCAAACTAAAGATTATAACAAAGGGGTTAGTTTCGAGGGGTCTTCATAGCATATGCTGATATAAGTATTGGGCGTGATCTGCGAAGGTAAGCGAATTGACTTGTTACTTACGTTAGTCAAGAGATAAGCGTATGTTTTTATAACCTCTTCTTACGCTATGACCGGGACATGTCCAAAGTTTAAAACGAAAATTCCAATGTGCGATGTCTAAATATTCATCTCAGAAATACGACAAAATGTGCGAACATCGCAGATCTCGAACATTTGATGAAACAGGATTTTTGTCGTAAGAACTTCGTACGATCTTTTTAAGACGAAAATACGTGGCAGATGCTTTGATGAAACTGGCCCCTGATTAGTGTATTGTATACGTATCAATGTGTATCATATATCGTAATTCTACCGCATTCCTCTCTCTCTGTTCGACCCTACACGAGTATGGTAAACCGCTTAGAGGATCTAAGCCAGACCAGCAAAGCGGTGCGAGTTGGGCCGTCCATGCTTATATACCTTAATGGTTATATTGGGTGACAGGGCTTGAGATGTAATCTCATCTCAGTGTCTGGTAAAAGCCCAACAAAACTGGAAGCAACGTCCCCAAAATGACTTATACAGTGTTGACGGTGACGTTAACCCGCAAATCAATCTAACCAGTAAACTGTCTCTGTTTATTTGAGCCTGTATTCAGACGAAGATACATCAAAGCATCGAAGCGACGTCATGATGCGCATGACACGCGCGTCTTGACGCCGGGAAGGCGTCGTTGTATTTCACTACCGCTGTGTGTTTCTGTACTAAGACCACCACCACCCCGTTCCATGACAAATAGTTATTATTATTGTTGTCGTTGTCATGTCTTTGTAACGTTTACCATGTCCATATATTTTGTATTTATGTATGTTCCTCATTTGTCGTTGTACGACCTGAGTGTAAATAAAGTGTATGTTACATGTATGTTTATGATAGTACGACCACTGGAGTTGAAGGATAAGTTAGCCTCGTGATTTGTACAATTCGCATTTAGATATCTAATTCTGATCATGAGATATAAACCGTGTCGGTGAATTATCATCTAGATAATAAGCCCATATGATGGACCTTGATTGATCCCACTTTAGGGGTAAAAGTTCAGTTTAACCATTTTTGTACTAAATGGAATCCTCCTCCTTATATATAGCATGAGTCCATTTAAAAATGTAGGGTTGTCATGTTGTGTTTTCAACTAAATTTGTTTGGGAAAATAGCTGAACTTTTTGCAAACAGTGTAGGCCCTGATCAGACGCCGCGTTCTGCGGCGTCTGAGCTGGGCCTACACTGTTTGCAAGGGTACCCGGTACTAAATGAGTTAAATGGGATTTCTACGTTTCATATTTCTGCCTATAAACGTTAGGCGTTATCGTTAGAATCGTTTTGATTTGAGCAGAATCTTATTTAATGCTGAAGTTTCAGCTTGACATAGAGCCTGTATTGGCGAACAGTGAAGCTTTTGACGAGACTACATGGATAAGCAGGCTCGTCTGAAGCTTCGATGTTTGCACGTGCAACATTTCTTGATGGTTGACTTTCACCCAACAGGATATGGCTCAGCAATGAAATATGTAAATGGGATAGGGGAATATGAAAGTCAGGTATATGATTTAAACGTTTATTTTGCAAAATAAATATCAATAAAACGAACTAGCACATAAATCATGAAGGCTATACATGTATAAATACCAGTAAGGAAACTTCATGGATTGCAATAACTTTTTAGAAACATAGCACATATATCAGACTGTCCACTGCACAAAAGTATCATACAAAAGTATCGTACATGCTTGATTGTTGTATACATGCATTCTTTACGTTGACGAGTATACGAATTACAGCATCACGAAAAATCGCCTATATAATTTTGACCCCCTTGAACCCCACTTTTATATAGTAAAACTGTGGTTTACAGGGGTGAACCTTATCTTTCTTATTTCTGGTCTAAAATACATAGTAATGTTTCGATGAATTGTCTTCAAAAAGTGTCGATGAGTTGTCTTCAATTTTGTCGATGAACTGTCTCCAAAAACCGTGTCGATGAATTGCCTGGTCGATGAATTGTTTTGTTCCCGCTGAAACCGACCCGCACACGAGTACTGGTAAACCGCTTAGAGGATCTAAGCCTGCCCAGGCAATGCGGTGCGAGTCAGCCCTTCCATGCTTATACACCCTATTGGTTTCATTGGGCGGCAGGGCTTGAGCTGTCATGTCATCTCAATGTCGGGTAAAAGTCCACAAAATTGGAAGCAACGTCTCCAAAATGACCTTTACAATGTTGACGGGCACGTTAAACTTTAATTCAAACAAAGGTGAGCGATCCAGTCTCTGGTTTTGCCCACCGTGTCGAGTTCCGGCAAGTCGTACGACCGAGTGATGTCATGCTGTAATTATTGCCCTTGTATAGGAATTTCCAAAATGATAAAAACTCTTTTGTTTTGTACGATTGTGTTCGAAAGGGCGCCTTCGAAATAAATAATAAGCTATTATTCTTTTATATCGTATAATTTTCTCTTAGCATGTTTGGATACAGGGGCAACATGCAGAACAGAAATTATCTCTTCTTTTTGGGGAGTTATACTGTTATACTTTGATATTGCAATTTTTTGTGTTACTTTCGATTTCCCTTTGGTCGTGGTTTTGGATTTTCCGATTTTAATTTGTGTGAGAAAGAACGCAAATTACGCCCAAGTCTGGGATTGACAATAAACTGAAACCATTTTTTTATTTCAGTAACTGTCATATTTTGAGGAGCTGCACATAATCTGCTGATCTAGATCTATATATGATTGATATTCGTAAGCATTTGTTAGCTCAACTGGGCGGAAGGGGAACGGGACAATTACAACACGTCGGGTAAGTTCATTAATATTCATAAGGTGTTAGATTAAATCATGCCACGAATTCACATATAACATGTATAAGTGACTAAGTTAGAAAACAATTCAAATTATGATTAATTAAAATTAAAATCTAAAATAAAAAGCAAATAGATAAATAAATAGAAAAAAAAAAACATTAACAAATATTTATAACTGCAGTAAAATGAAATAAAATCCCAAACATAACAATATAGCCGGTAAAAATTCATAATCTATGTGCGTGTGTGTCTGAGTTTTACGTCCCACCAACAGCTAAGGTCATATGGAGATGGGACCTCGGTCAAAAGAAAGTCTGAGGAAGCCGTGGATCGAGCCCACGATCTCTGGGTTATGAGGTGAGTAGCATAACCCCTGCACTACATAGGCTTCTACTTCTTATCTGAAGCCTAATGAAAAAGAATGTAAAAATATGCTGGCAATATTTTGTCTTTGCTTTATTTGTATTGTGTGTGTGGGGGGAGTAGGGGTGGGGTCACAACTTTCCAACAAGAATTTCGCCGAAGTCTATGTCACGCCCGTGGGGGCGCAAATTCGCCGAACCATGAAATCTAGGCCAAGGTCAAATATTCATGCTTCTATAAAAGTTGCCATTCCTAGATGCAAGCTTGTACCAAATATCATTAATGAAGCTCTAATAGTTCTTGAGAAATCAACTTAAACATTAGGTTGAACATTAGGGTTGATACAATAGTTCACTAAGTCAGTGAACAATGAAATTTAGGTCAAGGTCAAATATGGATGCTTGCATTAAAATTGCCATCCTTAGATACAAGTTTGTACAAAATATCATTAGCGAAGCTCTTATAGTACTTGAGAAATTAACTTGACCATTAGGGTGAACGCTAAGGTGGTAGCAATATTTTACAAAGTCAGTGAACCATGAAATGTAGGTCAAGGTCAAATATGGATGCTTGCATTTAAGTAACCATCCACAGATACAAGTTTGTACAAAGTATCACTAATAAGGCTTTTATAGTTCTTGAGACATTAATTTGATCATTAGGGTGAACACTAGGGTGGTAGCAATATTTTACAAAATCAGTGAACCATGAAATATAGGTCAAGGTCAAATATGGGTGCTTTCATTTAAGTTAACATCCCCATATACAAGTTTATACCAAGTATCATTAATAAAGCTCTTATAGTTCTTGAGAAATAAACTTGACCATTAGGGTGAACGCTAGGGTGGTCGCAATATTTTACTAAGTCAGTGAACCATGAAATGTAGGTCGAGGTAAAATATGGATGCTTGCATTTAAGTTTTCATCCACAGATACAAGTTTGTACCAAGTATCATTATAGAAGCTTATTTAGTTCTTGAGAAATAAACCTGGGGTGGGTAACTCGAAGCCATCGTAAATATATCAACTTAAGATGTACTTAAGACATACTTAAGGTGACCACCGTAAAATTTATGGTCTCGTTATGCCGGTAGCTGAAAACCTGTCGCATCGTTTCCATAAAGTTACGACCATCTTACCACTTACGATTTACCTGTGTAATTTTTAATCTCGTGCAAAACGCTTCGGAAACTTTTGTAAGCCAGGGCATAGCAAAATAAAATAACGCTTAACATCTTACTATAAATGATAATACCGGGGTTTGTTTAACAACAAGGCAGCCTTGTTGGAGCCTTTTTGCCAAAAAAAAAAAAAAAAGATTGGGTAGCGGTATCGTTATAGGCAGGGTTCTAAATAAACTATTGGGATGATAAACAATAACACAACTGGCGACCCATTCTCTACATTTCCACCTGATGTGCCATGCCTGAGCTCAAATTAGCATCAATGGCTTGAAAGTGTCTTAAACAAATTGTGCAACAGCCAAAAATATATATCTTTCAAAAATGACAGAGACAAAAATTACAAAAAAAAAAAAAAAAAAAAAAAAAAAAAACGAAAACCATACTATACACAGGAAGAATTAGAAACACTTGCAGACGAAGTTAATGAAAGGAAGACATTGTTATTTGAAAATTTCAGTGACACTGTTTCAAATATATCAGTCATGTTCAGCTACTGGCAGCTTTTCTGCAGAGCTGTCATGCAGCCCCAGAGGGCACGGATCTTTGCTTTGGTGAATCCTGTATACAACCGAATCTTTAAATACACAGGCTGATCTGCGTGTCCTGCACAGCAGTCCTCAGGACAGGGCGTATAATATAGAAACTTCTTCATGGTAACACATGTTTGCTTTCCCACCTAACCAAGAATTTTCTCCCTTTATAATATATTTATCTGTATTATAGGCACCCACCCCCCTCCCCCACGTGTGAGGCACAATATGGGATTAAAACATGGTGTCTCGAGAAAGGTTTTAAATAACATAATTCCCACGCGAGGAATCCCCTGGTCCATCGAGAAATCTTTTGATCGCTATCATTACATGAAAACTTACTTGTGCATTGATTTTTCAGAAATGGTAGAGATAAATATTGAAAAAACAAAACAAAAAAAAAACAACAAACAAAAAAAAACAAAAAAACGAAAGCCAAACACAGGAAGAATAAGAAACACTTGCAGACGAAGTTAATGAAAGGAAGACATTGTTATTTGAAAAGTTCAGTGACACTGTTTCAAATATATCAGTCATGTTCAGCTACTGGTAGCTTTTCTGCAGAGCTGTCATGCAGCCCCAGTGGGCACGGATCTTTGCTTTCGTGAATCGTGTATACAACCGAATCTTTAAATACACAGGCTGATCTGCGTGTCCTGTACAGCAGTCCTCAGGACAGGGCGTACAATATAGAAACTTCTTCATGGTAACACATGTTTGCTTTCCCACCTAACCAAGAATTTTCTCCCATTACACTATTTTATCTGTATTATACGCCCACCCCTCCCCCACGTGTGAGGCACAATATGGGATTAAAACATGGTGTCTCGAGAAAGATTTTGAATAACATAATTCCCACGCGAGGAACCCCTGGTCCATCGAGAAACTTTTTCGATCGCTATCATTACATGAAAACTTACTTATGCACGAAAAAGGTGTGAAGTAGGAAGCGAGAAATAGGAAGTAGAAATAGGAAGTGAGCAGTCATGACCACTATTTCTCAAAAATAAGAACCCCCCCCCCTTCCCCCGCATGTGTAACACAATATGGGATTAAATCATGGTGTCTCGAGGAAGGTTTTGAATAACAAAATTCCCACGCGAGGACTCACTTGGTTCCTTGAGAAACTTTTTCGATCGCTATCATTACATGAACACTTTCTTGTGCACGAAAAAGGTGTGAAGTAGTTATAGGAAGCGAGAAATAGGAAGTAGAAATAGGAAATAGAAAGTGAGCACGGACGAACGAACGGACGAACAGAGGAACGGACGGACGGACGAACGGACGGAAAACCGGGCGCCTATATCGCGCCATGCTAATAGCAGGCGCGACAAAAATATTAAATAAAAGGCCTAAGACTGACATGGTAAATTTGATGGCGCTCAAATTGCAACTTATTGAACGAGATGAGGAAATGTCTTTTCATGATGTGCCGTTCAATTACAACATGTCGAGTGCGTTTCAGGCTGATTATAGGCTATTCAAAGTTCTCCAGTTTAGGAAATTTCTAGACGTGTTGTGCCGTTAAATACAACATGTCGATTGCTTTTCAGGCTGAAAATAGGCCGTTCACAGTTTTCAAATTAGACGTGTTGTGTCGTTAAACTACAACATGCCGAGTATGTTTCGAGCTGAATATATGCTATTCATAGTTACCAGTTTAGGAAGTATCCAGACGCGAACTATGTCGTTAAAATACACTGGATATGTCGAGAATGTTGTCACAGATTTCAGGAAATGTCTAGACGTATTGTGCTGTTAAAATACAAAATGCTTTAGAAAAGTAGAAGTAAAACAAAGATCAGGAATTGATACAATTAACCCACCCCATCCATAAAAGACACCAAAGGAAAAGAAACACAAACACCAAGCGACCAGACCACAATGGAAACCTAAACAAAGGAAGGCCATATGGACAGTTACTTTCCCACAAAACGGCCACACGGCCATCCAAAACTAAAAGACACAAGCGACACACACAGTAAGTAACAAACAACAACACAAACAAATCGCCACGGAAGAGCCGCCCTGGAACGGTCAGTGGAAGATTTCCACTGGGGGGCTTAAATCGATTTTACGTGGCCACAATCCTCGCCCTTACTTCCGTCGCGATTTAGACAAATAATTTGTTAAGTCCGCATGAAGGCCTCCTAACTCATCAGTGCAACATCTCCTTGAACACAGAAATCAAAGAACCACAGAGGTGAGACAACGGTGAGGACTCGACAGCAAGAAACCACTGAAATGCTGGAGCAAAAGAAAACCAACAGTTAGACTCCGATGAGCCCGACCGTGGTTATGCTGCTTGCCTAAAAACCCACGGGTCGTGGTTTCGATCCCGGGCTTCTCCAGACTTTCGGAGACTTTAAGTTTCGGAAATGTCAGGACGTGTTGTGCCAATAAAATACAATATGTCAACTGCATTTCAG
This sequence comes from Lucinisca nassula, assembly GCA_963580285.1. Taxonomy (NCBI): domain Eukaryota; kingdom Metazoa; phylum Mollusca; class Bivalvia; order Lucinida; family Lucinidae; genus Lucinisca; species Lucinisca nassula. Next base: position 109,615,522 of record OY757013.1, on the reverse strand, counting down.
GCTGAATATAGGCTGTTCACAGTAACCAGCTTAGGAAATGTCAGGACGTGTTGTGCCAATAAAATACAATATGTCAACTGCATTTCAGGTTGAATATAGGCTATTCACAGTAACCAGCTTAGGAAATGTCCGGACGTGTTGTGCCAATAAAATACAATATGTCAACTGCATTTCAGGCTGAATATAGGCTGTTCACAGTTACCAGCTTAGGAAATGTCAAGACGTGTTGTGCCAATGAAAGGCAACGGTTTTAGGAGCCACTCTACTGTAGTGGTTATGCTACTTGCCTAAAACACCAGGGGTCGTAGTTTCGATCCCGGCCTTCTCCAGACTTTCGGATGAGTCTTTAAACCTAAGTCCCGTCCCCATATGACCTTAGCTGTCGCTGGGAGGTAAATCTAAACACACACACACACACACACACACACACACACACACACACACACAATATATGTAAAAGTTGTTTCAGACTGAATATATATATATATATGTTTTTCACAGTTAAACAGCCACCAGTTTTTTTTTGCCTCACCAGAAATTAGGCAAACTCACCTAGTCTTTCTAACACTTTTAGGTGGCTTTCAATGCATTAAGGTAATAGCTTAGATCTATGCAAATTATTTCTATATGATTTGGTGAAGATATACATTACGGTTTCTTGGCAAACCGGGGTGAAAGGGTGAAAATCCCGCGGGATTTTTGAAAATCCCGCGGGATAAAAATAATCCCATGGGATTTTTTCTCCACTCCCGCGGGATTAAAATCCCATAAAAATATCAGGGATTTTTCTCCCACGGGAGAATTTCAAAATTTTAAATCTTGCTTTTAACTATCAAAATGGACCTACTTAACATTAAAATACATGCACAAAAAATATGGCTGCTCCTGCTCTAATTTCAATTTCTCCCGCGGGATTTTAATCCCATGGGATTTTTTAAAATGCTCTGGAATGAAGGTGTAATATCTCTTTTCTATTAATAAGGTCAATTAGAGAAGCTTACAATGAGTAAAGCATGAATATAACTATTTTAAAAAAATCCCGCGGGATTTTAATCCCATGGGATTTTTATCCCATAATCGAAAATAGGATTTTTCTCCCGTGGGATTTCACTAATTTCCAATAAATCTGCTTTGTTCGGACAAAGCTATAATAATTTTGTCCAATTATGTATAAAACATGCATAATTTATTGGTTTAAAGTAACTAATATTGACTCCATTGAAATTAACTCCCGCGGGATTTTTATCCCATTTCAGAGCACAGGATTTAAATCCTGTGGGATTATTTTATTTATTTCGTTTTCTTTTTTGGCTGTTAACCGATTTTGTAGCAGAAACCCCAAAACGGGTACCCTGGCAAACAGTGCAGGCCCAGATCAGACGCCGCAAAATGTGGCGTCTGATCAGGGCCTACATGGTTTGTGAAAAGTTAAGATATTTTCAAAGTAAGTTTTAAAGAAAACACAGCCTGACGCCCCTTAACTTTGGAATGGACTCCTGGTATATATAGGGAGGAAGATTCCATTTGGTACAAAAAGGGTTAAAATTTAAGAACAATGTAAGAAAATCAGACTTCAGGTCCTTCTTTCCAGTGAGTGGATTGGCCTTTCTCAGCTTTTAGGGTAAATTCTAACTTTCTTTGTCCGCATCGGGTCAACAGCCCATCTAAACACTTCTTCAATAATAGAAGCCTTTAAGATACAGAAACTTCTGTAGCGATCGAAAGCTTTGAACAGACTGAGTGAGCTAAAATGGCTGATTAGAGTTGTTTTTTTTTTGCCATTACTGTAAAAATCCTAAAAATTCAAACACAGCCAGGAATTGCTGTAATATTCTCCTAAAATTTTAACAAATTTGTTTCATGATCCAGCAGGGGGGGTCCAAAAGGAACAGATAGAATGGCAAATAGTGTTGACACTGATCAGACTGCTTCAGGAGCAGTCTGATCTAGGTCTGCACCTATCTGTACCAATACTTAGGATTATTATGGTACCAGGTTTTCTTTCAGAGTTGCTAAATAATGAAATAGATTTTATTGCATATTGCTATATGATCAGCCTTAGCAATGTGCTTTATGGACAGCCTTGATACAAAGCAGCTTCATCACATTACAATAATATATATCCATGTCCTAAAACTTCATTTTATATCACACTCCAATGAATTTCATTTGTACTTTTCTGGTCTCTATAGTAAAAACATATGTTGTGGGTGCTCTGTAGTACTGCCTCATCAATTTAGTTCTAATGAGTACCCACAATCTCTGTTTTTGAGCAAAAAGGAGAATAAATTAAACCCTAATGTACAGAACCCTGGTTTTCTTTACGAGGTAGGGTTTAGAGGGGTTTCCATTACACAGGCTTGTTGACCTGATGCGGACAAAAAAGTCTGAGTTTACCATAAAAATTCTAAGAATTAGGACACCTTGAGGACTTGCTATAGTTCTCCTAAAATTAAAAAAAAACAAGATGTGTTTGTGAAACACGAACATGTCCCCGGGCATGGTCATTTTTTATTCAAAGTTGCTCACAGTTCAAGGTTTCTGTTTGTGCGGGAAGCCCTTGACACAAGAAACTTACATGCCAAATATGAAAGCTCTATTTTAAACGGTTCTAAAGTTATGAACAATAATATTTTTTCTTTAAAGCAGGTCAAGGTCACAGGTCAATAAAATCTGCATGAATGTAAAACTCTTGTCACAAGGAACCTACATGGCAAATATTAAGGCTCTATCTTAAAGGGTTCAAAAGTTATGAACAATTTTATTTTTTCTTTTAAGTAGGTCAAAGGTCAAGGTCCAAACATTTTGCATGAATGAAAAGCTCTAATCACAGAGAACCTACATGCCAAATATGAAAGCTCTATCCCAAACGGTTCGAAAGTTATGACCAAAAATGTTTATTTTTTTAAGTACGTCAAAGGTCAAGGTCACAGGTCAAAATTTTTGCTTGAATGTAACGCATTTGTCACAAGGAACCTACATGCTAAATATGAAGGCTGTATCTCAAACGGTTCAAAAGTTAAGACAAATGTTAACTATTTCTTTTATGTAGGTCAAAGGTCAAGGTCACAGGTCAAATTTTTTTGTGTGAATGTAAAGCTCTTGTCACAAGGAACCTACATGCAAAATATGAAGGCTCTATCTCAAACCGTTCCAAAGATATGACCAAAATGTTATTTTTTTATTTTAAGTAGGTCAAAGGTCAAGGTCACAGATCAATTTTTTGCATGAATGTAAAGCTTTTGTCACAAGGAACATACATCCTAAATATGAAGGCTGTATCTCAAACGGTTCAAAAGTTAAGACAAATGTTAACTTTTTCTTTTATGTAGGTCAAAGGGTCAAGGTCACAGGTCAAAATTTTTTGTGTGAATGTAAAGCTCTTGTCACAAGGAACCTACATGCAAAATATGAAGGCTCTATCTCAAACCTTTCAAAAGTTATGACCAAAATGTTATTTTTTTATTTTAAGTAGGTCAAAGGTCAAGGTCACATGTCAAAATTTTTTGCATGAATGTAAAGCTTTTGTCACAAGGAACATACATGCTAAATATGAAGGGTGTATCTCAAGTGGTTTAGAAGTTATGACCAATGTTATTTTTTTCTTTTAAGTAGGTCAAAGGTCAAGGTCAAGGTCACACATCAAATTTTGCATGAATGTGAAGGTCTTGTTACAAGAAACCTTCAGGCCAAATACGAAAGCTCTATCTCAAACGGTTCAAAAGTTATGGCCAACGTTATAGTTGTCCACGTACAAACCAACAAACAAACAGACAGGGCAAAAACAATATGTCCCCGCTATCGCTACCGGGGACATAAAAGAAGTGCCGCTCGAATGGCAAACAGTTTGAATTCTGCAAGGAGTCAAAGAAGTGCAGCTCAAATGGCAAACAGTGTAGACCATGATCAAACTGAAGGAGCAGTCTGATCTGGGTCCACACTGTTTGCCGAGCCTGACTGTCCCAATACTAATGATCAGTACAGTATCCATACTTGTTATAGACACCTCTGAAGACACATTCTCACTAGATGTGATATTTTTGTTTGTTTGTATATGATGTTGTGAAAATAAATAAATGTGCATTAACTGCCAAATCTTTGTTGTTTTTCACAGTTGAGATATCAAATCAAATTATGATAGACCTGGTGCTCAACCCTTTTTAAGTCATGTCTATCAGGTCTGTAAATCTTTGTTCTGTATAGGCTTATACAGTTGATAATTTCAGAACACTTTCTTACACCCTTATCTGCAGTGGCTGAGCCTGAACAGTTTTGAGTTTAGATTTTGCATCCCAGTCAATTCTATTAAGGTCACTTTGGAAACAATGCTTCTGATTTTGTGCGACTTTCCCTGTCATTGAGATGAAATGGCATGTTAATCATTGTTGTTAGAATTCCAACACATTTATTCACTATGTTGAGGGTACATTTTGGAATTGCCCAGAGAGTATCAACAACCTATTTTAGTGGAGAAATATAAACAAATAATCCCAAAATCATACACATGCCCTTAAAACTGCATACAGCACAATTTAGCCTGGTAAATAAAGCACGATACAAAAATACAATGTACTTTGCATTTTCATTCCAAAAGAAGTTGCAAATGTTCATGTGTTTAAAGTTTACCCTTATCCCATTGTTGATGACTACCCCTGCCTTTGCAAACAGTGTAGATCCAGATCAGATGGCTTCTTATCAGGATTCAAACTGTTTGACATTCGGTTTCTGAATTTACAGGAATACATTACATCAAGTAATCTGATTGGAACAGAGTCAGAAAGGGGTGTGGCAAAACTGAATATTCAGCAGGATAAGGGTTAACACTATGCTCAGTATGTACTGTACTGAAGAATAGCATATGATCCCGTCTACCACAGGAACTAGAGCCATTACAGTCATGATCGGAGCCCCATGGTAGCAAACATTTTGCAGGGCCGTAATAAAAATTGTTCCCTTTAGGAGGCTGCGGTTTCAACACCTGCCGGGTCAGCAGCATCCTTTGTTACAATTTTAAAAACTTTCCTGTAGTTATTTGCTCGCTTTCTCTGATTCGAAAAGGGCATGCAGTTGTCAGTTCCTGGCGAAAGAATGTGCAGGCTTAAGTATCAGCATTGAAGAAAGTGTGGTTAGATATGCTGACCAGCTCATTATGACCTAAATAGTGTTAACTGGGACATGAAACTCCAAACAAGCCCTTTAGTCGGTAAATGATTTTGTAGCTTGTTTATAATGATTCTTTGGTCTGCATATATTTTCTCATTATGACAACACTACTGTGCAACCTTGCGTCCTTTGACACCACAGATCTGGACAATTTTTATATCCCCCAATATCAGGACAATAACTCCATAACTGGTTATGCCCCTCAAACATGATACATAAACATAAGAGAACAGAATTCACAAGCTCAATTTTACTGAGTTTCTTCAAACATTCAATACCGTAATGATCCTAATTATTGGGACAGACAGGCCTAAGCAAATAGTGCAGACATGGATCAGACTGCTACTGCAGTCTGGTTCAGGGTCCACACTGTTTGCCATTCTGCCTACACTTTTTTAACATCTTGCTGGATAGTAAAATTTAAGTTGTTATAAGTTTAGGAGAATTAACCCATTTCAGACTGGAAACCCCATAAAGGGGTACCCTGGCAAACAGCGCAGGCCCAGATCAGACACCGCAGAACCCGGCATCTGATCAGGGCCTCCACTGTTTGCAAAAATTTCAGCCATTTTCCAAATAAATTTTGAAGAAAACATAACCTGACACCCCTAAATTTTAAAATAGACTCCTGCTATATATAAGGAGGAAGATTCAATTTGGTACAAAAAGTGTTAAAGCAAGTCCTCAAGGTATCCGAATATTTAGGATTTTAATGGAATATTTTTCAAGGCTGCATATTCCATCCAGTGCTGGCTTTCAGTTGTTTTCCATTTTCAAAATAACCAGAATCGATTCAATATACGTATCATAATCTTTACACAGCACAAAAACTTATGAGGCGTTACTGAAGCTTGTAGAGTCACTATCTTCCTGGAGATTCTGTACAACTGAATAGATGAGGCATGTGACATACACCAAGATTTAATTCCAAAGCAATAACCTCCACATGCAGCAGCAATAATCTGAAATGGAAAGCAAGGCAGTTTTACTCTTACATGGTTTACACCTGTAGAAATACAGAGATTTCTCAGTGAAATAAAAATCGATATTGTCACTCTTTCAAGCAGTGAAATTACGATTTTAAATTTTCACACTTTGTGAATTTGATGTATCATTGAAAAATAACATACATTTTCATAGCTCGTGAGACAGGTCAACTGGAGGCATCAGGCAAGAGACGCCTACCTTAGGACTTATAGGCATCCCCCACCGAGCCAACATCAGCAAACATGGCCCACACTCCACAGAAATCCCCGGCATCAGGAAGGAGATGTCCAAAGTAGCGAGACTTGCAAAATTTAAAATATATCAAAAAGTGGCAACCAATATTATACCAAGTTAACACACTGAACACATCTAAATCGATGCGAAATCACCATGAAAATTTTTTTATCCCCATGCTGACGGCTGACTCTTTAAAATTACTTTAACAATTACAGTTTAAAGCATATAAGAAACAGAAAATTTTATTTTTTTCAGTGTAAGATCAATTTTTATTTCACTCATGAACACCAAAACAAATATTTCACTCATGGCTTCGCCACTCTTGCAAATACTTATTTTTGGTGTTCATTCAGCTGACTCTTTAAAATTACTTTAATAATCACAGTTTATTTAACCCTTATCTTGCTGTTCACGACAACACCTATCTTTGCAAACAGTGTAGATCCAGATCAGATGGCTTCTGAAGAAGCCATTCGATCAGGATCTACACTGTCTGGCATTTAGTTTATGAATATGTAGCAATAAATTACATCAAGTAATTTGATTGGTTGATAGACAGAAATAGGTGTGGCTTAAATGAATATTCAGCAAGAGAAGGGTTAAAGCATATAAGAAACAGAACATTTGATTTTTTCATTGTAAGATCAATTTTTATTCTACTCATGAACACCAAAAGAAATATTTTCACTAGTTGCTTCCCAATCTTGAAAATACTTCTATTTGTGTTCATTTGGTGAAATATAAATCGATCTTACACTGAAACAATCAAATATCCCCTATATCTGCCCCAGGTACAGGAATGGAGGATTGCTATATTTTTTTCAGATCTACTTCAAACTTTTTTGTAGGGTTCTCATTAGAACTCCCTCATAAATATAAAACGGGTTGTCATGTGACGCAAAGCTATAAGAAGAAAAGCTCTTCAGTGCTGATGTTCACACGTGACTATCACTGATTTGTAGGAAGTCAACATAACAGTTATCTCTAGAAAACAGTTGTGCTATTCTTGTTGTTGTGACATCAGAGTGCTGTGTAAAAGAAAGATTGTCATACACTGACTTGTAATAACTGCTCGACTTTGGCAAACAATTTAGGCCCAGATAAGATGCCACAGATCATGGTGTCTGATCAGGGTCTATTTTTTACCTGGCCCCTGCCCATCTGGGCTTGGAGAAATGGATGGGCTGCATGATGCTTCCACGCAGAGCTGAAACCTATTCGCACACGAGTACTGGTTAACCACTCAGTACTTATAAACCCTATTGGTACGGGCCTCCGTGGCCTAATGGATAAGAGCGCTGACTCTTAGTCATTAGGTCTCTCACCGCCGTGGGTTGGAGCCTCGCTCGGGTCACGTGTGAGACGCCAAGTTCTGCAACGGAAGGTCAGGTGGTTTTTCTCCGGGTACTCCGGTTTTCGCCCACCTATGATTAACGATCGGCTCGATATGAGTGAAATAATCTTGAAAGGGCCGTAAAACCCAAACCAAAAAAAAAAAAAAAAACCCTATTGGTTTCATTGGGCAGCAGGGCTTGAGATGTCATTTCATCTCAATGTCGGGTAAAAGTCCTACAAAATTGGAAGCAACATCTCCATAGTGACCTTTACAGCGTTGATGGGGATGCTAGACCTCAAATCAAACAAACATCAGGGTCTAAACTCGTAGAAATTACAGGAATTTATGGGTAAATGCAAATCAGTCTGATTTTTCATTAAGGGCCACTTTCCCAGCTTAGAAACAATAGATCCAACAAAGCTTTTTTTTTTTTTTTTGTTTTGGTTTTATGGCCATTAAAATTAATTCACTTATTCTGAACCCTTTTTTAATTAGAAGTCAATGATCAAGAGCTTCACAAGTGGGGCATTATTTGCCCATGGCAAGTAATTGTCTGTACATATGACCTTGACCATGGGGGTACTGACCGGAGTCTTGCACGTGACACATTGTTTCATAATGCTTAACATTTGTGAAAAGTAATTTTAGAATCCAATATGAATAAATGAAGGTGCTAGTGGGTTAAAAATAGCCACAGTGACCTTGACCTTGAGCCAAGTACCCTGAAAGTCAAACTTGCTTGAGATATTATCAAACCCAACCCTTGTATGAAGTTATATTAAAATCCATAAGGAAATAAATGCGCTAGAGCGATGACAGAGTTTTTCTAAAATAGCCATAGCGACCTTGACCTGGACCTTGTAAGTCTAACTCACTCGAGCTATCATCACACCCAACATTTGTGTGAAGCTATATTAAAATCCACCAATAAATGTAGGTGCTAGAACGATAAAGTTTTTCTAAAAATAGCCAAAGTTTTTCTAAAAATAGCCACAGTGACCTTGAGCTTGAGGCCATGACCTTGAAAGTCAAATTTGCTCGAAATATTATCAAAAGCAACATTTGTTTGATGTTATAGTGAAATCCATTAATAAATACATGCGCTAGAGTGATGACAAAGTCGAACTCACTCAAGATATTATCATAGGCAATATATATTAACCCATTTAGTACCAAATGGAATCTCCCTCCTTATATATAGCATGAGTCCGTTTCAAAATTTAGGGGTGTCAGGTTTTGTTTTCTTCAAAATTTATTAGGAAAATAGCTGAATTTTTTGCAAACAGTGCAGGCCCTGATCAGACGCCGTGTTTTGCAGCGTCTGATCTGGGCCTGCACTGTTTGCCAGGGAACCCTTTAGGGGTTTCCAGTCTGAAATGGGTTAATTCTCCTAAAACTATAACATAGCTGAACTTTTTGCAAACAGTGTAGGACCTGATCAGATGCCGCATTCTGTGATGTATGATCTGGGCCTGCACTGTTTGCCGTGGTACCCGTTTTGGGGTTTCCGGTACTAAGTGGGTTAAGAGCGATGAAAAAGTTTTTTCTAAAAATAGCCACAGTGACCTTGGCCTTAAGGACATGACCTTGGAAGTTAAACTGGCTCGAGATATTATCATAAGCAACATTTGTGTAAAGTTATTTTAAAATACGTCAATAAATGTAGGCGCTAGAGTGACGACAAAAGTACATACGTACAGGACAAATTCTATATATTCCCCCTCACAAGTTTGTTGTGCGAGGGGATAAAAAGGATCATACCTCTCAGTCATAATAATTGGCAGCTTTTACCAGAAATAGAACTTGATCTGCATTTTATGATAATACATGTATACCTGTGTATAAAATTTGATTCCAATCCACAAAGGTTTTTAAAAGATATATTCCATGGAAACCATTTCTCGAGTAAAAATAAAGTTGAAAAAGGCCATAACTCTCATAATAATTGGCTGATTTTAACCGAAATCGAACTTGGCCTGTATTTTATGATTATATACCTGTGTATAAAATATGAATCCAATCCATCAACATGATCAAGGTTTTCAGAGACCATTTCATTCATATTATTTAACTGATTTTACCTGAAATCGAATTTGACCTATATTTTTTTATTATACACCTGTGTATGAAATTTGAATCCAATCAACCCACCTTTTCTAAAGATATCGTGTGTGTGAATTCAGGTTTAACGTCACATTCAACAATTTTTCAGTCATATCACGGCGGTGTCTGGTTGCGACAGGGAGCTCAATGCTCACTTTTATAGTGCTGCCTCACTGAAGTATCATGTCCCAGACACATTACATGATACCACACCCAGTCTTATTATCCTGACACTGGGTCGACCAGTCCTAGCTCTACCCCGTAAATCTGATTGCCAAGCGAGGAGCAGCTAGTACCATTCTTAACGACTTTGGTATGTCGCGGCCCGGGATCGAACCCCTGACCTCCCGCTCCCCGGAGCGGACACTCTACCAACTGAGCTATCGGGGCCGGTATCTAAAGATATCGTATCAATCTTTTCTAAAGATATCACAAGGAAACCATTCCGTCAGGGACTTACGGACTGACCGAGGTTATACAATATCCCCACCCCCCATTTGAAAATGTTAGGGGCATAAAAATAATCAAAAGGGAATAACTCGGGAACTAAGGATGGATATAGAATCACACCATGATAGACCTATTTTTCAAAATGGGCATATAAAAATGCAGATGGAATATCAAAAAGAGAAGACCCTGATCAGGAGCATTCTGATTTTGGTCTACACTGTTTGCATTAGCCTATATGACCCAATACTTAGGATCATTATGGTATATGCATTATTTCATAACTTACCTGATAAGACTTATTTCATAATGTTGCTCAAGTGTCCATTCTAGTAAATATCTGTTGACATATTGGCCATGCAGCAAGTCTAAAAGAGAAAAAGTATGCAACAACTAAAAATGTATCAATACAACACAGATGCCCCCGCACAGTAGCCCACCTCACCCCCCCCCCCCCCCCCCAAAAAAAAAAAAAAAACTCATATAACAATAACACTTTTTCATTGGACATAACTCACCTGGAAAAGTGTCCTTGAGGTCACTGGCATAGGTTGGTGTTGGTGAATTGCTAATTAAACCTTTGAAAAATAACCAAATATGAACTCAATCCATTAAATGGTTTGGAAAATATGAGCTCTTAAAAATGTTAATATTAAAAAATGTTAATATTAAAAACTTCTAAGTCTGCAACCTTAACCTTGAGGTTATGGCTAAATGAAACTTTTGACCTGTACCTATCATCATTTCAAATATGAAGCAAATCCATCAAATGGTTCAGGAAATATGAGCTCTCAAAAGACATAACATAAAAAAATCTGTGTCTGTGACCTTGACCTTGAGGTCAGGGGTGTGGGGTATGGATGAATAAAACTTTGGACCTGTAAAGACATGTATCTTCATGCGAAATATGAAGCAAATCCATTACGTAGTTTGGAAAATATAAGCTATTAACATACTTAAATGTGAAAATTTCTATGTCTGTGACCTTTACCTTGTGGTCATGTTCATTGGTAACCATAATGTTTTGGAAAATATGAACTCTCGAAAAATCAACATTAAAAATTTCTATGTGTGTGACCTTGGCCTTGAGGTCTTAGGCATGAATGTTTTGGAAAAAAACTAACTCTTTGAAAACTTTAACATTAAACATTTCTAAGTCTGTGACCTTTACCTGGACTGGATGGGTGGGGGTATTGCTGAATGAATATTATGACCTACATCTATCATCATACCAAATATGAACCAAAATCAACTGTAAAAGTTCAGGTTCTGTCTGGTACAAATATCTTAACCTGTGTCTTTAACATTAACAATTTCAAGTCTGTGACCTTGACCTTGAGGTCATAGGCATGAGTGGGGGTATTGCGGAATAAAACTTTGCACCTATATATATCATACCAAATATGATTCCAACCCAACATATGCTTTGGAAGATATAAGCTCTTAAAGAACTAGAAATTGTGTTTGTGAAACACTATATGCTCCCAACCATATGCTTGTCTCTAAATGGGACAGTAAACAGTACCTCATGATCATTTGCATTCAAAATAAACCTGTCAAATATAAACAGATTTTAAACAAGTTATTCAGGTCATCTATGCCTTAGTAGCAAACAGACTGCCAAATATCATGAGCCTCTAAGCTCAAGCGGTTCTCCAGTTATTTTGTTCACAAGGTTTCCCTATAGCCACAATGCATAAGTCCAAAAAGAAGCATAACTCCATTAAATATTTTCGGAATTCCATCAGAAGTTAATCAGGTCATCTACACATTAGACCCAAACTGTATGCCAAATATCATGAGCCTAGCTCAAGGGGTTCTCCAGATATTTTTGTTCACAAGGTTTCCCTAAAGCCACTATGCATAAGTCCAAAAGGTGCATAATAATAAGGAAAGGAACTATATAAGCCTCGCTTTCGTTCTGATCCTTTGTATGTGTTTAACTTTGCTTGTATGTTGTATTATTCTGTGAACTTATTGAATAAAATATGTTTAAACCAAAAGGTGCATAACTCCATTAAATATTTTCAGAATTTCATTAAAAGTTATTCAGGTCATCTACACATTAGACCCAAACTGTATGCCAAATATCATGAGCCTAGCTCAAGCGGTTCTTCAGTTATTTTGTTCACAAGGTTTCCCCATAGCCACAATGCTTAAGTCGAAAAAGTCGCATAAGTTAACTCCTTTCAAATTTTTTGGAATTTGTTCAAAAATTAATCAGGTCATCTACACATTAGACCCAAAATGTAAGCCAAATATCATGAGCCTAGCTCTAGTGGTTCTCCAGATATTTTGTTCACAAGGTTTCCCAATAGCCATGCATAAGTCCAAAAAGGGCATAACTCCATTAAATTTTTTTGGAATTTCGTCAAAAGTTAATCAGGTCTACACATTAGACCCAAACTGTATGCCAAATATCATGAGCCTATCTCAAGTGGTTCTTCAGATATTTTGTTCACAAGGTTTCCAAATAGCCACAATGCTTAAATCGAAAAAGGCGCAAAACTCCTTTCAAATTTTTTGGAATTTTGTCAAAAGTAAATCAGGTCATCTACACATTAGACCCAAACTGTATGCCAAATATCATGAGCCTAGCTCAAGCAGTTCTCCAGGTATTTTGTTCACAAGGTTTCCCCATAGCCACAATGCATCATGCTAACAAGTCCCTGAAATAAACACACCCTTACACCCCACTTTATATAGAGAAAACTGGGGTTTATGGGGGTATACATTATTTTCCTTATTTCTGCTCCTAGACATAGGTTGTAGATACTTGTTAGAACCGCCTCATTGAGTACCCACAACCTATGTTTTGAGTATAAATAAGAATACTATCAAAAATTTTCTTCAGAAAATTGACCATTTTGGAGATGTGAAAAATGCACCATGATGCACGGATGTGTTATCGTAATGCAGTACAAAATTGGTTAACCCTTCTCCTCCTGAACAAGATAACCCATACCTTTACAAAAAGTGTAGAGCCAAGAAGCCATCTGATTAATGCAGGAAAGAAAGTCACAGGAAAAAACATCACTGAAAAAAAGTCATAGGTTGGGTATTAACCCACTGCATGCGGGTATCTTGGCAAACAGTGCAGGCCCAGATCAGATGCCGGTATGCACTATAATTTGCTTACAGGATTTTCAGTCAAAAATAGAATAAAAACAAAAAATAGGCCTGACACCCCTTATGACAAATTGACTTGTCCAACATATAGCAATAGAGTGAGTGTTAGAGTTTTACGTCCCACCAACATCTAAGGTCATACGGAGACGGGACCTCGGTTTAAAGACTCATCCGAAAGTCTGGAGAAGCACGGGATCGATCCTGCGATCCCTGTTTTACAAGGCGAGTAGCATAACCACTACACCATGGAGGCTTCTATATAGCAATAGAAGAGTCCACTGGTTAAAAACATAGTCACAGAAAAAGTCACAGAATTGGTTTCAATCATGTTCAATATTTTCTTAGTTTGAGTCAAAACAGATTGTTGGTGCTCATGTTAAATCAGGTTAAAAGAACATCCCTCTACCCCCACTTTGTACAGAAAATTAAGGTCTTCAGGGGTATACACTGTTTACCTTATTTCTGCTCTGAGGAAGGTTGTGGGTACTCATTTGAACCACCTCAAGGAGGCAGTTGCCCACGGTCTATATTTGGCCTAGAAATATGAAAAAATTTGCTGCAGAAAAATACTAGATCAAAAGATACTGAAGACAAATATATTAATTTAATGAGAAAGGTCTAACAAGTATCCACCACCTTGAACAAAAATAAGAAAATTAATCAATACCCCCATAAAACCACACTTTTCTCTGTATAAGGTGAGGTTAAGAGGGATATTCATTGCACAGACTTGTTGACCTGATTTTTTTCTAGTAAAAGCATTTATAATTTGTCTGTGAATGAATGTCTATGCTCTATATACATGTATGCATCACATTGACAAATTAAAAATGAAGGCAATGATCTGTGGAATCAAATTCCTTTTAAATCCACTAAAAGTTATATATAGGCAAAAGTCAGATGAGCAGGACCTGGTATTGTCAATATTTTCATTTATGGTCAACATCCCTTTAATTGAAAATTTCTATACTTTCTTATTTGTGACTTTTCTCTGTAACTTTATTTTTATGACTCTTTTTTCCTGTGACTTGCCTTCCGATCACCTTACAAACAGTGTAGAACCAAAAAGTCATCTGATCTGGTCATGCAGTTTGTCAAGTAATTTAATCAGGATCTACACTATTTGTCATGCTGTTTGTGAAATGCATACATAATACAGGCCTCCTAGTGGCCCACTTTTAAAATATATGTTTTTATATAGGTTCTTCTTACTCAAAATATAGGTTATTTACAGGTTTTTCAATAAAAATACAGGTTAAAAAAAGAGTCTTCCAAACTTACATAAAGATTAAAAACTGAAGAAAAAATATCTGATGAATTTTTGTGTCACAATTACTCAGATAAAGTTGATCTAAATTTTACAAAGTCCGAGGGAGCGAAGTGAGCGAGGGAAAAAAATACAATTTCTTGACAGTTTTCATCACTTTTCATGGGACTAAAAAGTAAAAAATAGTAGTGCATTTTGAAGAAAAGTTAGGGTTGAGTCGCAAGAAGGTTCAAAAAGTGAAAAATATAGGTTTTTTCATGAAAATACAGGCTTTTTATAGGTTTTATGAACAAAATAAAGGTTTTATAGGTTTGGCACAAAATTATAGGTTATTATAGGTTTTATAGGTTTTGCTAGGAGGCCTGATAATATCAATTAATTTGACTGGGGGATAGTCAGAAATGGGTGTGGCTAATTAATTTATTCAGCAGGATAAAGGTTAAACTCTGATCAGCCAGTCCTATTTATCTAAGTTAGTGTCACAAGGTCCCTTTTCAAGTAACATGTGTGACTACCTAGAAGGCTTATCTATTTCATGCACTGGACACAACATTGTAATTCTTATCTTTCATCAATAAACACAGGTGACTGACTTGGACTCCCCACAGGGATTTGCAAGAAGTTTGAGAACTGGTTAACAAAGAGACTTATATAAAGTCTGATGAGATGTGACTTTTTTTTTTTACAAAGTAATCCTTAGATGAAAATATGTACCCCTTCCTCAAATCTCTATTGAGATCAGAGTGTTGTTTTTGAGTCAATCTGGGCTGGATTTGGCAAGCAATGTAGACCCAGATCAAATGATACAGAGGGTGGCATCTGATCAGGATCTACATTATTTGCATAAAGTATAGGAATTTAACTGTTTCCAAATGGGGTTAAAATGTTAAGAGCCTGAGCATTCCTGATATTCCATCACGAAAACACGCCTATATAATTCAGACCCCCTTGAACACTACTTTTATATATAGTAAAACACGTGTAAACCTTATTTTTTATTTCTGCTCCAAAAGATAGATTGTGGATACTCATTAGAACCACCTCATGGAGGCTTAAAGTTTACTCACAATCTATATTTTGAGTAGAAATAAGAAATATATCACTATTTTGCATCTAAAACTTTTGTATTTCCGGCAGTGAATCTTACAATGTATTTGTATAGGGGTGTTTTCATATAATGTAGGAAAGAAAGTATCAGGAAAAAAAAGTATCGGAAAAAAAAAGAATCCGGAAAAAAAGTATCAGGAAAAAAAAATGTCAGGAAGAAAGTCTCAGTTTAATGTGACCAATTTGTGGGAATTTTACCAACCAGACATTGAGCTGAAATGACACCTCAAGCCCTGCCGCCCATTGCACACAGGTCCGACTTGCACACTTGTTTAATTGGAGGTTTAACATCCCCATCTACACTATATATGTCATTTTGGAGGCGTTGCTTCCAACTTGTGGGACTTTTACCCGACAGCGAGATGAAATGACATCTCAAGCCCTGTCGCCCAATGAAACCAAATAGGGTTCATGAGCATGGAGGTCTGACTTGCACACTTTAGTTTCTTTAATTGGAGGTTTAACATCCCCGTCAACACTATATATGTCATTTTGGACTTTTACCAGACATTGAGATGAAGTGACCTCTCATCCCTTTTATAAGGTAAGGATTACAGAGAATTGCAAAATTGATTATTAAACTGAAAAACAAATCAAAACATACAAAAGTATCCTAATCATCATATCATCGTAACATCAGAAGCAAATCTGATTAAAACTGAAACTTTGTTTCCAGATACTTTTTTCCCACCCAAAACTGATACTTTTATGCCTGATACTTTCTTTCTGATTACCGTTTTCATAATGCAACCTGAATGAGTACCCACAATCCACACCATTACACACATATGTGTTGGCATATTTTGGGCTCAATATATTGATGGGCCCCAAAATGGACCATTGGCCCATCTCCTATTCATTTACATGAAAGAAACTCAAGATTTTGATGGGCCTTTTTGAATTTTTATGGGCCTTTTGGAAATATTTATGGGCCTACACATTACAGCATTGAGCAAAATAAATCAGATTCAGTCCATAGATTCTAACTAATATAATTTTCCCATACAATGGCTCAAGTGGAATAATAAAATACATCCCCACCATCAAGCAAACACGCCTATATAATTTTGACCCCATTAAACCACACTTTTATACAGTAAAACTGGGGTTTACAGGGGTATATACATTATTTTTCTTATTTCTACCTCAAAACATAGATTGTGGGTACTCGTTAGAACCGCCTTGCCTAAGGCAGTTCTAATGCATACCCACAATACATGTATATGCTTTGGGCAAAAATTATCAGGATTTTTATCTAAAAAAATTTCTTTTAGGTGTTTTTTTTTTTTTTTTTTCCAATATATTAGAATAGGCGTGTTTTCGTTATGTATTTTAAATAACTCTGCTTTTGAGTGTAGGACAAACGCTCACTGGACAAAAGCTCACTAGGCCAAAACCCAACTTGGACAATAGCCCACTGGGACAAAAGCCCATGCTTATATTTACCAGACGTTACTTTGTATGTGTATTTTAGTTAAAATTATGTCCCACCAATGACTAAGGTCATACGTATATGTGAATGTAGGAAAACAAGTCACAGTTTTGGGTAGGAAAACTAGTTGGCCACTGCCTGCATGTCGAACCGCCAGTGCTTAATGAAAAAGGTTAACATTTGTTCAGGAAAAAGGTTAACATAGGCCTAAGTACGTCCGGACGGACGCCATTGTGGCGACTATGTCTCGCATTCGCTAAAGCGGCTCGACAAAAAGTCATGTGAAAAAGCCACATAATTGAACTTAAATCATTGTTTTCAGTATATATTTGTGAGTAACTGATTCAAATGGTGACAATTACGAATGACGATACACAACGGAAGTTTCCATCCTAAAGCTTGTTCATGTAACATACCCATGTGATAAAAGTGGTATCTTTTCTGTCTCGAGGCCTAGCATAAATCAGATGGAAACTTATAGACTGTGGGTCATTGTTAGGACAGCCTCTATGTGGTTGTTTTAAATATTACTCGCAATCTATGTTGTTGAGCCTAAAATAAGGAAAAAAAAATGGCTGATAAGTGTTTTGTGAGTTACTGATTGATAAGTTCCATTCCAAAGTATTGATGATGACTAGCAGAGTTAAATCCATATTTTAACCCTTATCCTGCTCTTCATGACAACCTCTGTCTTTGCAAACAGTGTAGATCCAGATCAGATGGTTTCTGAAGAAGCCATCTGATCAGGATCTACACTGTTTGACAGTCAGATTAAGAATTTGTAGGAATAAATTACATCGAGTAATTTGATTGGTTCAAAGTCAGTGGCTAAATTGAATATTCAGTAAGAGAAGGGTTAAGATCCGTAAGAGTCTTCACATTGCCATGACAAATTGCAACTACGCTAGAAATAGCATTTTTCAGATTTTATTTTTTTCTCATTTTTAGCCCAAACAGAGATTGTGGGAGCTAAATAGAACCCCCTCACTTGGATGCTTCTTACAGGTACCCACAATCTTTATTTTTGAGCAAAAATAAGGAATGTAATGAATAGTACTTAAACCCCATTTTTCTATATATATAATGTGGGGTTTACATGGGTATTCACAACAAAAACTCGTTAACAGGATGAATACTACCACTTTGCCAAAAGACTAAGTGTATGTGCTTTCATTGTAATTTTGAAATTAAATTCCACAAGCAAATAACCTCATCAGCAAATGACCTAAATGACAATTACCCCAGCATCTTTTATTGATATCAGAAAATTTATTTATGTTTAACAACCTTTTTTAAGCAGATTTTTTTTTCCAATTTTTATTATTTGTGACTTTTTTCCTGCGACATTTTTTCACACACCAAAACTTGACCCTGGTTGAAAGCCGCATCCAAATGTCTGGATCCGAAGCATACTCAAAAAATTATCTTGCCACAGATACAGTCTGATCTGGGTCTACATTGATTGATTAGGCCTATCTGTCCCAATACACAGGATCAATACAGTATATATATGAACACATTGGTGTATATAAGTACATGTACAGTAGAATTAGGGGAGGAACTAATGTTGGCAGAACTTGTGGCCTGACCCTGTTGCTTGATTTATGATGCAACTAGAGCTGTCAGTGAAACTGACTAGGGCCCCGGCAGCGCTATCAGAAATTTGTGGACGGACAGACAGACAGACAGACAGACGGACGGACAGAGTGATTACTATAGGGCACCCACACTTTCAGTGCAGGGCCATAATAAAATATGTTTATACTAATTATGCTATTTAGAATATTTTTTGCTACACTGAAACTGTTTCCTATATATAACTAACTGTCATTTATTAAGATTAAAACCACCCAGCTATTCAGTATTAAACTCCGTTCAGAAAATCTGAATCATCGATTTTTTCGTTTCTTCCTTTTAATACTCATTTTATCCCATACATCACTATGGGAAAGTTTTAGACCTGACTCTCCGCCGATTTTTCTCCAGCAAGTCCTATGCCTCTGCGACAGTCAAGAAAGGCTGTGATTATTTGGAGAAAATTGCCAAACAAAGAAATGAGACCACCGACTAAGTCCATTTGATGATGATTGTCAGGTAAAATAATAAATATTCAAATCCATGTGATACTCTTCATAAATAGATATGCAATTACGACATACCTTACATTCGAATGACTAGATAGAAGCTCTCTAGGAACGGGGAGCCACTAGTGGGATGTGCTGTCAACAGTGTTCAAAATGAATTATGCCGATATCAGATGTGGTGTCACAGCTAATGATTTCCCATTAAGTGATCGTGCAAATAAAACATAGACGCCCTTGTACTTTACAAGAGCAGTAACCACTTCTATATATGGCTTAAAAGGGTGTATCGAACCTGTCAGAATGTCTTAGTCTGTGAACGAAAATTTAGATTTTGCAATTTTCTCCAAATAATCACAGCCTTTCTTGACTGTCGCAGTGGCATAGGACTTGTTGGAGAAATCGGCGGAGAGTCGGGTCTACAACTTTCCCATAGTGATATATGGGCTAAAATGAGTATTAAAAGGAAGAAACGAAAGAAATTGATGATTCAGATTTTCTGAACAGAGTTTAACCCTTTTTGTACCAAATAGAATCTTCCTCATATATAGCAAGAGTCCATTTTAAAATTTAGGGGTGTCAGGTTGTGTTTTCTTCCAAATTTATTTAGAAAATGACTGAACTTTTAGCAAACAGTGGAGGCCCTGATCAGACACTGCATTCTGCGGCATCTAACCAAGGCCTGCACTATTTGTCAGGTTACCCATTTAGGGATTTCTGGTACAAAATGGGTTAAGACCACTTTTAAAAGACCAAATCTGTCATAACTGTTTGCTCTTGAATTATAACCGAAATTCCAATAGCCAACTTATTATATGCATAATTATGCATTTAACAGGTACAGTCTAATCTGGGTCTGCATTTGGTAAAATCAGGTCAATTTTTTTAAATTTTATAAGGTCATTTAAATTTTTTTGGTCAAGTCAATTTTCCAAAAAAATTTAAAAAGGTGTGAAAAACATCTGTTGGCATACAAGTGCTTATTATGAATCTGTGTTTTGGGTGTCACTGGCTATACCTTAGGATGATTAAAATAGTTTTCATAATTTTGCAATTTAGCAGCTGAATTTCCTCAACTATTTAAGATTATGTTGGAACAATTGAATATGATATAATGTTATAAAGCAGCATAATGTATAAATACTTAAAGTATAATTTATTATTCTTAATGTGCTTTTCAATGCTTTATGTATTATTATTAATGTGCTTTTCAATGCTTTATATAGATCTCGGACCCATCAATACCGAGTGTAGACTTAAAGACCTGTCTTATCTTCAAGACTTGGATACAAATTTTACAAAAATATGAAAAGAATGAACACTTTAAGTAAAGTATCTTCTAGCATTTGAAGTGATATAATGGGCCTAATTATACCTAACAAAAGAATTTAAATCATTCTTGCAAACAGAATTTCATTCACAAGTTCAATTATAAGGAGCACTAATTAGGTTACTTTAAGGGAGTCTAGAAAGTGGTCTTAATATCGGAATTTCACTGTATAAGTCACATTTTCATGTGGAAAAGAGACAGATTGGAAATTTGGAAGCCACGAAAGTATGCAGTAATTCATCTAGGTGCTTAAGTTTCCTGTTAGGATTTTATTCTTTGTGTGATTTGTGGTATAATATCCCCGTCAACACTGTAGGTCATTTTGGAGATGTTGCTTCAAATTTTGTGGGACTGTTATCAGACACTGAGATGAAATGACATCTCCAGCCCTGTTGTCCAATGAAACCAATAGGGTTTATAAGCATGGGCGGTCTAACTCGCACCGCTTTGCCTGGACAGGCTTAGATCCTCTAAACAGTTTACCAGTACTGGTGTGCGGTCAGTTTCAGCCCTGCATGGAAGCATCATGCAGCCCATCTATTTCTTCAAGTCCGGATGTCTTTCTATGTTTTGTCTTGTTTTAAACTCTGGAACTCCAACTTTTCACAATGAAGGATTTTTCTCTTCCGATCAGAAATGTGTCATGGAGCGTCACACATTTATATTATACCGGGGTATTTCTTACAAACCCAATGTATCCACAAACTGCTAGTGAGTATACTGCTGCTGAAACATTTGATCAAGGCAACTTATAATGATTCCTTAGGCCTGGGTAGATACAAAAATTTTGAAATTGCATGTTATGTTCAAAGTGCAAAACTTGTGACAAGGCTTAATCCAGATTAATCCACATGTATTTAAATCAGCTTAATCCTTACACAGTACTTAAAGTCTTATTCACTGGAGAAAGCAGACAGATAACAGAGTGTCAATGCAAATTTTAAGCAGATAGCATTCTGAATCTCGTCAATATACAGAGAAATTGTTTGTTCGTATTGGATTTTAACGACCCAGTAAACACTATTTAGGTCATTTTAGTCAACCAGTTTACCTATCTACACTTGTCCTGGGCAGGCTTATATAAGAAAGCGGTTAACCAGTAGATAGCACACTCTTTTGCCAGAAACTGACAACTGCCCTTCTTCAATCAGTGGAAGGGACAGAATTACCGTAGAAAAGATTTCCTAATCAATCTCCATGAAAGAATGTTGCTGACCCTGGCAGGTATTGAACCTGCGCCGGGTATCGAACCTGCATCCTCCTGCGGATCACCAGTCAGACGCACATCTGACTGAGCTATTGGCCCCCGCCCATAGGGGTTTGAAGAAATATATGGGCTGCATGATGCTTCCACGCAGAGCTGAATCAGGCCCGCACACTAGTACTAGTAAACCGCTTAGAGGATCTAAGCCTGTCAAGGAACCGCTGTGCGAGGCGGACCGTCCATGCTGATAAACCCTATTTGTTTCATTGGATGACAGGGCTTGAGATGTCATTTCATCTCAATGTCGGGTAAAAGTCCCACAAAATTGGAAGCAACATCTCCAAAATGACCTTTACAGTGTTGACTTGGACGTTAAACCTCAAAACAAACAAACTGACTGAGCTACAGAGACAGGCTTCAATTTACAGATAAAATCAGTCCCAGTATTTCATATGAATCATTCGCAAAGAGATGGTCACTTTGGCTCTTAAGCATGTTAAGTAAGGGGGTTGTCTCCTTTTAAGCCCCACGTTGTTGTGGACTTGTTCAGTCACTTGTACTCAAATGAGTTGAAAAGTTGTTTCCTTAAAACTTGCATAGCATCCATTTAAAACTTAGAAATTCATTGAAATATGTAATTGCCACATATTATTGGTATTTAGTATCAGTTGATACACGAGTTAATGTTTCCAATTTTGATTGAAATCATTAACATGATGTGACATCCGTTGTTTGTTTGATTTGAGGTTTAATGTCCCAGTCAATGCTGTAAAGGTCATTTTGGAGAGGTTGCTTCCAATTTTGAGGGACTTTTACCCGACATTGAGATGAAATGACATTTCAAGCCCTGTCGCCCAATGTAACCAATAGGGTTTATAAGCATGGACAGGCCAACTTCCACCGGCAGGCTTAGATCCTCTTAGCGGTTTACCAGTACTCGTGTGCGGGTCGGTTTCAGCTCTGCGTGGAAGCACCATGCAGCCCATATATTTCTTCAAGCACCCATGGGTGGGGGTCGTAACATCCTTTATCTTAAAGACAGACAGTGGTAGAGGATTCCAATCATTTATTATCCCAAAAGTTTTGAGATGTAGAACTTTGAATTCCTATTCTTTGAGAAAGCAATAAGAAAAAAAATAACAGAAATGGCACCCGGGAGTAATACGCTGTTTATGGGTTAATAGTATGGAGTGTATGTAATGGAGTGTAACCTGGAGTGTATGTAATGTACACCTGCATGACACCCTCGTGAGGGGTGTTACAGTGTATTATTATACAACGAAAAATAGTACACCACAACCTCTTTATAACACTATTGTTGGGGTCCAAAGCAGAAATTGTATTACTTAAACAACTGTGTTATATCCTAACTTTGAATCCCCATACGCCACCCCATTTTTAGCTCACCTGAGCCGAAGGCTCATTGGTGAGCTGATAGTATGGCCAGGCAAAAATTCTGTGTGTGTGTGTGTTCACATTTTCAAACGTCTTCTCCTCCGGAACCGCTGGGCCGATTGTAGTCAAATTTCATGTGGAGGCTCCATGGGGTGGGGGAACGAAAGTTTGCATTTTTGGTCCAGGTCACATGACCAAGATGGCCGCCATGCCCATATATGGTAAAAACCCTTCGAAAATCTTCTCCTCCGGAACCACTGGGCCGATTTGCATGAAACTTGGCATGTAGCACCTGGGACATGGGCCCATCATAAATTGCATAAATGGTGTCCCTGGGATGACCTTGACCTATTTTACGCCAAGGTTAAATTTGGTAACATGGGCATTTGTATGGGAAAAAGTAGAAATATCTGATATCTTGCAAACTGTTACAAAGAATGCCACTAAACCATATATATTCTTATTCCTTATGATGAGGCGCATTTAGTGACGTGGATTTTGGAACCCTGGGCCCCCCCAGGGGGGGCATGCCCCACCCCCTTTTTGGCACAAAATGCTTAATATCTCCAAAACAGCTAAGATCCCGACCCATAAACCATATATATTCTTGTTCCTTATGATAAGGCGCATTCAGTGACATGGACCTTTGGGTAACGGGGTTCCCCGGGGGGGGGGGGGGGGGGCATGCCCCACCCCTATTTTGCACAAAATGCTTAATATCTCGGAAACGGTTAAGATCCCGACCCATAAACCATATATACTCTTGTTCCTTATGATGAGGCCCATTCAGTGACATGGACTTTTGGACCATGGGGTACCAGGGGTCCGGGGGAGGGGGGGGGCATGCCCCACCCCTTTTTTTTGCACAAAATGCTTAATACCTCGGAAACGGTTAAGATCTCTATCCATGAACCATATATATTCTTGTTCCTGATCATAAGGCGCATTAAGTGACATGAACCTTTGGACCCGGGGGTCCCAGGGGGGCATGCCCCACCCCCTTTTTTGCATTAAATGATTAATATCTCGGAAACGGTTAAGATCCCCACCCATAAACCATATATACTCTTGTTCTTTATGATGAGGCGCATTCAGTGACATGGACCTTTGGACCCTGGGGTACCAGGGGTCCGGGGGGGGGGGGCATGCCCCTCCCCCTTTTTTGCTCAAAATGCTTAATATCTCGGAAAAGGTTAAGATCCCCACCCACAAACCATATATATTCTTGTTCCTTATGATAAGGCGTATTCAGTGACATGGTGTGAGTGAGTGAGTGTTTGTGTTTTACGTCCCACCAACAGCTAAGGTCATACGGAGACGGGACCTCGGTTTAAAGACTCATCCGAAAGTCTGGAGAAGCCCGGGATCGAACCTGCGATCCCTGGTTTACAAGGCGAGTAGCATAACCACTACACCACGGAGGCTTCTCAGTGACATGGACCTTTGGCCCCGGGGGGTCCCTGGGTGAGGGAGGGGGGCATGCCTAACCCCCTTTTTTCCACAAAATGCTTAATATCTCGGAAACGGTTAAGATCCCCACCCATAAACCATATATATTCTTGTCGCATTCAGTGTAATGGACCGTTGGACCTACGGTTCCAGTGGGGGGGGGGGGGGGGCTGGGGGCCAACTCCCTTTATTGCATTGAATGCTTAATATCTCGGAAACAGTTGAGATCCCCACCCAGTTACACAGACCTTCGGTCCCTCTTGGCCAAAGATCACATATTAAAGTCTTTGAGGACTTCCTCAGAAAAGTCAGGTGAGCGATTCAGGACCAATGGTCCTCTGGTTATATAAACTGGAGTTTACAAGGGTAAATAATATTATTTACTGACCCCCTTAGGTCACAAGTAGAGGGTCCCCTTCAGGAATGGGAGGTCACGGGTTCGATCCACGGCAGCGCCATACCAAAGACGTAAAAAATGGTACTAGGTTCTCCTTTGGCTGAGAGTTGCATTATCAGTGGTAGTCCTAGGAAGATAAGTGGAAGGTAGTTAAGTATTTTTTTTTAGCATACTTTGTCTCGATAAAAGCTCTATAGGGCTTAATGTTATTTGTTTCAAATAAGCGATGTTAAATATAGCTCCATCTTTTATTATTTTTCTTATTTCTGCTCAAAACCATAGACCATGGGTACTTGTTAGAACCACCTTGTCTCGGCATTCCTAATGACTGTAATGAGTACCCACAATCAGCCCAGCATGCACAAGATGTAATTGTGACATATCAACCTTGCTACAACGTCGTGACTTTTATGCAATGTGACAGCTACTTTGCACCGATGTTGATTTGACGTTGCCCTAGCTGGGAGTGTTCAGAATCAGAATTTTTCATATGAAAATGTTCATTTTTTTTTTTAATTGTTTGTTTGTTTGGTTTGAGATTTAACGTCCCCATCAACACTGTAAAGGTCATTTTGGAGATGTTGCTTCCAATTTTGTGGGACATTTACCAGACGTTGAGATGAAATGACATCTTTTCTTTTTTTCTCCTATTACTGCTACTCGCTCACATCTGAGCATTACGAGCAGGATTTCCTGAGTAAAGCTCAGATGTGAGCGAGTAGCAGTAATGGGAAAAAAAAAATAAAAGATGACATTTCATCTCAACGTCTGGTAAATGTCCCAATGAAATCAATAGGGTTTAAAAGCATTGACGGTCCGACTCGGAACCGCTTTGCCTCAGGCTTAGATCCTCTAAGCAGTTTACCAGTACTTGTGTGCGAGTCGGACTTAGCTCTGCGTGGAAGCATCGTACAGCCCATCGGGACTGGTTTTTTTTTTGTTTTTTTTTATTTGAATAGAAGTTTTTTTTTTTTTTTTATTGTTCTATAAATAACGGCATAACTAATGCTGTGGCGTGGGAAACTGCGATTTTGGACTAACAATGACTAATGAAATGTTCACTCGTCTGTCCAAACCACATTTGAGGTTGCTTCCACCAAATTAATTCTGGCTTGAAGACAAACAAGGTACTGTTGTTGTTTGTCTATATATCGCGCTGCTTATAAACAACAATTTTCTTGTTGTTGTTGTATATCAATAAGTCATTTTATCAATTTTCAAACAAGACATTTTCAGAGATTCACATTTTGGGATTTCTCGATTAGTCAAGTTTAGTGTACGCCGAGTTCTACAAGAGAACAGAATAGAATACGGTATTTTTTATTCTCCAATAAGGACAATAATCATCTCATCACCAATAAATCACGGTCTGACAAATTCAGATCATGGGGTAACAGACAGGTATGCCTTGTGTTAATATGACTGGAATAGGCCAGGTAGCTCCTCCGTTGATCTGCCCTTAGGCTATATATCTAGGTAACTGAATGGTTCGTGGAGTGTTGGGGAAATATGAAATATTTTGTGAAAAATATACAAAATTTGATTAAATCCTTAGCTTAAAACACATTAACTCCAATGACTATATATTAAAATGCCGACTAACTAATATTCAGGTATGAAAATATCGAAAGATATTGAAAATGTTATTTTTCATTTTTATTTATTTTTCATTTTTATTTATTTATTTTATTTTATTTTTCACATTCATTCTTTTTTTCCATTTTCTCTCTTTCTTTCTTCCAATTGCGCCTTAACCCCAGTAGGGGACATACTTTGTGTATATTATATACACTCAAGTTTTGCAGGATGAAAGCCTGCACAGTAATCAGGTAATTATGGTAGCATTCTTTAACATGCACATGGGATTGCTGTCCCCGCACATGGGGCCTCCAGTTAAAGTCCCGATCCGAAGGACGACACACTTTATGACATTCATCCCTGCAAATGATGCCAATGGAGCTTGTTCAGACACCGAAATTATCACCACAGCCGAGGATCGAACCCGGGGCCTCCAGCATCAGAGGCAAGTGCACTATAATACATGTATATACAACTGAGCCATCTTTCTAACATACTGCTGAAGGGATGGGTTCGGGCTCTAGTGAACGTTCTGATCCGAAGCGCGTCGCACTTTAGGGCAGTCGTCCATACTTATTATGTCGACTTGAAGATGTCTGGACACCAAAATTATATACTTGCTGCCAGGGATCGAACCCTCTGCAGGACCCGTAGTACCAGTAGCAAGAGCACTAATCACTCAGTTCCCACGTTTCTGTTGGTGTTAGCTCCAAAGGCTATATTAGACTACTGACTAACAAATATTCAGGTATGAAAATATCGAAAATGAGCATTTTATTATTATTTTCTTTTTATTTTATTTATTTTAATCCGCTCATCTGGACTTGCAGAAATAGATGCTGCGATGTGCTGAACCCGGGCCGACCACGCATGAGTACTGATAAACTGCTTAGAGGGTCTAAACCTCCCCGAGACGGAACACCCTAACATATAAACTCATTTTGGTTTCATCGGTCCTTTCATCTCAATGTCCGGTAAAAGCCTCACAAATTTGGAAGCAACGTATAGCAAAGTCACAAATCAGGAAACAGTGTTTGCAACGAAGCGTTTTGGATAACAAATCACACAAAAAAAAAAAAATAATAATAATAATAATAATAATAATAATAATAAGGACTAGACAATTATACAAAAATAAGGTTCTGTAATATATGTAAATAATAAATTGTTTGTTAAAAAAGTGTCTTGTAAAGCATGTTTTTACACCATCCACTTTAAAAAATGTCAGTATTTGCAATGCACCACCTCCACATTACGCAAACACGCCTATACATTGCCACCTTTATCGCTGAAAAAAATGAAAATTTTATGATGAAAAATTGTGGTATTTTTCTTATTTCTGCTCCAAATATAGATTGTGGGCACTCGTTAGAACCGCGACATCGAGGCGGTTAATTCTAACGTGTACCCACAATCTATATTTTAGAGCAGAGATAAGAAAAATAAGGTATACCCCCGGAAACCCCAGTTTTACTATATAAAAGTGGGGTTCAAGGGGGTAAAAATTATATAGGCATGTTTTCGATTTTGAATAGAAATATAAACTCCATATTTTTTATTCACGAATTCCTCCATTTTTTTTCTGTCAATGAATTCGGGGTTCATTACAGTGGCAAATATGGTGTATTATCACAGATGTATATATATGTATATGCCACCTGGTTTATTGACAGGTAGGATCAATAGTTAATCACAGGATCAATAGAGAGCAGTAGACACTCGAAATAATAAAGTAGAAGTAAAACAAAGATCAGGAATTGATACAATTAACTTACTCCATCCATAAAAGACACCAAAGGGAAAGAAATACAAACATCAAGTGACCAGACCATAATGGAAACCTAAACAAAGGAAGGCCATATGGACAGTTACTTTCCCACAAAATGGCCATATGGCCATCCAAAACCAAAAGACACAAGTGATACACACAGTAAGTAACAAACAACAACATAAATAAATCGCCACAGAAGAGCCGCCTTGGAACGGTCAGTGGAAGATTTCCACTGGGGGGCTTAAATCGATTTTACGTGGCCACAATCCTCGCCCTTACTTCCGTCGCGATTTAGACAAATAATTTGTTCAGTCCGCATGAAGGCCTCCTAACTCATCAGTGCAACATCTCCGTGAACACAGAAATCAAAGAACCACAGAGGTGAGACAACGGTGAGGACTCGACAGCAAGAAACCACTGAAATGCTGGAGCAAAAGAAAACCAACAGTTAGACTCCGATGAGCCCGACCAGAGACAGAGCATCAGGCCCCAACCAACATTATCTCTTTAATTTTCAATAAGCCTTTACGTTGGAGCCGTCATAGAATCTGAGGCCTGACCCACCGGCGTGCAATTAAAGAGGGAAGCAAAGTTGCCAACCGTGATTGGGTTAACTACCATGCATGCAGTCTGTCGTATAATATCCATGTTGTACCCAATCTTTTTATATCGAAGCCTTAAAGCCTTACAATTAGGAATGGGTTTTCAGTCTGGGTCTCAGATATTTCTTAAATTTTCATAATCATGTCTACCTCTATTATAATTGCTGGGCTAGCGCTGTATTAAGGAGGTCTCTCCTTTTTAAGCCCAGCATTGTTCAGGAATCTTTCAGTCCCTTTCATTTTAGTCAGTCTATATAATCATGCGAAGCGTCCATATTCATGTACAACCACGAATTGTTTAGAGCAAACATCACCAGCAGAGTAGAACAACTAAGTATGGATTGAAACGTAAAAGAAAAAGAAAGGAAAAAGAATCCACAGGTTATACATTTTTTTTTGGGGGGGTCTCTGTTGGGAGGTGAGGGTTAATTAATTGCATCGATTCTTGATCATTGCCTTCACTTCTATTTTTCACAGTCTTTACGATTTTTAATAAAATCGTAAAATAAGACGGCGCCAGTAAGACTTTAAAGACAAACAAGAAAAAACTTCCAAGCTTCTGTGAAGAAAAAAAGAACCAAGACAACGCGTAGATCTAGTTTGCCACCCTCGGGCAATTTAGGTGAACCCAACTAATCGGAAGCTGTCCGGAAAGTACCGAAATATTCCGAGGTAGAATTATCTGAAGAAAAAAAAAAAAAAAATGGGTTACTGTAAAATGCCTCATAAAACATAACAAAGGAGGCCCACAAAGGAGATGTGCAGATCCTGACACAGGTGAATAACATCGATTTATTGTCATTTCTAGAAATCCACATTGACATGGATTTCTAGTCATAAGGCACGGTGGTTTCGGCCCGGGTAGTTTCGGCCTAAATTTGGACTTTGGTCATTAGGCATATTTCGTTGGGTCGTTTCAGCCCGGGCCACTTCGGCCAGAATTAATCAGATAGAATTTTATCAATTATATATATCTATCTATATATATATATTATCAGATTATTTGAAAATATTGCATTATGTAATCACAGGGACACGGTTCATACTGATTTTGCTCTTCTAGAATGAAATATAAGCATACTAGTATATACAGTGTAGAATGAAATATAAGAAGAGCAAAATCAGTATGGACCGTGTCCCTGTGATGTAAATTGCATGATGCCGCTCCGGCCCATCAGGGCTTGAAGAAATAGCTAGATGGGCTGCACAATGCTTCCAGGCAGAGCTGAAACCGACAGCACTTAATACTGGTAAACTGCTTAGAGGACCTGCCTAAAGTGGTATGAGTAGGACCTTCCATGCATATAAACCAAAGTCCCTATATATTGGTTTCATTTGGCGACAGGGCTGAGATGTCATTTCATCTCAATGTCTGGTAAAAGCCCCACCAAATTGGAAGTAACGTCTCCAAAATGACCTAGTGTTGACATGGGGTTAATTTTTGTTTGTTTGAATTGGAGTTTAATGGCCAAGACAATACTATTTAGGTCATTTTTGAGCCGGTCAGTTTACCTATCCACACTGTTCCTGGGCAGGCTTATATAGAAGTGATTAACCAGTACAGTGCACATTCTTTTGCCAGAAACTGACAACTGCCCTTCTTGAATCAGTGGAAGGGAGAGAATGACCGTAGAAAAGATTTCATGATCAATCTCCACGAAAGAATGTTGCCGACCCCAGCAGGAATTGAACCTGCATCCTTCTGATCACCAGTCAGACGCGCATCTGACTGAGCTACCGAGGCCAGGGACGTGGAGGTAAAACCTCAAATCAAACAAACAAAAGCTTCCACGCAGAGCTGAAACCAACCACACATGAGTACTCCATGGTAAACTGCTTAGAACATCTAGCTAAAGCCTGGAAAAGCCAGTGCTCAGGTAAAGTGGTGCAAGTTGGACCATCCATGCAAATAAACCAGGGTATTCATATCATTGGACAGCGATTGAGATGCCATTTCATCTCGATATCAGCTTAAAGGGCAACAAAATAGGAAGCAGCGTCTCCAGAATAACATAAAAAGTGTTGATGTTAAACCGCAATCAAACAAACATTACCTTGTCACGTTAGCCAAGGTGATGTAACGGCCT
Organism: Lucinisca nassula; assembly: GCA_963580285.1. NCBI lineage: Eukaryota > Metazoa > Mollusca > Bivalvia > Lucinida > Lucinidae > Lucinisca > Lucinisca nassula. The sequence continues at coordinate 109,584,420 of OY757013.1, read as the reverse complement.
CCGCATATCAGGGCTTGAAGAAAAAGATGGGCTGCATGATGCTTCCAAGCAGAGCTGGAAATGACTGCCCATGAGTACTGGTAGACTGCTTAGAGGGGCTAAGCCTGCCCAGGAAAAGCGGTGCGAGTCCATGCTTATAAACCCTATTGGTTTCATTGGGCAACAGGGCTTGAGATGTCTTTTCATCTCATTGTTAGGTAAAAGACCCACAAAATTGGAAGCAACATCCCCAAAATGACCTATATAAAGTGTTGATGGGGATGTTAAAAAGATGGTTATGTAAGTAAATTAACAAATTTTAAATGTGCTGATCATAGCCATGTTTTGAGCTAGAACAAACATGATTGACTAGAAACAATAAAAAAATTATATGGGACATCAGTCATCTGCTTACCATTTTTTTACGCGACAGATGAGCTTTTGTGATCACTTGTTGTCCCTCGTCTGTGCGTGCGTCAGTGCGTACATGCCACAGATACATATTAATGGGGTTTATGTTCTGTACTTTTCAAACTTAATGAGGTTTATTCCGTAAATTTTTGTGTTATGGGGTTACATTTGTGTCATTATGGGGTTAGTGGCTGTACACATAGATCTACATTATAGGGTTAAAGTCTCCATAGAGTTAACATGGGGAACCCCAGAATGTACGTCTCATAAGAACGTCCGTGTGTCCGTCCCAAAACAATTTCTTCAAATGACATCTCCTAAACCACTGATCGGATTTTGACCAAACTTCACAGGAATGATCCTTAGGTGGTCCCCTTTCAAAGTTGTTCAAATGGTTCCGGTCAGCGTTGCACATCTAGGTCATAGGAGCCAAAAATAGATTTTTTTTTACCAAAAACTTAAAAAATCTTCTTCTCTGAAACCACAAGACCCAGGTCTTTGATATTTGGTATGAAGCTTCATCTAGTGGATCCCTTCCAAGATTGTTCAAATTATAGTGCTGGGGCCAAAAATGCCCCCGCCCCGGGGCCCTTTGGTTTTACATGGGCCTATATAGGGAAATGCTTTAAAAATCTTCTTCTCTGAAACCGTAAGGCCCAGGTCTTTGATATTTGGTATGAAGCTTCATCTAGTGGACCCCTACCAAGGTTGTTCAAATTATAGTGCTAGGGCCAAAAATGCCCCTGCCACAGGGCCCTTTGGTTTTACATGGGCTTATATCTATAGGGAAACTCTTTAAAAATCTTCTTCTCTGAAACCACAAGGCCCAGGTCTCTGATATTTAGTATGAAGCTTCATCTAGTGGACCCCTAACAAGATTGTTCAAATTATAGTGCTGGGGCCAAAAATGCGCCCCTCCCCCCTCCGGGGCCCTTTTGTTTAACGTCGTCTTATAGAGGGAAAATCTTTAAAATTCTTCATCTCTGAAACCGCAAGGCCCAGGTCTTTGATATTTGGTATGACACTTCATTTAGTGGCCCTCTACCAAGATTGTTAAAATTATGCCTCTGAGACCAAAAATGGCCCGCCTCGGGGCCCTTCAGTTTTACATTTGTTTATATAGAGAAAACCTTTAAAAATCTTCTTTTCTGAAACCACAAGGCCCAGGTCTTTGATATTTGGTATGAAGCTTCATTTTGTGGACCTCTACCAAGTTTGTTCAAATTATAGCCCTGGGGCAAAAAATGCCCCTGCCCCGGGGCCCTTTGGTTTTACATTGGTTTATATAGGGAAAACCTTTAAAAATCTTCTTCTCTGAAACCACAAGGCCAAGGTCTTTGATATTTGGTATGAAGCTGCATTTAGTGGACCCCTCCTTATGTATACCAGGAGTCCATTTCAAAATTAAGGGGTGTCAGGTTGTTTTTTTACCTTCAAAATTTATTTGGAAAATGGCTTTACTTTCCTCAAACAGTGTAGGCCCTGATCAGAAGCCGCATTCTGGGCTTGCACTGTTTGCCCTGGTACCCGTTTTGTGGTTTCCGGTACTAAATGGGTTAATTGTCTGGAATTTTGGGAAAAGTGTAGGCCCAGATCGTATGCCGCTTTCTGCGGCGTCTGATCTGGGCTTGCACTGTTTGCCAACTATCCGTTTTGGGGTTTCCGGTACAAAATGGGTTAACAACTTGACAGAGGCTTAAAAGGATCTTGTAGTGTTTTGTGCTTAAACAGTTGTGTATTGTGAAAGAAGTTGAGAGAATTCCCGCCTTGGTAATATTGAAGAACAAACTGTTCTGAATTCAAAGATTCATATGCAAGTTTGTTTGTTTAATTTGATGTTTAACATCCTTGTCAACACTGTGTAGGTCATTTTGGAGACAATGCTTCCAATTTTGTGGGACTATTACCCGACAATGAGATGAAATGTCATCTCAAGCCCTGTTGACCAATGAAATCAATAGGGTTTATAAGCATGGACGGTCCGACTCCCACCGCTTTGCCTGGGCATGCTTAGATCCACTAAGCGGTTTACCAGTACTCGTGTGCGGTCAGATTCAGCTCTGTGTGGAACATGTAGCCCATCTATTTCTTCAAGCCCCCATGGGTGGGGGTGGCAATATGCAAGTATATGTCAGTATGAATTGGGTATTTTGGATTTTTATTTGGGTTTGTTACCCTTCAATTTATTTTTTGCTCACCGTCACGTAGTGACGAGGTGAGCTTTTGGGATCACTTTTTGTCGGTCGTGCGTGTGTGCATTCGTCCGTGCGTCAACTTTTTCTTCAAACGACAGCTCTTCCTAAACCACTGATCAGATTTTGACCAAACTTCAGTAATGATCCTTAGGTGACCCCTTTCAAAGTTGTTCAAATGGTTCCAGTCCGTTGCACATCTAGGTCACAGGAGCCAAAAATAGATTTGTACACAGAAAACTTTAAAAAAAAAACTTCTTCTCTGAAACCACAAGGCCCTGGTCTTTGATATTTGGTATGAAGCTTCATCTAGTGGACCCCTACCAAGATTGTTCAAATTATAGTGCTGGGGCCAAAAATGCCCCCGCCCCGGATCCCTTTGGTTTTACATAGAATTATATAGGGAAAAATCTTTAAAATTCTTCTTCCCTGAAACCACAAGGCCCAGGTCTTTGTTATTTGGTATGAAGCTTCATCTGGTGGACCCCTACCAAGATTGTTCAAATTATAGTGCTTGGGCCAAAAATGCCACCGCCCAGGGGCCCTTTGATTTTACATGAGCTTACCGTATTCGACCTATTTTCCGCACATGCTCCTATAAGCGCACACCCAAGCTTTTTCTGGAAAAAATACACAAGCGCACCTTCCAACAAATTCATATTGAGTTTTGCTGCATCTTTGACCCAGACATTCATATGTATATGTGGTGAACCCCTATGCTGAAATTCAACTCTATAAAATAATCATATCGGAAGCTTTTTTTTCGTATTTTTTTCTTATTGAGTGTGCGCTTATTAGGTAGATTTTTCACCACAATATTTTCATACAATTTTGAAAAAACTAAGCGCACGGTGCAGTAAATAGGTCGAATACGGTATATAGGGAAAACCTTTAAAAATCTTCTTCTCTGAAACAGCAAGGCCCAGGTCTTTGATATTTGGTATGAAGCTTCATCTAGTGGAGCCCTACCAATATTGTTCAAATTATAGTGCTGGGGCCAAAAATGCCACAGCCCCCTGGCCCTTTGGTTTTACATGGGCTTATATAGGGAAAACCTTTAAAAATCTTCTGCTCTGAAACTGCAAGGCCCAGGTCTTTGATCTGTGGTATGAAGCTGCATCTAGTGGACCCCTACCAAGATTGTTAAAATAATAGTGCTGGGACCAAAAATTCCCCGGCCCCGTGGCCCTTTGGTTTTACATTGGCTTATATAAGGACAATCTTAAAAAATCTTCTTCTGTGAAACCACAAGGCCTAGGTCTTTGATATTTGGTGTGAAATTTCCATTCTAGTGAACCGCTATCAAGACTGTTCAAATTGTAATAGCCCTGGGGCCAAAAAATGCCCCCACCCAGAGACCCTATGGTTTTACATAGACTTATATTGGGAAATCTTTAAAAATCTTCTTCTCTGAAACTGGTCAAACTGCAAGGTCCATGTCTTTGATATTTGGTATGGAGCTTCATCTAGTGGATCTCTACCAAGATTGTTCAAATTAAAGCCCTTGGGCCACAAATGCCCCCGCCCTGGGGCCCTTTGATTTTACATAGACATATATGGAGATAAGCTTCAACTAGTGGACCCCTACCAAGATTGTTCAAATTATAGTCCTGGGGCCAAAAATGCCCCGGCCCAGGGGCCCTTTGGTTTTACACTGGCTTTTATAGGGAAAACCTTAAAAAATCTTTCTCTGAAACAACAAGCCCAGGTCTTTGATATTTGATGTGAAGCTTCATCTAGTGGACCTCTATCAAGATTGTTTAAAGTATAGCTCTGAGGCCAAAAATGCCCCCGCCCCAGGGCCATTTGGTTTTACATAGGCTTATGTAGGGAATATCTATAAAAAAAAAACCTTCTCTGAAACTGCAAGGCTCAGGTCTTTGATATTTGGCGTGTAGCTTCATCTAGTGGACCTTTGCCAAGATTGTTCAAATTATAGCGTTTGTTGATATTTGGTATGAAGCTTCACCTTTTTAGACCTCCCTCAACATTATGCACATTATAGCCCTGGGGTCAAAATTGGACCTACCCGGGGCCCACTTGTTACTCTATGGATCAGGCGAGCGATCCACGGCCATCATAGCCCTCTTGTTCTATTGGGTATTCTTTTAAACTAATTGAATATTTACACAAATAACCTGCTTGCCTATTCTGCTGCACTGAGATGAAATATGACATCTCAAGTCCTGTTGCCCAATGAAACCGATAGGCTTATATGCAATGGACTGTCCAACTCACATCACTTTCTCTGGGCAGGCTTAGCGCTTCCACAGGGTTTACCAGTACTCAGGTGTGGTCAGTTTCCGCTTTGCGTGGAAACACCATGCAGCCAGATCTATTTCTCCAAGCACGGATGGGCAGGGGCCTAGACAGATGATAGCATAATATTAACTGAATACTCTTCTTTTCCCTTTCAGACTTTCATTCATCTGTGATGAAAGTACAACTTCCAGTTTTACATCTACACATGAAGGATCCTTACTTCATTAAAGGCAATAATGCCACACATGATAAAGCTGAATTACATTAAACATATGTGTTCAGTGTGGCTTGATCAAAATGTATTGAGCCTAGGCTGACCTAGTCCATCAATCAGTGAAGATTCTGGCCATCGTTTTGTGGTTCACACGATTTAACAATAATTTCGTGCTTGACCAGGAGAGCGGGAAAGATTAACAGAAAGTGGATATATCTTCAGAAAGCTTGAAATGAACAACACATGATGGATATATATCATAAATGAAGAATCAAGAAAGATTTGACGGAGGAATCACAAAAGATAAGAATGAGGAATCATGTAATGTCAGATATTAATAACTGTTGATGAAAATTACGGGGACATAGACACATGAATACATTTAATATTGTAAGCCAGAGAGAATGGATGGCTTTCTGATCATACTCGAGTTACTGCCCTTGATAAACTAGGCCAAGAGCAAATTAATAGATTCCTATGAATATTTTACAGATTTCGTCCATGGATTTCGTTATAGTACAAGTTTAATGATTTCTGAAACCAAGATGTCAGCAAAAACATGTTGAGGAAGATAGCAGTGCTGCCTGTTGCAAGCAGTGACAGGTGACAAGTGCAAAGGAGCATTTCAATAATGAAATGATTGGAAGCACTGACGAAAAGAAATAAATTGCATATTTTGCAAAGGGCACAGCCTCCACCAAAAATGTTTGCCTCCTTTTTTGGGCCAACTTTTAAAGGAAAGAATTTGCTCCTGAGGAGCAAATTCTTTCCTTTGAAAAAAGAGCCCATTGTCAGAGAAGCTTAGTGAATAGGTGTAGTGAACATGAAAGCATGCAGAAAGTCACTAATAGTAGTGTTTCCCTCCTAGAAGAATGTGTATCTGGTGTATCCTTAACCCATTTAGTACCAGAAACCCCAATACGGGTACTCTGGCAAACAGGGCCTACACTGTTTGCGAAAATTTGGAAGCCATTTTCCAAATAAATTTTGAATAAAAAAACAACCTGACACCCTAAATTTTGGAATGAACTCCTGCTAAATATAATGAGGAAGATTCCATTTGGTACAAAAAAGATTAAATATGAATAGAAAATCTTTCAAAAGTATTCAGTTACTCAAATTAAAGTGTTTTTTTTTGTATTTTTTTTTTGTAAGTAAATGTGATCAATAAGTCGCCTTGCAGATATTAACTTGTTAAGAGGATTGTTTCATTAGAAAAAAAAAATGGACAGTGAGATCTCAAGATTACTCAAGTCATCTGAGTGGTATCTAAAAGCTTGCAAAGCATGTGGTTAATTGTTGGAATCTTGAGGCTAATCCTGCCCAGAGTAACTGCACCAGCATATTATGGAAAAAATGTTTGGCAGAATTTCTCCAAATTTTGGAATATAAATTGATATGTGAATGAGCAAACAGTGAAGATCCAGATACATATATAAACCATAACATGGTTTTATAATCAGCAATCCGAATCGATACGAGTTCTTTTCACAATCAAAGCACTGACAGTACTGGTGGGTTGATTGTAGATTGGGAAGCCGGGCCTGCATTGGAGACTTAGTGTGTTTCGTTTAATCTTTAAATTTCTGTACTTGAAGCAAACAGTAGACCCTGATCATATGCTGCATTCTGCTGTGTCTGATCTGGGACTACACCATTTGCTAAATTAAATATAAACCCAATACAGGAGCTCAGATTTTTCTTTCTTACACATATCACTCTGATGTCACAATAAGACAAGCACTGCTGTAAATAATCAGTACCTGGATTTTTTTTTACATGGTCAACAATAGTTACATGGAAAGTTAGTAACTTTGGGTCGAATGACCAAAAACTAGATTGTTTCAATATTTTTTGGAAATATGTTTTAAGACAGTCATATTTTACAGTAATGAGTAGGGGTTAGACTTTTCTGAACATTGGTTTATAAAAGTTTGTTAGTTTTGTTATAAATTTAACAAGGTGACAATCTTCTTGCAAAATATTTATGTCCCCCCATCAGAGGGGAGGGGGACATTGTTTTTTGTGCGGATCCCATTTGCATTGGCGTAGCCTGTTTGAAGCACTATAACTCCTGAACCTATGGGTGGATTATGACCAAACTTGCGTAGTAACATCAATAGGATGGGGGAAAACAGTCATTAGGTTATGATGACCTTGACCTAGCTTTTTTTCAAGGTCACAGGCCCCCAAAACAGTCATTTGGGGCCAAAATGGCTTGTCTGAACTCTATCATTAACAAATTGATTAATTTTAGTCAAACTTGGTACAATATATATCATTACAATATACCCCAGATTTGACGTTGACCTTTTTTTCAAGGCCACAGACCCCTCAAAAAGTCAGTTTGGGGCCAAAAATGGCTCAATCCCATTAACAAATTGATTAATTTTTGTCAAACTTTTTATAATATATCATTGCAACATACCTTTTTTTCAAGGTCACAGGCCCCCCCCCCCCAAACTCACTTTTTTGCCAAAAATGGTTTGTATACACTCTATCACATTAACGAGTTGAATAATTTTATTCAAACTTGGTACAATGCATCATTACAACATAATGCAGATTTAATTAGATATTGGATGACCTTGACCTTTTTTTTTTTCAAGGTCACAGCCCCCCCCCCAAAAAAAAAAAACAAAAAAAAAACTGTCAAGTTTTTGCCAAAAATGGTTTGTATACACTCTATCACATTAACGAGTTGATTAATTTTATTCAAACTTGGTACAATGCATCATTACAACATAAAGCAGATTTAGTTAGATATTGGATGACCTTGACCTTTTTTCTTTTTTTTAGGTCACAGCCCCCCCCCCCCCAAAACAGACAATTATGGGCGAAAAATGGCTTGTCTGCAATCTTATCTTGTTAACGAATTAACAAATTGATTAATTTTATTGTCGCACCTGCTATTATTGTGTCTTCAGAGGTGTCTATAACAAGCATGGATACTGTACTGATCATAAGTATTGGGACAGACAGGCTTGGCAAACAGTGTGGACCCAGATCAGACTGCTCCTTCAGTTTGATCATGGCCTACCATGTTTGCCATTTGAGCTGCACTTCTTTGACTCCTTGCTGTATTCAAACTGTTTGCCATTCGAGCGGCACTTCTTTGACTCCTTGCTGGATTGTATAACATTTTTTTTTAAATTTTGGGAGAATTACAGCAAGTCCTCAAGGTGTCCTAATTCTTAGAATTTTTATTGTAAACTCTGACTTTCTTTGTCAACGTCAGATCAACAAGCCTGTGTAATGGACACCCCTCTAAACCCTACCTCGTAAAGAAAACCAGGGTTCTGTAAATTAGAGTTTAATTTGTTTTCCTTCTTTTTGCTCAAAAACATAGATTGTGGGTACTCATTAGAACTAAATTGATGAGGCAGTACTACAGAGCACCCACAACATATGTTTTTACTATAGAGACCAGAAAAATACAAAATGAAATACATTGGAGTGTGATATAAAATGAAGTTTTAGGACATGGATATATATTATTGTAATGTGATGAAGCTGCTTTGTATCAAGGCTGTCCATAAAGCACATTGCTAAGGCTGATCATATAGCAATATGCAATAAAATCTATTTCATTATTTAGCAACTCTGAAAGAAAACCTGGTACCATAATAATCCTAAGTATTGGTACAGATAGGTGCAGACCCAGATCAGACTGCTCCCGAAGCAGTCTGATCAGTGTCAACACTATTTGCCATTCTATCTGTTCCTTTTGGACCCCCCCTGCTGGATCATGAAACAAATTTGTTAAAATTTTAGGAGAATATTACAGCAATTCCTGGCTGTGTTTGAATGTTTAGGATTTTTACAGTAATGGCAAAAAAAAAAAAAAAAACTCTAATCAGCCATTTTAGCTCACTCAGTCTGTTCAAAGCTTATGATGGCTACAGGAGTTTCTGTATTTTATAGGCTTCTATTATTAAAGAAGTGTTTTGATGGGGTGTTGACCTGATGCAGACAAAGAAAGTCAGAATTTACCCTAAAAGCTGAGAAAGGCCAATCCACTAACTGGAAAGAAGGACCTGAAGTCTGATTTTCTTACATTGTTCTTAAATTTTAACCCTTTTTGTACCAAATGGAATCTTCCTCCTTATATATACCAGGAGTCCATTCCAAAATTAAGGGGCGTCAGGCTGTGTCTTCTTTATTTCTTTAAAACTAACTTTGAAAATATCTTAACTTTTCACAAACCATGTAGGCCCTGATCAGACGCCACTTTTTGCGGCGTCTGATCTGGGCCTGCACTGTTTGCCAGGGTACCCGTTTTGGGGTTTCTGGTACAAAATGGGTTAACAGCCAAAAAAGAAAACGAAAGAAATAAAATAATCCCACAGGATTTAAATCCTGTGCTCTGAAATGGGATAAAAATCCCACGGGAGTTAATTTCAATGGAGCCAATATTAGTTACTTTAAACCAATAAATTATGCATATTTTATACATTAATGGACAAAATTATTATAGCTTTGTCCAAACAAAGCAGATTTATTGGAAATTGGAAATTAGTGAAATCCCACAGGAGAAAAATCCTATTTTCGATTATGGGATAAAAATCCCATGGGATTAAAATCCCACGGGATTTTTTTAAAATAGTTATATTCATGCTTTACTCATTGTAAGCTTCTCTAATTGACCTTATTAATAGAAAAGAGATATTACACCTTCATTCCAGAGCATTTTAAAAAATAAAAAAATCCCGCGGGATTTTTCTCCGTAAAAAATCCCATGGGAGAAAAATCCCGCGGGAGAAATTGAAATTAGAGCAGGAGCAGCCATATTTTTTGTGCATGTATTTTAATGTTAAGTAGGTCCATTTTGATAGTTAAAAGCAAGATTTAAAATTTTGAAATTCTCCCGTGGGAGAAAAATCCCTGATATTTTTATGGGATTTTAATCCCGCGGGAGTGGAGAAAAAATCCCATGGGATTATTTTTATCCCGCGGGATTTTCAAAAATCCCGCGGGATTTTCACCCTTTCACCCCGGTTTGCCAAGAAACCGTTATGTATATCTTCACCAAATCATATAGAAATAATTTGCATAGATCTAAGCTATTACCTAAATGCATTGAAAGCCACCTAAAAGTGTTAGAAAGACTAGGTGAGTTTGCCTAATTTCTGGTGAGGCAAAAAAAACTGGTGGCTGTTGTTACCAGTTTTGGAAATGTCTAGACGTGATGTGCTGTTAAAATGCAACATGTACGTCGAGTGCGGTTCAGTATGAATATAGCCTTTCACAATTTTCAGTTTAGGAAATCTCTGGATGTGTTTTGTCATTATAATGCAACATGTCGAGTGCGTTTCAGGCTGAATATAGCCTTTCACAGTATTCAGTTTAGGAAATGTCTAGACGTGTTATGACCTTAAACTACAAAATGTCCAATGCGTTTCAGGCTAAATACAGGCTTTTCGCAGTTACAAGTTAAGGAAAAGTCTAGAAGTGTTGTGTCGTTGAAATACAACATATTGTTAGAAGCCCTCGTTGTGAGGTGGTTATGCAACTCACCGACAAACAGGGGTCACTGGGTCGATTCTGGGATTATCCAGACTTTCGGGTGAGTCTTTAAACCGAGGTCCCGTGTCCATATGACCTTAGCTGTTGGTGGGACGTAAAACTCAAAACACATTAACTCACATGCAGTCTAGTGTATTTCAGGCTGAACAGGATTTTCACAGTTACCAGTTAAGGAAATGTTTAGACGTGTGGTGCTGTTAAAATATAACATGTCGAGGGCTTCCTATTCACAGTTTTCATGTTTGGAAATGTCTGGACGTGTTGTGCTGTCAAAATACAACGTGTCTAGTGCGTTGTAGGCTGAATATAGCCTAAATATTACGAAAATACGTCTATTGAAATATTCTGAAAATTTTACCATCACAAATGAAAATTTTCCGATAAAGATACTGATATTTTCATCATAGATGGTGCGAACTCGTTAGTACCGCCTCGACGAGGTGGTTCTAACGATTACCCACAATCTATGCTTTTTAGCAAAAATAAGAAAAATAATGCATACCCCTGTTGACCCCAGTTTTATTATAAAAAAGTGGGGTTTAAGGGTGTCACAATCACATAGGCATGTTTTCGTGGTGAGTTAAGGAAATGTTTTGGCGTGTTGTGATGTTTAAATGCAATATGTGAAGTGCAATTCAGGCTGAATATAGCCTTTAATAGTTTCCAGTTTAGGAATTGTCTGGACGTGTTGTGTCGTTAAACTACAACATGTTGTGTGTGTTTCAGGCTGAATATAGTCTTTTCGCAGAATCAAGTTTAGGAAATGTCTAGGCGTGTTGTGCCGTCAAAATTCAACATGTCGAGTTCGTTTCAGGCTGAATATAGGCTATGCACAGTTACAAGTTTAGGAAATATCTAGGCGTGTTGTGCCGTCAAAAAACATGTTGAGTACGTTTCAAGCTGAATTAAAGCTTTTCACAGTTTTCAGAGAAGGAAATGTCTGAACGTGTTGTACCGTTATATAACCCAGCATGCTGTTAGAAGCCCACGTGGTGAGGTGGTTTTGGTGCTCACCTTAAATACAGGGGTCATGGAGACGATTACGGGGTTATCTAGACTTTCGGATGAGTTTTTTTAACAGAGGCCCCGTCTTTCAGCTGTTGGTGGAACGTAATTCTTAATTACACACACATACAACATGTCTAGGATGTTTCAAGCTGAATATAGGCTAAGTTAAGGAAATGTCTAGACGTATTGTGCCATCAAACTACATGTCCAGTGCGTTTCAGGCTGAATATATGCTGTTCACAGTCACTAGTTAGACGTGTCGTGCTGTCAAATACAACATGCCCAGTGCGTTTCGGGCTAACTTTAGTCTATTCACACTTTTCAGTTTTGGAAATGTCTGGACGTGTTGTGCCGTTAAAACGCAACATGTTAAAAACGCCCGTTGTGTAGTGATTATGCTACGCGCCTAAAGAAAAAATATGGGTCATGGGTTCGATCCCGGACTCCAGACTTTCGGACGAGTCATTAAATCGGGGTCCCGTCTCCCTATGACCATAGCTTTCAGTCATGTTAAAATACATGTCCATTGCGTTTTAGGTCGTTTATGGAATGTCATGAATGTCTCGACGAATGGATTGTGACGTTAAAATACAACATGTTAGAAGCTCTCGTCGTGTAGTGGTTATGCTACTCGCCTTAAAAACGGGGGTCATTGGTTCGATCCCGGGCTTCTCCAGACTTTCAAATGAGTCTTAAAAACTAGAACCCGTCTTCTTATGACATTAGCTGTTGGCGCGACGTAAAAATCAAACACATACACACAACATGTCGAGGGCATCTCAGGCTGAATATAGGCCGTTCACAGTTACCAGTATATGAAATGTCTACACATGGTATGCCGTTTAAATACAACATGGCCTGTGCTTTTCAGGCTAGGTATAGGCAGTTCACTCTTTCCAGTTTAGAAAATGTGTAGACGTGTTGTATCGAGAAAATGCAGCACATGTTATAAGCCGTTAGGCTACTCGTCTAAAAAAAACAGGGGTCATGGTTTCGATCCCGGGCTTCACCAGGATGAGTCTTAAAACCTAGGTCTTGTCTCCGTATGACCTTAGCTGTTGGTGGGAAGTAAAAAGCAAACATATACATACAGCATGTCGAGGGCATTTCGGACTGAATATAGGCTATTGACAGTTAGCAGCTTAACCATTTATGGTCGACCACCTTCGCTCCTAGATGTGTCTTGGTTCATTTTAGAAATGAATGTATTTTATTTAATGCTCATTCCAGTATGATAAACATCGAGTCGAGAGCAAAGTCAGTGAAAATCCGGAAGGGCTCACTTAAACCTTGCTCGTAACAACATCGGGTAACAAGCAAAGTATGTGAACCCCAAACGTTGCTCGTGACCCGATGTTGTTCATAATTCGATGTAAGTAAAATAAATTAAATTTAATACTTATCTATGTGTTTACATTATTTCCCACAGTTTCCATTGACTTATAATGGGGAAAACTGAAACATGACATTAATGCCTCTCAAGATATTTTGTCAAACTTTCATAGAAATTTTTTCTCAAATAATGTTCTTTCTGGCCTATTGCCACAGATTGGAAATTGTCAATTGTCATCTGTTGTCTTCAAGCGACATCATACGTCTGAAGCCACTAGTCTGATTGGGTCGAGATTTTATCCGTAGTAGCCTTGGGAGCAGGGCTTCCATGGCTAATTTAAATACATTGCTGCCAATGGGCAGTGGCCCCCTGAGCTCTGCTGAGCATTGTGGCCTACGGGCCTCTTGTTTAAAACTTCGCATTGAAAGTTCGCCCGTTTTTCGGTGTCTTCCGTGAATAGTAGCGGTAAACTGACAAGGTGACGATAACCTTTCGATCCACTAGGGTCTTAAATCTCAGTTTATTACACTAAATAAAGCTAACTGTTTATTCTGCACTTCGTTGGTACGGTTATGTAATAAATCGTAAGCTCATGCCGCTCGAGCCACGTGCATGGCGCACTTAGTACACTTGTACTGTCATAAATCTCGCACAAAGTTTGATTACACAAGATTATGTAATTTACAAGTATATCTGTACCGTTAGCTCGTGCCAAAGTCCGGATGCGGACGTACTTTGTAAGGTTCTGGGGTTGGTAACTCGAAGCTCTCTTAAGGCTTACGACGACCTTAAGTATATCTTAATCGCCTCATAGCGATTAGTGTTAGTAACTCGAAAGTACCGTAATTTATGGAGACAACTAAACCACTACATAGAAGCATAATAAATAAGAAAAGAAATTGTACATCTATCTACCTTTTTCTCGGCACACAGCGTTTCTTTTAGTAATGGTATGCGTTACATGTATTGTACGGTATTGTATTAAGGCAGATATATGCTATATTTAGCAGAATTACCTGTATAAAAATACACGTCAACAAAGATCTATACATCTCCGATAAACATGTATATAAGTAGTACGTAATTATTATGTTTATTTGTGTGTGTAATAGTCGTGTCAACAAAGGAAGAAAAGAAGATGAATAAAAGAAATAAGGTAAAAGATAGTATAGGCTGTACAATAAGTGTACTACTGACCACAATCGTCCTGTTTTTGAGAAATAGCGGTCATAACTTTTCAAATAACAATGTCTTCCTTTCATTAACTTCGTCTACAAGTGTTCCTAATTCTTCCTGTGTATAGTTTGGTTTTCGTTTCTTTTTTGTAATTTTTGTCTCTGTCATTTTTAAAAGATACATATTTTTGGCTGTTGCACGATTTGTTTAAGACACTTTCAAGTAATTGATGCTAATATGAGCTCCGGCATGGCAAATCAGGAGGAAATGTAGAGAAGGGGTCGCCAGTTGTGTCATTATTTCTCATCCCATAGTTTATTTAGAACCTTGCCTATTATGATTACGCTACCCAAGCCTTTTTGTGCAGAAAAGGCTCCAACAAGGCATCCTTGTTGTTAAACAAACCCCGGTATTATCATTTATAGTAAGATGTTAAGCGTGGTTTTATTTTGCTGTGCCCTGGCTTACAAAAGTTTCCGAAGCGCTTTGCACGAGATTTAAAATTACACAGGTAAATCGTAAGTGGTAAGATGGTCGTAACTTTATGGAAACGATACGACAGGTTTTCAGTTACCGGCATAACGAGACCATAAGTTTTACGGTGGTCACCTTAAGTATGTCTTAAGTACATCTTAAGTTGATATATTTACGATGGCTTCGAGTTACCAACCCCAGTTGTATACAAAAAAAGGATTATTGTCACCGATGACATTGTTTGTTTGTTTGATTTGAGGTTTAACGTCCCCGTCAACACTGTAAAGGTCATTTTGGAGACGTTGCGTCCAATTTTGTGGGACTTCTACCCGACATTGAGATGAAATGACATCTCCAGCCCTGCCGCCCAATGAAACCGATTGGGTTTATAAGCATGGATGGACGGGCTGACTCGCGACGCTTTGCCTCGGCAGTTTAGATCCTTTGTGGGGTTTACCAGTACTCGTGTGCGGGTCGGTTTCAGCTCTGCGTGGAAGCATCATGCAGCCCATCTATTTCTTCAAGCCCCGATGGGCGGGGGCACATCATCGATGACATTGGCACTGCATAAGGATTTATTTATTTTTTTTAAATATAGAATATGGTTTATTTATTTCGCCATACCCCTATAAAACCCACTTTTCACCAAATAAATAGGGGTTTACAGGATAACTCATTACACCGCTGTTTCCCGGCGTTATGCTGTAGACCAAGCAAATTTCTTCCTTTTTTTTCCCAGAGTCCCTTATCCCTAGCTTTTTGAGCAAGCTTAGGCCCTGGTCATGGTCTAATAAGGGATACTTATTATCAAAGATAAAAGACCTAAAATTTGAACAACTCTTAGAACCTCCAAAATAAATAAAATCAATTAAATAAATAAATAAATAAATATATAAATAAATAGATAAATAAAATATATACTTCTAAAGAATATAATGTTAAATCAAGTCTAATAATGGATAAAATAAATTGCATTTGATGTAATTATGGTGTCTCAAGAGTTTAACCCCTTTAAACAATTTTGTGGGACTTTGGAAAACAGTGTAGACCCTGATCAAATGTAGCAGAATGTGGTGTCTGATCTGGGTATACACTGTTTGATGAAATAACATACCTTTTTAACTCACCAGAGCGTATAGGACAGACAGTTGTTCGTCGCCTGTGGCGTTGTCTGTCGTCAACACTTTCAAACAACAACTCTGAGGCCACTGGGCTGATTCAGCCCAAATTTCATCTATAGCATCCTTGTGCGAGGAGATTGTTTGTGTTTTTAATGAAAATCGGCTCATTAGTTTGGTTGCTATGGCAACTTAGAGTTTTCAACGACTTATAATAGGGAAAATAGAAAAAAATGGCATTTACATGTACTGCCGAGCCTTTGCAAATATTTTGACAAAATAGAAATATTCCTTGAGTATAAACTTCTTTCAGTCATATGCTTTTATGCCAACTTGGGGGTCCCTAAGGGTGTGCTGGGGCCATGCCCAAGCCCCTTCACTTCATAAAAGACCATATGCATGTATCTTAGAACCATTCAGATCCCCACCCCTAAACAATATACATTCTTGTTCCTTATAATAAGATGCACTCAGTGACACCAACCTGGGGATCCCCTGAGATGTGGTGGGGCCATGCCCTACCCCCCTCCACTTCGCAAAAGGCCAATATCTCAGATCCCCACCCATAAATCATATATATATATATTCTTGTTCCTTATGATAAGACGCATTCAGTGATCCCAAACAGGAGGTTTACCGGTGTGTGCCAGAGCCATGCCACACCCCTCAACTTCACAAAAGGCCATATATCTGAGAAACAGTTCAGAGTCCCATCCCTAAGCCATATATATATATTCATGTCCCTTATGATAAGGCGCATTCAGTAGTGCCAACCTGGGGTCCCCTGGTGTGCTTGGCCATGTCCTTGGCCATGCCCCACTCCTCCACTTCATAAAATGCCATATATCCCAGAAACTGTTAAGATCCCCGCCTTTAACGCATGTATATTCATGTTCCTTATGATAAGATTCATTCATCCACATCAACCTGGGGTCTCTGTGTGCTAGGGCAATGTGCTGAGGCCATGGCCCAGCCCTCCACTTCATAAATGGCCATGTATCTCACACATCATTTAGATTGTCGGCCTCGGTAGCTCAGTCGGATGCGCGTCTGACTGGTGATCAGGACGCGGGTTGGAATCTTTTCTAAGGTCATTCTCTCCCTTCCGCTGATTCAAGAAGGGCAGTTGTCAGATTCTGGCGAAAGAATGTACACTGTACTGGTTAACCGCTTAGGTATAAGCCTGCCCAGGAAAAGTGTCGATAGGTAAACTGACCGGCAAAAATGACCTTAAATAGTGGTTACTGGGCCATTGAACTCCAATTCAAACAAACAAACACCATTGAAATCCCCACCCCATAATCATATTATATTCTTGTTCCTTATCATTAGACACATTCAGTCACACAAACCAATTCGGTCTACAGGGTCCATTCCTCTCCCTCCTGTTCATAAAAGGGCCCAATATCTCAGAAACAGTTCAGATACCCACCCACTGGAGGTCTTAATGATAAGACACATTCAGTGACAACAATCTTGGGGTTTCCTAGGGTCCGCCAGGGCCATGCCTCAACCTCTCCACAGCTTCGAAAGGCCTTATATTTGATGGACTTTACAGATCCCCATCCCTAAACCACATATATTTTGTCCCTTATGATAAGACACATTCAGTGATACAAACCAGGGCTCTATTGGGTCCATGCCCAGCTCTGCTCCAGTGCATAAAAGGCCAAATATATTTCAGATACAGAGTCCGCCTGGGTGCTCATTTGGGTATGGGGTTTGTTTGAGAGATTTTATAATCGTTACATTAAAATCATATCGTGTTAAAATGCATGGCTAACAATGGGAGCGGGGGGTCCCAGCTGTGCTCTGGAGAACATTATGGCCCATTAGCCTCTTGTTCTACAACTTACATCAGACAAAAAAGATCTGGCACGCCTAGAATTGAAAACGGACCACTCTAAATTAAGAAGTTGGAAGATTCCATTGTCATATATATGGGTAAATGCAAATTTAAATTACTTCTGATCCACTAAGTCAGACCCAGCAGCATAGGGGCTGTGAATTATGTCATACTCACTTAACACTTTGTTTAAAAAAAGTTTATAAAAGTTTGTTTGACCTCTCCACAAGGTCAAGGTCACAGACTTAAAGAAAATTTAAATGTTTTTTTTTTAAGCTTTCTTTCATAGTTTGGTATGAAGATACCAAATATGTATCAGGCAGTGGTGTCCCTGCCTATGTTCATTGCCTCTAAGTCAAATTCAAAGACTTAGAAATTTTCAATATTAATTTGTTTTTAAAAGCTCGCATTCTCCAAGCCATAGGATACTTTGTATGATGATAGATCTATGCCCATGACCTCAGGGTCAAGGTCGCAGAATTGAAAATTTTGATTGTAAACATTTTCATTCAAGAGGTCATGTTTTCAAACTACATTTGGTATGGTGAGAGATACAGGTCCAAAGTTTTATGCAGTGATACCCTCACACATGCCAGTGACCTCAAGGTCAAGGCCAAGTTCACAGACTTAGAAATGTTTGATGCTATTTGTAGCTCATGGTGAGCTTTTGTGACTGTGAGATGACAGGCGTCGTCGTGCGTCGTGCGGTGTGCGTCCTGCGTGCGTAAACTTTTTGTTAATACTCTAGAGGCCACAGTTTTAATCCAATCATCAACAGACTTAGTCGGAATGATCATCCTGACAATATCTAGGTCAAGTTCGAATATGGGTCATGTCGGGTCAAAAAGTAGGTCACCAGGTCAAATCAAAGCAAAACCTTGTTAACACTCTAGCGGCCACGGTTTTGGTCCAATCACCCTCAAACTTGCTCAGGATGATCATCCTGACTGTATCTCGGATAATTTCGAACATGGGTCATGTGGGGTCAAAAAGTAGGTCAGTAGGTCAAACCATAGAAAAACATTGTTAACACTCTAGAGGCCACAGTTTTGGTCCAATCATCTCCAATATTGCTCAGAATGATCATCCTGACAATACCACGGTCAAGTTCGAATATGGGTCATGTCGGGTACAAAGTAGGTCAGTAGGGCAAATCATAGAAAAACCTTGTTAACACTCTAGTGGCCACAGATTTGGTCCAATCATCCTAAAACTTGCTCAGAATGATCACCCTGACAATATCTCGGTCAAGTTCGAATATGTGTCATGTCGGTTTAAAAAGTAGGTCAAATCATAAGAAAAACCTTGTTAACACTCTAGAGGCTCCAGTTTTGGTCGAATCATCTTCAATTCATACTGACAATATCACGGTCAAGTTCGAATATGGGTCGTGTCGGGTCAAAAAGTAGGTCACCAGGTCAAATCATAAGAAAAACCTTGTTAACACGCTGGAGGCCCCAGTTTTGGTCCAATCGTCCTCAAACTTGCACTGAAGGATCATCCTGACAATATCTCGGTAAAATTTGAATATGGGTCATGTGGGGTCACAAAGTAGGTCAGCAGGTTAAACCATATAAAAACCTTGTTAACGCTCTAGAGGCCACAGTTTTGGTCCAATCATCCTCAATCTTGCTCAGAATGATCATCCTGACAATATCTTGTTCAAGTTCGAATATGTGTCATGTCAGATCAAAAAGTAGGTCAGTAGGTCAAATCATCGAAAAACCTCGTTAACACTCTGGAGGCCACAGTTTTGGTCGAATCATCATCTAACTTGCTCAGAATGATCATCTCTACAATATCTAGGTCAAGTTCGAATATGGGTCGTATTGGGTCAAAAAGTAGGTCAAATCGTAGAAAAAGTAGAAGTAAAACAAAGATCAGGAATTGATACAATTAACTTACTCCACCCATAAAAGACACCAAAGGGGAAGAAATACAAATATTAAGCGACCAGACAATAATGAAAACCTAAACAAAGGAAGGCCATAAGGACAGTTACTTTCCCACAAAATGGCCATATGGCCATCCAAAACCGAAAGACACAAGTGATACACAAAGTAAGTAACAAACAACAACATAAATAAATCGCCACAGAAGAGCCGCCTTGGAACGGTCAGTGAAAGATTTCCACTGGGGGGGGGGGGGCTTAAATCGATTTTACGTGGCCACAATCCTCGCCCTTACTTCCGTCGCGATTGAGACAAATAATTTGTTCAGTCCGCATGAAGGCCTCCTAACTCATCAGTGCAACATCTCCGTGAACACAAAAATCAAAGAACCACAGAGGTGAGACAACGGTGAGGACTCGACAGCAAGAAACCACTGAAATGCTGGAGCAAAAGAAAACCAACAGTTAGACTCCGATGGGCCCGACCAGAGACAGAGCATCAGGCACCAACCAACATTACCTTGAATTAGATCTCTCTAATTCTCAATAAGCCTTTACGTTGGAGCCGTCATTGAATCTGAGGCCTGACCCACCGGCGTGCAATTAAAGAGGGAAGCAAACTTGCCAACCGTGATTGGGTTAACTACCATGCAGTCTGTCGTATAATATCCATGTTGTACCCAATCTTTTTATATCGAAGAATGATTTTACGAAATTGGGTGCTGAAGTCATTGCGGTTATATATTTTTCTGAATTTATATACTTAGTCACCATAAAATTCGGGTTCCGATAGACGTTGTTGCAGAAGAGATTTAAGTCCAATATTGAATTTTGAAATTAAATCAGAATGGCGTCTATAAAATTTTGAAAAGGCTTTGCGTAGTTTATGGTACCGATAACCCTGATTAAGGAGTTTAGCCGTTAATAATTTATTATGAGTGTTGAAGTCAGTTACATGACTACACACTCTAGCAAATCGAATTAATTGCGAAATATAAACGCCATAGGATGGCGCACGAGGAACATCACCATCCAAAAAAGGAAAATTTACAATCTCAAAATCAAAACCTTGTTTACACACTAGAGACTGGAATTTTAGTCTAATTATCAGAATGATCATCTTGACAGTATCTAGGTCAAGTTTGAATATGGGTCACGTTGGGTCAAAAAGAAGGTCAATATGTTAAATCATATTTGGCATGAAGGTTCCTTGTGACTAGGGTTTTCTATTCATACATAAAATGATCTGTGATCTTTACCTTGACATTTGACCTACTTTATCATAACTTTTGAACCATTTGAGATAGTGCCTTCATATTTGGCATTTATGTTCCTTGTGAAAAGGTCTTCCCACCCATACGAAATAAAATGTCATATGACCTTGACCTTTGACCTACTGTGTCATAATTTTTGAAGCATTTGAGATAGAGCCTTCATATTTGGCATGTAGTTTCCTTGTGTCATACAAAAATGCCTTGTGACCTTGACATGTGACCTACTTTACCATAACTTTTGAACCACTTGAGGTAGGGCCTTCCTTTTTGGCATGTATGTTCCTTGTGGCAACGACTTTCACCAATACAAACATTTTGAAATGTGACCTTGACCTTTTACCGTCTTTCCCATAACTTTCGAACCATTTAAGATAGAGGCTTTATATTTTGCATGTAGGGCCCTTTTCACAAGGGCTTCCCAGCCATTCAAAATTTTTGACCTGTGACCTTGACCTTTGACCTTCTTTCTCATAACTTTTGAACCATTTAAGGTAGAGCCTTCATATTTGGCATGTATGTTTCTTGTGACAGGGTCTTCCCATTCATGCAAAAAATTTGACCTGTGACCTTGACCTTGATCTGTGACCTACTTTGGCACCATTTGGCATAGAGCCTTCCTATTTGGCATGTATTTTCCTTCTGACAAGGCACCTTATTGTATTACCTACCACTTCATTGCTACAGTGTGGACCAGGTGAGCGATCCAGGGCCATCGTGACCCTCTTGTTTTTAAAGAGCTCATATTTTCAAACCATACAATGGGTTTGCTTCATATTTCTATGCCGATATATACAGGTCCAAGGTTTTTATTCAGCAATAGTCCAGCCGATTTCCATTACCGCAAGGTCAAGGTCACAGACTTAGAAAGGGGGAGTTCCAAATCTGGCCACGCACAGATTTTCTTGAAACTTCAGTTGTTGTTTACTTTAGGTCTATCAACTATATATATAACTTTGTTTTATTTGATTAATTACTATAGTTCTCAGGAGAGCTCCCTGAGGTAATCCTCTGTACAGGTCATACACACCTGTGAACTTTTCATTATTAAATCAACACGCTCGATTGTTTTCAAATTGTGTTGCTTTGATTGGCAACAGAACTCTATAAGGATTCATATAATACCAAAAATATAAATGTGTCTAGGTCTTTTAATTTTTTTGATGAATTTATTTACAAAATTTCTTAAATTTTTCATGAAAATTTATAAAAAGTAAAATGTTTACCCCAAGTGTTAGATGTGTTACTGATCTTGTCACCCCAAGATATTGCACATAAAATTGGCCACATATATCCTCTATATAGCGAACAAATTTAAAAAAAATCAGAAACCGGTAACATTGTTTTTGATTGCCATATATGTGTTTAGGTATATTTTTTGTCATGAAGTCATTTGCAATACCAGGGGACCAGTTTTCTTTAAGTATATTTTTAATGTATTTTAATGACCATAAAGTGTCTCCTTATCATGACAAGCTTAGCATATGTATTTACGTAATTCCGCCCCTTCAACCCCCTCCCCTCCACACACACACACACACACACACACACACACACACACACAAACAAAAAATACACTGTTCGACAGAGAATGATTTTTAGTTTTGGTTTTAAATAGTAGATGAGAACATACATTAGCAGAGAGAAAAATATAATGCACTCATGCAGTGATCAAGATGAGTGTTAGTGTTTACAGCATTGCAAAAACGGTTATGCTGAAAAAAAAGTATTATGACACAATAGGAATAAGACAAGGTGGATATTTTTTACCCTATTTTATTTGGTCTTTTTTAAAAACCGCAATACAAAGATATTAATGTCAGTAATAAACAATGGTGTATTGAGTTTGCTTAATAAATTACTTTCTAATCCTGTTGTTTCCTTAATTGTTTTTATTGTTGACACTTCCCTCTTTTAAATAAAATAGCAGTCAATAATTTGCCATCTGTGAAAGGACACGCTGATTTTCTGATTTGTTCTTATTATTGATTAGTCTATGTATTGGTATTTTCTTACATCACTTGGTCAACGAGACTCCCACGTCGCTCTCTCCCCCCACCCCCCCCCCCCCCCCCCCGAACACACACACACACACATCAAAGGTTTTGTGGGACCATTAAAAGCATGTTCTGCATTTTTTCTAGGTTCATTATAACATAGGCAAAAGTGTTTGCTGCAATGTTTTAGTCTTTTAAATAAATGCATAACTAGTCACACTGAAACTATTTGCACATTAATCATCTTGCATACACTTCCCGAAATGATATAGATGGAAGGCAAGTGGCTGTAAAACATTTATTTGATAGCTGATATTGTATGTAGATGCTGAAATACCATTTGCATATGTAGTCTTATGTATGCAATACTTGTCATCTATGTTAAGTTTTCTGGCTCTGTATCCATCGGTTTTACAAATGGTTTGTTTGTTTGTTTGTATTGAGGTTTAACATCCCCGTTAACATTATTTAGGTCATTTTGGAGATGCTGCTTCCAATTTTGTGGGACTTGTTCCCGACATTGAGATGAAATGATATCTCAAGCCCTGCCACCCTATGAAACTACAAGACTTATATACATTGAACGGCCTGACTCACACCACTTTGCCTGGGCAAGCTTAGTCCGTCTCAGCGGTTTACCAGTACTCGTGTTTGGTTAGTTTTAGCTCTGTGTGGAAGCAACATGCAGCCAAATCAATTTCTTCAAGCCCCAATGGACGAGGACAAAGATTTACACTTGCTTGCTGTACCACTAGCACATTGGCTGAATCAAAATCAGTGCAGCTGGCTTCACATTTTTCTTAAGTACTGCTAGCACATGTACTGTTTGCTATTTTAAATTGTGAAAGTGTTTGAAAGTTGAATTAAGTCTTCTCTATTATATCAATTAATGCTTTCCAAAAATAACTGCTTGTTTTCTGGATCATATTTTAGAACATAGATGATCATATTTAAGAATATCACTTTCTTACAAGGTGACAGTGCGATTGAAGTAGACTAAAGGGGCATTGTCAGAGTGAGCCAAAAACAACAGTACTAATCTGTGTTTACAGTGGGCCAAAAGATCAGAAAATATTGCCTGTGTTATTATGACCTACCTGGCTGAAACATTATACAAACATCAATATTCTTGGCCATTCACACAACCTGTGTCATTCCAGTATGACAATCAGACTTTTCAAACTTTTTAAAGATCATTGCATCAGTTAAATACATACTTATTAGAGCCAAGTAAAATTGTCTGGTTTACAGAACCATCTAGTTTACTTGCCATTTCAACAATCTTTGTCATACTAAGCTTCAGCATTGCCTCCACTTCTATTTAGATTTACATTAATGCAAAAACTCTTGTTCTAAAATGAAGTATTTTTTAAATAAGATCTGATTGAATTGTTAACGAATGCTCGAACTGAATTGTGTTTTTGGTGTTCATCAGGGCATCATAATTGATACAAATGCTGATTATATATGAGCTCATACTATACACCATCATATTAACATACATATATTCATGTTTATTATATATTGGCGAGCAATTTCTCGATTGAAAATGTCGCACCATATGATATCTACAAATGTTTTGAAACAATTCAAAAATCTTACCATTACTATTCAATGTTCAAATGCGGTATGTTACCGGTCTCAGATTTTCAAGAAAGTTTGATAAAATGTTCTACATATATATGGTCAATTTTCATATTAAAATGATGGGGTGACAAGAACTGCAACAGTGTGAAATCAAACGTCAAACATACTCCAAAAGATTTTATGGTTTTGAATTCTTGGTCTGCTCCATATGAAATTGAGCATGGTGTATCGAACTTTGCCTAAACATTGCTAAATTGGATACAAAGATAATCACAGATGACTACAGTGATGCTTGAGAACAAAATAACTCCAAAACATCAAAAGGTGGAATGTATATATACACTAGTTTGGGGGTACCCCTACTTTCAGATGTGGACATCAACAAAACATTGTAGATAAATAACGAAAACAGATATAAGTGTGAAATAGCTAAATAATGAATAGTCATTTACCAAGCAGTAATTATGCACAATATCATGAAAATCTGTGCGTGGGCAAAACCCTATGGAAATTTACTATAAGCTGGAACTCCCCCTTTGGTAGATTTTAAACATTTTGAGAGCTAATATTTTCCTTGGAACTTTCAATCGACACTGAGATGAAATGACAGCTCAAGTCCATTTTTCCACCATTACTGCCATCGCTCTAGACCCCGCCCATCAGGGCTTTGGAGAAATTGATTGAGCTACATGGTTCTTCTACACAGAGCAGACCAAAACACATGGGTACTGGTAAACTGCTTAGAAGGTCTAAGCCTGCCCAGGCAAAGTAATGGAAGTCGGAACATCCATGCATATAAACCCTATTTGTTTCATTTAGCGCCGGGACTTATGATGCCATTTCATCTCAGTGTTGGGTAAAAGTCCAAAATAATCTAAACAGTGTTGACTGGGACATTTAATCTCAAATTACAATCTATCATTCATCATTATCATCATTGAAGTTTTGATTAACGTGCAGGTACAGGGGCAACATCAACAAAAGAGGGCCCCCTTCCAGGTAGTAAAACAAATACGAGTGATGTTCGAAAAGAATTGCTTATTTCTATCTGGAGATTTCAAATTTCAAGTTAGCTCAAAAGTGCTCATTTCATGCCCTCGAAGTACTCCCCGTGGCTAGAAATGCAAAGTTTCAGCCGATGCATCCACTTCTTGAAGGGGTCACGGTACGCTGATTTGAGCACAGTAATAAGGTACTAATGAATGACAGATCCAAGTGTCTGTCGGAACTGGTATTTCCGCCCAGCAAAGACAAAAAGAAATCACATGGGCAAGGTCTGGAGAATACGGGGGTGAGGCAAAGCAGTTACTTTTTCTTTCGTCAAAAACACCGTCGCTATTGCGGAGGTATGAGCGATTGCATTGTCATGTAGAAGACGGACATGTTTAAAGCCAGTGATAGGGCGTCGTTTCTGATAATAATTTTTCAGTTTCTTCAGTACTACGTCTTTATGGTACTTTCCGGTGATGCTTTTGCCCTTTTTCACCGGCACTTTTATTGCGACTCCTTCACCAGAGAAGATGATTGCATACAACACCTTCTTTGTACTCAAAGAACGTTAGGCAATTAATGCACCTTACCTAGATCGTATTGCTAACCTTTCTGACGGGCTCAAAATAATAGACCCAGGTTTCATCACCTGTGACGACATTGGCAAACTATTTTTTTGTCATATTTTTGAAACATTTGAAGCAGCTTTTTGGCCACTTTTACCAGTTGACTCTTTTGCTCGTCAGTCAACAGATGTGGTACCCATCAAGCAGAAATCTTTCTGACTTTCAAATGCTTCTTCAAAACAAGGTGAACCGTTGATAGTGATATGCCTAACTTTCGTGCAATATCGCGAACTGTAAATCTGGCATCTCTTTCAATGATTTACTTTATTTTAGAAACGATCTTTTCGTGATGCAGATTTTGGCTTGTCTGACTTCGATGCAGCTTTTGATGGACTTTACACTAGACTCAGATTTCTTTTTCCACCGCCGAACTTTGTCATAAACACACAAGAATGTCCAAAAGTAGAAGAAATTTTAGTCCTTAGCTTCTGCAAAGAACAACCAAGTTTTGAGCAAGCTTTGATGTTAGCAGGTATTCCATCTTTTTAGTCGACGCTTCTACCAACCATTTTTACTGCAGTGGTCAATGACTGCGTGTATTCAAATGGCAAATTTTATTTACACTTTGTCTAACATGTACCATTGTGTAAATATTGAATAGCCCTATACAAGTATGTATTGGTTTTGATCGCGCCCCACGTGGATATCGACCTAGAGGATAATAAGCAATTCTTTTCGAACATCCCTCGTAAAATAATTCGGTGATACCCTGCCCATGCCATGACTTAAGTGCTCATATTTACCACATTATATTATCAATTTGATTTTTAGCTCACCTGAGCAAAGCTCAAGATGATTTTTTGTGATCAGCTTTTGTCCGTCGTACGTGCGTCGTGCGTGTGCGTCGTGCGTCGTGATTATTTACAGTGTTATTCCTCTAGAGACCACAGTTTTGCTTCAGTCTTTATGAAACTTTACCAGAATGTTTGTCTGGTCTAGTTCATACAGCTGTATTTTTTTATTTTAATTGAAATATGAAATTCATAGCATAAAGTGACAATGTTGATTTGTTCGGAGAAGCAAATATATTGCAGCTTGGGGGTGGGGGGGGGGGGGAAAGAGCTCGGCTGACCCATTTCTTCCCCATCCCAGGTACAAGTATTTCATTTTCTGTAAAAACAGGGATTTTTATTTATAGTTTTAACTTCAATTGCTTACAATTTGAAACCATTTATTTGGGTATAAAATAGTTGATAAGTCATTAGATAGAAGTCATAGGGTAGATGTCGTAGGGAGCGTAAGCTACCTGGGGGTGTGGAAGAGCTAGGCCGGTCCGATTCTTCCGACTCTTGATGTGTATTGTACAGTTAAGTCCAGTATAGTGTTAAATGAGTCTAGGGTGGAGAAGAACTGGGTAGAACCAATTCGTCCCCAACCCTGGTGAGTGTTATTCAGTTAAGTCCAGTATGGCATGAAAGGAGTCTGGGGTGGGGAAATACTGGGCTGGCCCGTTTCTTCCCCATCCCTGGTGAGTGCTATACAGTTAAGTCAGTTATGAAGTTGAAGGTGTCTTGGGTGGGGAAGAACTAGGCTGGTCCTACTCTTCTCCGCCCAGGTGAGTGTTGTATAGTTAAGGCCTGAATGGTGTTAAAGGAGTCTGGGATGGGGAAGAAATGGGCCTGCCCATTCCTTAACCACCCCAGGTGGGTATTGCATAGTTAAGCCCATCGTGGGGTTAGCGGAGTCTGGGGTCGGGAAGAACTGGGTTAGCTCATTCACTTTGGTGAGTTTTGTACAGTTAAGTCCAGTATGCTGTTGAAGGAGTCGAGAGTTTGGGGTGATGAACTGGGCCGGCCTATTTCTTCCCCACCACAGACGAGTGTTGTATAGTTCAGTCCATTATGGTGTAAAAAGGAGTTTGTATCGGAGAACACCTGGGCTGGCTCGTTTCTTCGCCACCCCTGGTGAGTGGTATACAGTTAAGTCAGTTATGATTTTATGATGTTGAAGATGTCTGGGGTAGGGAAGAACTAAGCCGGTCCGATTCTTCCCCACCCTTGGTGAGTGTTGTACAGTTAAGTCCAGTGTGGTGTTAAAGGAGTCTAGGGTGTGGAAGAACTGACCCGGCCCATATCTTCCCCATTCCTGCCGAGTGTTATACAGTTAAGTCAGGTATGATGTTGAAGTGTGTCTAGGGTGGGAAAGAACTGGGCCGGCCCGTTTCTCCCCGGCCCGTTTCTTCCCCACCCTTGGTGAGTGTTGTATAGTCAAGGCCATTGTGGTGTTAAAGGAGTCTGGGTTGGGGAAGAAAGGGGTGGCCCATAATTAAGTCCAGTATATAGCAATGGAAGAGTCCACTAGTATACAATGGGTTAATATTGGAGTTTCACACAATGCTTCAAGAGGTTTTGTATACATGTTATGTTCAAGAATGCCATGTTGGTCCTATATGGAGTAACAATATGTATATGGCAAGCAGTGCATCGATATAGACCAGTCCGTATACCCCAAGGAGACAATAGTCAGAGTCGATAAATGGGTCTTATCATAATGAATAATAATATATATTGTTAAGAGGTGGCGATCTGATCTGGGTCTGTACTGTTTGCAAAGATACACCTTTAGGGTTTTCCCATATGCAATCGGTTAATTATGTAAATCTTTCAGATTAGGTCCGTAATGTCGGACCATCAAGGTCTACTTGTATTAACCCTTATCCAGCTGTTCATGACAACCCGTATGTTTGCAAACAGTGTAAATCCTGATCAGATGGCCTCTGAAGAAGCCATCTGATCAGGATCTACATTGTTTGTCCTTTAGTTTGCGAATTTGAATGAATCAATTACAACAAGTATTCTGATTGGTTCAAAGTCAGTAATGGGTGTGGCTAAATCAATTATTCAGCGGGATAAGGGTAAACACATGTATAATGTTTCCTTATATATATTTTACAGTGATTTGAATGGTTTGAAAGAAGCTGGTGTTTACTAAGAGATACAGTCTATCGGCGACCACATCATATCAAATGCTGATAAGTTAGTTCAATTTGCATTTATTTACCCCATCGCATGCGGGAGACCCCTAAAGGGTTACCTTGGCAGACAGTGCAGATTCAGATCAGATACCACAGAACGCAGCGTCTGCTCAGGGCCTGCATTAATTGCTAACAGAATTTTCCATCAAAAATAGAATAAAAACAAAAAAATAGGCTTGACACCCCTTATACGACAAATAGACTTGTCCAACATACAGCAATGGGAGAGTCCACTGGTATACAAAGGGTTAAGTCTGTAATCTTGTTTAGGTCATTCCGCTTCAATATCAGTTCGAATACTGAAGACCCTTTATTTGTGCATAAGTTTATCTTGACCCTTTAATCCCCGAGTTTCTAAAGTAGACTCTTCCATCTTAATTCGGACTCATCCATTCTTGCAAATAGGGAGTTGAGTCATACTTATTAGCAGTAAGGCAAACAGCATCGATTCTGAGTCGTCTCATCAGGATCGACATTGTTTGCATCGGTATTTGCACTCGTCTACTGGTTTGAAAGGGTTAACAAGATACATTTAGAATCTTGTTAATTCAAACTCTGATAATTCAATTTATTTGTTTAATAAAAATGATTTGGAAGTAAAGTTTATTTTATCCACATACACATATTTGAACCTTTTTTGATTCGAAGCCTCGATAATTGGAACAAAAATTGTAATGCACTGGCTTATGTATCGTGATATCCTGGGGAAATACTGGGCTGGCCCGTTTCTTCCTCAACCCTGGTGAGTGCTATACAGTCAAGTCAGTTATGAAGTTGAAGGTGTCTTATGTGGGGAAGAACTAGGCTGGCCCTATTCTTCTCCGCCCAGGTGAGTGTTGTATAGTTAAGGCCTGAATGGTGTTAAAGGAGTCTGGGGTGGGGAAGAGTGGGCCTGCCCGTTCCTTAACCACCCCAGGTGGGTATTGCATAGTTTAGCCCATCGTTGGGTTAGCCGAGTCTGGGGTCGGGAAGAACAGGGTTAGCCCATTTCTTCCCCACCCCTGATGAGTGTTTGTGGCTGATCTGTTCTTGTATTGTTATGAAAGAGACTTCATTTTGTCGCTTTCCATTGATAACCAATCTGAAATTATTGAAACTTTTAGCTCTATTTCTAGATATTTAGATGATTTATTAAATATTGATAATACCGTTTTTGATGGTTTGATCAGTCAGATTTACCCCCTAGAACTTCAGTTAAATAAAGCAAATTCTTCTGATACCGAGGCCCCGTTTTTGGATTTACATCTATCTATTGTAGATGGATTTGTTTCGAGCAAAATTTATGATAAACGCGATGACTTTGATTTTGAGATTGTAAATTTTCCTTTTTTGGATGGTGATGTTCCTCGTGCGCCATCCTATGGCGTTTATATTTCGCAATTAATTCGATTTGCTAGAGTGTGTAGTCATGTAACTGACTTCAACACTCGTAATAAATTATTAACGGCTAAACTCCTTAATCAGGGTTGTCGGTACCATAAGCCTTTTCAAAATTTTATAGACGCCATTCTGATTTAATTTCAAAATTCATTATTGGACTTAAATCTCTTCTGCAACAAGGTCTATCGGAACCCGAATTTTATGGTGACTTAGTATATAAATTCAGAAAAATATATAACCGCAATGACTTCAGCACCCAATTTCGTAAAATCATTCTTCGATATAAAAAGATTGGGTACAACATGGATATTATACGACAGACTGCATGCATGGTAGTTAACCCAATCACGGTTGGCAACTTTGCTTCTCTCTTTAATTGCACGCCGGTGGGTCAGGCCTCAGATTCTATGACGGCTCCAACGTAAAGGCTTATTGAAAATTAGAGAGATAATGTTGGTTGGTGCCTGATGCTCTGTCTCTGGTCGGGCTCATCGGAGTCTAACTGTTGGTTTTCTTTGCTCCAGCATTTCAGTGGTTTCTTGCTGTCGAGTCCTCACCGTTGTCTCACCTCTGTGGTTCTTTGATTTTTGTGTTCACGGAGATGTTGCACTGATGAATTAGGAGGCCTTCATGCGGACTGAACAAATTATTTGTCTAAATCGCGACGGAAGTAAGGGCGAGGATTGTGGCCACGTAAAATCGATTTAAGCCCCCCAGTGGAAATCTTCCACTGACCGATCCAAGGCGGCTCTTCGGTGGCGATTTATTTATGTTGTTGTTTGTTACTTACTGTGTGTATCACTTGTGTCTTTTGGTTTTGGATGGCCATAAGGCCATTTTGTGGGAAAGTAACTGTCCTTATGGCCTTCCTTTGTTTAGGTTTCCATTATGGTCTGGTCGCTTAATGTTTGTATTTCTTTCCCTTTGGTGTCTTTTATGGGTGGAGTAAGTTAATTGTATCAATTCCTGATCTTTGTTTTACTTCTACTTTATACAGTTAATCAGTTATGATGTTGAAGGTGTCTGGCGTGGCGAAGAACTAGGCTGGTCCGATTCTTCCCCACCTTTGGTGAGTGTTGTACAGTTAAGTCCAGGATGGTGTTAAAGGAGTCAAGGTGGGGGGGGGGGGGGGTGATGAACTGGGCCGGCCTATTTCTTCCCCACCCCAGGTGAGTGTTGAATAGTTAAGTCCATTATGGTGTAAAAACGAGTCTGAATCGGTGAACACCTGGGCTGGCCCGTTTCTTCGACACCCCTGGTGAGTGGTATACATTTAAATCAATTTATGATTTTATGATGTTGAAGATGTCTGGGGTAGGGACGAACTAAGCCGGCCCGATTCTTCCCCACCCTTGGTGAGTGTTGTACAGTTAAGTCCAGTATGGTGTTAAAGGAGTCTAGGGTGTGGAAGAACTGGCCCGGCCCATATCTTCCCCATTCCTGCTGAGTGTTATACAGTTAAGTCAGTTATGATGTTAAAGTGTGTCTAGGGTGGGAAAGAACTGGGCCGGCCCGTTCCTCCCCGGCCCGTTTCTTCCCCACCCTTGGTGAGTGTTGTATAGTCAAGGCCAGTATTGTGTTAAAGGAGTCTGGGTTGGGGAAGAAAGGGGTGGCCCAATTCTCCCCAATCCCACGTGAGTGTTGTATAATTAAGTCCAGTATATAGCAATGGAATAGTCCACTAGTATACAATGGGTTAATATTGAAGTTTCACACAATGCATCAAGTTTTTGTATAAATTTTATGTTCAAAAATGCCATGTTGGTCCTATATGGAGTAACAATGCGTATATGGCAAGCAGTGCATCAATGTAGTCCAGTCCGTATACCCCAAGGAGACAACAGTCAGAGTCGATAAATGGGCCCTATCATAAGGAATAATAACATATATGGTTTAGAGGTGGCGATCTGATCTGGGTCTGCACTGTTTGCAAAGATACCCCTTTAGGGGTTTCGCATATGCAATTGGTTAATTATGTAAATCTTTCAGATTCGGTCGGTATTGTCGGACCATCAAGGTTTTGATATGATGTGGTAGCCTCCGTAGAAGATCAATTACAACAAGTATTCTGATTGGTTCAAAGTCAGTAATGGATGTGGCTAAATTAATTATTCAGCGGGATAAGGGTTAATACATGTATAATGTTTTCTTATATATATTTAACTGTGATTTGAATGGTTTGACTGAAGCTGGTGTTTACTAAGAGATACAGTCTATCGGCGACCACATCATATCAAATGCTGATAAGTAAGTTCAACCAGTGCTTCAGCTGAAGTGCACGACCCGCCGGATGCTTTTAACTTTATGATTGTTACCATATATGGGTCTGGCGGCCATTTTGGTCATGTGACCCGGACCTAAAACGTTTCCCCCAATAAATGCGCCTTATCGTAAGGATCAAAAATATATCTTATACTTTAGTACTGTATTCTGAATCGTTTGCAGGATAAAATGCATTCTCACTTTTCCAATACAAAAGCATATGTGTCAAAGTTTGACCTTGGCACAAAGAAGGTCAAGGTCAACCCAGGGTCACCACTTTAGCAATTTATGATGGGCCTATGTCCCAGATGCTATTTATCAAGCTTCGTGGAAATCTGCCCAGGGGTTCTGGAGAAGACTATTTTTGAAGGATTTTTACCATATATGGCTTGGCGGCCCTTTTGGTCATATGACCTGGACCCCATGAGCAAATTTTGGTTTCCCCCATCCCGTAGAGGCTCCATATGAAATTTGACTTCAATCGGCCCAACGGTTTCCGAGGAGAAGCAGATCGAAAATTTTCACATGTTTCGCCTCGGCGAGGCTATACTAAAAGGATTGTAATATTTCGCAAGTTCATTGGTTGGATCTCATTGATATCTATCAGTATGTAAAAAATTGTTTAAATATTCCAAGCGGTTAAGTCACTATCACCAATTTTCACAAACGGGTTACAGACGGACAGACAGACTGACAGACTGACAGAATGACAGACTGACAGAATGACAGACTGACAGACTGACAGAATGACACTGTGATTTTAGGGCACTCTTAGACAATCAACCGACTTCAGTCGTTCGCTTTTTCTGCGGTCGTGCAATTTGCATTTATTTACCCCATCGCATGCGGGAGACCCCTAAAGGGGTACCTTGGCAGACAGTGCAGGCCCAGATCAGATACCACAGAACGCAGCGTCTGCTCAGGGCCTGCATTATTTGCTAACAGAATTTTCCATCAAAAATAGAATAAAAACAAGAAATAGGCCTGACACCCCTTATATGACAAATAGGCATGACCAACATACAGCAATGGGAGAGTCCACTAGTATACAAAGGGTTAAGTCTGTAATCTTCTTTAGGTCATTCCGCTTCAATATCAGTTCGAATACTGAAGACCCTTAATTTATGCATAAGTTTATCTTGACCCTTTAATCCCCGAGTTTCTAAAGTGGACTCTTCCATCTGAATTCGGACTCATCCATTTTTGAAAATAGGGAGTTGAGTCATACTTATTAGAAGAATGGCAAACGTGCTGAGTGAGCTCATTGCGCTTACTGTTTGGGGCAAATAGGACATTTTTGGAATAAGTGTATTAGAACTGAGACAAGAAAATGCCTAACGGCATTATGGACTGGTTTTTCATTACAATTTTGATGTCAGCAAAGCTGCAACCTGCATATGTAGAAAGAGTTGGCTGAAGGCAACATAGCTCGCCTATAGGGACCTAAGTTGGACAAGTTATCCAAATAAAATTTCAATTATGCAGTTTTTTTCTCCAAAAATTACATTTTGTTTTGTAAAAGAATTCAACAAACTGCAGCAATTCATAGCCAACATTTATGTGAAGCACTACAGCGCTGACAAAGGTTTTCTAAAAATAGACAGTGACCTTGACCTTGAGCTCAGGACCTGCTTGAGATGAGAATTTGTTATAGCCAACATTTGAGTGAGTGTGTGCCTGCATGCATGAGTGCATGCATGCATGTGTGTATGCATGTATGAGTCCATGTATGCATGCATGTGTGTATGCATGAATGGCATGCATACACACGCATGCATGCGTGCATTTGTGTGTGTGTGAAAGCATGCATTAATGCATGCATGCATGTGTGAGTATATGCATGTATGCATGCATGTATAGGTTTGCATGTGCATGCATGCATGTGTGCATGTATACATGCATGTGTGAATGCATGCATGCATGTTTGAGAGCATGTGTGCATGTGTTTGTGCATGCATGCCTGTATTACTATCTGTGTGCATGCATGCCTGTATGACTATGTGTGTGCATGCATGTGTGTGTTCATGCATGCATGAGTGCATGTATGCATGCTTGAATGTATGCGTGAGTGGATGCATTTATGCATGCATGCATGAGTGCATGCACATGCGTGTACATGCATGCATGCATGTGCGTGCATGCATGTGTGTATGTGCATGTATGCATGTGTGCATGCGAACCTGTATGCACACGCATGCATGTATGTACTCACATAAGTGATGCATGCATGAGTGCATGCATCACTTATGGGAGTACATACATGCATGCGTGTGCATACATGTATGTGTGTGTGCATGCATGCATGTATGCATGCAAGTATGCATGATTGCCTGAGTGTGAGCATGTATGCATGTATGTATGCATACATGTATGCATGAGTGCATACCATCGAAAAACATGTCCAAAAGCCATTTTCCTATGTAAAAGAGTTAAACAAAACTGCAGCAATTGAAATAGAACCAAAATGTACCCCTAAAAATGAACAATAAATTTAAAATTAAAGTCTTGTACAAAATGAAATTTATGCATTTGCCCCCCCCCCCTCCCCCTCCAAAAAAAAAAAAGAAAGAATTTTGCAAACTTGCACGTAACAATAACGTTTATGTGTTTTTAAGAGAGAAAAAACAACAACAAAAAAAACATTCCTCCACCTGGAGTTGAACCCAGGACTCTCTGGTTCAGAGTTAAGCACTCTATCAACTACACTATCGAGCTTGCAAGTGAAGTAAGGGAGGTAATACAGAGTAAAACTTCTTAAATAAACATAAGTTCGAAAAATGGTAATTTTCAACATCACTTTGTACCTCGGTGCCATTAATGGATTAATGGATGGCATATGAAAGAGGTACTATCAATGAAGCAATGGTCGTAATATAAAAGCAATCCATTGAAGAATAAAGGTAATATATTGCTTTGAAAAAAGGTTAACCAAAAGGTAATCCTCGGACGCCGCCCGCCGCCCGCCCGCCCGACCGGACTTCGCTATTCTAAAGGACGGATTAAAAAAAAACGTCCAATAACTATTAATAAAATTGTCACGATGTAATGTTTTGTCATAGGTTTTCTCCTCCCCTGAATCATTATTGTTTCAATTCTGACAGAAATGCAGGATTTATGCTTTCATGGAGAAAATGATAGGAAAATATAATCTGTTAATTATCCTTCTTCCTTGTTGTTTGGAGGTTCTGATCCATTTCCATAAAGCAGGACTTCGATTTGTGTGATACTGTTTTACAGAATTGATGTTTGCATGGTAGTCGTGAAAGATGACATAGTTATGACATCATTGAATGCAACTAACAGACTAACCAATGAACAGAAAGTTCTGGGAATTTTAAAGCAATATAGTGCTGTAGAGCCAGGGGTAAGAAATATAATCTTACTTGTTTTATTGTCAAATCGCCTTTAAGCATGGCCTGATACTAGGAGCCAGTTTTCTGATTGTTCATTTGTTCTTTCATGTGTTTAACCTTTACCACTTTCTGAGCTAAGTCAGCAGATGACAAAGTGTTGATATTCTTTCTTACTTTTCCTAGAAAACAGGATTGACATCTCATGCAAATTTCGTCTCCATACACTAAGGTCATACGGAGATGGGACCTCGGTTTTGAAGACTCATCCGAAAGTCTGGATAAGCCCGGGATCGAACCAACGACCCCTGGTCTATGAGGCGAGTAGCTTATCCACCACACCACGGGGCTTCTAATAACTTTGCAGAAATGTTAACTATCATGAGATGATGTTGTGCGCAAAACCCAGGTCCATACTTAGAGGTCAAAGTTAAAAAAGGGTCCTGAACTTAAACAGTGTCAATAACTTTCTTATTTCTTGATGAATTTTGAAATTAATTGACAGAAATGTTAACCATCACGAGACAATATGTCTCGCACAAATCCCAGGTCTGTACCTCCAAGGTCAAGGTCGTAGGTATTTAGCAGAATATTCCATTTTTTACGAAAAGGGTTAATAGATCTCTTATTTGGAGATCATTTGTGAAGGAGATCATGTCTATTTACAATTGAATAGTTATATGTTTGTTAAATAGTCATATTTCAAGCTGAATTTGTTTGATTGTGACACTTTTGAATGATTGATCATGAATGCTTTTCTATGGTCAGTCTCTCCCTCCACTGATTCAAAAAGGTCAGTTGTCAGTTTCTTGGTAAGAATATGCACTGTACTGGTTAACTGTTTATGTATAAGCCTCCCAGGAAAAGTGTAGTAAAGTTAACCAGACTGGCTGTGTATGACCTAAATGGTAATGACTGGGCCATTAAACTCCACAAACAAAACACATTAAAACACACAAAAATGGAATTTGTATTAATAATACTAAGAAAAAAAAGGATTGACATTACATGTGGATCATCTGCCCAGCATAAGAAAATAAGGCTTGATATTACATGCGAACCATCCGCCAAGCATAAGAAAATAAGGTTTGACATTGCATGTGAATAATCTGCCCAGCATAAGAAAATATGGCATGACATTACATCTGGATCATCTGCCCAGTGGATCATTTGCCCAGCAGATGATTCACATGTAACATCAAACCTTATTTTCTCTGAAAATAGAGACAAAAAATGTAAATACAGTCTACACACTTTATACCGACATCCGATATAACGACAAAACTTGTTATAACGACAATTTCAATGGAAGGAATCCTTAGCTCAGGATGATACAATATTTGTTTCTTTGAGTTATTAAGAGAATAGGTCCTTTATTACCTATTATACTCCTCCCTCTTGGGATTCTTTATAGTGACGAATTCGCTTTGGAAGCGATTTGTTAGGGGACATATATTGTCGTGATAGCTTTACCTGTGATAGATGCTTGAAGAGTTAATTGGCACATGCAGAGAAGCTACTATATAAAGGGGACATATATTGTCTTTATAGCTTTGCCTGTGATTGATGCTTGAAGTGTTAATTGGCACATGAAGGGAAGCTACTTTATCAAGGGGACATATATTGTCTTTATAGCTTTGCTTGTGATTGATGCTTGAAGAGTTAATTGGCACATGCAGAGAAGCTACTATATCAAGGGAACATATATTGTCGTTATAGCTTTGCCTGTGATACATGCTTGAAGAGTTAATTGGCACATGCAGAGAAGCTACTATATCAAGGGTACATATATTGTCTTTATAGCTTTTGGCACATGCAGAGAAGCTACTGTATCAAGGGAAGCAAACATATACTTATGCTAAGCAATGGTCTACCTTGCAGTTACCTTTATTCTTTTTACTTTTTATTTCAGTTTGTGAGCCTGCCAGGAGTTCATATCCAGTCGCGCGGGAGTCGTACTGGTGGGTCCTCGTGGCCTTCGCTATATTTATATCCATCATTACTCTAATCCTCATCATCAAAGTTGTGTTCCTTTACTGATCGTAAGTATGCTGAAGTTCATTGGTGAGGGTATATAGTTGTTTGTTACACTGCAAAGAAATGTCCACGCTTTTGATTAAAGAGAGTGAGGGCAATTATTTTCCATATACCCCATGAGCAAAAGTGCATACCCCTCTCGAGCTTGCGTTCGCTGAATATGGATGTCCGCCATCGTGGATTCACCGCAGTTGATAAAAAATATAAACAATATAATTTTTAGACACCACAATAAAATGGACACTTTTGATTGTTTTTCATTAATTCAGTACCGCACCGTTCAACCGGCTGCGGCGAAGACAGATTACTGCCTCGAAGACAGATCACACAAAAGGCTTCGAAGAAAGGGTAGGTGAAGTTTTTTCGTTTTTATAAATAGAGAAGGCAATCCGTTGACTTTTGCTGCCATTGGATAAGAAACTAAATGCATGGCGATACCGCAGCAAGATTCTTACTATACTTCAAAACCAGATAAGGTTTTTCCAGTTCGTTGAAAAATATTTTCAAAGAAAATATTATGAAATTTTGTTTTCACCGTCAAGTGTACGTCTACGAAAAAAAATATCTTACATCCACTTGCTCACGCTAAAACTACGAGTATTCAGCAGCATTTCTGCCAAATTGGACCGTCTAAATCGGTAAAATAAACAAACCACGCTCCCCTAGAGAGACCAAGTGTAAAGAAAAATGCTGTCTCTAACTACAGATTGTTTTTATACGACTATCCACAAACACAGATCAGATATTTCGAAGGCTAACATTGATGACCGATCAGAATTTTGGTTACATCTTCAAGAAAGACCTATTCTGGATGACTATACACCGGCAACTTCGGTGGAAACGATTTCATGCTAGATCCAGGGCATTAATTGTAATAATGCTGCCACAGAGTAGTATAGAGACTATTCTATAATCATTTATACTTCCGGTCAACACACAAATTGTGTCAGTAAACATCTGACAGAGGCTTTATTTGGTTAATTTTCTTCTGCTTGTACTTTGTCTTTCCTCGATGTCACACGACTTAGGTAGAGGGTCTATGCTCTACTCGAATGTTGTAATTAGTTAGGAATTTGATATTGAAAGTAAACATCTGAAGTTTTTGCAAATAATTGTGCCATTATGTTTGTTTTAACATCAAACGCCATGTATGTTCTTTCTATCAGTTCTTATTGCACAACCGCGGATTCAAAATGCAATGCACCGGCCCCGATAGATCAGTTGGTAGAGTGTCCGCTAAGGGGAACGGGAGGTCTCGGGTTCGATCCCGGGCCGCGACATACCAAAGTCGTTAAAATGGTACTAGCTGCTCCTCGCTTGGCACTCAGATTTACGGGGTACAGCTAGGACTGGTCGATCCAGTGTCTGGATAATGTGACTGATTGTGGTATCATGTAATGTGTCTGGGACATGATACTTCAGTGAGGCAGCACTATAAACGTGAGCATTGAGCTCCCTGTCGCAACCAGACACCGTCGTGATATGACTGAAAAATTGTTGAAATCGACGTTAAACCCGAATTCACACACACACACAATGCAATGGTGACAATTGATTAGCTCGTGATGCAAACGGTGCAGAGGCGACAATGTGCAACAAGCATCTGTATTAACGTTAATTCAATCGGTGCCGCTCGTGGGTTGTCTTCTAGTACAGGCGCGCGAGCCATAATCTGAGTAACCCCGAATCTGTGGTTCTCATCACGTTAACAAGTCCGTGTAATGAACAACCTTGTTCTACAACTCACTTATTTAGGGAAAACTTGGGTTTACAGGGATATATTAGTTTTCTGATTTTTGTTTAAAGACGTAGGTTTTGTGTTCTCGTCATAACCTCCTCAATGAAGCTGTCCGTACGAACAACCTCATTATATTTTTGGAAAATTGATAAGAAAAATATCACAATTTTTCACCAGAATATACCGTTTTGGAGGTATGAAAGATTGCACTATATCACACGGCTGTTTTATCGTTATGTGATATGTTTGTGTAGGTTTGCAGTTTATTTTAGCACTTGTTATGTACAATGCCCCATATGTTTCATTTAAGTTAGTGTTGCTGAATCCCATAATAATATCCTCTCGCTCAAAAACTATCGTACTGATTTCCTCCATATTTGACATATTGACTTTTGTTTTACGCTTCACTGAAATGAAATAGTAAATTCTACAAGATGGTTCGTGTTTGAATGGAAAAACTTCTTTCACGGGTGGTAATCAGGTGAAGTAGCTCGAGAGGGTGTGCGTTCGAATTCGGCCACCGGTATCGAGGTGTGTCCTTGGACAAGACACGTAACGACACTGCCCCACTTCATCCAGGTGTAAATGGGTAGCAGTGGTGAAAAAGCCACTGCCTCTCTCTCCCGTGCGCGTGAAAACACCCGGAATGAGTGTTCGAGAGAGATTCAATAACCTTAAAGCTTTCATCGCAATCGAACTAAAATAAATTAGTATAAACTAAACTAAGTAGCTCGAACTCTCGAGCTAGCTCCATCACCAGGAAACTTGTAAACAAAGGTAGGTCTCGAAGAGTTTTATCACCATTTTTTGGGGGCGAAGCCCCCAATTTTACTACACGATTCGGATGACCTTATTTCCAAATTAACTCAAAAAGGCTGTATCCCTGCGCATTAAAAATAGGTCAGAACTATCATCGACATCAGTAACAGAATATTTATCAAACTACCATATTTAACAATAATTTGCATACAATTACTTCAATGAATGAAAATTCACCCATACAAGGGGTAAGGTATTTCTAATTTGTTGTAGACAAAAATAAGAATAATTCCTACGCTTATTTCCTCAGCTGACCTTAATACAAAATTAACTCACAAAGGCTGTACATCTCATAGCATTTAAATAGGCCCGAACTTCCATCAATAAACACAAAACATGTCGCCAATTTTCATGTTTTTGTATTTCGTTATAACG
The DNA here is from genome assembly GCA_963580285.1 of Lucinisca nassula. Lineage (NCBI taxonomy): Eukaryota > Metazoa > Mollusca > Bivalvia > Lucinida > Lucinidae > Lucinisca > Lucinisca nassula. The sequence goes on along the minus strand of OY757013.1, from coordinate 109,543,584 downwards.
AACTACATATTGTTACTATTATTTGTGTTTATCCGCTACAACTAGCGAATACGATTTATTTTTATATGAAAAAAAATCCTAAGCATTACCTGCGGTAGAATAACAGCAATGTCAGGCTGTATAGCGAGAAACTGTATCGTACCGCTACTGCAACATGTCAAATCAGCCATTACTTTATCTGTTCACACGTAATGTAAATCTTTGGTTTAGACGAAGAACTTTTGTTTGATTTAGAAACAAAAGAGCAATAAAAACGCAGAAACCATCCGTGCAAATGTGCCTGTCATAAGGTAAGTTGTCAGTTGATACAGCTTTGTACTATTCATGGAACGCTGGATCTATTAGTAGCGACAAGGTCAAACAAGGCAGGCATCTATTAATAGCGAAATGTTCAAAATGTTTTTGCAAATACACAAATGTTGTCTTCTTCATGTTGTCTTCTTCGGCGACGACCTGGGTCAACGTACGCTGTTTGCAGCTTGGAACATTTTAGGCGCTAACTGAATCAGGCATTGAGAAAATTGCCGTCGGTTTTGCGCCGGGCATGACCTGTTCAGCTTCGCATGCTATAGAAACTTAAGGCTTTGAACTAAGTCAAACAATTTAACTCTCGAACACTAAAATAATTTTCGAACTACGCGAGTGCACATGTTGGTGATCGCAAATGAGAAGTTAATGTTTTCTCATGACGTGACCCATGAATTTGAATCGTTCTATGGTCAATTTTCATGTTCGACTAGTTTGTTTGTTTGTTAGACTGATAAGAGGTTTTAACGTCCCGTTATAACTTTCATCCTTGGTAGCCCAGTTGTGATCCATTAGGTTTAACTTCATTCATCGCAATGAATGTAGTTTACGAAATGAAGTGCACCTGGGTCACCGAGGATGCATAACTTTGCACATGCAGGTCATTCGGAGATGTTGCTTCCGTTTTGTACGTGACTATTTTATCCAATTACATCTCAAGCCCGATGAAACCAATAGAAATTGTGCAACACAAGGAAACCCGTCTTCGCCAGAAACAAACAACTGCCCTTTTTGGATCAGCGGAAGGGAGAGAATAGCCGAAGAAAAGACTTTATAATCAGTTTTCACGAACAAATGTTGCCGAGCCCGACAGGTATCGAACCCGCGTCCTCCTGATCACCAGTCAGACGTGCTGAGCTACCGAGGCCGGCACAAAACTGCAGATATGCCAGTACAGATCTATACTTAAAACTGTAAATCGATTACAGGTATACGTTATTAAGGCACAGTCTGCAGAACTCGAGTAAAGATAAGAAATAACAGCTTCAGCAACACCTGAATCAGTCCCTGAACGTATTGAAAGGCGCATTATTCATAGACTAATGCGCTGCCTGAAACATTAACGCTGTTCCCCCCCCCCCACCACCCATTGGGACTTAGAGAAATAGACTGAGTTTCATGGTGCTTCCACGCAGAGCTGAATCTGACCAGACGAGTACTGCTAATCCGCTTAGAAGGACTAAGCCTGCCGGGGTAAAGTGGTGTGAGTTAGACCAATGCACTTAAGCCATTTGGTTTCATTTGGCGACAGGGCTTCAGGTGTCGTTTCATCGCAGTGTCGGGTAAAGTCGCAAACAATTAGAAGCAGCGTCTCCAAAATGACCTGAATTATGTTGACGGGGACGATAAACCTCAATTCAAACAAACGCAAATTACCGCCCACTTAATATAGGCTGGTCTCGATAGCTCAATCGGATGCGTGTCTCACTGGTGATCAGGAGGTTTCGGATTCGATACCTGCCAGGGTTGGCAACGTTCTATCATGGAGATTGATCATGAAAGGTTTACAACGGTCATTCCCTTCCGCTGATTCAAGAAGGACAGTTGTCATTTTCTGAAGCTTATGTATAAACTTATTAATCGCTTATGTATAAGCCTGTCCACGAAAAGTGTGGCTAGGTAAATTGGCCGGCTAAACAATTACCTAAATAGTGTTGTCTTGACCGTTAAACTTCAATACAAACAAAACAAACAAAAACCGCCGACCTAATAAAACCGGACTGACATAGCATTTATATTGAAACTCGTCATAATCAAAGCACTAAAAATACTGGTGGGTCGATTGTCTCCGAATGTAGGTTGGGGTAATGGTCCTGGACTGAGATTTAAACTGTTTCATTCAATTCTAAAGGGGGAGTTCAAGCCTATAGTAAATTTCCATAGGGTTCTGCCCACGCACAGATTTCCATGATATTGTGCAAAATTAATGCCTGGTAAATGATTGTCCATTCCTTAGCTATTTCACTCTCATATCTGTTTTCATTATAAACTACAATGTTTTGTTTATTTCCACTTCCGAAAATAGGGGTACCCTCAAACAAGTGTATATATACATAACAGCTTCTTATGTTTTGAAGTTATTTTGTTCTCAGGCATTTGTGATTATTTTTGTATCACATTTGCTATTGTTCAATTGAAGTTCCTTGGACCATGATCAATTTCATATGGAGCACACCCCAGATTTCACAACCATTAAATCTTTTGGAGTATATTTGACTTTTGATTCCACATTGTTGCAGTTCTTGTGACCCCATCATTTTAATATGATAATTGCCCATGTATATGTTGAACATTTTTTTCAAACTTTCTTGAAAAGCTGAGACCGGTAACATACTGCATTTGAACATTGAATAGTAGTGGTCAGATGTTTTAATTTTTTTCAAACCATTTGTAGAAATGGTATAACATTTTTAATCGAGAAACTGCTCATCAATATATATATGCACATGAATTTATGTATGTTTAAACCTTGATTGTGTAGTATGAGCTCATTTAATCATCATTTGTTTCAGTTATGGTACCATGGGGAACGCCAAAAAGACAATTCATCTTGAGCGCTCATTAACAATTCAATCGGATTTTATTGAAAATATATTTCATTTCTTAACATTTCTTAATCCTAAAGCCTACTGAAGCTTATTATGACAAAGATTGTTGAAATGGCAAGTAAAATGGACGGTTCTATCGCTTGACTCTCTGAACTGATGCAGTCTACTTAAAAAGTTTGAAAAGTCTGATTGTCATACCTGAACGGCACAGCTTGCTTGAATGGCCAAGAGTAATGATGTTTTATTATGGTTGAGCAAGATATGTCATAATACCACAGACAATATTTTCTGATCTTTTGGCTCACTGTATACACAGATTACTGTAGACAAAAGGAAAACACAATTGTGTTGGCTCTTTTGTCACCCTAACAATGCCCTTAAGCACAAACAAATGTCGCCTGCTGTAAAAATCAGTGTCAGAAAGTTATATTCTTGAAAATGATCTATTTATATTCTTAAATATGATCCAGAAAGCAGCCAGTTATTTTTTGAGTAACATGAATTAGTATAATAGAGAAGACAAATCAGTTCAGCTTTCGAACTATTTCAAATGAAGAAAAGAGCAAACGGTATATTTGCTATCAGTATTATGGAAAAATATAAAGCCAGCTGCAGATTTTGGTTCAGAAATATGCTAATAGTACAACTAACAGCTGATTTACATCATTTGCAAAAACAGATGAATACAGAGCTAGAAAACTTAACACAGATGACAAATACTGCATACAGATGACTAAAAATGCGAATGGTATTACAACATCTAAATATAATATCAGCTATCAAATGCAATAGTTACAGCAACTTGTCTTCCATCTATTTCATTTAGGGACGTGTATACCAAAAGCCAATTTTACAACTAGTTACAGTGTGACTAGCTCTGCATTTAGTTTGAAGACTAAGACATTGTAGCTTACACTTTTGCAGATGTTATAATGAACCTAGAAACAATGCAGTAGTTTTCGTGATCTCACAAAACCTTTGGTGGGGGAGCGGAGTGTGAGTCTCTTTGACCAAGTGACGTAAGAAAAAATTACCAACACATGGACCAATCAATCATTAGAACAATCACTCTTTCCCTTCACAGTTAGCAATTTATTGGCTGCTGTTTTATTTTAAAGAAGAGAATGACAACAGTAAATATAATTAAAGAAAAAAAAAAGGACTATGCAAGTAATTTATTAAGCAGATTCAATACGTCATTGCGTATTACTGACATCAAGTGTCTTTTTATTGCGGGGTTTAAAAATATACAGAAAGACCAAATACAACAGGGTAAAAAGATTCACCTTGTCTTATTCCTATTCTGCCATAATGTATTTTTTTCAGGATTATCATTTTTGCAAAACTGTCAAAACTAACATTCATCATGAACAGTGCATGAATGCATTTTATTTTTTCTCTTTCAAATGTTTGGATTGAACTGGTGTACTTTGCTTATGTATGTTCTCATTTACTTTTGAAAAGTCAAACTAAAACGCCTAACTGTAAACAGTATCATTTTGTGTGTGTGTGTGTGTGTGTGTGTTGTGGGGGCGGGGGTCGGGTGGTGGTGTGTGGAGGGGGGTGGGGTTATTACATAAATGCCTATGCTAAGCTTTGCATGATAACGTGGCACCAAATTGTCATTAAAAACACAATAAAAATACACTTTAAGGAAATCTTGTCCACTTATATTGCAACTGATTTTAGCACAAAAATAGACCTGAACCGATATCTAGCAATCAAAAACAATTTTACCGGTTTCTGACTTTTCTGAAATTTGTTTGCTATATAGAGGATATATGTGGCCTATTTTATATGCAATATCTTGGGTGAGAAGATCAGTAACATGTCTAACACTTATGATGAAAATCTCATGTTTGTAAATTTTCATGAAAAGTAGAAGAAATTTTGAAAATAAATTTATCAGAAAAATTAAAAGACATTGACACAATAACATTTTTGTGTATTAGATTAATCCATATCGAGTTCTGTTGCCAATCAAAGCAACAAAATTTGAAAACAATCATAACTATTGATTTAAGACTGAAAAGTTCACAGGTGGGTATGACCTCTACAGGGGACTACCCCAGGGAGCTCTCCTGAGACCTATAGTAATATATCAAGTGAAACAAAGTTATATATATATAGTTGATAGTTTTCAAGTAAACAACAATTGAAGTTTCAAGAAAATCTGTGCGTGGGCAGATTTGGAACTCCCCCATTCCAGTTTTAAGCAATTAGTGCAGATCTTCATCAGACGCCACATTCTTTCGCGTCAGATCTGTGTCTACATTGTTTGCCAAGCCCACGCTATGATTCCAAGATAAGCATCTTTTGTCTTACCTCATTGCGTCTCTTTCTATTTAAAAAAGGTTATTCCGATAAATCAGTGATAGTCAAGTGGACCTGAGCACTGAACAGCTTTTCGTCTTAATATTTTTGGGTCGATCGCAAACAATTAACTCGAACTTAGCAGCATTATTTGTAGCTCTATGAGGTCAGAACCCGTTTCAGAGTAAGTGTGTTGCCTGTAAAATCCGAACTGGAATCAACTGTTTGATTTACAGTGTTTGCCAAACCCATCTCATGATTGCTGTCTAAGTAGAAGTAACACAAAGATCAGGAATCGATACAATTAACTTACACCACCCATCAAAGACACAAAAGGGAAAGAAGCACAAACATTAAGCGACCAGACCATAATAGAAACCTAAACAAAGGAAGGCCATAAGGACAGTTACTTTCCCACAAAATGGCCATATGGCCATCCAAAATAAAAACACACAAGTCTTCTTGCACAGTACTCTGCCCTATATATAACATCGATTAAATAGCGAGTCTATTTTCTATTAATAACGATAACATTTGTTTATCCAAATCAATGAAGGTCATGTGGACAACAATACTTATCGAAATTCTGTCCTTAATAGCTTTGGGTTGGTTAGAAACAGTCAACCAATCAATCAATCAGAACAGCTGGAAAAGGTTACATGTACAGGAAGTTACAGTATGTCAAGCCAGAACGGTAGCTCTAACACTCAGCACAAACTCAAAAGTAAATACATTGAATGTCCACTAGAACTCATAACCCCGCCCATAGGGGCTTGAAGAAATATATGGGCTGCATGATGCATCCACGCAGAGCTGAATCCGGCCCGCACACTAGTACTGGTAAACCGCTTAGAGGATCTGAGCCTGTTCCGGGACCGCGGTGCGAGGCGGACCGTCCATGCTAATAAACCCTATCATTTTCATTGGGCGACAGGGCTTGAGATGTCATTTCATCTCAATGTCCGGTAAAAGTCCCACAAAATTGGAAGCAACGTCTCCAAAAGGACCTTTACAGTGTTGACGGGGACTTTAACAAATCAAACAAAACTAGAACTCATTCTTCTCTCTGGTGTAGGTATTCCCAATTCGCCCCCATCAGTACTCTCAGGGCTTTGATTTTTATTTTGTAAGCTATTTATAAAACAATCCGGCAATGCAGTGCCACATAGAAATGATTTAAGTTTGTTGCCCGCTAGAATTTGCCATGGAAATTTGCAGCGCTGGAATATGAATGAAAGGAAACTTTTTATCACGGCCCTGAGAAATTGTCAATTTATGTCAACACGGAGATGTTGGCCGACTGTTTGAGAAATGGAGGGTTGAACATGGAACTGGTTCTTTTCCTTAAGGCACAGTCAGAATAATATAGAGATATCGTTTCGAGCTTCTTTTACATAAAGTTACGTTGTGTTTAGTCATTAGAATCGCCTCGTCGATTCAAATGAGTTCACACAACATACACATTTTGTTGAAAGAATACAACTCTATTATTATTCCCTAATATGTTTTATCTGGAGCCTATGGACTTAAGAACGAGTTCGAACAATTTGATAAATTGGTTGGGCCCGTAGAAAGACATCGAATCAGGCCCCAGTCAGCTGATGAATGTTTCATCTTCGCTTTTGGAGGGCACGATCTTCATGTCGAGTGAACTAGCTCCTTGTCGAGAAGGCTAGCTCGGACAGTAATTTCGTCATAACTCGCAAGTTACGTAATCACGGCCAAAATTGTTTGCTTATTTCAAACTTTCAATGTTTCATTTCACTAGGGATGTTGCTTCGTGGGGTAGGAATGGCGGTATTTTGACGGAAAATGAAAACTCGTCGGCCAAAATCTACGCCTTGACATAAATTGACAATTTTTCAGGTCCATGATAAAAAGTTTCCTTTCATTCATACTCCAGTACTGCAAATTTCCATGGCATATTATAGCGGGGAGCAAAGTTAAATTATTTCTATGTGGCACTGCATTGCCGTATTGTTTTATAAATAGCTTACAAAGATAAAATTGAGATAATACCTACCTTTGTTTTCAAGTTTCCTGGTGATGGTGCTAGCTCGAGAGTTCCCGGATTTGTCGAGGGAAGTAATCTCCATTGAAACATTTTCGAGATACTTCCCCTGATTACCATCCGTGAAAGAAGTTTGTCCATTGTTACGAGCCAGGCGTAGCAGCAAGAAAAAATTAAACAAGCCTTTTGGAACAATTTAACAATTTATTTACAAGTTCTCTTCAACCTGTAGAAGTAAGAAAATTAAATGTACTTAGCTCTGTTCTAAAATGTCCTGAATGAATCTATTTTCCTTGATCCTACAGAATCCACAGTCCTTAATGAAAAATGATATCCTTTAACAATCCAACACAGAATTCAGAAAAAACTTTTCTTAAAAGCCCAAACATCAAACTCCAAAATCTGACTCAAAGAGAAAACTCAAGCTCTTTTATAGACCCTTATATTTCTCTAGAATATTCTAGAGGGCTGTGGAATAAGGTTAGGTAATTTTCTAAAAATAATGCCACCCTGAACTTTCTGGAAGATTCTACAGTACTTTTCCTTGTAAACATGTTGATTACCAAATAAAATTTATCTGTGACTCATTTCGCTCCAGAAAGTTCTTTAAGAAGAATTAGGTCACCCAGTGGGATGAAAGTGGGAATCAGAAAAATAAATTCTTATGCATAACACTCCCTCTGTTCGAGGAAAAGAAAGTTTTATGCAATATAATTTTCTTTTGCTTTAAGAATAATAAAATATTGAACACAGCATGTAAAATTACATGTAAATACAATCCACTTCAGTATGAAAGACACTGACACTGCTCAAGCTCTTGAAAGGGCATTAGGGATAATGTTATCTCTCCCTCTGATATGCCCTATATCTAAATTATACTCTTGCAGTATAAGACTCCACCTGAGCAACCGCTGATTTTTGTTTTTCATTTTATGTATGAACGTCAGTGGATTGTGATCACTGAAAACAACAATCGTTGCAGCAGTAGGAGTAAGATAAACTTCGAATTGCTGCAGACTGATTTTTGCTCTGCATCTGTCTATATTATTAGAATAAATCCTTCTAAGAGTCTGTAAACATTTTTGTCCTTTCATGATCTGGTATAAGGATACTAGGAGAACTCCATTCCAGTCATTGTCCAGCAAATACTGAATTTCTTCTTTAAGATATTTCCGTTTCATAGGATTCATCCTGTATGGATGTTTCTTTACAGGTTTAGAGCCATTTATGTCCACATCGTGAAATATTTTGTCTGTACGTGTTGGAATTTCAGGAAATAAGTGTTCATATTAAAATATCCGTTGTTTCAGTTCATTCCGCTGATTTGGCTCTAGATGTGACAGTTTCTGGTCGAGATTCATAAGAATGTAAGAAATCTGAAGCTTTGATGATGTGGGATCAGATTTCACTGAATTAATATCCTCACAGTCATTGTCACATGAATTAAGTGGAACAGAGCTAACTAGATTGACTGATGTTAAAGATGCATTGTCCCTATCAATGTATTCCTTACGCATGTGAAAATGACACAGCTGCTTTAGCTTGCGCCTCCCAGGAGGGTTTATTATGTAATTTACGTCACTGATCTTTTTGTCTACAGTGTATGGACCATAATACCTGGTTTGCAAAGATTTTCCAGGAATAGACAAAAGAGCAAGTAACATTACCCCTGGTTTAAAATTTCTTTATTTTGTCCCTATGTCATATAGCTGTTTCAATTTTCTTTGGCCTGACTGAAGATTGGTCCGAGCAGCCTCACAAGCTTTTGAAAGTCTAGTTTTGACATCCGACATATATTGAAGTAAATTCAAGGAAGTGCCATCATTAGAGAGAAATTTCTCTTTCAGAAGTTTCAAAGGACCACGAACAGTATGGCCAAATACCAATTCAAATGGACTGAAGCCAAGAGATTCTTGCACAGATTCTCTAACAGCAAATAAAAGCAGAAGGATGTCTTCATCCCAATCATTCTCTGTGTCAAAGCAATATGTTCTTATCATGTTTTTCAACATTTGATGGAATCTTTCAAGGGCGCCTTGACTTTCAGGATGATAGGCCGATGACTTATACTGTACAATGCCTAGTCCATGCATTACTCGTTGAAAAATTCCAGACATGAAATTTGAACCATGGTCTGACTGTATAGATTTGGGAAGACCAACAAATGTGAAAAACTTCACTAAGGCCTTGACGATTGTCTTAGTTTTGATATTTCTTAGTGGAATGGCTTCAGGAAAACGTGTGGAAGCACACATAAAAGTCAGAAGATATTCACAGCCAGACTTAGTTCTGGGCAAGGGACCCACACAGTCTATAATTATTCGACTGAAAGGTTCGTCAAAAGCAGGTATGGGTTGCAAATAAGCCTTAGGTATAGTCTGATTGGGTTTTCCTACCATTTGGCATGTGTGGCAGGACCTACAATGCTGAGAAACATCTGATTTTAACCCATGCCAGTAAAAATGGTTAAGAACCAGTGCTTCAGCTGAAGTGCACGACCCGCCAGATGCTTTTAGCTTTATGAGTGTTACCATATATGGGTATGGCGGCCATTTTGGTCATGTGACCTGGACCTTAAACGGTTCCCCTAATAAATGCGCCTATTCGTAAATATATCTTATACTTTAGTACTGTATTCTGAATCGTTTGCAGGATAAAATGCATTCTCACTTTTCCAATACAAAAGCATATGTGTCAAAGTTTGACCTAGGCACAAAGAAGGTCAAGGTCAACCCAGGGTCACCATTTTAGCAATTTATGATGGGCCTACGTCCCAGATGCTATTTATCAAGTTTCGTGGAAATCTGCCCAGTGGTTCTGGAGAAGACTATTTTTGAAGGGTTTTTACCATATATGGCTCGGCGGCCATTTTGGTCATGTGACCTGGACCCCATGAGCAAATTTTGGTTTCCCCCACCCATAGAGGCTCCATATGAAATTTGACTTCAAACGGCCCAACGGTTTCCGAGGAGAAGCGGTTCGAAAATTTTCACATTTTCGTCTCGGCGAAGTTATACTAAATGGAATGTAATATTTCGCAAGTTCATTTGTAAGATCTTATTGATATCTATCAGTATGTCAAAAATTGTTTAAATATTCCAAGCGGTTAAGTCACTATCACCAATTTTCACAAACGGGTTACGGACGGACAGACAGACAGACCATATATGGCTTGGCGGCCATTTTGGTCATGTGACCTGGACCCCATGAGCAAATTTTGGTTTCCCCCGGCCCATAGAGGCTTCATATGAAATTTGATTTCAATCGGCCCAACGGTTTCCAAGGAGAAGCAGTTCAAAAATTTTCACATTTTTCGCCTCGGCGAGGCTATACTAAATGGAATGTAATATTTTGCAAGTTCATTGGTTAGATCTCATTGATATCTATCAGTATGCCAAAATGTTTAAATATTCCAAGCGGTTAAGTCACGATCACCAATTTTCACAAACGGGTTTCGGACGGACCCAAAGAAGGTCAAGGTCAACCCAGGGTCACAATTTTAGCAATTTATGATGGACCTACGTCCCAGATGCTATTTATCAAGTTTCGTGGAAATCTGCCCAGTGGTTCTGGAGAAGACTATTTATGAAGGGTTTTTACCATATATGGCTTGGCGGTCATTTTGGTCATGTGACCTGGACCCCATGAGCAAATTTTGGTTTCCCTATCCCATGGAGGCTCCATATGAAAATTGACTTAAATCGGCCCAACGGTTTCCGAGGAGAAGCAGTTCAACAATTTTCACATTTTTTGCCTCGGCGAGGCTATACTAAATGGAAGCAAGCTCATTGGTTAGATCTCTTTGATATCTAACAGTATGCCCAAAAATGTTTAAATATTCGAAGCGGTTAAGCCACTATCACCGGTTTTCACAAACGGGTTACGGACGGACAGACAGTCAGACCATATATGGCTTGGCGGCCATTTTGGTAATGTGACAACGACCCCATGAGCAAATTCTGGTTTCCCCAATCCCATAGAGGCTCCATATGAAATTTGACTTCAATCGGCCCAACGGTTTCTGATGAGAAGCAGTTCAAAAATTTTCACATTTTTTGCCTCGGCGAAGCTATACTAAATGGAATGTAATATTTCGCAAGTTCATTGGTAAGATCTCATTGATATCTATCAGTATGCCAAAAACTGTTTAAATAATCCAAGCGGTTAAGTCACTATCACCATTTTTCACAAACGGGTTACGGACGGACAGACAGACAGACCATATATGGCTTGGCGGCAATTTTGGTCATGTGACCTGGACCCCATGAGCAAATTTTGGTTTCCCCCATCCCATAGAGGCTCCATATGAAATTTGACTTCAATCGGCCCACTGGTGTCCGAGGAGAAGCAGTTCAAAATTTTTCACATTTTTTGCCTCGGCGAGGCTATACTAAATGGAATGTAATATTTCACAAGTTCATTGGTAAGATCTCATTGAGCGGCCATTTTGGTCATGTGACCTGGACCCCATGAGCAAATATTGGTTTCCCCCGTCCCATAGAGGTTTCATATGAAATTTGATTTCAATCGGCCCAACGGTTTCCAAGGAGAAGCAGTTCGAAAATTTTCACATTTTTCGCCTCGGCGAGGCTATACTAAATGGAATGTAATATTCTGCAAGTTCATTTGTTAGATCTCATTGATATCTATCAGTATGCCAAAAATTGTTTAAATATTCAAAGCGGTTAAGTCACTATCACCAATTTTCAGAAACGGGTTACGGACGGACCCAAAGAAGGTCAAGGTCAACCCAAGGTCACCATTTTAGCAATTTATGATGGGCCTACGTCCCAGATGCTATTTATCAAGTTTCGTGGAAATCTGCCCAGTGGTTCTGGAGAAGACTATTTATGAAGGGTTTTTACCATATATGGTTTGGCGCCCATGAGCAAATTTTGGTTTCCCTATCCCATAGAGGCTCCATATGAAATTTGACTTAAATCGGTCCAACGGTTTCCGAGGAGAAGCAGTTCAAAAATTTTCACATTTTTGCCTCGGCGAGGCTATACTAAATGGAATGTAATATTTCGCAAGCTCATTGGTTAGATCTCATTGATATCTATCAGTATGCCAAAAAGTGTTTAAATATTCCAAGCGGTTAAGTAACTATCACCAGTTTTCACAAACGGGTTACGGACGGACAGACAGACGGACCATATATGGCTTGGCGGCCATTTTGGTCATGTGACCTGGATCCCATGAGCAAATTCTGGTTTCCCCCATCCTATAGAGGCTCCATATGAAATTTGACTTCAATCGGCCCAACGGTTTCCGAGGAGAAGCAGTTAAAAAAATTCACATTTTTTGCCTCGGCGAGGCTATACTAAATGGAATGTAATATTTCTCAAGCTCATTGGTTAGATCCCATTGATATCTATCAGTATGCCAAAAATTGTTTAAATATTCCAAGCGGTTAAGTCACTATCACCAATTTTCACAAACGGGTTACGGACGGACGGACAGACTGACAGACTGACAGAATGACAGACTGACAGACTGACAGAATGACAGAATGACACGGTGATTTTAGGGCACTCTTAGAAATCAACCGACTTCAGTCGGTTTCTTTTTCTGCGGGTCGTGCAATCTTGTGATAGGTTTTATTTACACCTAAATGTCCTGACATGGGAGTTTCGTGTGCCAAGTTAAATATTTCGGGACGGTAAACCCGTGGAACCACTGTCTGGTGGTTGACCGTCCACTCGTCTTCTGCTGAGACGTCTGGTGGACGCCATTTTCTCATAAGAATGTCATTTTTGACATAATAACAGCCTGAGACCTGAGATACTTCCTGCTCATCTAAAGTCCTTTCAAACAAAGTCGAAATTTCAGGATCCTTGTACTGTTCTATAGCTAGTTGGGACCCGGACATTTTGTCATGGCCTAGATCGAAAGAGTTATTCTCATGAAAATCTGTCTGCTTTTCCATTATGGTCTTGTCGCTTAATGTTTGTATTTCTTTCCCTTTGGTGTCTTTTATGGGTGGAGTAAGTTAATTGTATCAATTCCTGATCTTTGTTTTACTTCTACTTTGAAGACAGAGACCTTGTTATCTCGTCATTTAAAGACTGACCCAAAAAGGTATCAGTGAAATCAAAATCCGGTTTCCCATCTGTTTGCTTGACCTTACGTGCCAAAGCCCTTGTGACTGCACAGGATGGACAAAGATCAGGAATGTCCTGCTCAATGGGATCAGGCGGTTGGTCTGTGCAAGGATTAGAAGTCAAAAGTGGGTTTCTCTAGTCGGGCCCATCGGAGTCTAACTGTTGGTTTTCTTTTGCTCCAGCATTTCAGTGGTTTCTTGCTCTCGAGTCCTTACCGTTGTCTCACCTCTGTGGTTCTTTGATTTTTGTGTACACGGAGATGTTGCACTGATGAGTTAGGAGGCCTTCATGCGGACTGAACAAATTATTTGTCTAAATCGCGACGGAAGTAAGGGCGAGGATTGTGGCCACGTAAAATCGATTTAAGCCCCCCAGTGGAAATCTTCCACTGACCGTTCCAAGGCGGCTCTTCTGTGGCGATTTATTTATGTTGTTGTTTGTTACTTACTGTGTGTATCACTTGTGTCTTTTAATTTTGGATGGCCATATGGCCATTTTGTGGGAAAGTAACTGTCCTTATGGCCTTCCTTTGTTTAGGTTTCCATTATGGTCTGGTCGCTTAATGTTTGTATTTCTTTCCCTTTGGTGTCTTTTATGGGTGGAGTAAGTTAATTGTATCAATTCCTGATCTTTGTTTTACTTCTACTTTACCACAACCTTATCTCCAGCTAAGTCATTGCCTAGAAATAAATGAACACCTTTAAAAGGTAAAGAAGGTTTAATACCAACAGCCACTGAACCAGATACCAAGTCTGATGACAAATACACGTTATGAAGCGGAACATTAACAAATCCACATTCCACACCCTGAGTAAGGACGCTTTTGCCCAAAGAAGTCTTCACAGAAAAATGCAAAGTATCTGCAAGAATAAGAGATTGAGAAGCTCCAGTATCTCGTAAGATTTTAACAGGGGTAGGATTAACTGTCACCATTTCGTGACACAAAACCATCTGATAAGAATGGTTCATAAATCTCCATAACTGAATTAGTCTCAGATAACTTGGTATCAGAAAGAGTTTCCTCCCCTTACACAAGACTGTGGTTTTGCCCTTATAGAAGTCAAGCCTGTAGTCTTAAGTTCCTCTTGTCTTTCTCTTTCTTTTCGTCGCTTTAATTTTAAACATTCAAAGATCAAATGACCTGTATTTTTGCAATAGTTACAAACTACTTGAGATTGAGATAAGGGATTCTGGTCTTTGTTTTCACCAGAAGGTTTGGAAGAATTCTGGCTTCTATTTTCACCAGAGGGTTTGGAAGGATTCTGGCTTTTAGTTTCACCAGAAAGTTTGGGCATAGTTCTAGATGTATGGCTATAAAAACCAGATGGATTACTAGGAGAGAATCTTTGACCTGTCTGTGGATTATAAGGTTTTTCTAGGATAAGGACTGTTCACAAATGAGACTTTATGAGTCAAAGCATAATCATCTGCCAAACGAGAAGCTTCCTCCAAAGTTACAACCTGTCTCTCATTGCATTTTATGCACCGTTTGAACTCTTGAACAAGGACAAGCTGTCTAAGTTTTTCATGATCAGAGCCTACTTTTTTAGAAGAACACCATCTATCAAATAGCTGTTCTTTGGTTCGAGGAAATTCTACATGGGTCTGGGAAATTTCTTTTTTACAATTCCTAAATTTCTGCCTGTAAGCCTCAGGGACCAACTCATATGCCTTAAGAATAAGCTCCTAAACCAAATCATAGTCTGAGCTTTGCTCGACAGTCACCTGAGTGTAAATGTCTCGAGCCTTTCCGACAACAAGGTTTGCAAAAGTAAGGTCCAATGCTCTTTTGACCATTTTAAATTTTCTGCAACTTTTTCAAAATGCAAAAAATACTTATCTACCTCTTCTTCCTGAAATGGCGGAACTAACCTTATATGCTTTGTGGCATCAAAGTTACAGCCAGAGTCAAAAACAGGGGTATGTTTTACCCTATCTTGACCCTGGAGTTCCATTTCCTTCAGCCTTAATTGAAATTGCATTTCCTTTTCTTTTTCTTCAATACATTATCTCATTTTTTTTTCCTTTTCTAACTCAATCCGTTCCTCCGTTTCTCTTTGTTTTTCCCTCTCTATTTCTTCCATTTCTCTTTGTTTTTCTTCCTGTTCTAATTTTTCTTTTCGAATTCGTTCTTCCATTTCTAATCTTTCCATCTGCATTTGTCTCTGCATTTCCCATTCTATTTCTTCCTTTTCATTTGTTTCTTTCTGTATGCGTTCTCCCATCTCTAATTTTAATTTTTCTAATTTAATTTGCCTTCCAATTTCAATTTGTCTCATTTGCAATTCAGTATGTGAAACCATAATGAGAGACAAAGCAGATGGATCGAAAAGTTCTTCATCAACAAAAAACTGTACCACAATATTCTTAATTTCATGTTTTTCATGCTTGTTTTGACAGCAGGGATCCCATAATGGGAAGCATTTTCTAGAAAATATGTCCTTTTGGCCAGATTAAACAACTCCTGGGTAGGCTGAGCCAAAAAGCTTCTCAAATCAAACGACATTTTTGTTTTATAAAGTAATTATGGTAATAAAGATTGAGGGTAATTTGACAAAGTTTTTTTTAATGACAAGCCCAACAAAAATTTCACATGAAATGACAAGTACTATTTCACCTGAAATGACAATTAACATGTAATGACAATCCCCTATATGCCTATTGGGAAATACCAATTTTGTGAAGCAACTGTCAAGTCTTTTTGATAAGAAATGACAATTACCTGCCGTCACATGAAATGTCGGTTTTCAAATGCTTAAATGGTTTTATCCCGGACGAGCCCCCAATTTCTGTTACGAGCCAGAAAGTAAAAAAATAAACAAGCCTTTTGGAACAATTTAACAAAATTTATTTTCAAGGTCTCTTCAACCTGTAGAAGTAAGAAAATTAAATGTACTTAGCTCTGTTATGAAATAGCCTGTATGAATCTATTTTCCTTGATCCCACAGAATCCACAGTCCTAAATTAAAAATGATGTCCTTTAACAATCCAACACAGAATTCAGAAATAACTTTTCTTAAAAACCCAAACATCAAACTCCAAAGTCTGACTCAAAGAGAAAACTCAAGCTCTTTTATAGACCCTAAGATTTCTCTAGAATATTCCAGAGGGCTGTGGAATAAGATTAGGTAATTTTCTAAAAATGATGCCATCCTGACTCTTTCTGGAAGATTCTACAGTACTTTTCCTTGTAAACATGATGTTTACCAAATAAAATTAATCTGTGACTCATTTCTTTCCAGAAAGTTTTTTAAGAAGAATTAGGTCACCCAGTGGGTGTCAGAAAAATAAATTCTTATGTATAACACCATTCAAACACGAACCATCTTGTAGAATTTACTATTTCATTTTCAGTGAAGCGTAAAACAAAAGTCAAAATGCCATACGGAGGAAATCAGTACGCTTTTTCTTTAGCGAGAGGGCATGATTATTTGATTCAGCCACACTTTGATTGTTTGTATTTCAGTTTAACGGCCCAGTCAACATTATTTTAGGTCATTTTTGAGCCGGTCAGTAGCCATACTTTTCCAGGGCAGGCTTATACGTAAGCCCAGTACAGTGCACATTCTTTCGCCAGAAACTGACAACTGCCCTTCTTGAATCAGCGGAAGGGAGAGAATAACCGTATGCAGCTACACTTACTTAAATGAAACATATGGAGCATTGTAAATAGCAAGTTCTAAACTAAACTGCAAAGTTAATGTGAAAAAAATGTGATATTTTTCTTATCTATACTCCAAACATATGTTGAGGGTGTTCGTAAGAACAGCTTCATTGAGGAGGTTATAACGAGAACCCAAAACTTATGTCTTTAAACAGAAATCAGAAAACTGATATACCCCTGTAAACCCAAGTTTTCTCTATATAAATGAGATGTAGAAGAGTGTTCATCACACGGACTTGTTAACGTGATGAGAACCACAGCCTGGGTATTACTCAGATTATGGCTCGTGTGCCTGTACGGGAAGATAACCCACGATCGGCACCGAGTAAACAAACGTTAATACAGACGCACGGACCATACCCTGAGCAGCTTGTTGTACATGGTCACCTCTGCACCGTTTGCATCACGAGCTATTCCGTGTTCACCATTGCATTGTGCAACCTGGGTTATGCAATAAGTACTGATAGAAAAAACATACATGGCGTTTGATGTTAAAAAATAATGGCACAACAAGATATTCGCACACAATTCAGCTGCTAACTTTCAATATCAAATTGCTAACTAATTACATGTACAACACATAAAAAGCATGGCCCCTGCTCCTTAGCCGTGCCACATCGAGGAAAGAAAAAGTACAAGTAGAAGAAAATGAAATATATTATAGCCTTAGATGTTTACTGATTGCACAATTTGTGTGTTGACAGGAAATACAAATGATTATAAAGCAGTCTCTATGTTACTCTATTGCAGCAGTATTACAAGTAATGCCCTGGATCTAGCATGAAATAGTTTTCACCGAAGTTGCCGGTGTATAGTCATCCAGAATACGTCTTTCTTGTAGATGTAACCAAAATTCTGATCTGTCATGAATGTTAACCTTCGAAATCTCTGATCTGTGTTTTTGGACAGTCGTATAAAAACAATCTGTAGTTAGACACAACATTTGTCTTGACGCCTGGTCTCTTTAGGGGAGTGTTTGTTTGTTTGTTTGATTTGAGGTTTAACGTCCCCGTCAACAATGTAAAGGACATTTTGGAGACGTTGCTTCCAATTTTGTGGGACTTTAAACTTTATTACAATATACAAAATGTTACAATACTGTATACATATACATGGTAATACAATGTGCAACATACAAAAAACATTGTACAAAAGGGATTCAGAAGAAAGTCTGAAAGACTTTTTTAAATATGTCTCCCTGCAGACAGTAAAGGCATAAATATCGACGCAGTGATCTTTAACAATATGTTGTGGACTTTTACCCGACATTGAGATGAAATGACATCTCAAGCCCTGTCGCCCAATGAAACCAATAGGGTTTATAAGCATGGACGGACTTTCTCGCACCGATTTGCCTGGGCAAGCTTAGGTCCTCTAAGCGGTTTACCAGTACTCGTGTGCGGGTCAGTTTCAGCTCTGCATGGAAGCATCATGCAGCCCATACATTTCTTCAGTAGGGGAGTGTACTTTGTTTATTTAACCGAGTTATACGGTCCAGTTTGGCAGAAATGCTGCAGAATAATCGTAGTTTCAGCGTGAGCAAGATGGTGTAATACATTTTGTTCCGTAGACATACACTTGACGCCGAAATCACAATTTCATACGATTTTCTTTGAAAATATTGTTCATCGAACTGGAAAAGCAATATCTTGTTTTGAAATATAGTCAGAATGTTGCTGCGATATTTCAAGGCATTTAGTTTCTACTCCAATAGCAGCAAAAGTCAACGGATAGCCTTCTCGATTTATACAAACGAAAAAAACTTCTTCGAAGCCTTTTGTGTGATCTGTCTTCGAGGCAGTAATCTGTTTTCGCCGCAGCCGGTTGAACGGTGTGAGTACTTTATTTCATAGTAAGAAAAATTCTTCTTGAGCGCAGTATTTAACGTAGCGGGTTTGATGATGTCACATAAACATCTACTTTTCGCGACGTTTGCTACAAAAGACAAAATTGGAACGATGTACAAACTCTCATAAAAAAGCTTTGCAGTATAACAAATTCCTTATTTGGATTATTGACGGGGAACATGGGCTCATAATCCCCGCCTGAAAGTGATATCTGCCCTCGGTCTACGGCTCGGGCAAATATCGCTCTCAAGTTTGGAATATGATCCTATGCTCCCCGTCAAGACTCAAAATAACTTAAAATAACTTACAGTATGTATATGTCTCTTTATAGTCTATTCATGTGCCACACTTTGGTTACTGTTTGTGTCTCTTAACCCTTATCCTGCTGAATTTATTAATTTAGCCACACCCGTTTCTGAATGTTGACCATCAAATTACTTGATATAATGCATTTATTCAATTCACAAACTGCATGGCAGACCATTACGGAAACACGCCTATACAAATACATTGCAAATTTTACAAAGGCATAACTAAAACACGCCTATCTAATTTTGACCGCCTTGAATCCCACTTTTAAACAGTAAAACTGGGGATTACATAGGTAAACCTTATGTTCCGGTAAGCTATTCTACAACCCCCGGCGTCCAGAAATGTTAAAGTTTTTGCGTTAAAGTTTTTTAGTTGCTCATAAATTCTTTAGGTAAACATGGATTAAGTTCGTATTTGGTATTGTGAGAGATACTGGGCTACAGTTTTTATCTTCAGTATCAGCACCCATGACCTTAATGTCAAGGTCACAGACTTAGAATTTTAATGATAATTTTTTTATTAAAGTTTTTAGGAGCTCATTACTGCTTTATCTTTGGATGGATTTCGTTTTTACTGGGTATGGTTATAGATACTTGTCTCATATTTTTAGCAGCAGCATCAGCGCTCATGACCATAACCTTGGGGTCAAAATCACTGGCTAAGAATTCTTATGTTAACGTTTTTATGTTAAAGTTTTTAAGAGCTCATTACTTATTTACGTTTGATTGATTTAGTCCATACTTGGGCTGGTGATAGGTTCAAGTCAAACATTTTTATCAGCAGCCTTATCATACATGACCGTGACCTTTGGGTCAAGGTCACAGACTAAGGACTTTTCTGTTTTTGCACTGAAGATTTAAGATCATTTCTTGGTTGCCTTCAGACGAATTTACTTGAGACTTGGAATGGTGATAGATACTGCTTTAGATTTCTCGAGTGAGTTTGGCTTTCAAGGTCATGACCTCAAGGTCAAGGTCACTGTGGCTATCTTAAGAAAAACTTTGTCGTCGCTCTATTGCCTACATTTATTGGCATATTTAGTATAACGTCACACAAATGTTGCTTATGATAATATCTCCAGTAAGTTTGACTTTCAAGGTGATGACCTCAAGGTCAATGTCAATATGGCTATTTTTAGAAAAACTATGTCTTCGCTCAAGGGCCTACCTTTATTGTCGGATTTTTATTAGCTCACCGTCACGTAGTGACGAGGTGAGCTTTTGGGATCACTTTTTGTCTGTTGTCTGTTGTGCGTGCGTGCGTGCGTGCGTCCGTCCGAGCGTCCGTGCGTACGTAAACTTTCTTTAAACGTCATCTCCTCCTAAACCACTGATCGGATTTTGACCAAACTTCCCAGGAATGATTAGGTGGTCCCCTTTCAAAGTTGTTCAAATGGTTCCGGTCCGTTGCACATCTAGGTCATAGGAGCCAAAAATAAAATTTTTTCACCAAAACACTTTCTTCTCTGAAACCACAAGGCCTAGGGCTTTGATATTTGGTATGAAGCTTCATCTAGTGGACCCCCACCAAGATTGTTCAAATTATAGTGCTGGCGCCAAAAATGCCCCCGCCCCGGGGCCCTTTGGTTTTACATAGGCTTATATACGGAAAATCTTTAAAAATCTTCTTCTCTGAAACCACAAGGCCCAGGACTTTGATATTTAGTATGAAGCTTCATCTAGTGAACCCCTACCAAGATTGTTCAAATAATAGTGCTGGGACAAAAAATGCCCCCGCCACAGGGCCCTTTGTTTTTACATTGGCTTATATAGTGAAAAGCTTTAAAAATCTTCTTCTCTGAAACCATAAGGCCCAGGTCTTCGATATTTGGTATGAAGCTTCATCTAGTGGACCCCTACCAAGATTGTTCAAATAATAGTGCTGGGGCCAAAAATGCCCCCGCCCCGGGGCCATTTGGTTTTTACATTGGCTTATATAGGGAAAATCTTTAAAAATCTTCTTCTCTGAAATCACAAGGCCCAGGACTTTGATATTTGGTATGAAGCTTCATCTGGTGGACTCCTACCACGATTGTTCAAATTATAGTGCTGGGGCAAAAAATGCCCCCGTCCCGGGGCCCTTTGGTTTTACATAGGCTTATATAGGGAAAATCTTTAAAAATCTTCTTCTCTGAAACCGCAAGGCCCAGGACTTTGATATTTAGAACGAAGCTTCATCTTATGGACCTCTACCAAGATTGTTCAAATTATAGCCATTGGGCCAAAACTGCCCCCGCCCCGGGGCCCTTTGGTTTTACATAGACTTATATAGGGAACATCTTTAAAAATCTTCTTCTCTGAACCCACAAGGCCTAGGTCTTTTATATTTGGTATGAAGCTTCATCTAAAGGGCCCCTAACAAGATTATTCAAATTATAGTGCTGAGGCCAAAAATGTCCCCGCCCCGGAGCCCTTTGGTTTTACATAGGCTTATATATCTTTAAAAATCTTCTTCTCTGAAACCGCAAGGCCCAGGACTTTTATATTTGGTATGAAGCTTCATCTGTTGGACCCCTACAAAGATGATTCAAATTATAGTGCTGGGGCAAAAAATTCGCCCGCCCCGGGGCCCTTTGGTTTTACATAGGCTTATATAGGGAAAATCTTTCAAAATCTTTTCTCTCAAGCCACAAGGCCTAGGACTTTGATATTTGGTATGAAGCTTCATCTAGTGGACCCCTACCAAGATTGTTCAAATAATAGCCCTTGGGCCAAATATGCCCCCGCTCCGGGGCCCTTTGGTTTTACGTAGACTTATATAGGGAAAATCTTTAAAGATCTTCTTCTCTGAAACCACAAGGCCTAGGTCTTTTATATTTGGTATGAAGCTTCTTCTAAAGGACCCCTCCAAGATGATTCAAATTATAGTGCTTGGGCCAAAAGGGGCCCCGCCCCGGGGCCCTTTTGTTTTACATAGGCTTATATATAGGGATAATCTTTAAAAATCGTCTTCTCTGAAACCACAAGGCCCAGGACTTTGATATTCGGTATGAAGCTTCATCTAATGGACCTCTACCAAGATTGTTCAAATTATAGCCCTGGGGCCAAAAATGCCCCCACTCTGGGGCCCTATGGTTTTACATAGACTAATATAGGGAAAATCTTTAAAAATCTTCTCTGAAACCACAAGGCCTGGGTCTTCTATATTTGGTATGAAGCTGCAACTAGTGGACCTCTATCAAGATTATTCTAATTATAGCCGTTATACCAAAAATGTCCCCGCTCCGGGGCCCTTTGGTTTTACATAGACATATATTGGGAAATCTTTAAAAATCTTCTCTGAAACTGCAAGGCCAAGGCCTTTGATATTAAGTGTGGAGCTTTATCTAGTGGACCTCTACCAAAATTGTTCAAATTATAGCCCTGGGGCCACAAATGCCCCCACCCGGGGCCCTTTGGTTTTACATAGATTTATATAGCCCCGGGGCCATTTGGTTTTGCATAGGCTTATGTAGGGAATATCTTTAAAAAAAATCTTCTTCTCTGAAACCGCAAGGCCCAGGTCTTTGATATTTGATGTGTAGCTTCATCTAGTGGACCTTTGCCAAGATTGTTCAAATTATAGCCTTTGTTGATGTTTGGTATGAAGCTTCACCTTTAAGACCTCCCTCAACATTATGCACATTAAAGCCCTGGGGCCAATAATGGCCCTCTCTGGGGCCCACTTGTTACACTATGGATCAGGTGAGCGATCCAGGGCCATCATGGCCCTCTTGTATAAATTCACACAAATGTTGCATATGATAATATCTCAAGCGAGTTCAACTTTTAAGGTCATGACCTCAAGGTCAAGGTCTTTGTGGCTATTTTTAGAAAAAAAAACTTTGTCATCCCTCTAGCACCTATATTTATTGATTTTTGGGGGGTTTTGGTTTAACGGCCTTTCAAGATTATTTCACTCATATCGAGCGAATCGTTAATCAGAGGTGGGCGAAAACCGGATTACCCGGAGAAAAAACACCTGACCTTCCGTTGCAGAACTTGGCGTCTCACATGTGACCCGAGCCATGCTCGAACCTACAGCGGTGAGAGACCTAATGATTAAGAGTCAGCGCTCTTAACCGCTAGGCCCGTATATTTATTGATAAATTTTAATATAACTTCACACAAATGTTGGGTATGATAGTATCTTGAGCAGGTTTGTCTTTCAGTGTCCTGAGGTAGAGGTCACGGTCACGGGCTATTTTCAGAATAACTTTGTCATGGTTGTATGGGCTACAATTGTTGATGAATTTTGCCATAACTTTGCACAAATGTTGCTTATGATAATATCTCGAGCGAGTTCGCCTTCCAAGGTCATGAGCTCTAGATTAAGGCCAGTGTGGCTATTTTTTGAAAACTTTGTCCCCGCTTTATAACTTCATACACACGTTGGGTATGATAATATCTCAAGGGAGTTTGACTTTCAGGGTCCTCTGGTCAAGGTCAATGTCACTGTGGCTATTTTAAAAAAAAATCTTTGTCTTTGCTCTAGCGACTACATTTATTGATAGATTTTAATATAATATATTGATATAGCACTGGATTCTTTCTTTGTGACTTTGTTTCTGTTATGAGTCTGAAAATTTGCCTTTGCCCAACTGAGTCAAAGCGCGACTTCCGGTGAACTATCCTGTCTGGCGACAGGTCTTATTCTAATTTCTGCTCTAAAATATAGATTATTGATAGTCGTTAGAACCACATTGATGAGGCGGTTCTAACAAGTACCCACGATCTATATGTGAGTCAGAAATAAAAAAAAATATCACAATTTTTCATCTTAAATTTTTCATTTTTTTGGCGATAAAGGTTTTTGTATAGGCGTGTTCTTGTAATGAAAAACGAAAATTTTAAGATGAAAAACAGTGATATTTTTCTTATTTTAGCTCGAGGCGGTTCTAACAAGTACCCATAATCTATGTTTTAGAGCAGAACTAAGAAAAATAAGGGTTTTCTCTGTTAACCCCAGTTTTACTATATAAAAGTGGGGTTCAAAGGGGTCAGAATTATATAAACATGTTTGCGTGATGCAGTGTAGATCCTGATCAAGCATCTTATCCGATCTAGATCTGTACTGTTTGCAAAGGTAGGTGTTGTCATGTTCAGGGCCCAGTTGTTCAAAGGATCGTTAGCTTAATGAGCTTGTTAGTGGCCATATTGTTAACTTTTCTAGCAAGTACAATATCCAAAATTTGGGTATTTTTGCTAAACAAATGTAAGTGGCTTTTGCATATGCAAAAGCTACTCACATTTTTTCAGCAAAAACATTAGTACATTTGCCATATTAAATGATCATGTTAAGTTTTGAACAACTGGCCCAAGAAGGATAATGGTTAATCATTAGGTCTGTCTTTGTTGTGGGTTTGAGAAGGGCTTTGGTCACATTGAGCTGCCGAGTTCTGAATTGAAGGTCGGGGTTATTTTGCTCTGGGTACTCTGCACTTCGCCCACCTCTGATTAATGACCGGCTCGAAATCGGTGAAAACATCTTGAAAAGGCCATCAAAAGGCACTTCTTGTGTCAGAAGTTTCCTTGGGGTAGTGGTTAAGCTACTCGCCATGTAAATTGGGGGTCATGAGTTTGGTTCTGAACTTCTCCAGACTTTCAGAGGAGTCTTTAAACCCAGGTCATGTCTCCATATAACCTTAGTTGTTGGTGGGGCATAAAACTCGAGGCCCAAACAAACAGTGCAGACCCAGATCAGACTGAGGGAGCAGTCTGATCAGGTTCCACACTGATTGCCTTAGTTTCCGTTTGCACCTTAAGAGAATTACAGCAAATCCTTAAGGTGTCCCAATTTTCAGAATCTTTACTTTGGTAAATAGGTTGGCATGGGCTTAAAGGTCAGAGGACATTGAACAGAGAATTGGTGGAAGTGTTATGTGCTATTGATTTGTTTTAGAAATTCGATTTTAAGGTCATTTATTCCCTTTATGGATTATCTGGATAATGATGCTGTTAGTTAAAACTTTTGGGTTTTGTGACAAGATTTCTGCTATTCTACTTGTACTGGCTGTTCTTAACCCTCCAAGTGCTACAGAAAATCCTAGAACAGATGACAATATATTGTTTTTAGCTCGCCTGTACGATAGTACAGAAGAGCTATAGCAGTCACACTGGTGTCGGCTTGACCGTTTACGTATCTGTGTACGTCACTCAGTTAAAGTTTTTGAGGTCAAGGTCACATACTTAGACATTTTAAAACAGATGACAATATATTGTTTTTAGCTCGCCTGTACGATAGTACAGAAGAGCTATAGCAGTCACTCTGGTGTCGGCGTGACCGTATACGTATCTGTGTACGTCAGTGACAGTTACAACCGCTTGATGGATTTAGTTACTTCTTGGACTGATGTTACATATTGGTCTAAAGTTTCGCACAGTACCAGCCCAACCCCTCAATGACCTTGAGGTCAAGGTCACAGACTTAGAAATTTTATGTTGACGTTTTTGGTTAAAGTTTTCTATTGCTCTATATCTCTAAAACCACTTGATGGATTTAGTTACTTCTTGGACTCATGCTACACATTGGTCTAAAGTTTCGCATAGTACCAGACCCATCCCCTCAGTGACCTTGAGGTCAAGGTCATGGACTTCGAAATTTTATGTTGAAGATCTTGGTTCAAGTTTTCTTTTGCTCTATAGAAGAAAAATGTCATTTTTGATAACTTGCCCTCATCCAATTTAGGCTGCCAAAAGCGAGCTATGTTGTTATCTGACAACTCTTGTTATTTTAATAACGCTTCATATTTCATGTCGATCTGCTTTCTAGCAGATGATTGAAATGCAATTTTAAGCCTTATTATGCTCCCGGAATGTGAGACATTCGGGGGGGGGGGGGGGGGGGCATATAGTTTTGGTCTTTCTGTCTGTTTGTCCATTTATCTATTTGTCTGTCTACAAAAACCTTAACATTGGGCATAAATTTTGAATGATAATAGATAGAGCTTTCATATTTCACACGAGTATACCTTATTACATGACCATTACCGTGGTACCATAATTTTTGATCTTGTGACCTTGACCTACTTTTTTTCAAAAATTAACATTGGCAACATTGGTCATAACTTGTGAATGGCGCTGTCCGAGGCATCAGTGTTTCACAAACATTTTTTTTTCGGTAAATAAGGATAAATTCACTTTGAAAACGCTG
The DNA here is from genome assembly GCA_963580285.1 of Lucinisca nassula. Taxonomy (NCBI): domain Eukaryota; kingdom Metazoa; phylum Mollusca; class Bivalvia; order Lucinida; family Lucinidae; genus Lucinisca; species Lucinisca nassula. The sequence goes on along the minus strand of OY757013.1, from coordinate 109,517,347 downwards.
TCTTCTAATTAATAGATGCGATTGAAGTGTTGTCTATTGTTGGTGTTGGATAATAAAGGAAGAAAAAAGTCATATGATCTGTTGTTATAGCAGCAGCCAATCATACCATGACATCACATTAATATCCCCTTTCTCTGATTCACGAAAGACAGTTATAGCTCAGTATGACCTATTCACTGGGCTATTAAACTCCAAATAAACAAACTGATCAATATGACCTAAATAGTGTTGACTGGGCCATGTCCAAAGAAGCAGAAATACAAAAGTTATTGCATAGATATCCAACAAAGGCTCAGATAAGACTGCACCATCACGAAAACACGCCTTTATAATTCTGACACACTTGAACCCCACTTTTATATAGTAAAACTGGGGTTTACATGGGTAAACCTTATGTTTCGATGAGGCGGTTCTAACGAGTATCCACAATCTATGTTTTGAGCAGAAATAAGTAAAAATATCACAATTTTTCATTTTGATCTTAATTTTTAGCTCACCTGAGCACGAAGTGCTCAAGGTGAGCTTTTGGGATCGGTCTTTGTCCGTCGTCCGTGCGTCCGTCGTCAACTTTTGGTTTAAACAACTTCTTCTCCAAAGCTGCTGGACAGATTTTGATCTAATTTCACAGGAATGCTCCTTTGGTGATCCTCTACCAAAATTGCTCAAACTGTTCCGCTCGGGTGAACAAAATGGCCGCCAGAGCTAACAATAGAAAAATATTTAATCGACTTCTCCTGCTTAACCAGTGGATGGATTTTAAAATTATTTCACAGGAATGTTCCTTGGATGACCTTCTACTAAAATTGCTCAAATCGTTCCGCTCGATTGAACAAAATGGCCACCAGAGCTAAAAATAGAAAAACCTTTAAACGGCTTCTTCTCCTTAACCAGTGGATGGATTTTGAAATTATTGCACAGGAATGTTCCTTGGGTGCCCCTCTACCAAAATTGCTCAAACGGTTCCGCTCGGATGAACAAGATTGCCGCCAGAGCCAGTGGAAGGATTTTGGAATTATTGCACAAGAATGTTCCTTGGGTGCCCCTCTATTAAAATTGCTCAAACCGTTCCGCTCGGGTGAACAAAATGGCCGCCAGAGCTAAAAATAGAAAAAACCTTTAAAGGACTTCTTCTTCTTAACCAGTGGATGGATTTCGAAATTACTGCACAGGAATGTTCCTTTGGTGACCCTCTACCAAAATGGCTCAAATCGTTCCGCTTGGCTGAACAAGATGGCCGCCAGAGCTCAAAATAGAAAAAAACCTTTAAACGACTTCTTCTCCTTAACTAGTGGATGGATTTTGAAATTACTTCACAGGAATATTCCTTGGGTGACCCTCTACCAAAATTGCTCAAACCGTTCCGCTCAGGTGAACAAGATGGCCACCAGAGCTAAAAATAGAATAACCTTTAAAAGACTTTTTCTCCGTAACCAGTGGATTGAAATTGAAATTATTTCACTGGAATGTTCCTTGGGTGACCCTCTACCAAAATTGCTCAAACCGTTCTGCTCGGGTGAACAAAATGGCCACCAGAGCTAAAAATAGAAAAATCATAAAACGAGTTCTCCTTAACCAGTGGATGGATTTTGATATTATTTCACAGGAATGTTCCTTTGGTGAACCTCTACCAAAATTGCTAATACCGTTTCGCTCAGGTGAACAATATGGCCACAAGAGCTAAAAATAAAAAAAAAACCTTCAAACGACTTCTTCTCCTTAACAAGTGGATGGATTTTGAAATTATTTCACAGGAATGTTCGTTTGGTGACCCTCTACCAAAATTGCTCATACTGACCCGCTCAGGTGAACAAAATGGCCACCAGAGCTTCTCCTGCTTAACCAGTTGATGGATTAATAGCCCTAGGCCAAAAACGGCCCCGCTCCGGGGCCCATTGGTTTTACATAGGCTTATATAGGGAAAACATTTCAAAATCTTCTTGTCTGAAACAAGAAGGCCCAGGTCTTTGAAATTTGGTATGTAGCTTCGTCTAGTGGACCGCTACCAAGATTGTTCAAATTATAGCCCTGGTGCCAAAAAGAGCCCCGTCCCGGGGCCCACTGGTTTTACTACATAGGCTTACATATGGAAAACCTTTAAAAATCTTCTTGTCTTAAACCATAAGGCCCAGATCTTTGATATTTGGTATGAAGCTCCATCTAGTGAACCTCTACCAAGATTGTTCAAATTATTGCCCTGGGACCAAAACAGGCCCCGCCCCGGGGCCCACTGGTTTTACATAGGCTTATATTGGGAAAACGTTTAAAAATCTTCTTGTCTGAAACCAGAACGCCCAGGTCTTTGATAGTTGGTGAGTAGCTTCGTCAAAGGGACCGCTACCAAGATTGTTCAAATTATAGCCCTGGGGCCACAAACGCCCCCGCGCCAGGGTCCACTGGTTTTACATAGGATTTTATAGGGAAAACCTTTACAAATCTTCTCGACTCAAACCAGAAGGCCCAGGTCCTTGATATTTGGTATGAAGCGTCATCTAGTGGACCTCTACCAAGATTGTTCAAATTATAGCCCTTGGGCGAAAAATGCCCCCCACCCCGGGGCCCTTTGGTTTCGCATAGACTTATATAGCCCTGGTGCATAGGCTTATGTAGGGAATATCTTTATAAAAATCTTCTCTGACACCGCAAGGCCCAGGTCTTTGATATTGGTGTGTAGCTTCATCTAGTGGACCTTTGCCAAGATTGTTCAAATTATAGCCTTTGTTGATGTTTGGTATGAAGCTTCACCTTTAAGACCTCCCTCAACATTATACATATTAAAGGCCTGGGGCCAATAATAGCCCTTCCTGGGGGCCCACTTGTTACACTATGGATCAGGTGAGCGATCCAGGGCCATCATGGCCCTCTTGTTTTTTTTTGTTTTCAGTGGAAAATGTGCAATGTATTTGTATAGGCATGTTTTCATATTGCATAAGCGCAGTCTTACCAGAGACTTTGATGCTCATTATAGGAATCAATTTCAGTTTTGTGGATTTAATCTATGTGTAAACTCATGCGAATCACTCACAAACTTAGCATGAAGTCGAATACTCACAAACTGCATGAAGCCACGTTTGTATGTTATTCGCCGGAGAAAGCCACCAAAATGATAATTGATTCCTTATACATCATGGAAACACGCCTATATAATTTTACCCCCTTATTATACACTCGGAATACGCAGTATGCCATGGGCGTATATAGTTTTCGTTTTTTCTGTGTGGTTGTGTGTGTGTGTGTGTGTGTGTGTGTGTGTGTGTGTGTGTGTGTGTGTGTGTGTGTGTGTTAACATTTTCGTGTCCGCTCCATAACTTTTGAACCGCTTGACATATTTTCATGACACTTTACATAAATGTTAATCACCATGAGACGACGTGCAGAACACATGAACCGTAACTCTTGCTTTTCTACTTTCAGAGTTATTGCCCTCTGTATGTTTTAACTTGCATTTTCGTGCCGCTCCATAACTTTTCAACCGCTTGATACATGTTCACGAAACTTCACAAATGTTAAACACCATGAGACGATGTGCAGAACACATGAACCGTAACTCTTGCTTTTCTACTTTCAGAGTTATTGCCCTTTGCATGTTAAACTTGCATTTTCGTGTCCGCTCCATAACTTTTCAACCGCTTGATATATTTTCATAAAACTTCTCATAAATGTTAAACACTATGAGACGACGTGCAGAACACATGAACCGTAACTCTTGCTTTTCTACTTTCAGAGTTATTGCCCTTTGGATGTTTTAACTTGCATTTTCGTGTCCGCTCCATAACTTTTCAACCGCTTGATATATTTTCACGAAACTGCACATAAATGTTAAACACCATGAGACGATGTGCAGAACACATGAACCGTAACTCTTGCTTTTCTACTTTCAGAGTTATTGCCCTGTGTATGTTTTAACTTGCATTTTCGTGTCCGCTCTATAACTTTTAAACCGCTTGATATATTTTCATGAAACTTCGCATAAATGTTAAACACCATGAGACGACGTGCAGAACACATGAACCGTTACTCTTGCTTTTATAGTTTCAGAGTTATTGCCCTTTGTATGTTTTAACTTGCATTTTCGAGTCCGCTCCATAATTTTTCAACCGCTTGATATATTTTCATGAAACTTCACATCAATGTTAAATACCATGAGACGACGTGCAGAACACATGAACCGTAACTCTTGCTTTCCTACTTTCAGAGTCATTGCCCTTTAAATGTTATAGTTTGCATTTTCGTGTCCGCTCCATAACTTTTAAACTGCTTGACATATTTTCATGAAACTTCACATAAATGTTAAACACCATGAGACGACGTGCAGAACACATGAACCGTAACTCTTGCTTCCTACTTTTAGAGTTATTGCCCTTTGAATATTACGAGTTTTACCATACACCTGTGTCCGCTCTGTAACTCTAAAACCGTTTCAGATAATTTCATGAAACTTCAAACAAATGTAAAGCAAAATAATAGGATGGGCAGAACACAAGAATCTTAACTCTTGTTTGCATACATTACAAATTATTTCCCTTTGAAGATTATAAATTATGTGTCTGCTAACATCTTCGTGCCTTCTCCATTACTTTTAAACGGCTTGACATATTTTCATGAAACTCCACACGAATGTTAAACACCATGAGACGACGTGCAGAACACATGAACCATAACTCTTGCTTTCCTACTTTCAGAGTTATTGCCCTTTGAATCTTGAAACTGGCCATTCTATGGAATATGGCCTGTATATGCAAAGAAGCTTTCGACATTGCTATTTTCAGCTGAGGTGATGGCACTGGCCGGGGGTATACGTGCCCCACCGGGCACTTTTGTCTAGTTTCCGTTCTAAAATATAGATTGTAGGTACTTTTATAATACCGCTCCATATCTCCTGAACCCTTTGATAGATTTTCATTAAACTTTGGCCAATTATTCGTCTCAGTGAGCTGGTGTGCAGAACCAATAAATGAACAATGCCGATTCAAGGTCACGGTTGAAGGTCACGAGTTTGAAACTTGGAATTTTGTGTCCGTTCAATATCTCCTATACTCATGGAAGGATTTTCATTAAACTTTGTTCAAATATTCTTCTCATTGAGCTAATGTGCAGAATCCATAAATGAACCATGCCGACTCAAGGTCAAGGTCATATTTTAAGGTCAAGAATTTAAAAGTTTGATTTTTGTGTCCGTTCAATATCTCCTTTACCCTTCAAAGGATTTTCATTAAACTTTGGTCAAATATCCCCCCTCAGTGAGCTGATGTGCAGAACCCATAAATGAACCATGCCGACTCAAGGTCAAGGTCACGTTTATTTAAAGGTCTCGAGTTTAAAACTTTGAATTTTTTGTCCGTTCAATATCTCCTTTTCCTCTCAAAAGGATTTTCATTAAACGTTGGTCAATTACCCCCCTCAGTGAGCTGATGTGCAAAACCCATAAATGAACCATGCCGACTCAATGTAAAGATCACATTTGAGGGTCACGAGTTTGAAACTTTGACTGTTTTTGTCCGGACCATATCTCCTTTACCCCTCAAAGGATTTTCATTAAACTTTGGTCAGTTATCCCCCTCAGTGAGCTCATGTGCAAAGCCCATAAATGAATCATGTTGACACCAGGTCAATGTCACATTGGAAGGCCACGAGTGTGAAACTTTGAATTTTGTGTCCCGTCCATATCTTCTTTACCTTTCAAAGGATACAAGATACAAGAAACTTTATTTAGTGTCGGTTATATACACCAAGTAACATTAGCTGCAAGAGCTATTTTCCGACAAAACATATAAATAGAGAAAAGGTCAAATTCAACAAGTTTAAAGCAACAAATGTAAAACAGCTAAAAGAGAAGAAAGAGGTAAATACATAGGATCTAAGTACATATGTTAAAAATAATTAAATCAATATATTAAATATATTGAAAAAGTAAATAAGGAAATAAATAAGATAATAATAATAATAGAAAAAATATGATAATAATAGTAATTAAAGAAAAAAAAAAAAAAAAAATATATATATATATATATATATATATATATATATATATATATATATATATATATAGAGAGAGAGAGAGAGAGAGAGAGAGAGAGAGGAGAGAGAGAGAGAGAGAATATCAACAAAGTCCGATATCGCCACACAATTTTGTATATTTTTACGCTTCTACCGGTTTCACTGTTCTAACAGATTTTCAAGAAGACGTTAAGTTATTGACATAGCAACAATGCGTAACGACGTTACTTCCGGCGTTACTTCCGGCGTCAGTAACGTTACGTTCATAAACAATGATAAAAAACGTTATTATAACAAATAAAAATCAAAAATGAGTTCCTTTAAGAGCAATGAAAACATTCATAAGAAAGAAAATGGGTCATACTACGTAGTTGCGGCTAATAAAGCCTCATCAGTGACCCTGTAATGATCCGGCAAAGAAAGCCAGAGGAAGCGTACTGCAATTTTGCGAATTTCGAATAGGCAGTCGATTCAAAGACTGATATAAATCAAAATGGGGTCCAAATAATTAAAAGCCTGTCTAGAATATGAGTCTTAACCACTAATTTATTTCTGATTTCTCAGAATATTCACGGTGATCTCAAAGGACCAAAAGTAAAGTATAAACTGCACTATGGTTGCACTGCACTAAAGTCTGGTCGGTGAATACCCTGAGGGCACGTGTCCCTATCAATGAAGTTTATTCAACTTCGGCTTCAGAGTATTGATGAAAAGTTTTTCTTTTGCCCGTCGTAAAGTTGTACTCTCAGAATACATCTTATAAAAGGGGAAAATCTTATATTTCGGGTTCAGAGAATGGGCACAATTTGCTACATGCTCACAAACCTTAAGCATTCTTGTCTTTGGGTCACGAATTTGCTGATTATGTATCGTAACTCTTTGTCGTAATAAGTTACCAGTTTCGCCAATATATTCCTCTCCACAGCCTCTGCATTTCATGACGTATATCACATTTTTTTACGTCACAGGACATGTTCTCGTGGATTTTGAAGTTTATTGCATTTTGTAACTTTTGGAGTATTGTTCGATGTGAATTTTGCTTTTGTAAGTAAGCGATTAAGACTGTAAGGCTGCCTTTTGCTCTTAATTAATTTGTATTTATTCAAAATATTTCGCATTTTATCATCCTCTTTTAAAATTGGGACATGATTCAGTATAACTTTATACATTTCGGGATCTTTTGGGTTGTTGTGAGTTGACGCGTATGGAATAATGTTCTCTTCGGACTTTTCTTTTACTGTCCGAAGAGTGGTTTTATCTAATGACATGGCTCTGTTTATGCCATGTTCAATGATCTGTATGGGATATTACTGCTTAATCAGAAATGTTTTTAGCTCACCAGAGCCGAAGGCTCCGGGGGAGCTTTTAGGATAGGCAGTTGTCCGTCGTCGTCTGCGTCGTCGTCGTCGTCGTCGTCGTCGTCTGCGTCTGCGTCTGCGTCGTCAACACTTTCAAACGACATCTCCTCTGAAACCACTGGGCCGATTGAGTCCAAATTTCATCTGTAGCATCCTTGGGTTGGGGGATTGAAAGTTTGTGTTTTTTATGAAATTCGGCTCATTGGTTTGGTTGCTATGGCAACTTAGAGTTTCCATAGACTTATAATGAGGAAAATTGAAAAATGGCATTTACTGCCAAGCCACTGCAGATATTTTGACAAAACTTTCATAGAAATATTCCTTAGGCAATCTACTATCTGCCATATGATTTTAGGCCTACTGCTCATTTGTATTGGTTGCCATGGAAACCAAAATGAAAAAAATAGAAAAAAAAATACTTAAAAAATCATCTCCTCAGAAACCGTATGCTCTATGAGGCTGAAAGTTTATGGAAATATTCACCATATTTGCCTTTACAGGTTTTGTGTTTTTTATGAAATTCGGCTCTTTAGTTTGGTTGCTATGGCAACTTAGATTTTCCATAGACTTATAATGGGAAAATTGAAAAATGGCATTAACTACAAAGCCTTTGCAGATATTTTGACAAAACTTTCATAGAAATGTTCCTTTAGTAAACTTCTCTCAGCCATATGCTGTTATGTCAACCTGGGGGTCCAGTAGGTTGTGCCGGGGCCATGCCCCACCCCAGTACTTCATAAAATGACTTATATCTCAGAAACCTTACAGATCCCCACCCCTAAACCATATATATTCTTGTTCCTATTGATAAGACGCATTCAGTGACACCAACCTGGAGGTCCTCCGGGATGTGCCGAGGCCATGCCCCACCCCCTCCACTTCATAAAAGGCCCAATATCTCGGAAACCATTCAGATCCCCACCCCTGAACCCTATATACTCTTGTTCCTTATGATAAGACGCATTCAGTGACATCAAACTGGGGGTCCCCCGGGATGCGGCGGGGCCATGTCCCGCCCCTCCATTTCATAAAAGGCCCAATATCTCGGAAACCTTACAGATCCCCACCCCTAAACCATATATATTCTTGCTCCTTATGATAAGACGCATTCATTGACCCCAAATTGGGGGTCTTCCGGGGTGCGCCGGAGCCATGCCCCACCCCTTCACTTCACAAAAGGCCATATATCTCAGAAACTGTTCAGATCCCCACCCCTAAACCATATATGTTCTTGTTCATTATGATGAGACACATTCAGTGACACCAACCTGGGGGTCCCCAGGGATGTGCTGGGGCCATGCCCCACCCCCTCCATTTCATAATATCACAATATCTCGGAAACCTTACAGATCCCCACCCCTAAACCATATATATTCTTGTACCTTATGATAAGACACTTTCATTGACACCAACCTGGGGGTCTCCCTGGGCCTTGCCCCACCCCTGCACTTCACAAAAGGCCTTATATCTCAGAAACTGTTCAGAGCCCCACCCCTAAACCATATATATTCATCTTCCTTATGATAAGGCACATTCATTGACACCAGCTTGTGAGTCCCCGGGGCATGCCCGGGCCTTGCTCCACCACTTGACTTCATTAAAAGCCACATATCTCAGAAATAGTTCAGATCCCCCCTAAACCATATATATTCTTGCTCCTTATGATAAGACACATTCATTGACCCCAAATTGGGGGTCTTCCGGGGTGCGCCAGAGCCATGCCCCACCCCTTCACTTCACAAAAGGCCATATATCTCAGAAGCTGTTCAGATCCCCACCCCTAAACCATATATGTTCTTGTTCATTATGATGAGACACATTCAGTGACACCAACCTGGGGGTCCCCAGGGATGTGCTGGGGCCATGCCCCACCCCCTCCATTTCATAATATCACAATATCTCGGAAACCTTACAGATCCCCACCCCTAAACCATATATATTCTTGTACCTTATGATAAGACACTTTCATTGACACCAACCTGGGGGTCTCCCTGGGCCTTGCCCCACCCCTGCACTTCACAAAAGGCCTTATATCTCAGAAACTGTTCAGAGCCCCACCCCTAAACCATATATATTCATCTTCCTTATGATAAGGCACATTCATTGACACCAGCTTGTGAGTCCCCGGGGCATGCCCGGGCCTTGCTCCACCACTTGACTTCATTAAAAGCCACATATCTCAGAAATAGTTCAGATCCCCACCCCTAAACCATATATATTCTTGTTCCTTATGATAAGACTCATTCAGTCACACCAACTTGGGGGTCTCTTTGTGCTGAGGCAATGTGCCCCGCCCTTCCACTTCATAAAAGGCCATATATTTCAGAAACCATTAAATCACCACCCCATATTCATCTATGTTCTTGTTCCTTATTATTAGCACACCTACTGTAGGGGTGTCCGCAGGGGCCAGTCCTCTCATTTCCACTTCATGAAAGGATATCTTGGAAACCGTTCAGATTCCCACCCCTAAACCATATATATACTTGGTCCTTATGATGAGACACATTTAGGGACAACAATCTTGGGCTTTCCTGGGAACGACAGGGCATGCTCCAACCTCTCCACTTATATCTCCAGCCATGCAGATCCCAACTGCTAAACCATATATATTCTTGTTCTTTGTGATAAGACACATTTAGTGATACCAACCAGGGCTCCATTGGGTCCATGCCCCACCCCCTCTACTTCATAAAAGGCCTAATGTTTCATATACTGAGTCCACATGGATGCTCATTTGGATATGGGGGTTCATTTGGCAGATTAAAATGATATCATGTTAAAATACATGGCTGCAATTTGGCAGTGCCCACCTGAGCTCTGGTGAGCATAGTGGCCCATGGGCCTCTTGTTAGTTTTTTCATTCGTGTTTGGACCACATGTTCTTCAGAGACGATTGTTCTAAGGTGGCGTGCTAGATTGTATGGTATGTTTACCTTTGTGTGTCGTGGGTGACAAGAATTAAATGAAAGATATTGCTTGCTGTCGGTTTCTTTATAGAATATATCAGTTTCTATTTTACCACCATGGTTCTTTACCAATACATCTAAAAATGGTTGTTGCACACCACTGTATTCAAGGGGGGAAACCTACGTCACGATGACGTCACACAGAAAGACAATGGCAGCCGCCATCTTGAAAGTACTTCTCGCTTCGGTAAGTGTTTTTGTGTTAAACAGATGATTTAAGCACAATATTGACACAGTTTTTATCGCAGAGTACGGGCGAAATAACAATGTTTTGTCTGCAAAAAGAAATTTGTGCAGGCTTTCAGTAGTATGGATAAACACGTTGGATTTAGTTCATTTCAGCGATCCATTCGTCAACACTCTGGATATGAAAATCATTCATATGAAGCAGCGCAGTGTTTTCATTAATCCTCTCATAACGAGTACACGACTTTTTCAGAAGAAAATACCATAGAAGTGTTTATTAGTATTAAAATTAAAATTTTTGAACTTTATAAGGCGTTTTCAGTAAATGGTATCGTTAACACTCGATCAGAAATGAGATACGTACACACTCTGAAAACCAGCATATAGTTGTTTTTTTTTTTTTTTTTTTTTTTGGTTTTACGGCCCTTTCAAGATTATTTCACTCATATCGAGCCGATCGCTAATCAGAAGTGGCCGAAAACCGGAGTACCCGGAGAAAAACCACATGACCTTTTGCGTAGAACTTGGCGTATCACACATGACCCGAGCGAGGCTCGAACCACAGCGGTGAGAGACCTAATGATCAAGAGTCAGCGCTCTTAACCACTAGGCCACATATAGTTGTTTCTCGTGACAACCTGAAAAGCAGGGTAACAAGTATCTTTGACAATAGTGGTGGCCAGATGAACAGCCGATCACAATTTCCGCTCTCTTGTCACTTAAGAAGACATTGCCCAGTCTAGAACATTGTCGCACTTGAACAATTTACAATGTTGCGCCGATTTGCGAAAAAAATGACGATAAAACAAATGGTTCAGAATTAAAATATCTGTAAAATTAAGAAGCCCTTGAGCCACTATACTCACCCTAGTTCAGTTGGGCTCTGCCCCATGGAAGACATGCGTTTCATTAGAAAAGGCTAGAAAAATCTAAGTAGAGGCCCACCCAAGGACTATGCTGCGAAATTAGGTTTCTAGCTTTTCTTGTTTCTTGTGAAAACGTTGACAAAATATTAATATTGGCCTAATTTTTGGGAGAAGATTTAAAGAATAGATGAACAAATAAGCTGAAGATGCTTATTGCCTTTTATACAATATAAGCCATCATTACTGCATTGCATACAAATGTTCTAGAAAAGGGTAATCCCTTTGAAGCAAGGACTACAAGACAGAACTAATAACTGTGGAGTGTACACGATTTCTTATGGACCAGACTAGCTAGTTTCGGCCAGTTAGGCCGCATCACTAACCCTCAAACATTTACGAACCCCTGCAGTGGCATCAATGATCCCAAATGACTGGAAAATAAATCCACACTTTGATGAAGAGCAGATAAACATTTTACGGACGCCAAATATTCCCATAACACCAGCTACGGTGAAATATATTACTTTCTAGAAAAATGTAATCCTTTGGAAGCAAGGGCAACAAGAAAATAAAAATAAAGCCACACTATGATAAAGATTGAAGTTTCAACATTTTATAGTTCCTAGGAAATTTTTGATGAAATTTAACTTAGACCTATGATAGAGAGAAAGATTTAAAGTAAAGATGAAATGGGATGTCAAGAAAAACACTGCCTCTTACACTATGTAAGTTATCATCCCAACTGCATATGAAAAATAGAAGTGAAGGCAATGATTTGGAATCGATACAATTAACCCACTGCTCCCATCAGAGACACCAAAAAGAAAGAAACACAAGCATGAAATAACTAGACTCTAAACATCACTAGCGGAAAGCCAAAGGACAGTTTCTTTCCAACAAAATGGCCAGTTGGCTGTCCAAAACAAAAGGGATATAAGCGAATACTGGTAATCACTTAGAGGGTTCAAATTAGAAGTAGAGGCAATGATCAGGAATCAGTACAATTAACCCACAGCTCCCATCAGAGACACCAAAGGGAAAGAAACAAAAACATGAAACAACATACCCCAACGGAAACACCAACAGCGGAAAGCCAAAAGGACCGTTACTTTCTCACAAAATGGCCAAAAGGCTATCCAAAATAAAATAATACAAGCGACACAAACACCCAAAGACCCCAAGCCTGCCCAGGAAAAGTGGTGCGAGTTGGACCGTGCATGTGTATAAAATAGAAGTAAATGCATTGGTTAGGAATCCCTATTTGTTTCACTGAAGGCATTGCTTGAGATGTCATTTCATCTTAATGTTGGATAGAAGTCCCGAAAAGATTGGAAGTAACGTCTCGAAAATGACCTAAGTGCTATTGACGGGGCTGTTCAACCTCAATTTCAACCAAACAGGCATCATCATGTTTATGCCGTTCGTAGTTTTTTTGCGTATCGCGCGAAAATAGTAGACGTTTTTCCTTTATCATTGTAGTTGAGACGTTATTTGTTTTGTTTTTGTCAATATATCAGCGGGTGCAAGACAAGTGCTAAAATATGACATGTGCGACTAGTGAATACCTAGACCAGTCCATGCATCTGATTGGTGTAATATTTCGCTTTTGAAACAATAGTGAGCTATTACACTACTCACACCTGCTCGTTGTACGGACGATTCTTAATCCTAACCAACCGCACATGTCCAACAGCAGATCCTGAACAGCGTAACGAGAAAAAAAAATGTCATTGGGGCCTCGATAAGGATCGGTTTATACAACAAGCAGGTGTGGGAAGTGTCAAATATTACTACTGTTTTTAAAACTCAAGAATACACCGATCAGACTGCCCGGGTATGCAAGCTGATCTGGGTAGTCTATCGTCGCACATAAATTGCCTTATTGTAGCTTTTTTCTTGCACCGGCTCATTAATTAAAATGAATAACGTTGAAACTACAGAAAATGCCTACTTTTTGTGGTTGTTATGCCAAATACTGCATCGAGTGAGGTAAATGTCAAATTAACGTTATAAAAAGTGTAACACTTTTCATTAAAACTGTGCTACAGTGTACAATATTGTTTTTTGGTCGATAAAAGTTACTAAGCAATGGAGCTTTTTTAAAAATAGTGCTTAAGTCCACCTGACCATCACTAAAGGTAGCTGTTATTTATAGACAATAGCCGCCTTATTCTTATAGCTGTGAGGACGGCGTATTCAATAATATGGTTATCAATAGAATCTGGACTAAAATCGTGTGTTGGGTTTAGCAAACAGTGTAAGCCCTAACAAGACGCAACATAGCGCGGCATCTGACCAAGGTCTACACTGTTTGCTTTTTGTACACGGATGTAAGGAATAAACAAATGTTTACAGTCTAAGTCACCGTGTATTTTTCAAACCCACCCAAGAGACAGCTGACCCACCTGTTCTATTACTACTTTGATTAAAGTAAAGTAGAAGTAAAACAAAGATCAGGAATTGATACAATTAACTTACTCCAACCATAAAAGACATAAAAGTTTGTTTGTTTGTATTGGAGTTTAAGGGCCCAGTCAACAATATTTAGGTCATTTTTATCCCGGTCAGTTTACCTATCCACACTTTTTCTGTGCAGGCTTATACGTTAACCAGTACAGCGCACATTCTATCGCCAGAAAATGACAACTGCCCTTCTTGAATCAGCGGAAGGGAGAGACTGACCATAGAAAAGATTCCATGATCAATCTCCGCGAAAGAATGTTGCCGACCCTGGCAGGTAACGAAGCCGCGTCCTCCTGATCACCAGTCAGACGCGCATCCAACTGAGCAACCGAGACCGGCTTAAATAAAGTAAGATAATGCCTTTTTTTAACGAGCTGATCATTGCAAGAAGTTTAGTTCTCAGCCACGACAGTACTTTTCCGCTCATGTAAGAGACCATTGAGGACCTCAAGAGATGTCTGCCTATTCTTCGTTAGCCTGTATGACTCTTTTTATTTTCAGAGATAAATGTAAACCTAATTCTGTTGTTTTATACCTCAACGCAAGTACGACAATGCTCCAGAGTGGGCTTATATCTTCTTAAATGACAAGGGAGCGGACATTACAACTGCCTGTTCATCTGGCCACCATTATTGTCCAAGATACTTGTAACCTTTAGAGAATTTGGCGCCTTTTACCCTGCTTTTCAAGTTGTCACGAGAAACAACTATATGCTGATTTTCAGAGTGTGTACGTATCTCTTTTCAGATCGAGTGTTAACGATACCATTTACTGAAAACGTCTTATAAAGTTCAAAAAATTTAATTTTAATACAAATAAACACTTCTATGGCATTTTCTTCTGAAAAAGTCGTGTACTCGTTACTTGAGGATTAATGAAAACACTGCGCTGCTTCATATGAATGATTTTCATATCCAGAGTATTGACGAATGGATCGCTGAAATTAACTAAATCCGACGTGTTCATCCATACTACTTAAAGCTTGCCTAAATTTCTTTTTGCTGACAAAACATTGTAATTTTGCACGTACTCTGCGATAATAGCTATATCAAGATTGTGCGTAAAATATATGTTTAACACAGAAATACTTACCGAAGCGAGAGTTCCTTTCAAGATGGCGACCGTCTTGGTGTAAAATTGTGACGTCATCGTGACGTAGGTTTCCCCCCTTGGTATTGTAATATAAAATTTAGATCTGTATGAAAGCTATTTAAAATAGTGTGTAATTGTTTTAAATCTTCGACGGATTTTGTCCAAAGCACGAAGCAATCATCTAGAAACATTTTCCAGTTTTGAATGAAATATGTTCCAAATTCCGAACCAAATGTTGTTTCTATTTCTGTGTACAGCTTTTGTTCAAGATACCCTACCGTTAGTGTCGCATATACGCGTGCAAACTTGGTGCCCATGGCCGTCCCCTTTGTTTGCTTATAGTATCTATCATTGGAAGAGAAAGTGTTATTTTCCAGAATTAACTCAATTCCGTCCAATATAAATTCCTTGGAGAATGGACCTTTTAATGTTTCTGGGCATTTCTCTAACCAGAAATGTACTGCTTGTATACCTAATTCATGCGGAATATTTGAGTAAAGTGATTCAATGTCAAATGAAGCTAATATGGTATCAGCTGGAACTCTATTTGGTAAGTTATTGAGAAAGTCTGTTGTGTCTCGCAAGTTACTTTGTACATGGTTTGTAAAGGGTCGTAAGATAATGTCTAAGAAATTACTCAACCTGTGGGTGAGGCATGAAGGCCCAGCTACGATCGGTCGTAACTTTAAGTCCCTGACTTCGTTGACTGCAACATAGGTAGAGTTTGTCTGCTTGCATTGTTCAGTAATCGTTTTACTCTTGTGTATCTTTGGTAGCGAGGTATCATGTTCCTCTCTCAGACACTCTTTGACCCCGAAAGAAAGTCGAAAAGGGAATTTGATAAACAAGGACCTATTGTCAATATTGCCCACAGGTCCTTGTTTCAAAAACGAAAGCGTTCAAAGGCGCGTGCCTGAGGAGGTAATATCCGGCATGAAATATATCAAATTTAAACAACACATGAAGTATCTTTGACCTTGACATTACTTAAAATAATTGGGAAGGGGAGGTGAGTGTAAAAACATGCATTATAATTTCAAATAAGAAATTAAAACATTTCAACTAAAAATAAAAAGAACAGAACACTAATTCAACTAAATAGTAACTGGACTAACCTCTATGAACCAAGGCATATGGCGCAGCCACAGTTCGGACCGGTTCAGGTGCGGACCAGCCCCTCAAACTCTTTATACTCAGACACCTTTCTCATCTCATTTGGGAGGCTGTTCCACACCCTTGCAGCCTCGAACCTGAATGAACGCTGTCCGTATGTCGTGGTTCTTAGTGTAGGTACCTACAGTGTGTTCTCGTACCTAAAAGAATAACTTGTTTGTTTTAAAATGACTAAATCCCTAATATATATCGGGGCAATATTGTTAATAAATTTAAAAGTTTCTGAAGCAGTTGTCCTCAGTCTTCCAAGATATAATGTTGGGAGATTGACTAGGTTAAGAAGCTCTGAGTTAGATATATCATATTCATTAAAAACAATTTTAAGACCTCTATACTGCAGCTTTCTAATCGATTTAAGCCCCCCCCCCCCCCCCCCCCCCCCCAGTGGAATTCTTTCCACTGACCGTTCTAAGGCGGTTCTTCTGTGGCGGTTTATTTTGTTGTTGTTTGTTACTACTTACTGTGTGTATCACTTGTGTCTTTTTATTTTGGATGGCCATTTGGCCATTTTGTGGGAAAGTAACTGTCATTATGGCCATCCTTTTTTTTAGGTTTCAATTATGGTCTGGTCGCTTCATGTTCGGTGTCTTTCCCTTTGGTGTTTTGAACAAAAGGGAACAAAAATTTATTCAAATGTTCCAGGTCACATGACCAAGATGGTCGCCATTCCCAAATATGGGAAAAACGTAAAAAGTCTTCCTCTCCAGAATTGTTGGGCAAATTATTCCAGAAACTTGGTACGTAGCATTGGAAGACTTCCAATACTTCCAAGTTTGCAAAAATGATGATCCTAGATTTATCTTGACTTATTTTTCGTCAAAGTCAGTTTTGGCTCCTTAGGCACTGCAGTGGGAAATAGGTAAATCAAAGCATTTTTATAAAAATATTGTGGCCTATGATATCGGAATGGGTAAAACATGAATGTCTATGAATACTTAAGGTCAAGGTCATTCGGTGACCTTGGCCCAAGGTCACTTGTATTGCAGGTCCATTGACATATTAGAATACATTTTCTCTAACACCACTGGGCCAATTTTATTTAAATTTTACGTTCAGCCTTAGGACCATAGGACTTAAGTGAATAAACTTTATTCCAATGTTCCAGGTCACTTGACCAAGATTGCTGCCATGCCAGAATATGGTAAAAACCGAAAACAATCTTCTCCAAAACCACTGGGCCGATTGTTCTGAAACTTGGTATGTAGCATTGGGTGACTGAGTACTAGCAACACTAGGCTGACCATGACCTATTTTACGTTAAGCTCATGGTCAATTACATTGCATGGTCATTGATATTTCAAAATGCATTTTCTCTGAAATCACTGGGCCAATTTCAATGGGAAATAGGTAAATCAGTACATTTTTTGAAAAATATCATGGTCTATGGTATGAGAATAGGTAAAAGATGAATGTCTGTGAACACTTAAGGTCAAGGTCATTATGTGACCTTGGCCTCTGTGACCTTGGACGAACTCTGTGACCTTGGACTAAGGTCACTTGTATTGCAGGTCCATTGACATTTAAGATACATTTTCCCTAAAATCACTGGACCAATTTCATTTAAATTTTACATGCAGCCTAAGGACGCCTGTTTGGGATTGTTAATTGGCAAAATACGTTAAAATTTGGCAGCGTTTTGGCCGTTAACAGTTCCCATTAAGTGTTTTCCGTTACTAATGGAATATATGGATGGAACTTCTCAGAAAGGAAGCATATTATAGCAAAGGACCACAACTCTGACCATCCTTCGTCTTGAGGAATCAGCCCTAAATTGATTTGAAAAATGTTTTTTTGCCTTTTTTCTCCTTTGCCTTAACGAATATCTTGCACTTTTTACAGATACAGATCTCGAACCTCACGGGACCGGATAAAAAGTTCGAGTTATCCGTATTACGAGATAACCAAAGTGTTACGTCACATGCATGTCGAAGCCCATTATTTGCCTTGGTATTCTTGGTTATTCTAGAATAATAGCACTAACATGCACAGCCTATTGAGTTTTTAAAATTCGTTTATGCGATTATAAAAGATTTCTCACGTGGTTTGTTGTCTTTTAAATTCCTGCAAATTCGGGTATCCACATAAGCTAAAAATGGATATGTACTTAAATGGGATGGTTCCTCGCTTGTGAATGCAATGCTGACCAGTACGTGCTATACGTCATACGGTAGTCCCTCTTATTGATTTTTATAGTTTAGGTCCTGCCGCGAAAGCTTGTCATGAGCCATCTTTTTAGGATCTACACTATTTGTATGTGCATCGGGACAAGGGGCAATACTCAATTTTGACACTAATGATGAGTACGTAAAACGACCGGTCATACCTAATTGTACAGTAATACAAATCAGAGCCGCCTTTTATCACGGAGATCTTGGAAATCATTGAAACGAGACGGTGTTAAGATCAAAGGTTGGGCACCGCGAGTCAGTCTTTATTACATGCACGTGATTTTCGTAATAGCGGTAAAGGTATTGTTTGTGCTAATTTTAAAGCACCTGGACAATTTGGAAAATTAAAAACATTGTGAGTATTGATGAACTGTTTTGTAAAGGTCTATTATTATTTTCTTTAACTGAAAGACCGGCGGCATCGTTGTTTTTTTTTTTTTTCTTCTTAACCTCATGGATTTCGGTTCGAGATACACAGTAGTAAAAACAGTGAAAAATATATTGAAAATGATGGGCGAGAAAGCCTAAGTGTCGACTTAAAAGTAATTCGACACATGCGAAGTTGAAATACAATAAATATATAGCGGAAATATTCGGGACTTAGAAATCGGTTCGACATAAGTGATAGGGTCGAAACAGGCGAGGTCGAGATAACGAGAGTCAACTGTATATAAAACACGAGAGGAAGCATATTATGGACAAGAACAGTCACTCTTCCATCTTATTGCATCATCTGCCCTTGATATTTATCAGTGCCAAAGATCTATTAGTCACTTAGAAGTGGTTGCCCCCGCCCATAGGGGCTTGAAGAAATATATGGGCTGCATGATGCTTCCACGCAGAGCTGAATCCGGCCCGCACACTAGTACTGGTAAACCGCTTAGAGGATCTAAGCCTGTCCAGAAACCGCGGTGCGAGGCGGACCGTCCATGCTAATAAACCCTATTGGATTCATTGGGCGACAGGGCTTGAGAGGTCATTTCATTTCAATGTCGGGTAAAAGTCCCACACAATTGGAAGCAACGTCTCCAAAATGACCTTTACAATGTTGACAGGGACGTTAAACCTCAAATCAAACAAACAAACAAACAAACACTTAGATGTGGAAAAAGGGACCAAATAATACGCAGGCTCAGGGGAGCGATCAGGACCTCATGGTCCTCTTGTTTCTCTTATTAAAAGCTGGTCGTTAATTAGAGATGGGCTAACACTGGAGAAAGAGTTTCAGGTGCATGCTGCGTTGAGAGACTAATAATTAAGTGTCAGCGTTCTTACCCATTAAAATTAGTGGTCCGTTCTAGTGGATTACGGCTTGTCATTACCAAAACACGCCTATACAAATACAGTGTGAACTTAACCGCCGAAATAAAAATGAAATTTTAAGATGAAAAATTATAATATTTCAGTCTCTTATTTCTACTCAAAATATAATATAATATGTCAGCCTCGACAGCGCAGTGGTTAAGGCTTTCGACTGATGACCGAGAGGTTGTGCGTTCGAATTGGGCACCTGGTATCGAGGTGTGTCCTTGGGCAAGACACGTAATGACACTGCCTCACTCCACCCGGCGGTAAAAGGGTAGCAGTGGGGTAATAGTCACTGCCTCTCTCTCGCGCGCGTGTAAACATCCGGAATGAGTGTTCGAGAGCGGTTAAATAAGTTTGAAGCATCTATCGCAATCGAACTAAAATAAATAAGTGTAAACTAAAATATAGATTGCATTTGCTCGTTAGAACCGCCTCGACGAGGTGGTTCTAACGAGTATCCACAATATTTATTTTAGATCAGAAAGAAGAAAAATAAGGTTTGCCCCTGTAAACCCCAGTTTTGCTGTATTAAAGAGGGGTTCAAGGGGGTCAAAATTATATAGGTGTGTTTTCATGATGTCAGGACAAATTCACCTATTGCGAGCCGACCGTGCTCAGCTCGCAACGTTGCATAACTTGAACCGAACAAGGTGCGAACCACAGCGGTGAGAGTCCTAATGATTAGGTGTGAGTGCTTTTTAGCTCACCTGAGCACGAAGTGCTCATGGTGATCTATATTGATCTGTCAATGTCCGTCGTCCGCCATGCGTCGTCTGTCGTCAACAATTGCTTTAAAAGACTACTTCTCCTAAACCCTTGAGCCAATTTCATTTAAACTTCACAGGAATGTTGACTAGGTGGATCTATACAAAAATAGATAAAATGGTTCCGCTCTGACAAACAAGATGGCCGCCAGACC
The DNA here is from genome assembly GCA_963580285.1 of Lucinisca nassula. Lineage (NCBI taxonomy): Eukaryota > Metazoa > Mollusca > Bivalvia > Lucinida > Lucinidae > Lucinisca > Lucinisca nassula. Next base: position 109,496,851 of record OY757013.1, on the reverse strand, counting down.
TAAAAATAAAAAAAAATATTTAAACGACTATTCCTCCTAAACCCATGGGCCAATGTCATTCAAACTTCATAGGAATAATGCTTAGGTGACCCTCTGCCAAACTAGCTAAATTTTTTTTCTGCTCCAATAACCAAGATGGCCGCCAGAGTTAAAAATAGAAAAATCTTTAAACGACTACTCCTTCCAAACCCCTTGGCCAATTTCATTCAAACCTCAAAGGAATGATGCTTAGGTGATCCTCTACCAAAATAGCAAAGAACGTTCTGCTCCGATGAACAAAATGGCCGCCAGAGCTAAAAATAAAAAAAAAAACGCAAATGTGCTTCAAGCTCCTCCTAAATCCTTGGGCGAATTTGTTTCAATCTTCACAGGAATGTTGCTAAGGTTACTCCCTACCAAAAAAGCTAAACTATTTCAGGTCTGACAAACAAGATGGCCGCAAGACTAAAAATAGAAAAAATCTTCAAACGACAACTCCTCTTGTACCCTTGGGCCAATTTCATTCAAAACTTCATAGGAATGTTGATTAGGTGACCCCCTACCAAAATAGCTAAAACGGTTATGCTCTGATGAGCAAAATGGCCACCATAGCTAAAAATAGAAAAACATCGTAAATTTGCTTCAAACACAAACTCCTCCTTAACCCTTGGGCCAATTTGATTCAAACTTCACAGGAATGTTAGGAAGGCAACTCCCTACCAAAATACTTAGTTAAAATCGTTCCGCTCTCATGAACAAGATGGCCGCCAGAGCTAAAAATAGAAGAAAAAAAATCTTCGAACGACAACTTCTCCTGTACCCATGTGCCAATTTCATTCAAACTTCATAAGAATATTGCTTAGATGACTAAAATACTAAAAAAGCTATAATTATCATGCTCGGATGAACAAAATGGCCACCAGATCTAATAATAGAAAAAGTTAATTTGCTTCTAACGCGAACTTCTCCTAAACCCATGGGCCAAATTGATTCAAACTTCACAGGAATATTGCTCAGGTCACTCCCTACCGAAATAGCTAAAACCATTCTGCACTGATGAATAAGATGGCCGCCAGAGCTAAAAATAGAAAAAATCTCAAATGACAACTCCTCCTGTACCCTTGAGCCGATTCCATTCAAACTTCATAGCTAAAATAATCTGTCTCCGATGAACAATATGGCCGCAAGAGTTAAAATAGAAAAACATTGTAAATTTTCTTCAAATTTGAACTCTGCCTAAACCCTTGGGTCAATTTGATTCAAACTTCACATAAGTAATGTTGCCTAGGTTACACCCTACCAAAACAGCTAAGCTCGTTCCGCTCTGACGAACAAGCTGGCCACCAGAGCTAAAATTAGAATGACTTAGAGACAGTGACATTCAGGTGAGCGAATCAGGGCCCTCTGGGAACCTCTTATTCCCGTTTGGACAAGGATGTCCGTTATCCTCGGTGTATTTAGTCGATTTACTGCACTTTCAAGATAATTTCACTTATTTCGAGCGGACCGCTAATCAGAGTTGAGCTAAAATCTGATGACTCTTTTACCATAGTTGTTATGAAGCCGTGACTCAAATGTTTCTATACATTTAAACTTCAATAGCTCAAATGATGGTGGCTCGTTTACCATATTTGTTATGAAGCCGCAAAACAATATAACTTCAATGGCTCAAACACTGGTTTACAATAATTGTTATGAAGCCGCGACTCGAATGTTGCCATTTAGTTAAACTTCAATGTCTCAAGCATTGATTGCTCTTTAACCATAAATGTAATGAAGCCGCAACTCAAGTATTTCTATATAGTTAAACTTCAATGCCTCAAACACTGATGGTTCGTTTACCACAGTTGTTATGAAGCCGTGACTCAAATGTTTCTATACACTTTAACTTATATAGCTCAAGCACTGATGAAGCGTTTAACAAATTTGTTATGAAGACTCCGCTCAAATGTTTCTATACAATTAAACTTCCATGGCTCAAACACTGGTGGCTCGTTTACCGTTAATATAAAGCCGCGACGTAAATGGTTCTATAGATAATAGAGTTAAACTTCAATGTTTAAACACTGATGTCTCATTTACCAATTTTGTAATGAAGCCGGGGCTGATATAAGTCTGTGAATTAAACTTCAATGTCTCAAACACTGATGTATCATTTACCAATCTTGTAATGAAGCCGGGGCTGATATAAGCCTGTGAATTAAACTTCAATGTCTCAAACACTGATGTATCATTTACCAATCTTGTAATGAAGCCGGGGCTGATATAAGCCTGTGAATTAAACTTCAATGTCACAAACACTGATGTATCATTTACCAATCTTGTAATGAAGCCGGGGCTGATATAAGTCTGTGAGTTAAACTTCAATGTCTCAAACACTGATGTATCATTTACCAATCTTGTAATGAAGCCGTTTCTCAAATGTTTCTCTGCAGTTAATATCAAGAGCTCAAACACTGTGACACGTTTAGGATAGTTGTTATGAAACCGCGACACAAATGTATCTATATAGTTAAATTTCAATGTTTCAAACACTGATGGCTGGTTTACCATAGTTGTTATGACTCCGTGACTCATATGTTTCTATATAGTTAAACTTCAATGTTTCAAACACTGATGGCTGGTTTACCATAGTTGTTATGACACCGTGACTCAAATGGTTCTATAGAGTTAAACTTCAGTGTCTCAAACAGTTAGGTCTCATTTACCCTCGTTGCTATGAAGACGCAACTAAAATATTTCTATACAGTTGAACTTCAATATTTCAAACACTGGTGACTCGTTTACCCTCGTTGCTATGAAGACGCAACTAAAATATTTCTATACAGTTAAACTTCAAAATCTCAAACACTGATGACTCGTATACCCTCGTTGCTATGAAGCCGCAACTAAAATATTTCTATACAGTTAAACTTCAATATCTCAAACACTGGTGACTCGTTTACCCTCGTTGCTATGAAGACGCAACTAAAATATTTCTATACAGTTTAACTGCAATATCTCAAACACTGAGGTCTCATTTACCCTCGTTAATATGAAGCCGCAACGCAAATATTTCTATACAGTTAAACTTCAATGTCTCAAACACTGATGGCTCGTTTACCATAGGTGTTATGAAGTCGCGACTCAAATGTTTCTATACCGTGTAAACTTCAATGTCTCAAACACTGATGGCTCGTTTACCATAGGTGTTATGAAGTCGCGACTCAAATGTTTCTATACCGTGTAAACTTCAATGTCTCAAACACTGATGACTCGTTTACCATAGGTGTTATGAAGTCGTGACTCAAATGTTTCTATACAGTGAACACTTCAATGTCTCAAACACTGATGGTTCGTTTACCATAGGTGTTATGAAGTCGCGGCTCAAACGTTTCGTTGCAGTTAAACTTCAATAGTACAAACACTGATGGTTCGTTTACCATAGGTGTTATGAAACCGTGACCCCAATATTTCTAAACAGTTTAACTTCAGTGGCTCCAACACTGATTGCTCTTTTACCATAGGTGTTATGAAGTCGCGACTCAAAAGTTTTTATACAGTTAAACTTCAATGTGTCAAACACTGATGACACGTTTACCAGTTTTTATCCCCCGACCGAATAGTTTCGGGGGATATAGCGATTAGCCTGGCGTCCGTCCGTCCGTCCGTCCGTAGACGCAACCGTGTGATGGTCATAACTCCTTTACCCTTACAGATTCATTGACGGTTTTTGGCACAATTGTTCACAAGGCTGAGGCGGCGTGTCATGCGCAAGAACCTGAACTCTGGATGTCATACTTTTTGAGTTATCTCCCCGTTTGATAAAATATAATTACAATTTTGTGATGGCCATAACTCCAATACTCTTTGAGATATATTGATGGTACCTGGCACAGTTGTTCAGAAGGCTGAGACGTTGTGTCATGCACAAGAACAACAACTCTGGTTACCATGGTTTTTTTAGTTATCTCCCCTTCCAATAAAATAGAGTGACTACCTTGTGATGGCCATAACTCCAATACCCTTTAAGATATATTGATGGTACCTGGCACAGATGTTCACAAGTCCGAGACAGTGTGTCATGCACAAAAACGACAACTCTGGGTGCCATGGTTTTGGAGTTAACCCCCCTTCCAATAACATAGAACCACTGCCTTGTGATGGCCACACCTCCAATACTCTTTGAGATATATTGATGGTACTTGGTACAGTTGTACATGAGGTTAAGCAGGTGTGTCATGTGCAAGAACCACAACTCAGCGTGTCCTGGTTTTTGAAGTAACTCCCCTGACAATATAACCTTGTGCTGGTCATAACTCCAATACCCTTTGAAATATAATAATGGTACTTGGCGCAATTGTATACAAGGTTGAGACGGTGCTTCATGCCTAAGAGCCACAACTCTGGGTGCTATGGTATTTGAGTTATCTCCCCTTCAAATATAACAGTATGACCACATTGTGATCACAGTACCTCCAATACCCTTAGAGACATATTGGTGGTACTTGATGCAGATGTACATGAGGTTAAGCAGGTTCGTCATGCTCAAGAATTACAACTCTGGATGCTCTGGGTTTTTTAGTTATCTCCCCCGACAATATAACCTTGTGATGGCCATAACTCCAACACCCTTTGAGATATATTGAAGGAACTTGGCGCAATTGTATACAAGGTACAGAAAGGGGTGTCACGTGCAAAAACCACAACAGTTGGTGCTAAGGTATTTGAGTTATCTACCCTGTCAATATAACAGTATGACTAGCTTGTGATCACCGTATCTCCAATACCCTTTGAGACATATTGATGGTACTTCGTACAGAATCTTAAGTAGGCAAGTCATATGGGGCCCCGTTTTACTATTTAATCCGTATTTATTGATATCCATAATTATTTATGGATATCCATAATTCGAATTATGGATATCCATAATTCGAATTATGGATATCCATAAATCGATCTCAATGATATCCTTAAATCGAATAATGGATATCCATTATTCGATTTATTGATATCCATAAATCGAATAATGGATATCTATTATTCGGCTGGTTTATGGATATCCATAAATCATATTATAGATATCCATAAATCGAAATATGGATATCCATAGATTGATTTATGGATATCATTAATTTAGATCGAAATATGGATATCCATAAATCGAATTATGGATATCCTTAATTCGAATTATGGATATCCATTATTCGGCTGATTTATGGATATCCATTAATCGAATTATGGATATCCATAATTCTCCTCTGCAAATAAACCTAATGAATAATGACTGCTCCCTTTACAAAAAAAAACAAAAACAAAACAAAAACAAACAAACAAAAAAACTCGACTATTCTCGTCAGTTTCCGATTTAGGTGTGTAATAAAAGCCTGGATGGAGGTGGAGGTAATATAGGGTAGGCTTAGTTGTGGCCTATGGTGTGGGAGAGATATGTTTTGTTTGATTTGATTTGAGGTTTAACGTCCCCTTCAATACTATTTAGGTCATTTTGGCGA